>OY728158.1:434226682-435457515 GCA_963277665.1 Viscum album | reverse complement strand
CTTAAAGAAGCATCAAGATGTGTTTAAGTTTAATTACATAAATATTCCATTCCTTGACCCTAATGTGGCCATCCATCATTTGGGTTATCTAGAAGATCATCAGGGATACAAGAAAGCATCCAGGAGGACACGCCCAAATCACACCTCCAAAATTGAAGCTAAAGTGGAAAAACTCATCAAGGATGATTTTATCTGAGAAGTTAAATACCTGAAATGGCTATCCAAAATTGTCATTATGAAAAAGAATAAAGGGAAAACCATAGTTGTCATTGATTTCAAAGATCTCAACTAGAATTTTCCCAAAGATGACTTCCCGATTCCAATCCTAGAACTCCTAATTGATGCAATGGATGGCTACCAAGACCTTTACTTCATGGATGGATATTTTGGGTACAATTAAATTTGGATGGCACTAGAAGATGAATAATATTGAAGTTTCATATCCCTTTAAGGTGTATCCTAATATTGGGTAATTCCATTTGTCTTAAAGAATTATGGTGACACATATCAACGTGCTATACATGAAATCTTGAAACCCTTATTGGGAATGTTTTTCGAATGCCACGTTAATGATCTAGTGGTCAAATACTAAAAACAATATGATCATTTAGATGACATAGAAACCATATTAAGTAATCTTCAACAACATAATATGAAAATGAACCCCTTAAAATGTGCTTTTAGGGTAACCTCAGGAAAATTTATTGGCTTCGTTGTATGCCATCATGTACTAAAAGTTGATCCTTAGAATACTAAATCTATTATTGGCATGTCACCTCCTTGAAACTTAAAATATTTAAGATGGATTCAATGACACTTTTCCTACATTCTACGCTTCAAAGCCAACCTCGCATGCAAGTGTTTACCCTTTACCAAAGTGATGAAGAATGGGTCACTTATTAGTGGACTAAGGACTATCAATATAAATTTGATTACCTCAAGAAATACCTCTTGATACCACTGGTATTGATGCCACATGTTGAAGGAAATCCTCTCATTCTTTATGTAACAGTCTTGGAGTGATCATTGGGTGTTTTCCACACACAAAATAATGATGTTGGGAATGAAAACAACCTTTAAAATCTTAATTAAACCATGATCAATGCAGAGACTCGATATTCAGATATTGAGAAGAGCTATCAGGTGTTAATCATTATAGTTCAGAAGTTGAGGCACTACTTACAGCACCATGATATCCACTTTATTTCTCATAATAACCCTTTCAAATTTATCCTCAATCCTCCTATGTTGAAAGGATGTCTTGCACGGTGGGAAGTTATCCTACAACAGTTTGATATACATTTTGTTCCTCAGAAATAAATGAAAGGACAATCCTTAGTAGACTTCCTCATTAAGAACCCATCTGCATAAGAGACATCATTAAATACTAAATTTACTAATGAAGAAATATTCTCTATTTAGTATATCCCCTAAACATGGGAGGTCTATTTTGACGATGCTTTTAGAAGTCCAATGGGGAAGATAATGGAATACCCTAAGCTTAACAAAGTCAGGTTGGGAGTCATGCTTATCTCCCTATAAAAGGAAGTATTTCCATATTCCTTCATATTATTATAAGGTGGTACCACCAATGATGTAGAATATCAGGATCTTATTACAAGCTTGGAATTGGCACACCAAGTACCAATGAACCACCTAGAAGTGAAGGGTGTTTTGGAATTGATAATCAAGTAGATCAATAAGGATTATTCCATTAGAAAGGAGGATATAATTCCACTATGTGATCATGTACTATAGTTAATGGAAGAATTTCCCTCATAACTAACATTTAATCACATACCATGTTCACAAAATGATTAGGCATATGCATTAGAAAATGTAGCTACAACTTTGGAAGATCAAAATTGGCATGAAATATTCATTCGCATTGTCTATCATCAAAGGGTTTCACCTTTTGTTCAGATCAGAGCATAAGAGATAAATGAAATAAGTACCATCCCTGAGCCATATATCCCTACTATGGGATGGATGACACCCTTATTAGAATATCTCCAAGATATAATAATTCCACCAGATAGGGTTGAAAGAGAGTAGATTCGACGATGAGTGTATAATTTAACTCTTTATGATGGACCAAATAATCATAAAGTCCTTTACGAGAAAGTATTTGATGGATTTCATCTCAGATGCATTGATGGAGAAGAGATTGTAGTTTTTATGAAAGAAGTACATATAGGAGCCTATGGTTCCCACCAATCAGTGTATAGGCTTTATGATCAAATCTAAAGGCTTGGATAATTTTGACCTTCAATAAAATAGGATTTTATATAATTTACTAAGAAGTTTCATCCCTTCCAAATGAATTATAATTTCATCCATAAACACCTAGAGTTTCTACATATATCTAAATACTCTTGTCCATTTTCCACATGGGGAATGGATGTGTTGGACCATATCCTCCAGCTATAGATAAGCAGTTCAAGTACATCCTTACAGCTACTAATTTATTCTCCAAATGAGATGAGGCAATAACCCTAAAAGGACTCAGATCAAAAAGCATTGTTAAACTTTTCAATGATAACATCATTACCAGATTTTGTGTCCCTCATACCATTTTGATGGAAAATGGCACCAATTTCTATTCTACTGAGGTAAAAAAGGCTATCTCATTAATACAATATCAAATACAACCATTAATCCCAATATCATGTAGCATCCAATGGAAAAATAGAAGAATTTAATAAAACTTTGTCAAACATACTCTAGAATATAATGAATAAAGATAATAAATCTTGTCCTAACAAACTCTTACATGCCTTATGGGATTATCAGACTACTACCCGTACTACAAAATAGGCAACCCCATACTCGTTGGTGTGCAAAAAAAAATAAGTCTTTACTATTGTGGTTCAGTTTCCATCACTCCATATTAACATTTGTGACCAACTATCCAAAGATGAGAAATCCCAAAAATGACTGGATTATTTGGAGTGAATGGATGAAAAAAGACTGCACACATTGCATCACTCAAAGTTCTATCAGAACTGGATAACACGGGCCTTGAACAAGAAAGTTTTTCTTCATTCATTCCTCCATGGAGAACTGGTATTGGTCCTTAGGAATCTAATCATACCAGGAAAAAAGCTTCCAAAGATTAAGATAAAGTGGTAGAGACCATCCTCTATACATAAGGTCCACTATAACAGATCTTATTCCTTAATCTCAATGGATGGATAACTCACTACTACTTCAACCAATGCAAGGTTACTGAATAATTACTTTGTGTAATCACCCAATGTTTGTCTTAGTTTCATGATGTTAAACTACATAGCACCATTTTCATCCCTATTCCATGATGTTAAACTACGTATCATAACCATACTTTCTGTATGGTGATAAACTATATGGTTTATCAATAACTACATGAGGCTTTATTCTCATCATATTGAGATATAAAGTGATACATGGATCTCTAATACTAGGTCCAGCTACAAACCTAAATAAAAAATTTCCATTTTCCTTGTGTATGAACTAAATCTTTAATGGGAATTCCTCTAGAACATATTTATTGATTCTCATACAATTTTGTGTCTTGAGCCCAACCATTATTCTGGAAAATATCTAAAAAAAATTAAATCCCCATTCATCACATCAAACCTCAGTTGGTGTGGGGAACCATTGTCAAGAAATACTTGTGGCTTGATTCTCATTATAATGAGATACGTAGTGACACCCAGATCTTCTATCTCAGGTCTAGCCATATTTTTTTAAAACAAAATCCCCACTCCTTGTGCATGGATCAGAACTGTATGGGTAACTTTATCAAGAACTATGTATGGCTTGATTATTATCCTATTGATATACATAATGACACCCTGATATTCTATCTTGGGTCTAGCCACAATGTTTAAAAAAAACCTTCACCCCCTGTATGCATGAATCAAACTTTCATAGGGAAAACCTTCAAGAACTATGCGTGGCTTGATTCTCATCCCATTGAGATACATAGTGATGCCTGAATCTCCAATCCTGGTTCCATCCATGTTTTTTTTGAAAATAAAATTCCCCTTCCTTTTCTCCATACACAAACCAGATCTGCTCAGGGAACCCTTCCAAGACTCATTACTTGATTCTCATCACAATGAGATGTGTGGTGATACATAGACTTCATGATTTAGACCCAACCATCAGTTTAAAAGTTTTCCAAATCCCCCTTCCCACATAAAAATCTGATTGGTGTGGGGAACAACCCTCAAGAACTACGTGTGGATTGATTCTCATCCTATTGAGATATGTAGTGAAACCTGAGTCCTACACCCTAGTTTATCAGGGATTAAATCATAAAGCCCCTTTAATTCTTGTTCATGAATCAGATCTACACATGGATCTTTTCCAGAACCATGTGAGGCTTAATTCTTATCCTAATGAGATACGTAGCAATTCTCGGATCCTACACCTTGGTTCAACTACAATGTTCTCTCCCTATCATGTGGGTTAATTTTTTCCTTACCACATGATATTTAACTACATGGAATCTCAAGAACTACTTATGGCTTGATTCTCATCCCAATGAGATACGTAGTGATTCCTGGATCTTATCTCTTGGATCAACCACTACATAATTGAAATTCCCCTATCCTTCACTTGTGTTCCCTTTTTTCTATAGAAGAAACTTTTACCACTCCTTTTTTCTTACACTGAGCATAGATCATATGGGATTAGAATTTTGGTAAAGAATTTCTCTTCAAAATTAAGGTGTATATATTCATATTTATGATATCATGGTACTAACTACAAAACCTTAAAATTTATTCTATACATCCTTACCGCATAATGACAAATTTAATGTTCCCTCAAAGAACTATGTATGTCTTTATTCTCATCTCATTGAGATACATAGTGAAGACTAGGCCTTTGATTCTACTCCTAGCCATGGGGTAACTTTTTTCCCCTCTCCCATATAGAATAAAAAATATATACAAGATCTTGTATTTTGGGTTATATCCTTAGAGATACTAGTAAGGAAACAATATATGTACTCATTCTATGTAGGGGACTCCAAAATCATAGACAATATCGGTCAAAATGCTTCCCTTGTGCATTTGACATTGACCCTTTCACATGTAATACTTTTAATATTGAATACTTTCAGATATTCAAAAATTTTCCTCGGATTCTGGTGGTAGAATGTATGATACCCAAGATATCTTGTACCTCACTATGCAGTACGCGCCCCAGTTCAACTTGCATAAATCCTCCCAAATAATGGTCCTATCAGCCTAAGGATGCCACAATTTTACTATGTAGTACGTTCCCTAGTTGAAATTGGATAAAATATCCCCTATAAAGGTTTTGTAAGCCAGTGGTAATTTGGCCCTTGGGAGAAGCCTCTTCTGTACCTTTAAGCTTTGATGACAGTATACTAGAATCCACAAATCAACAGTCATCACTTGTATATTTTTCTTATATCCTTTCTCAAAACCTGAAATTCTCCAAGACTATGGTTTAAACTTTTCCCCTTTCACTTTTTCAAAGAATATTGGAATAACCTTGGGTCATTTGACCATATATCATCCATTGCTTCTATAATATTTTGGTCCTAGTCATATGAACTAAAACTATAGGAACCATACTTTCTGAATTTGGGTTAGACCTTCATAGAGAATGCATTTCCTCAATTATTTGGAAATTATAACTCAAAATACCTCTTCTATATTCAGGTACTTTTTCCACACACCGAACTCTATGTTTGGGAAAATACTAATCTCCATAAACTTTCATAATCCTTTAGTAATAGAATGTTAGAATTCTTGAGATCACCTTTACCTGACTATGTAGTTTGTGCCCCTAGTTGTCCTTGAATAAGTCATTCACATAATGGGCTTGTCAGCCTAAGGATTCCATTATTGACTATGCAGTATGTGCCTCAGTTGTCCTTGCATAAAATAACCCCCATAATAGATTTTTCAAGTATTGGCAACTTCATTCTTGTGAGATACCTCATCTAATTCCACTATCCCTTTTTCCCATATAATTTTTTGGATCTAGGAATCCCTAAATCATATCTTACAACTATACCCTTATATACTTGAATATAGTAGCTTATTTTTTGACAGATCACCTAGAATTAGAGAACCATAAAACCTTTGGTAAAAGAGGCCTCAAATTAAAATACCTTAATGTTATTAATACATGACTTTAAACTATAAATCCCCTAATGTACTTTCTGCATGACTTTAAACTACATATCCCATGATTTCCTTACTACAAGACTTTAAACTGAACATCCCCTGATTTACTTGATGTATGAATTTAGAATACACAACCCCTCATTTCCTTGATGCCTGACTTTAAACTGCACACAACTATGTCCTTGCTACATGAATTTAAACCACACAACCCCTAATTTTTTTCTGCATGACTTTAAACTGCACAATATTATTTCCTTTTTTTCATGACTTTAAACTACACATCCCCTAATGCCTTTTCTGTATGACTTGAAACTGCATAGCATAATGGACCTCCTACATGAATTTAATCTACACAAAACAATATCAAAAATTCCCTTTATGAAAAAATGTAACCTCCTTTACACATCAAATTCATGTAGGAGTGGCTTACCATTCATCACCCAAGTCGGTATGGATGATTAATTTATTTTTAGAAATATTTCTTTAGAAAAGAAACCCAATGTGATTTTGAGAGATCCAAATCTTAAACTTTATTTTTTTCATCTGTAAAATAATTTCAGAATTCTCAAAAAATATTTTACCTGACTATGTAGTATGTGACCGTAGTTTTCCTTCCATAAGTTTCCCACATAATGGGCCTGTTATCCTAAGGATACGACTACTTGAATATGAAGTATGTTTCCTAGTTGGTATTTCATAAAAAATCCCTTATAATGGGTGTGTAAACCAGTGGTAACTTCATTATCAGGAGAGACCTTATCTATTCTTGAATACCACATTTTATATTTGGATATCACAAAATTGTCTCAATATTTCCCTTGTAAGTATCTAAATAATATTGTAACATTCCTTGCCATTAATAATTGTTTGGGTTATAATTTCAAAATTCATGGTCAAAGATATTTGACCTAAAACATTAGCTTTATTATCCCGACATGCATGAATTTAAACTGCCCAAAAATAGAGACATAGTACTCACCAGATTGAAAACCTGCAAAGGGAACCCTGGTCAAAATTAGAGTCTTAGCTCGCTAGAACTACACCCTGTATGGTTTAGGTAATATCAATCAATTAAAAGTTAATATTTATAAATCTTGTTTGGTTAAAAAACACAAAATGGGGAAGCCTAAGAAAAAGCCAAGTCTCACTTGCTAAGTCAGTTTCATATTGAGCTTTGGCAAAAATCAGGGTGATGAAAAAAGAGAGACAAAGTTTGTAGGGTTTTCTATATGACCCTAGCAACAATAAAACTATGCTCACTAAACCCCTTGGTTTAGGTAAAAGTTAGAGTTCCTCTTATCCCTATAATTTTAATTACGATTAGATATCATGAAGATGTAATAATATGAAAATCAACTTCAGAATTATGATTACAATAAAAAGATAGAGATAAATACATACATGATTTTAAAATAAATTATTTTCATTTATGAGAAAAAAATCCCCCATAGGAACATCCACAAGATAGAGTATCTTTGTTACAAATTAAAAGAGGCATTCAACATAACTATTAATTTTTTGAATAACCTCTTAAGCCCCATCAACTGTTTGTTGAAGCCCAGTCATTTGAATCATATGCTCTCTTGGACCCATGTCTTAGGAAAAATTATAACATCCTTCCAAACTTGATGTATCACCAAAGCCCAAAAAATGATGTTGGAATGCTTCAAAGTTCCAAACTTTTACCTATGAACTAGATTCCTTTTGTTCCAAACGAATCTAATTATGGGGGGGGGGGATTTTGTAGACACCATGAAATGTGTTCCATGAACTTCTCCACAAAATTTAATATGATAACCTCACTTAGACACCAAATGGAGAGTTTAAGTAGAAATATGTCTCTATGCCAGAAGAAGGAGCAGATTGGATTTCCATGTGTTACGGCCCAAAACACCATGAACCGGACTCAAAAAGTTCACAGTGAAACTTTTCATTTTTCATGGGGGTCAGTGATGGTAGTGAAGGGTTCAAGACCATAGCCCGATAGTGATCTAGAGACGAGGTGTGCGGGTGAAACCTCATGGTATAGAGAAACTTCCCCCCCACCCAAGTCCCCAAAACAATGTCGGCGCGCAAAGGTAATTGTGCATGACCAACCTACGTGCCACCCAGTTTCACAAACATACAACATCACCCAAGGTCCCATATTTTCCTATAAATAGACCCTTGGGGTCTTCATTTGTATAGACAAATTTCCCAGAAGTCCGATTACTACTTTGATAACCATAGTAATTTTCTCAAGTCCTTTAAAATATCCAAGGTTGTTTCCTAACACCTTAAGAGAGAGAATAAAAGGGGGACACTGAAGCTTAAGTCCCACTGGGTTTAAAGTAGATAACACTTGTGAGAATCATTTTTTGAACCCCCTAATTTAAGTGGACTAGCATGACTACCCTTCCATAAATAGGAACTTGCGCTAATCCATTTTGGGAATACCTATGGAGACTCTTGAAGGATTAAGCTAAGCCTCGCCCAAGTCTAGTCATCTAGGTTTTTTGTCACCTAAGGTAACACAAGTTCTCCCAATCCCACTTGCATGGTGAACCCCTTTTATGGACCTTATTGGTCAGCCTCCACTTCCAACCTATACAAGCCATCCATTAGTCATTCCTCAAATCCACTCATGGCAGGGTCTATTCTTCTTTGGATACCTTTTATGAATGGGACCTTGTTGAAACCTCCACCAAGACCTCCTAATTTTAAAAACTTTAGGGAAAGACACATTGGCGTGTCTCTCTTTTGGATTTTGATTTATATGGTCTGAGGTTTCCCACACTTGTCCTACCATAGGGTAAGGATCCTCGAGGCATCTTTATATTTGGATATATATGGTCATACAGATTCTTATTCAGGGTAAAATGTTGAGGAGTTCCCAATATCAGATTCTGGGGATAGAAATATAACCGTATTTTCTCATCTATGAGATCTTGAGCCTTCGGTCTGTAGTAGGGAGGGTGAGGATTACTCTTAAATTTCCTTTTGATAGGGAATGACATCCTCCTCCCTCACCACATGACCAATTTTAGGGTAGATATTTTGGTGTAAGCCCCTAGATTTTCTTACAGGAGGTTTCAAATTTTTTCTCATCTCCATCTCATAGCCACTGAGTTCGAGAGGTGATGGGTATTCTAGCCCTCTCTCCTCTTCCATAGTCATCATTCTCCTCTTCCTCCATAGCTTCAACCTTTTTCATCATAAACCTAACCTCTTCCACCAGAAAAAGAGAAAAACATGTGGTTTGTTAAATCTTCATATTCTTCTTGTTTATCACATCGAGTATGACTCACGTGGGCTAAGATATTAATGATTATCATGACAACCACACAACCCACTTCATCTATTGAACTACAAGAAATCTGATTCCCATTAACCAGGATACGTAGGAAGCCCACTTGGGGCATGAGCTCAATTGGAATCCTCCTTGGGAGTAATCACTAAACATATTTCTCTTAATCTGGGTATTCTCTTGTAGATTAAACCCTGATTTAAGCTCCCAGATCTCCATGAGTGAAAATATACCACATAGTCCCTTCACGAGGGATACCCTTCTTAGGAGTAACCCCAAGCTATTATCTCAAATGACCATACTCCCTTGAAAGACATACCCTTGAGGACCTCCATAGGCATGGGACCTCACTAAATAACTATGTGGGATTTTATTCCCATTCTAACGTGATACATAGGAATCCCCACTGAGGTTCTAACCCAATATCCTCAACCAATACTATTCTTTTAGGACACATCCCCAACATGGTATAATTCAACATGGAAACTCATATCCCTTCCATGTTTCTTGGGTTGTTTTTGTATAAGTCCTACACTAAACTTTGACTTGGCATATTTCACCTAGACTTCCTTACCACATGCCATTAAATTGTACAATTGGGTCCTTTTCACATGAACATAAATGGTATGATGTGTCCTATTAAGAGACACTGAAACAACCCAAAGATATGTAGGAATCCCACCTATGGTCTCAATCCAAACATCATAATAACTCCCATATCTCTAGATGACGATAAATTCCAGAGTTACATTCATCTACCTGTATGACCATAAACTCTAGAGTTCCCCACTGTGTGGCTATAAAACCAATATCTTCTAAATAATGACCAA
Organism: Viscum album; assembly: GCA_963277665.1. Lineage (NCBI taxonomy): Eukaryota > Viridiplantae > Streptophyta > Magnoliopsida > Santalales > Viscaceae > Viscum > Viscum album. Next base: position 435,447,247 of record OY728158.1, on the reverse strand, counting down.
ACAATATCTAAGTAGTATATAAGAGGATTCCATCAATGGGTAACCTTGAGAACATATAGGTATCTCCATTAATGAAGAACATAGAATACATACAGATGATTATGAATTCCACATATTCTAATAATTTATTACTAATATTGGGACAAATCACATCATACTTGGGATTTAATGAAGGATTCATGAACATATATTAAATCTATAAGAGTGCCCCTAAGTAGGAAATAATTCCCCTCAAAAGGGTGTGATGAGCCCGAAATCCTATCCTATCAACTAATGTGAATTATTAAGAATCTTGGGTCAAAATACCTAATGAGAATATTCCTTTGTAAAAAATGTCCCTATGGATACAAAATGATTAGGCGTTTTTGGTTCCACAAGAAAACCCATTGGAAACCGTTCAGAAATAATGATTTCCCCAACAAAGTCACATTTACATCAAAAATAGGGGGATTTTTTGAAACCATAGAATGAGTTTCACACAATTTTCCATAGAATTCATGATTGTATTTCCATTTTCCATGAGACAGTTCCACAATGATGGATAAGAAGAAAGATCCCCCTCCCTAAGAGTAGGACAAATAATTTCATGAAAATAATAAAAAGGTGTAAAAATATCAAAATTAAATTTCTAAGTTTATTTCATGAATATTTGGTGTATTTACCAAATCAAGAAGTGTATATATATTCTAGATCTATTATTTTACTAGTCTCATATCCTAAGAAAAATCATAGATCAAAAGTTATGGATATAGAAAGTGAGAAAAAATTTATAAAGGAAAGTGTGTCACCGCATAAGTCCATCCCTAGAAGTCCATCTGAAAATGAAGAACCACATAGTACCATCCACGGTGGTATAATGGGTCTATAAATATACACCTATGCCTCAAATTTTCATAGTATGGATGAACTCCCGGACTGTGAATCCCAGAGAGGGATTTGGGCACACATGTCCTTTACCCAAGTAGTCCATCACTACATGGGCGTCCCACCATGACCCGAATTCACCAAGGAGATGCCTCATCCTAGAACCTGGGTGACCCATACCTGGGAGAAGCACTTGGTCAGAGAACCAACGTGACCCATCTTGGTGGAGCACCTGTGCATCCCAACATGGTAGAGCACCTGCAGGACCCATCTGTGTGACCCACCTAAGCGACCCACCTATGTGACCCACCTGGGAAAAGCACCCGCACGAACCCACTAGTCCACAACAAAGGGGATTCACCCCCACACCCCTTCTCAAGATTAGTTCCAAGATTTGGTCTTAGCCCTCCAGGATGGTCCCTTTACTTCCTTCATTGACCCCCATAAAAAATTGACAGTCACACTGCAAACTTTTCAGGTCAGGTCTAAGACATTTTTGGATTGTGTCTTATATGAACATAACATCCTTCTCTATAATACCATGATTTTAGATACTAATCAACACTCCTTGAAATACCTTGAGTCAACATACTCATCTTTGTCCGTATCTCATGTTGTGTGTTCAGATTCTCCTCATGGATTCCTCGAGTAACTTGAGTCGATACTCTTTTCCAAAAATTCCTCAAACCTCATCACCTGACTCTTATGCCAGGTTGAATCATAAATGTGCATCCTCCTTAGGAGTAATCCCCAACCAAAACTTAATTTGGAATCCTATTTAGTAGTAATCCCCCTATCCTCTCTAGAACTCATCCATCAGCAGACAGAGAAAAAGTGTATGGTTTATAAAATCTTCTACTTCCTATTATTTATCACACCAATATTGACTCATATGGGATTATAGGTTAGTGATGATCATGACAACCACAAAATCCACCTGAAGTATTGAACTAAAATAAATCTAATTTCTGTTAACCAAGATATGTAGGAATCCCACTTGGTCTTGATTTCAATGGGAATCCTCCTTAATAATAATCCCCAATAATATTTATCTTAATCTGAGTTTTCTCCTTAGGAGTAAACCCTGACTGATGCTCCCAGATAACCATGAGTGAAAATTCACCTCTCGTTACCTTCACATGGGATATCCTTCTCATGAGTAACCCCAACCTATCCTCTCAAAGGGACATACTCCTCTATAATATATACACTTGAGGAACTCTCTAGGTGTGTGTCCTTGCCAACTAACTACATGGTCATTGATTCCCATTCAAATGGTATATGTAGGAAGACTCCTTGAGGTTTAAACACAATATCCTAAAACAACCCAGTTCTTTTGTGAAACATCCCCAGTAAGGTTTAATTCAACTTTGAAACTCATATCCCTTCCAAGTTTCTTGGGATGTTTCAACATAATTCCTACACTAAACTTTTACTAGGAATCTTTCACCTAAAAATCCTTACCACATTACATTAAACTGTACAGTTGGGTCCTTATCACATGAATTTAAAAGGTATTATGTTTCCTATTAATAAACAACAAAATATATGTGTTCTAATTCCTTTCACAATGATACATAGGAAGACAACATATGGGTTCGATTCCAACATCATAACAACTTCTGTCTCTCTAGATGTCTATAAATTCTAGAGTAACAGTCATCTAACTGAATGACCATAAATTCCAGAGTGCCTACTGTGAGTCTAAAAAACCAGAGTCATCATAATAATGACCAAATAATCTCTAAGTAGTATAGAAGAGGATACCATTAATGGAGAACCTCAGATATATACGTATATATCCATTGATGAAGAACCTCTAATACATAAGGATGATTATGAATTTCACACATGATAATAATTTATTTCTAATAATAGGATAACCCACATCATACTTGGGATGTAATGAAGGATTCATAGACATATATTAAATCTACAAGAGAGTCCAAGAGTACGCAATAATTCCACCCAAAAGGGGTGATGAGTCCAACCTCCCATTCTCTCGACCAATGTGAGTTCTTAATCATCATGGGTTAAAATCCCTAACAAGAGCCAACCTTTGGAAAGAATTTGCCTAAGGATACATAACCATTGGGTTTTTTCAGATCCCTGAATAAACCCATTGGAAAGTGTTTAGAAATATTTATTTCCCCAATGAAGTCACATTTCTATCAGAAACAATAAATGGTGAACCCAACGTGAAACCTTAACCAAGATGATAGCATCACATACTTGTTAGACCCCTTCCATTCTCAAAGGAGACGATGTCTAGATAAAATAATCAATAAAACATGTATTCGTAAAAAACTACACTACTTTTCTGGAGTTTATTTTTTGTATTTGTCATATATATATGCACTTCCTTCCAAGAATCCCTTCAATCAAATGGATTCCTTCATGTTTTCACCAATGACTGTGCCAACTTCTACTAAGGCTAGATCCTTGTCTGCTCAAAGGATGCAATCAAAAAATTAGTTTATTCAACTCTGGGTCTCTAATTCTCTGGTTTGAGAGTACTATCACAATGTTACCATCCTGACCTTGGAGGCCACCTGAAAGACCATCTAGCTCAACCATCACCACCAACAGTCCAGTCAACAACAACCAGTGGTCCTGAAGCAGACGACGTTGAGTGCCATCTTTAACCTTTTCAGGAGCTTATCCCTGGAACAAAACAACCAATGCCTCCCATATTTTATGGACGTGGATCAATATACCACTTTTGGCCTTATCTCTAAGACACTAGTGTACTTCTCAAGGGATCCTTCCAACAATCTCCATTGCAACTTCTGCACAATAGTGACCCCTCAACATGATGAGCATGTCACCTTCGGCCATCCAGACTAGGTATATCAAACCCTAGAATGAATTATTGACCATATGGGATGACAATTGGCCAATAAGGATCAAGTTAACACATTTTCCCCCTCTGGAGAAGCCCACTAACAGAGTTTTGTGGAAAATAGTGAGATTTCACATACACATGTCTGCCTTCATTCGACCAACCAACAAACTCGCCTGATGGCATTCAAATAAGCCCGCCAACTAAATATGGTGGAAAAATACAAGCAGGAACATTAAACTACCTACACTCACCAATACTGATAGCAGAATAATCTGGTATAACTCAAATAAGTCCATCGACCATGTTCAACAGCAAAAAGAGAGCACACAAAATACCTGCCAATATTTATTAGTCTTTATAGTAGCCTAATATGGTAGCACTTGGATAATCCAGTCAGAAAGTCTTTACAAAAATCATAGGGAAGAATAAAATCTCTTCCCATGAGTATTTTTAGTATCCACTGACATGCAAGGTTGGGAAGGAGCAGAAACATACACCCACTCTAGACATGGAATGGACGTATATCCCTATTCTAGTTGCTAAAGTCACTAATCATATCTTAGAAATGGTAAAAGGGTAGACAGAAATTCATTCCCACATCCTATATACTTTCTAGGATATCATCACAGTGATGGAATTAGTTTCTGAGGTATAAACACATAACTCTATCCCCAAAAATGGGGTGTCTAATTAGCTTAACACCCCAGAGAAGACACATACCTCTACTCTCATCCAAGAGGGTCATGGAGAAAAATCCCCCATAACATATGGACAGTAGGATAAGGAATATACACCCATTCCAACTAGAGGTAATTGACCTATTATAATTACCACTCCAAGGCAGGAACACACACCTACCCATACCGAACACTTATCCCAGCAAGTTCCCCCAACTTCTTGTAAGAAGACACCCAAGAAGAAGTATCAACAAGAACGATTGGAAAATAAACAGTTGACCTACAATTAGGCTTTGCTTGAAACTAGAGTTATTAAATCCCTCAGGCATTTATTTTTTGTAGCTGAAGATCCTACCTTCCTATTACCAAATTATGGGAGAAGTAGCAGTAATTATAAAGGTCCTCATCATACACTTCACCATGACGGATTGCTTCATGGAAACAATTTGGTCGATCTTGAGAGCCAATATCTTGATGAGATCCACGGTAACCCTCCATGTTTTCTAGAGACTAATGAGAAATAAGGTCTTCCCCTTATTGTAATTCACCATGATGGACCTCCCCATGATGGAGATTATTAAGAAAGTTCTCTCTGTTATAGTGATTCTAATTGTCAAAAAATTTCTCCAAATGAAAATTTAGTGATGAACAATACCTCTTATCGTGAGGCACTTTCAAATTCAAGGCCAGTCATGTCTAATGAATTTTCAATGGTAGGTGAAATACATTATCATCATGAAGACAATCTAAGGTGACAACCATTCTATGAGCCTCCCTTGGGTAACTTTCCTTTTATTATAGCAGAGGTAACCCCAACCAATACCATTGTTTGTGGTATAAAAATCAAGAAGCATCCACTCCGGTCGGACCAGGCCGAGGAAACTATTGTTAAAGAGGAAGAAGATTTGCTAAACATAAGGAAAAAACTATCTAAAGACAACATAAAAGTCATGTTCTAGCCTTTATCCACCTATCAATATATAATTCCATACGTGTTGGTGGAAGATTATATACATGAAATCCACCTCAACATATGGAACCAACTTGATCACCTAAAAGAAAAGGTATTACTCTATGATGAGTATCAAACTCATGTCAAGTTCATATAAGGGTTACAATTCCAAATTGACTTGTCATCTCTCATAGATTCCTGAAATCCAAAGATCAAGAAACAGTAGTGATCCCTTGAAGGTGAATGCCTCAATATATTAATGAGATTGAAAAATCTGATTACAAGTACCCCGTCTAGTGTTCGCATCCAAGGATGGGGTATAGATAGTGTATTACATTTCATTGCACTCTTCAGCTAATAAATCCAGCCAAAAGTGGTTTCATGGAATTTTATTTCCCCAAGCTAAATACAATTAATGAAATCTGTTCATGACTAGAGATATTCTCAACAAGAACAGGCCTCGACTCACTCTCACTAACTTCAGGACATAATAGAGAAGGATGTTGATATAATCTTATGTTAAACATATAAGAATATTGTGTAAGCGTACCACTTAGAGGATGTTAGATTTAAGATCAAGAAAGTTTCAGAAATAACACAATAGTCTTTTGAAACAGTTGATTTTAGTGAGTGATGAATAATGCACCCGATCAACGTTTAGACCAAAATCCATAAAATGAAAATATCATCAATGGTAATATCAGCCACAACATTCCAGGAACAACCCTATCCCACAGGGTTGGGGGTTTCTTTAACCCAACCCTCAGGATCATCAAACCAATCCTAATGGGTTGCAAAGGCAGAACATGAATAGCCCTAGCCCTTAGAGCTGGGGGATTGTTCACATCAACAATCCCTTCCTCAGCATGAATCAATCTTCTCCTGGTTAGGGAAAATACCATAGAGTAAATCATCTCAATTCATCCCGTCCTATGATTTAATGAATTCACTTGGAAATTTCTTGATTGAACTATTTGGGTATTCCCTTTGGGTCACTGTCCATCAAACAACCCTTAGGGAACTAATGAAGAAGAGGAAAAGGTCTCATGGAGGATGCAGAAGAAGGTGATCACGTAAAGATTCCAACAGAATACCTATGATGCACTATGCATATGTGAATTTCATCAATTACATCATTGAAGACCCTGTAGAACATAAGACCGATTTAGAGGATTCTGATGAAGAAGTTCCTATTCATGAGACAGTCTGCACCAAAACGAATACAAAAGGTGTGAGTACACGAAATCAGAGGCTCACCCAAATTTTGGGTATCCCCTCAAATAATCCACCACCACCTCCTCAAAAGGAACCTAATAATGGAAAGGGTAAGGTTCATACCATGTATTACCTTCCCCTATAGAAGGCCAATCCCTTTCTCTAGATGAATGATTAGCTCAACAAGAGGAGGAAATGAGAGAGTTGAGAAGAATCAATGTAGAGTTACTCCGAGGCAGTCTTCCTGCCAGATATTCTCCACAAGAAGAGACTTAACTCACACTTATAGTTGGATCACTTTATCAAAGAGGGTTTTCCAAAAAAACTGAAGTAGATAGGGAATATACATACAATTTGGAATTTCAAACACTAATATATTCCAATTATAAAACAAAATATCAAGAATTATCTCCATTGGGTACATAGATGAAACATAGTCAGGGAAATATTTACATGCTTACCCTTGTTGGTGACCCATGACAGATACCAGTGGTGCCGCCGCCAGTGGTCCTTAGAGTCTCCACACCTATTCAGGCTCCAGCCACCATACCTATTCAGGTCCCAAATAATCCAGATATTCCTCAAATTCTTATAAATACAATTGAGTCATTAATGACTTGATTGTAAGCTATGAAAGGATGGCCTGGTCTAGTAAAGCCAAAAAAGAAGGCTTATCCTGAATGGGTGGATCCTACCCCTCCTCCGACAAACTTTGGGAATCATACATTTCTGATATTCAATTGATTGGGATATCAGAAGTATTACTTAATGAATTTAATCTCTCACTATGATCCCATGATGGGCACCCCTAAGAAATAGGAAGGTCATAAAATCAGATGATTTATGAAATCATTATAAGGGACAGAATTTGTATGGTATACATGTTTTCAATTCTGATAAATCACTAGATCAGAAGATATAATTCAAAAGTTCCTCTTCCAGTTCAGATCAATGATGCAGAAGATAATTGTCTTTAATCTTACAAGCTAAAAAAATGGATAATGAAAGAGTCTCAGATTTCATTGCTCAGTGGAAAGGATTGACTTAGTCCTCAAATCTACCACTCCCTTAGGAATAGTTATTGCCTATTTGTGTTACAAATCTCTATAAAGATTTAGAAAAACCATTGATACCTATGAAATATGTATGAAGTTTTTAAGATCTAGATTTAATTTCTCAATAGTTTGGAAACTACATTAAATAGACCAAATCCAAGTCCTGAACAATCCCATTATCTTAGGGAAGGAGAATAGGAAAGGCATATGCCACTACCGTTACACTTAAGAAGGCCCCTATACCTGCTCCTACCTTAACTAATGTATCATGTCATAGGGCTCTACCTCCTATGCATAAAAAAAAATGACTACCTTTTCAATATGATCAAAGGGATTAGAGGTAGAAATAGTTTGAGAAGTTGAAAAATAAGGCCTATTCCTTTAGGAATGTCCAAGTTCCTGACTACTTCATCTCAACTTTGTAAAACAACATAGTCCAGTTTCCAAAGCCCAAGAATCCTAATAAATAGGGTGATGAGGATCTCCCAAACTATTTTCCTTTCCATAAAATGTTGGGGAGTCACATCCATGAGTTTTTTGTTTTCAAGGACCACCTACAAATTATGGTGGATTCTGGGTAAGTGAAACAGAAAAATTCACCAACCTAGGTAGAATATGTTTCTATTACCAATCCAGAGGAGGAAAGTGAGTGGAAAGAAGTTAAAAGTAAGAATGTGAAGAAGTTCAGTGATTGGATGGTCATAAAAACAATCAATCAACCCCCCATGACATTATAAAAACACAGCCAAAACAACCAACTGTGCCTCCTGCCACCTCTACTATAGTAAATACAGCTTCATCAAAAGATAATTCCTATGAAGGCCTATCCTTAGAGAACTAACATAGAAAAAAGTATAAGGAAAAAAAAGAAGATGAGTTCATGTCAAGGACAAAGTTTTCCTTGAACTTAGCAGATTTCATGCCGACCATCTCAAGATCATGGGCACCGCCCCACCAAACGGTACAACAGAAGTCAACACCCCATCTAGAATAATCATTAGATGAGGAGTTGATGTTCAGTTTTGTTAATGTTATTAAATTTATAGATCCCTAATCAAATGATTATTTTTATTATGAACCTTATTTCTATAAACTTGATTGGGGAACTTGAGGAAGAGGTTTTCAGGGTCGAGGATACAGGGGAATAAATGGTCATGCTAGAAGCCACTAATTCATCCAAACCACCGGTTAAACCATGTACACTACTGAAACCCATGTAAAATCTCTCCAATGAGCTAAATGATAACGAGGGAGTTCTTCATCCACACATATAAAGGTATGAACTGACTTGATTGTCTTAGAAGACCAGTTATAGGATACTCCACCACCTCCTCAGTAGGTAGGCAGACTTAGTCAGCATAATACACCAAGAGTAGGAGTAGTTCCAACTCCTATCCCAGGGAACCATTCATCTACATCAAGAAAATTAGCTCCTAAATTTCCTACAAAATATAATCATTATTCTAGAAAATGTAGGCCTTTGGACCAAAAGTATGATGTTTTGATCCAACTGGTCCAAGTGCAAGACAAGTTATCAATCCTGGATGCTTTGAGTATATTAAAATTCCTTCGAGAAACACACATTTTAGTATTGTCAAGCCCTTAGGAATTTAAAGTTGAGGTCACTGCTGCTGAAGTATATTGTGTGGATAATGATCCTACAAAATACCTTGTCATCATTTCCTTCACCGACCATAACAATTATTCTATCATACGAGGACATATAAAACCCTTGTATATGTTTGGAAGGATAAATGACATTGATATACAAAGATCCTTGGTTGAAAACGGCTCAAGATTCAACCACATCCTAGTTTAGAAACATCATCAACTAGGTCTCAATAAATCTCATTTGTCTCCCTACACTTGGATGTAATAGGGTTATGATAATAATGTGTAATAACCTCTCAACGAGATCACACTGAGAACTCAGTTTGGAGATCATGTGTCCGACTCAGGGTTCATGGTGGTCTGGTAGGACACAACTTTCAATGTTCTATTGGGAATACCTTGGCTACATTAACATACAACTATTCCTTCATCATACCACCAATGTCTCAAATATTATATCAATGGTAAAATTGGGACATTATATGGTGACAATGCTCAGTTAAAATCCTACAAAACACAATATATTGATGCAGGGTCCTATCATCATAGAGGAAAACATTCCATGACTGATGATTTCACTCTAATCAATGCCCCAATTAGATTAGAGATGATTCCAGCTAACCATTTAAATCAGCTCAATTTAGATTATGTGTTGCCAATTAATAAAAATGAAATAGTGGGGAAAAAATTCAAGAATTCACTCAGTATCTTTGGTAATGTAAATAATGATATTTGAGCCTAATGGTGCTGAAGAAGTTATCAATTCTACAAATGATAATGAAATATTGAATAAAAATGTCTTCATTTTGTCCCCTGAGCATCAACAAACTGGGTTTCTCCATCCAAATTAAATGAATCCATAATGACTATATGATAAAATAAAGAGACTAATTCTCAATCCCTTATTCCCCCTTCAGGACTCCATAAAGTCCATATGCCAACAAGTGAGTTCAAAATGATTGCCTCATCCTCCAGATGTCCGAATGGAAACTTCCCTCTTCCTTCTGAGGAACTGGTTTTATCATATCCTCCCCAAGAAGAAGAACAAAAAGTGAAGCATGAGGAAGAGGAAGAAGAAAAAGATCTCAGGGATACCCCTACAACATTTGAGGAAGGTATCTCCACCACTATAGATGAACTCAGTTAAATAAATCTGGTTACAAAAGAAGATTCACGCCTCACTCTAATTTGTACGGACTTGACTCTTGAAGAATAGGAGGAATACAAATCTTTACTAAAGAATCAACAGGATGTATTTGAATGTAATTAAACATATATTTTAGGCCTTGATCTTAAGGTGGCCACCCATCATTGGAGTTTTCCAAAAGATCATCAGGGATATAAGCAAGCATCCAGGAGGACACACCCGACTCACACGTGAAAAATTGAGGATGAAGTGGAAAAAATCATCAAGGATTATTTTATTTGAGAAGTGAAATACCTGAAATGAAAATAAAACATTTTAACTATGAAAAATAGGAATGGTAAAATCATATTTTTCATTGATTTCAAACATCTCAACCAGTATTGTCCCAAATATGACTTCCCAATTCCAATCCGAGAACTCCTAATTGATACAACAGCTGGATACCAAGTACTTTCCTTCATGGATGGCTATTATGGGTATAATCAAATACATATGGCCCTAGAAGATTAAGAATCCACATATTTCATATCACCTCAATGTGTATTCTACTATTGGGTAATTCCTTTTGCCTTAAGGAATGTTGGTGCCACATATTAACGTGCTATGCATCACATCTTCAAACCCTTCTTGGGAAAGTTTTTCAAATTCTAAGTTGATGATCAAGTGGTCAAATTATGAAAATTCCTTAATCACTTGGTTGAACTAGAAACCATCTTTAGTAAGCTTCTTCAGCATAATATGAATATAACCCATTAAAGTATGATTTCCGAGAACCTCCGGAAAATTTCATGGATTTTTTGTATTCCATTGTGGCATAAAAGTTGATCCTGAGAAGATTAAAGCTATACATGGAATGTAACCTCTTCAAAACGTGAAAGAGTTAATAGGACTTCAAGTAAACTTGGCCTATATTTTTCACTTTAATCCAACCTCCCAAGTAAGTGTTTACCCTTTACCGAATTGATGAAGAAGGGGGTTACTTATCTATTGACCCATGAATGTCAAGAAGAATTTGATGCCCTCAAGAAATACCTCTTGAACCCACCAGTATTGATGCCATCTATTGAAGGAAATTTTCTCATTCTATACATAACATCCTTAGATCAATCATTGTGTGCTTTCCTCGCATAGAATAATGATACTAGGAATGAAAAAAAATCTTTACTATCTCATAAGAACCATGATCGATGTAGTGAATCGATATTTAGATATTGAGAATAGATGCTTGGAAGTAATCCTTGCAGTTTATAAGTTGAGGAACTACCTACAACATCATGATATCCACTTGGTTTCTCATAATAAACCACTCAAATTTATCCTCAATCAAAATATGCTGATAGGATTTCTGACATGATGGGAAGTTATCCTAAAGTAGTTTGATATACAGTTTGTGCATCAGAAAGAAGTGAAAGGAAAATCCTTATTAGAATTCATCATTGATCACCCATCTGCAGAAGATACTTCCTTAAATACTAAACTACCTAATGAAGAAATATTCTCTATTTAGGATAGCCCCTGAACATGGGAGATGTATTTTTATCGTTCTTTTAGAATTATTTCAGGGAAGATAATGAAATACCCTATGATTAACAAAGTCAGCTTGGAAGCCTTGATTATCTCCCCATAAAATCAAGTGTTTCTGTATTCCTTCCTATTATTAGAAGGTGGTACCAATAATGAGGCAGAATATCAGGCTCTTATTGTAGGTCTGGAATTGGAACTCCAAGTACCACTGAACCACCTAGAAGTTAAGGGTGATTCAATATTTATAATCAAGCATATCAATGGGGATTATGACATAAGAAAGGAATAAATAATTTCCATGTGTGATTATGTCTCAGGGTTAGTGGAATAATTTCCCTAATAACCAATATTGAATCACATCCCATGATCAAAAAATGATTAGGAAGATGCGTTGGAAAATGAAGCTACAACTTGGGAAGATCTAAATAGGGTTGAAATAGCCATCAGAATTGTCCATCATCGAATTTTTTCACCTTTTGTTTAAATTAGATCATAAGAGATCAATGAAATAAGTTCAATCCATGATCCATATAGCCCTAATATGAGATTAATGACACCAATATTAGAATATCTACAAGATGGAATAATTCCACTGGAAAGGGTTAGAAGCCAGCAGATCTGGCGACGAGTAGCTAATTTCACTCTTTATGATGGCCCAAATCATCATAAAGTCCTTTATAATAAATTCTTTTATGGAATCCCTCTTAGATGCATTGATGGAGAATAGAATATAAATTTTATAGAATAAGTACATGCAGGATCCTGTAGTTCCCACTAATCAGCGTATAGGCTTTCTAATCAAATCTAGAGGCTTGGATAATTTTGGACTTTGATGACATAGGATTTCATAGAATTCACTAATAAGTGTAATTCCTTTAAAGTGAATCCAATTTCATCCATCAACCCCCAGATTTTCTACATACATCTAAATACTCTTGGGCATTTTCCACATGGGGAATGAATTTTATTGGACCATATCCTATAGCTACAACTAAGCTGTTCAAATACATCCTTAGTGCTACTGATTTCTTATCCAAATGGGATGAGGAAATATCCCTTAAATAAGTTGGAGAAAAAAATAATTGTTAGATTTTTCAAAGATAACATCATTACCCGATTTTGTGTGCCTTGTACCATTTTAATAGTCAATGGCACCAATTTATATTTTACTGAGGTAAACAAGCTATATGAGGAATACAATATCAAATCCAAATATTCATCCTACTATCATGTAGTGACCAATGGATAGATAGAAGATTTGAATAAGACTTTGTAAAACATACTCTAGAAGATAGTGGATAAAGATAAGAATTCATGGCTTGAAAACTATTTCATACCTTACGAGATTACCCGACTACTACCCATACTACAATGTGGGAAACAATATACTCAATGGTGCATGGAATAGAAGTAGTATTGACCATTGAAGTTTAGTTTCCATCACTCTATATTTCCATTTGTAACCAGATATCCACAGATTAGCAATCCAATAAATGGATGGATGAGTTAGAGTGACTGGATGAAAATATATTTCACACATTGCATCACTTGGAGGTCTACCAGAACTAGATAACTTGTGACTTTAACAAGAAAGTACATCTTCATTCATTACTCCAAATATAATTGGTATTGGTCCTTAGGACTCTGATGATATAAGAAAATAAGCCTCTGAAGCTTGATCCAAAGTGGGATGGCCTTAATCCATACATAAGGTCCACTATAATGGAGCTCATTCATTAATCTCAATGGATGGAGAACTCACTACAAATCCAACCAATGAAAGGTTGTTGATGAAGTAATTTGTATAATCACACAATTATTTTCTTATCAACAGGATGGTAAAATACATATCACCATTTGCATCCTTGTTACGCAACATTAAACTGCGTAGCATTATCATCCTTTCCGCATGATGATAAAATGCTCGGTTCATCAAGAACTAAGTGTGGATTTATTCTCTCTCCAATGAGATACAAAATGAGGCCCAGATCCCCAATATTGATCCCAACCATGACCATAAGGGAAAATTTCCCTTTTCCTTGTGTATAAAGAAAATATATATTGGGAATTCCTCCAGAACATATGGATTGATTCTCATACCATTTTGTGTCTTAAGACCAACCATTATTCTGGAAAATATCAGAAAAAATATTAAATCCTCATTCCTCACATCAAACCTTAGTTGGTGTGGGGAAAAATTGTCAAGAACTATATATGGCTTGATTATCATTCCAATGAGATATATAGTGATTTCCAAATCTCTTATCTCAGGTCCAACCATAATTTTTTTAAAAAACCCCTCACTCTTTTTGTATGGATCAGACCTGTATGGGGAAATTTATCAAGAACTACATGTAGGTTGATTCTCATTCCAATGAGATATGTAGTGATGCCCATATCTCCTATCTCAGTTTTAGTCGCAATTTTATAAAAGAATCCATCATTCCCTATGTTTGGATCAGACCCGTATGTGGAATTTTATCAAGAACTACGTGTGGATTCATTCTCATCCTATTGATATACATAGTGATGCCCAAATATCCTATATTTGGTCCATACACAATGTCTAAAAAAACCCTTCACCACCTCTTTTCATGAATCAAACCAGTAAAGGGAGCACCTTCAAAAACTATGTGTGGCTTGATTCTCATCCCATTATAATATGTAGTGATTCCCAGATTTTCAATCCTTAGTCTAGCCATGATTTTTTTTGAAAAGAAATTCCCCAAAAATGCATTTCACACACTTTTCCACATAATTCATGGTTTGATTTCCATTTTCCATGTGACTGCTCCATAATGAGGGATAAGTGTAAATACCCCCCTCTCCAAGATTGGGCCATGAATTTCCAAGATCAATAAAAAAAGGCATCGATGCATTAAAATTCCATTTCTGAGTTTCTTAGGAAAATATTTTGTGTATTTATCATATAAAGATGTTTATATCTCTTTGAGAGCTTTTATTTGACTAGTCATAGAGTCCAAACAGACTCACAGATCAAAAGTTATGCATCTCAGAAGTTAGATAAATTTTATAAAGAAAAGTGAATCACTACTCAAGTCCATCTATGTAAGAAAAACCACGTAGATCCATCCACGTATGTCCAATAAGTATATAAATATACCCCTCTACCTCAAATTTTTAGAGGATGACCGAACTTCCAGACTATGAATCCCATAGAGGGCTCTGGACACGTAGATCATTCTCCCAAGTAGTCCATCACTACTTTGGAAACCAACCATGGCCCAAATTCACTAAAAAGAGGCTTCTATCCTAGCACGTGGGTGACCCGTACCTGGGTGAGGCACCTGTACATATAACCTTTGTAGTCCACCTTGGAAGAGCACCCGTGCGACCCAACATAGTGGATCTCCTACACAACCCATCTGTGCGACCCACCTGGGCGATGCACCTGTGCGACCCACCTTGTAAAATTACATGTGTGAAACCGTTGGTTCATATCGTGTGGGTTTCACCCCTTCACCCTTGATCAAGATCAGTATAGAGATTCGGTCCCTTCCCTTTGGGATATTCCTTTCACTTCCATCATTAAACCCCATGAAAAATTGACAGTCACACCATGAACTTTTCAGGATGGGTTGAGGAAATTTTGTCTTATGTATTATATGACCACAACATCCACTTCTAGAATATCATTATTTGAGATACTCATACACAATCCTTTAAATTACTTGATTCAAAATACTGTTCTTGGTCCTTTTTTCATGTTTAGAGTTCATATTCTCTTATTGGATTCCTCAAGTAACTTGAGTGAATACACTCCTCAAGAAACTCCTAAAACCTCATCACCTGACTACTTTGCCAGGTTGAATCATAAATGGAAATTCTACTTAGGAGTAAGCCCCAACCAAACCTCAAATGGGAATACCCCTTAGGGGTAATCCCCCAATACTCTCCAGTACTCATCCATCAGCAGATAGAGCTGAAGTGTGTGGTTTGTCAAATATTATTCTTCCTCTTGTTTCACACACTGAGCATGAATCACATGGGATTAGAGGTTAGTGATGATCATGAAAACCACACAATCCACCTAAATTATTGAACTATGAGAACTATTATATCTGTTAACCATGATATGTAGGAATCCCACTTGGGGACCGAGCTCAATGGGAATCCTCCTTAGGAATAAGCCCCAATCATATTTTTCTTAATTTGGGTATCCTCCTTCAGAGTAAACCCCGAGTTAATATCCCATATCACCATGTGTAATAATACCACTCATGTTACCTTCATGGGGGACATCCTTTTAAGGAGTAACCACAACCTATCATCTCAAAGGGTCATACTCCCCTGCGAGACATACCCTTGAGGACCTCTATTGGTGTGGGTCCTCACTAATGAACTATGTGGGTTTTTATTCCCATTCAAATGGGATATGTAGGAATAATTATTGAGGTTCAAACCCAAAATACTAAAACTACCCCATTATTTTGGGCCACATCCCCAGAAGGTTCTAATTCATCTTGGAACTCATATCGCTTCCAAGTTTCTTGGGCTGTTTCGGCATAAGTTCTACACTACACTTTGACTAGGAATATTTTTCCTAGACATCCTTACCACATGAAATTAAACTGTATGGTTGGGTCCTTATCACATAACCTTAAAAGGTATGATGTGTCTTATTAAGTGAAGATTAACTACATGGGTTTTGATTCCTTTCACAAGGATACATAAAAATCCCACCTATGGGTTTAATACCAACATCATAGCAACTTCAGTCTCTCTAGATGGCTATAAATTCTATAGAAAAATTAATCTAACTAGATGACCATAAACTCTAGAGTGCCGCACTATGTGTCTAGAAAACTAGTATCATCATAATAATGACCAAAGAATCTCTAAGTAGTATATAATATGATACCATTAATGGAGAATCTCAGATACATATAGATATCTCCATTGATGAAGAACCTTGAATATATACAGATGATTATGAATTCCACACATGCTAATAATTGATTTATAATATTGGGATAACCCACATTGTACTTGGGTATTAATGAAGGATTCATGAAAATATCTTAAATCTATAAGAGAGTCTTGGAGTAGGTAATAATTCCCCCCAAAAGGGTGTGATGAGCCTAACATCCCATCCTCTCAACCAATGTGAGTTCTTAAGTATCGAAGGTCAAAATACCTATAGACCACTTGCATTTGGAAAGCTGGTCCCTATATATAAAAAACCATTGGGTGTTTCTGGTCCCATGAATAAACTTGTTGGAAACCGTTCCGAAACAATGATTTCCCCAATAAAGTCAGATTTCTGTAGGAAACACCTATCCAATGAATTATTCATACTAGAAGGAGATTAACTCCAGATCCATTATTGTAAAACACCTTTTAGACATTGACACCATTTATCCTACTAGACACATACAAGGATCTGATGTTCACTAGAATAATGACATCTTCATCTTGATTTGTGAAGAAGATAACTACATGGAATTATGAAGAATTGGTCTCTATCTGATAGACCTCAATAATGGCCAATTCAGCTTCAAGATTTTGGGGGATTTGAAAAGCCTCTATGGGTGCTTTCTTGAGGTCCTTTAAAAAAATTAGGGCATCCATGATCGATATCCCGACCAGTACCGAGGATAACTATTTAAGAATGTCATACTTCTGGTCTAAATGCCTACACTTATCTTGATAGGGATTATCTTTTACATGTTCTTTATGGGATTGAGTATTTGATATAGATGGACCGACCATCAAAATAGGAGTTGGAGGTTCTCCTATCCTTGGTGGGTTGGACCGGGTAGGTCTACTTCATTGCCAAGGGTGATAGAACACATGTTCATATTATGATTTATACTCTAGAGTGATGGGGGTCATGGTGGATTTTTCAAATGAAGGAGTATTTTTCCATTACTATTGAGCTCGGTGAAGGGATATTCCATGGGTTTCTGAAACGTTGACAGTCCGAGCAGGGGTGCGGCTAATAGTCTGGATCCTACCACGACTGAACCTTCCCCAATATCTTTGGCTCTTATAACAACTTCCTCTAGCTCTTCGATTGAATTTAGGGAACTCAGCTTCATATCCATAATCATCATCTAATAAGGGGTCCATTAAATGAATGATATTAATATAATCAATGATCAAATCCTCTTATGAAAAGGAATCTTCTTGATTGACTATTTACAGTGGTTCCATTTGGAGGGGTGGTTCCTATTCTTTTAGATATATGGGAATAAAATCTGATAGGTTTAAATCCAACATTGGATTTGATGTTGGTTCATCATCCAACACTTCCTCCTTGCCTTTCTGGTTCGGATGATTTTTTAAAGGTAGGCCTTTGGAAGTTTCTGGGGCTGATAACATCGGCTGTGTTGTAGTAGAAGCGTCTAGGGGAATAATTGTTTGTTTCAAATACACTTGAAGAATACCATGAGCTTGGTTGAATATCTTTTGATTCATCTAACTATTAAATTTTTTCCCTTCTTCTAGACACTTCTTTACACTCACCTTCTTCCTCAAGGGTCGTAGTGGAAACACACACCACTTGTGTTGGTGGCCTTCCCAACTTTAATTTCCTAGAATATATCATTTTATATAGGAGGCATTTGAAGATGAAACATTCATGAATGGTGTATCCTAGTATATGGTGAAAGGGGTAGTAATACAAATATTCTTTAATGCCTACCTGGACAAGCCTCTTTAGCTCCGGTCGGTGGATCAAATATTTGTCCATGAAATCTATAAAATAGCCACATACTTTATCATATTGGAAGAAGTAAAATTTGTTCATTATCTCCTCAAATTGATTTCTCATGGGTTGTCTCCACTTGTCTTATTGAGGTAGGTGTTTCTATTGATTCCCAGGGGGTGATACATGATACAACACTGGATTCAAAACTAGAGAGGGCATAAAGGCTAGATTACGTGTGATAGATGTCACCTCAACCTCTCCCTTTCTTTTACCAATGATCGATGGAGTAATCTAGGACTTGAGGTTAGTCAGTTGTATAGAGTCTTCCATTCCTTGGGAAATGGAGAATAAATCCAGGAACACACTTTTATATCTCACTAAGATGATCAGAGTTCACAAATCGTTGCCTATGTTATCAATGTAGAGAGAAAGAACATCTTCTTGGGGAAGTTATCAGTTTAGGGAGTAGGTCAACCCTTTCCATATGGAAATGAAAAATGAGACTCTCTTGTATTCTCACTATTTTTTGTTTGATAGGTCATTGATTTTTTCCTTTTTTAACATTGATATGAGCTGAAAGAAGAATTTTTGAGAGAGTTACTCCCATACTATTATCGACCGAGTTGGAAAACTGGTGTACCATAAGAAGATGGACCTTGTTAGGTTTGTATGAAGCATCTAAGTTTCATTGCATATTTTTTCTCAGGAGTTAGAATCTTGGGATCACAATGGGATGCATAGTACATCATATGTTATTCCAATTCTCTTGAGTCATTGAATATCAGAAAGATAGGACTCCTGAAATTTGGTGGTGGTAGGGTGTCCCTCACCCAACTGAGGTAAGGATTCCGTTCCAGCTGCACAGGTGCACAACGCTCCTCCACGACTTCCAAAAAAGTTTTTATTGACTCGATGGTGTTGATAAGACCATGATGAGTGTTTAGTTAAACATGATCTTGCACAGGTGTAGAAATGGGAAATATCTGATGTGTTGTTTTTGCCACTATTTTGGGTTGATATCTGATTGGGGCCATATTTTGGGTATTTTCTTATACCCATTACAGTTGTCTCATTATAATATGGAAATCATGATATCCATCCCTTATTGGGTCTTGGTACCACCACAATCAATTTTTTAATTTTATTAAAAATCCACTTTAAGTGTAAGTGGAGAACCATACCTCCAACATCGAGACACAACCTCATAAACCACCCATTACAGAGAAATATTTCAAAATAAAAAACAACCATTCACCATGCTTGACTGTCAAATGAAAAATGTTAAAAAATTCAGAAATACCAACATGAAAAACTCACATAGACACACCAATACCATCACCAAAAGAACTATTTAAAAATTTGAAAATCAAAAATCAGTAAACCATCATCACGCCGCTATCACCATCGCTTCGAGACGCACACACTAAATCTGAATCCAGATCATTGTACCACCTAAGACCCCCATCATATCTATTGAAATAAACCATTAGAGACCATCATAACCAAGGAGTAGTTTTCATCATCACTGGTGAGAAGAAACACGTCGTCGAGGTCGAAACCATACTCGAAACACAAATTGGAACACCACTGAACTAGAATAAAATAGATCGACTACTGGGAAGAATCATACAAACCTTCACTAATAGATGAGGAAGAAAATAGAAGAAACCATAGCTAACGTCATGGAGCTCACACCTGGAACATTGACGATCATTGAGCCACACATCCAAAAACCCCATTTTACCCACCACTCCAGATTCGAATAGGATATGAGTAGCAGAATGTAGGGTTAGAGTAATGGTCCAAGTGACCGAGGGCTCTAAATGAAGGAATCGTCAATGAGGAAGAAAAACTAGGGACCATCAAAGTAGACGCGAGGCATCCCATGCAGAAGATATCGTCGAAACAAAGAAGACTGAAAAATATGGTGTCAATTTGAGGGAGACTGAAGAAGATGTCGATGATTTGAGGAAGTCCGAAGAAGACATAATTGATTTGAGTAAGGCTGAAGTGCCTTCACTAGAGAGAAAGCGGAAAATAGGACCAAATAAGAAGAAACACGGAGAATATGAAGGTAATGGGAAGACGAACCCTGGTCACCGAGAGAGAGAAAATGAGGCCAGGAGGAGAGCGGGGGAACAAGAAGGTGGTATGGGGAGGAGAAACAGAGAAGGACCTTCACTATGAGGGGGTGAGGGAGGGAGCAGAAGCAATAGTGATGAGACGAAACCCTAGCATAGAGGATAGCAGAGACCTGGAGAGTGGGGGGACATTCTGATTGGGTCTTGGTAAACTGATGGTCTAGGAACCGAGTTGGGCATGTATCTTGGACTTGATTAAATTTCTAGGATGAGTCCTTATTGCTTATGCACACATAGTGGAAGTGAATTTTGAGGCTCTATCTAAGGATAATGTTTGATAGGAATACTGCCTCAGATCAACTCGGCATTGATTCTCCTCTTTTATCTCTTCCTTATTTTGGGAAAATATTTCTTCGAGCATAGGCGAGAAGCCTGATAAATTTTGTCCATTTCCTAGTTCAGTAATTTTTTGATGGATTTCTCCCATCATGCCTTATTATTTTGAGACATATTCAAGGTTGATTCTTGTGGAGGGTTCCTCCTTTCCTAAGTGAGGGTTATTCTTGATATATGCCTTGGGATAATACAATTGCAGGAAAATATTTATAGTGGGTTATTTTAAATGGGGCATGGGAAGAAATAAGAAGTTCCATGTTCCCCCATCCTTGAATATGAACACCAGGTGGGGTGTAAAAAATTAAATGATGAAGCTTATTCAACACATTGAGGCATGATAATTAAAGATAGTTTCTTCGCTTATCTAATCGGGGTTACCATGAAGATGGAAGGGATTCCAGGATGATTTTAGGATGATGATCTCCCAATATTTTAACATGGTTTTCATACCCATTGTAAGGAAAGAATTTTTCTTTCCGGTGGCAAAGATTTATCAAAAGATTCAGACTAATGTTATGTATACATTCTTCTGAAAATTCTTATATAATGTCGAACTGAGAAGTGGATAAGGGAAAAAATAATGGGAATATCATATCTATCTTATTGTCTACTCACAAGAAACATATCCTTTTTTTCTTCTTCCAGAGACTCCTCTGCTTGATCTTCACAACATGGGTTCTTCTTAACTATTTTGTCACAAGTAGTGGGGCTAGTAGAGGTCTAGTTGGTATGGGAACAATATGAGGATGGCTAGGAGG
The DNA here is from genome assembly GCA_963277665.1 of Viscum album. Taxonomy (NCBI): domain Eukaryota; kingdom Viridiplantae; phylum Streptophyta; class Magnoliopsida; order Santalales; family Viscaceae; genus Viscum; species Viscum album. The sequence goes on along the minus strand of OY728158.1, from coordinate 435,425,449 downwards.
ATGAATGTTTTCCTAGGACATCTTCTGGTAGAGAAAGGTTGTCACTTATTATTGATAGGGTTTCTAACATGTATAACCCCATCTTTTCGAGCACCTCATAATATGAGGGTTTTCTTGTATTTGGATCGACAAGGGGATGACCTTACTTCCAACATGATATGTCACTATAAGGAGTACCTTTGTAGTGAAAGCTATCATAGAGAGTAATACCATCACAACTCAATGTCCAACTATAGAGAGAATTTCTATAGCATATACCTAGGGTAGGACCTCTCGTGAGGAAAATAGAAAGGGGAGGATCTTCTTACTAAAATAAGATATCACTGCAGGGAGGACCTTCGAATCATAGGACATCATGACAAAGTTTTCCATCATAACTAAATGTCCAACTACTAGGATAATATCTACACTGTATACTATGGGGAGAACCTTAAGGGAGGAATAAAATAAGGGGAATACCTTCTTGATGAAATAAGATGTCACTATGAGGAAGAACTTAACAACGCATGCCATTATGAAGAGAACTACCATCATAGCTCGATGTCCGAATGTAGGGAGAATTTCTATAGTGTCTACCCTATGAAGGACCTTCTCAATGAATTCAATCATGGAAATTACTACCATCATAGCTTTATGTCCTACTGTAGAGAGAATTTTTGTAGTGTATACTATAGAGAGGAACTTCATGGAGGAAGACACTAAAGGGAGGACTTTCTTGATATTTGATCTTCTAGCCACAAGGAGGGATACCATGACGATAATAAAGAGATATGATCTCATGATTGATTGATTTATTCCCATGAAGGAAGCCTTCTTAGTAGATACTCTATGGAGGACCTCCAGAGCTGCTAGTAAAAATGTTGTAGGGAAGACCTTCACAATTGCTACTCCTACTCCCATAATTTTTTAATGGATTAGTAGGATCGTGAGCCACAATTTATAGATATTTTATTGAATCAATAACTCTAGTTTGCAATAGAGAAGGTTCATCATTTTTCTCTTAATTTTATAGATTCATTTTACATGATTTCTTTTTAGGCTCCCTCTTACGGGAAACTGGGGCCCTTTTCTATAAGTGAAGACCTTCATATTTGGATGCCTATTCAAATGGATCCTATGGTGATACCGGGATATGCTGGTATGATTTCATAATTTGGAAAGGATATATGCCTACCCTAGAGAGGACACTGAAATGGACTGGTGTCTCCCTATTAGAGTGAGTATTTTTCCCCTATCATGTTTTCCATTTATCATGGGATATTGCCGATGAACCTCCTTGATGGGTGAAGGGATTCATATCTTCCCCTAAGTGACCACCTAATTATGTGGACGAGTCACCTTAATTAGGGAGACTGAGTTGTGGGAGAGACTCTTTACTATTTCCATGGAAAAAATTACATCTTGTAAAATCTGTAAGATATGGTCAGGGATTGAGGACTGATCCTCCATTATTGCTATGATGTGTTAAGAGAAATACTTGGCGGGAAAAATAATATATTCCAATTCCAGTGTCAGAGAAGGAATACATGCCTAATTTTGTCCTCTATTTTCCACCATAGTTAATGATAGTTCTTCTATACGAGGGTAGAGATATAAGTCTACCCTTGATTTAAAATTAGGATTATCCAGCTAATTTCTCTAATTTCCACCGTATTTGATTGGTGGTATTTATATGAATGAGTAGAAATTTGTTTCTTTTTATTGTTTTCCATCATATTTTATAGATGGTCTTGATTTGAATCTATAGTAATTTTCCTCTACATGTATTTGGTTTCTTCCATATTTGACTAACAAGAGTCATATTTGTGAGAAGGGACTTGCATCTTCTTGTTTCCCATTGTATTTTACTGATGGGATTTATGTTCATTGGTTAATATTTCTTTATGCCTATAATTTTACACCCTATTTTCATAATGGTCTTAGTGATTAGTAGCATGAATTTTCACATACTTGCAATTTTGTATTATATTGGCTGATAGGATTCATAAGAGAGAGTAGGAATATATGTCTTCCCATAGTGTGCCACCATATTTTCACAACGGTCTTATTCAGTAGGAATTAGGATGATATACTATTCCTTATTGTCTTATCCTCTCCCTTCACAAGCCACTATGGGGACCTAGTTCTGTTTTCCTTTAGTGGGGGCCTACGGGGCAGTGTCCACTTCATTGTGAGGATACTAAGTTGTACGATGTTGATGATGGTGATTTCTAGTAGGGTCCCTTGGGTGAAAACTCAGTACTGCTGGGATGGATTCATTGGTGAATAATCCATCAAACTTACTAAGGAAATGGAGGAACTCATTATCACATTCCAGACACAGGCTCCCAAAATGGTTGGAGATGACTTATGGGGTCATATAGTTCTGGACTTTCGACCTTCAATGGGTGGATGACTGGTAGGGCTTTATAGACTGGATGGACTATTTATCTATCTGTAGGGTGGGGAGAGTACCATTCTTATGGTACTCCCTAACCAGTGGTTTCAAAACATAGTGTTAAAGATTCTAGGTGGGTGAGGGCGTCCTCTATTTGGTCGAGGACCCAATCTGTGCAGTGGTTGATTCGTTTGTTCATGAAATCTGGTGAGATTACATTGGATTGAAGAGTGATATAAAGAGTGAATTAAATATATGTGACATATAAAAAAAACATCATCAAAATAGAATCTCATAAAAACATGCGTAATTGATGGTATCTCATGGACATCATCCATTTTGGATGCAAAAGGGGCCGGAGGTGGGGTAACACCAACATCTTAGTTAAGTATTCATGTCGGGTTCACCATTTTATTTCCAATAAAAACCATTTGTGACTGATGATTGATTACAAGGGGTTTAAGAGGTGTGTAATCACTGACATCAATTAAAAATTCTTCAAATAATCTCTAATGAGTTTTGATCATGGAGATGGAAATTCCCAATGACTCTTATATCTGTGAATATTGGTGGAACTACTTTCCAAAGGCATGAGTTAATTGGGTAACTTGGACAACGACACTTAAGAACTCACATTGGTTGAGAGGATGGGAATTCAGGATCATCACACCCTTTTTGGGAATACTATTGCCTATTCTAGGAATCTCTTATATATTTAAGATTTTTTCATGAATCCCTTGTTCATTCCCAAGTACGCATATGTATATTTCTATGAGTGAGCGATCAATTATGAGCACACATGGGTTTGGAATATTTTGTATGTATCCAAGGTTATCCATTGATAAAGATATATATATATATATGTATATGATGTTTTATATCAATGGTACCTATTTTTTGAAAGAATAATTGATTCTTTGATCATTTATTAGAAAAAATATGTTTTTAATCCATGCGGTGAGGCACTCTAGAGTTTACTGTCATCTTGGGGGAGTTGTCTTGATGTTAGGATCAAACCCATAAGATGGTCTTCCTACGTATCCTTTTGAAAGGAATCAAAACCCCAAAAGTTCAGTTTCACTTAATAGGGAAAATACCCTTGTGAGGTTGTGTGATAAGGACCCAACCTTGTATTTTAACATCATGTGGCAAGGAAACCTAGGAGGAAGTTGCCTGGTCTAGGATGGTGTGGGACTTACACTGAGGCGGCCTGAGGGACCTGGAAGAGATGTGGTCTCCCATGGTGAATATGACCCTATCAGGGATGTGGCCTAGAGATTATTAGGGTGGATTTGGGTGTCGAGTATGGAACTTGGGGAGGCTTCCTACATATCCCAATTAGCTGGGAATCAAATCCCTTGTAGTTTGGATGGTTTGGGATTATGCATGGAAGCTACCTGTTTGATTTCTTCATTGGGAATATGTCCTTTTGAAAGAAGAGGCATGGGTTTGAGGCTTACACCATATTGGATACCTATTTTAATATAGGTTGTATCTTATATATATAGAGAATGATGAGCTGGTTGGGGATTACGCATTGAATCTTACCATTTGACTGGAGGTTGGGGATCTGCGGAGAAGGCCCACTCAAATGAAGTTTGGAGCTTCCATCTATGGAGAAGGCCTTGGTGGTTTAGAATCATGCAGATGTCATGACCACCACTAATATATAATCCCACATGAGTCATACTTAGTGTGAGAAACAAGAGGATGTAGTGGATCTAAAGATTGCATGACCTAGTCTATCTGCTGGTGGATGAGGTGTTGAATCCCAAAGGGAGAGGAAGAAGGAATTGAGTATACCAACATCCTCTTTTATTTTGGTAACTGGGATAGTCAAGGATAGTGATTTATTTGACTACATCTCAAGCTAAGGTGAAGAGGAGAAAAAGTTCCACCTCTCCTATAAAATAATAGAGGATAACTCTAGGAAGGATGCCCTGAAATTGGTTCTGGGGAGGAGGCTATCATTTCATGTTGAAGGGAAAATAAAGCATGATCCTCACCCTCCACCCTCGTAACAGGAAGGTTTACATGAGAATCCCATGGTAAGATCCCTTATTACCATGGAAATGTAAACTTGAAGACATTCCAAGGGTCTGCCTTATTGTGGAGGTTACACACGTGACTCTACTTACCATGGGTATGTCACTACAAAAAAATTACCACATTATAGGGGGTTATTTTTTGGTTTAGAAGGGGTTATAACCCACTCTAAACACATTTGTGGTGGTTATGAGGAACCACTACTAATGAGCCTATCTATTGTTATTATAGGTGGTTTTAAAAAACCACTAGTCAAGTAATAGATAATTTAGTAGCGGTTAAATTAGAAGGGGTTAAACCCCCCTCTAATTTCACCACAGAATCTTAGTTTAGAGGGAGTTTTAACCCCCTCTAATTTATCTATCAAAATTAATTGAGTTATATGATCCATAATAGAGGTGGTTTCAACTTCCTCTATTGAAGACTAATTTAAGGGGGTTTAATCCCCTCTAAACGAGTCATATTATAGGTTGTTTTAATAAACTTCCTCTAATAATTTATTTGATTTTTTAAAATACCCAACACACCTGTGAACTTTCCCCTTCAGTTCCTACTATGATCCCTCCCATTACAGTGTGCTCACCCACCCTCTCCCATTCACCCTGTGACACACGCACCCTCCCCCATTCTCATATGTCCACCCATTCCCCCATCCCTCCAATTCCCCATATGTGTCACCCATCCTCTCTTATTCTTATGTCACCCCATAGCGGACCCTCCCCTGTTCAGACGTCACCCAATCCCCCTATCCCTACAATTCTTATGCCTTTGTAATAATTTGGCACTGCAAGTTTTCAAACCACGTATCTCCAGAATGAACCGTAATAACCTCTACCACTATACTAATTGAATTTGAATAATTTATCAATACATTATTATACTTATATATATTATAAATCTAATTTTAATAAATATTATTGGAATAAATATTTAAATATATATAAATATATAACCTACCTATATATTTATATAAATTAATATATACATTTTTATGTTATGTATTTATGTATTTAGATTATAATAAATTTATATTATATTAAATTTATACATTTATATAAAATATATATTTTATATGTGTATTTACATACATTTGAGTAAATATATATTATAATTCTATTTATGTAATGTATATAAACAAATATTTATATATTTATAAATACATTTATATAAATTATTGATATACTTAAATACATATTTATATATTATGTACGTGTTTATTTATATATAATATATATATAAGTATTTATTTAATATATTAGTATAATGTCTTTAAAAACATACTTATATAATATATTTCAATACATATATTTATTATTATGTGCATTAATATATATTTATTTATATAAATTGTATAATAATATATATAATTAATATATAATTCATATTATTTTAAATACTTATATATGAAATAAAATTTATACAAATATTTATATAATATATAATTAATATTATATGAAATACAATTGATACAAATATTTATATAATGTATTTAAATACATATATTTATTATTATGCACATTAATATATATATATATATATATATCAATAAATATAATGGTATAATATTATGAAAATCAATATATATGTATTTCAAAAAATATAATTGTATAGTATTGTGTACATTAATATATATTTATATGTATAAATTGTATATCATATAATATTAATCATATATAATATGAAATCATAAACATATTATTTGAAAGTATATTTATTATTATTATTATATAAATTATAAAAAATAAAATCTTGAGTTTTTATATGATAAATCTTTCAAATAAATTATATAAATATATAAATATATATTTATATAATATCTTTATATTTTTATATTATATATAATTAATATTATATGAAATGAAATTTATACAAATAAGTATATATAAATTTAAATATAATTATAAAATTATATTTATTAATACATATAAATACAATTAAATGCATTCATATAATTGTAAATATATAATATAATTAAATGTTATATATTTACTAAACTAATTTATAATTAATATGGTATATTGAAATATATATAAAATAATTATATAATATATATGAATTTATATATAATAATATAAATATAATATAATATATATAATATATATTTATATTTAATTCTATCTATATTGTATGTATTTGTATACATAATATAATATAAATGTATTTATACAAAAAATATATAGTAAAATTGTATTTAATATAATATATGTATAATATAAATCATAATATAAATGTATAGTACTAACAAAACCATATATAATTTTTTTATATTTGAATAAATATATTTATAATTACATTTATATTATTTATACCAATATTTATATATGTATAAATTTTTTATATGTATATGTATTTATTTAAAGTATTTATATAATGTCTTTATATATATATATATATATATATATATGTTTATAATTCATTTAAATAAATTTATATAATGTGTTTATGTAATATATATATGTACACACACATGAGAAAAAACACATATATGTTATAAAATTTAAATTTATATGAGATTTATTTTATAAAATTAATAAAAAATTAAAGGGGGTTAAAAAACCCCACTAATCAAAGGGATTAAGAGGAGTTCATGACCCCCTCTATTTTTTTTTGAATTAGAGGGGGTTGAAAACCCCCCTCTAATGTCATAAATTAGAGAGGGTTCAGAACCCACTCTAATTTCTTAAATTAGAGGGGGTTCAAAACCCTCTCTAGTGTCATATATTAGATGGGGTTCACACCCCCCTCTAATTTCTTCAATAATAAGAGGTTCAAACCCCCCTCTAATCTATGTGATTAACAATCATTCATTAACCCCCTCTAATTTAAGAGATTATAGGGGGTTGTAAATCCCCACTATTAAAAAAAAATTTCCATATAATATATATATAGCCTATAATATCAAAACAAATATTATATACATATAGTGCCTCTAAAATCCAACCAAACATATAGGGACACTAATTATTAAATAAGCGGTGGGTTTGACACAATTGACTCTAAATTCTAAGCAAACAATAACAAAAAATGATAATTATTTTAGAGGGGGTTGTGGACCCCCACAAAATTCGATAATTAGTAGGGGTTTTTCATAAACCCCTCTAAAATGAATTTAGAGGGGGTTGTGCACAACCCCCTCTAAAAAAATACTAATAATATATTGTTTTTTTTGTAGTTTGTAGACCTGGAAGGAAATGTTGATGTACCCTAATGATCTTCTCATATAAGTAAGGTGGCTTTTGTAGAGGCCTTGGCCTCATTCCATTCGACTGGTTCATTGAGGGTCCAATATGGGGCTGAACGATATGATGGAAGAGAGTTATTAGAGTTGGGGCATGGAACACCCAAGGATTCTGCATTCCATGTAGCATGTTCTTAGGTGGGATGGAGTTCCCTCTACTTATCATGTTGCTACATGGATGAGGGTATCATCTGCATATCATGGTGCTACGCAAACTAGGGGTGTTCCCACATAGCATATTTCTATAGGGTTTAGGTTCCATCTACATAGTGATTTTCTATGCAGGGTCACATTCTTCCTGTGTAGAACGTTTCTACACGGGGTAGGGTTCTGCCCGCAGAGCATTTTACTATGCTGGGTACTTGTAGACAAAGGTCCTATCCTTTTATGCCATGTGGAATGGTTTCTACAAATGGTTTTTGAGTTTGCAGACAACTAGATGATGTATTATTTACTCCTTAGTATTATTTGATGGATCTTTACATGATGGAATTAATGGATCTCTCTCGATTAGTCTTTTCTTATTTATCTATCTTTAGTTTAGTCTCTTTATGTCTGGTACTCTGCTCTTCGGCCTCTCTTGGGGTTTTTATTGAATAGAGGAGGTATCAGATATTATCATGTATAATAATCCATGGTGGGTAATGAGGCTTCTTTTATGGGATCCCAAGGAGGGTTCCCCGACACAAGAGAGACTTTGTCAAAGGGGAACCGTCATTTATGAGGACAAAAATCACCGCCCATCCTGGAAAATGACTTCGTTTCATTTGTGGGTGCTGACAGTACCATCTTGTCTAATAGACTATTTTTTTTCATGGGGGATGGCCATTCATGGGGAAGAAATCACCATCCAGCCCCACAAATGACTACATTTCATTCGTAGGGGATGATCGTTCATGGGGGTGGAAATCACCGTCTGACTCCAAAAACAACTTAGTTTCAATTACAGGGATCAAATATACCAACTCATCCCGTGAAATATAGGGTGATTCATGAAGTTTTGGAACACTATATATAGTGACATTCCACAAAGTGATTTACACTTTATAAAATCCATCTGTTCCTTGCAGCTTCACCCCTTTGAACCCTTTTCTTCAAATTATTATTTGTATTTGTTCCTTTACTTTTCGAAGTTCATGGAGTTACCATCTTTTGTATGCATAATTTTTAGGACCCAAAAAATATCAAAATAGACATTTATATTCATTCATAACTTTATTTTTCCCTATGGGGAAACATAATAGATATTTAAAACTAACAGAGTGACACTTTGTAACTTTATTTGAATTAAATATTATATAATTAATTTTCATGGAAAAGTTTCCATTAAATTTGGATCCTAAGATGATAATTGTTGAGTTTAATTTATCTATTAAGAATTAAGATGACAAATTATAACCTTATCATTTATTTTTAACCTAGATTAACTTGATTTACCTTTTGACAAGGTGATAGATTTTACCATGATTACTTTTCATATCTCATAAGAATAAAAAGTACCTATTTAATTTTTTTTAAACTTATAATTAAAAACATTAAATCAATTTTATCAAATCCAATCAGTATAAGTGGAAGAAATTAATTTTAAAATAATTGTGCAAAACATGATGAGACCCACTTCTAGAAAAAATATAGTTTTAAGCATAAAACTAGATTGATTATTATACCATGCATATTGAAAATATAATATGAATATTAAGAAATTTGATTGAATATATAATATATAAATTTCATTAAATTCATTCACCAATATTTATTAATTTAATTTATTTTGATAAATACACGCTGTACATATAAAAACTATTTTTCTGAAAAAAATCTCCTTATTGACAATTGATTTTATTTTCATTTCTAATTAATTGATAACCAATGAGTTTATTTTATACATGTGTAAAAAATAATTTTTCATAATTTATTTATCACTACTCATACAAACCAACCCAATGTCTATGTGATAATATTTTAATAGAATATCATGATTCATTTAAAATCGGTGTTACACATAACTCAAGATATTGAAGAAATAAAATTCATTAAATAGAAGTATAATATAAAATTTCTGGGTGTTATAGTAAGATTATTTAATTGAAATTAATTGGGGTATTATTCTAATGTGAGTTTGAATTTGGTTACTCAGGGTGGAAATCATCATGATTGAAAGAAAATAGGTGTGGAAAAATCATTTTCTACTACTACGGTTGATGTTGGGACATCTAATGAAGTGGTGACATGTATGATATTTTGTTATTAAAATTATTCCCATGACCTGTTTGACTATGGATCTTCACATTCCTTCATTTCTTTGAAATTTTAAAGTAAAATGGAAATATCATATTTGGAAAAGAGGATATAAATTTTAGTGAAAACTTTAGGTGTAAATATTAAACTAAAAAATATTTATTGGAGTATTACAATTGTTATTAGTGGGGTGATCTTTCCTACAAATATTTTTGAGCTACCTATGGTGGAGTTTGATATTATTTTGGTTATATATTGGATTTCATTTATCATTATAAGATATATTACAAAGTAAAGAATGTTATATGCAGTGATTTTATACCTTTGATAACATACCAAGAATCTATGAAACTAATTAGATATGGAATTAATAGTTACTAGATCATGTTGTTATATAAAATAGATAAACTATTAAAATTATTAATGTTCTGATAGTAAATGAATATATGTATATATTTCTTGATGATTTTCATGGTGTTATTATTTATTGATATGTTGTGTTTACTATTGAATTAGTGCCTGATGCTAAGATTATTTAAAAACCCCCTTATCAAATGGAACAAGTAGAACTTTTAGAATTGAAAAAGTAGTTATATAAGTTTCTAGATAAATGTTTCATTCATCCTAGAAATTAACCATGGGGTGAACCCATTTTATTTTTTAAAAAGAAAGATAGTTTGATGAGATGTTTTATTGATTATAGAGCCTCGAATAACATAACTATTAAGAAAAATCATCATTTTACTCATATCAATGATTTTTCTGACCCTAACTAGGGATCTCAGTACTTTTTGAAGAATGAAAACAGGCCAAGACACCATCAGTTGAAGGTATAAGTGGAACATGGAAGGGTATTTTTAAAAAACTTCTAGGGCCAGTACACAGATGTGGATAATAGATACATGAATGCTTGATGCCAACATTGTTCATCTCCTCCCCAGTAAACTTCTTGATTCCATTTTTATAGATCTATTGGGGTTCTCTTTTAGCTTGGGGGTGTCAATTGTGGCAGATCGATGGTCCAGTCGTTCCTCATTTAGGAGATCTGTCGATGAAGCCCTCAGTATCTGTCATCCCCCTTTGATGTTTTTTCTTGGGTGTTAGACTAGATTATTATTTCCCATGGTGTCGGTCACTAACCAGCATACTCCAGGATCACTTCCTTATTTGGTTCTTGAGGTTATGATGATATACATCATGGATGGGATGGATTTTCATGCACGTAGTGCATTCGAGATGGGTTGGTTCAGGTGGTTGGTAGATGGGTATTGAAATTCATCTGTCAGTCATCTCGTCCAGTTTATTGGTTCCCATTCAACCAATTTAAAATGTGATTTCATAAAATTAAAAAATATGGATTTTACATAGGGTGAAGGTGGAATATGTTCTGAATATGACTTTTTATACTATATATAGGCATTATGAGTTTTTTGTTATGCCCTTTGGGTAGTCTAATGAACCAACTGTATTTGTGGACCTTATTAGTAAAGTTTTCCATGAGTTATTGGATAAGGTTTTAGTTTTATTTATTAATTATATTTTGGTATATTCTAATATCCATTAGTAACATAAAAGTAACATAAGTATTGTTTTGAAAAAATTAATAAAAATGAAATTATTTGGAAAATTTAGTGTCAATTTTGGTTAGAAAAAATTTATTTCCACTGAAATATTGTTTCTAAAGATTACATAACTATTGACCCTACTACATCTAAAGTTTATAAAGAATGTAACATACCAAAAAGTCATAGATATTCATCGGTTTCTTGGATTAGTGGGTTACTACCAGCGGTTTGTTGAAATTTTTTCTCATTTGTCTAGAAAACTCACTAAGTTAACTCTAAAAGGAATTAAATTAATATGGATAAAATAGTGTGATGAATGTTTCCAAGAATTGAAAATAATATTAGTGAATGATCCTGTTTTGAACCTACCCTCTAGAAATTGTGTGCTACATGTAAACTGAAACCTCATGGGTTAAATTATCCTACACATAATCTGGAATTTATTGTCGTGGGGTTTTATTTAAAAAATTGGAGGCACCATAATATGTATTATAGTGTGAAATATATACTGATCATTTATGTAGTGTCATAGACCCAAATATCATAGATCTTGTTCTTTCTACTATTACATTGGAATAAAATACAAGGAATATCATCCTAAAGGGCCAAATAGTTTAGTAGTCTTGGTAAAATAGATATATACATGAGACTTAAATTACATTTGAGTACATAAATTACAACATAATGTTTTGATAATATCATCATTACCTCTTTTTTATCACTACATATCAGTTAAAATAAACTTCATCAAATCCTAGGGAAAGGAAACAAAATAATGGCAAGCTAACATTCTTAGTAAGGGTTGGGTATAATAGAAGCGATAATGAATCAATAAGCATAATCAATATGGAAGGAAAAATAACCAAGGACACATTCCATTTAAATAACTCTATAAGGAATAATAAATATAGAAAGGAAAATAACTAATCATAGATTCTATTTAAATAACTGGATAAGGCAGAATCAATATGGTAATGTAAATAACTAAAACACATTCCATTTAATCAATAAACAGAAAATGAAATTCATCAATAGAAAATGTAAAATTGAAAATATCATGGATAGTAATAATAATAATTGAGTTATAAATGAAGGTAATAATTAATTATTGGACTTTATGTCTAAGACATATGAAAACTTATAATGTCAAGACCTTTCACAAGATGGTGTAAAACTACAGGTAGAAACCCGTTTAATTTTGAATACTAATTTGTATCATGAGACCTATTGATGCATAGAGGGGCTATATAAATTTCAAGACCCACCTAACACTACCAATACAAATCATTCCTTATATATCAAATAATATCTTTAATTCATAAACAATGTTACTTATCATAAAATGTCTATATTGAGTAAAATATATTGATTTATCAATATTTCCCTAGTTAATCAAATAACTTTCAAAGTAAACACCATATGTAAAAATGATATATGGTTTAGGAAAAAATTATATCAATCACAAACATATGCGGATATTAAAGTGAAATTTAATTTATAAGGAAAAATTATCAGATGAATGTAATTGTTTCAAGAGAAAATTAACAATCACAAAAGAAAGTGAGATTGTTTAATAACTTTTACCACTTGGTAAATTTTAATTCAAATAAAATTGGATGAAATAATTAAACTAAAACTCAAAATACCATTAATAATGAATTATTCATGATAATATATGTCAAGGGGCATTATATACACTATATAAAAGTGAATTGATGCATAATAAAAAATAAGTTTCAACAGAATGTTAATTGAGATGAAATCCCTTACCTCATGCTTCCTTTTTGTTGAACCTATTTTATCCTCACATATAATGGTTTTAATAATGTTATTAACTTATTAAAAAACCATAATAATATTTATTATATCATATATTATCCCTTTATAACATATTATTACCTGTTCATTAGTAATCTTTCATTATTTTAATTATTTCGAGTATTAATTGACTTGTTTTTAGAGCATGTTTTGGCTTGTTATTTTTTATACCTCTTAATTAGATAATGATTTAATAATAAAAATAATGGAAAAAATTATTTAAATATTATATATATTCATTATATATTTATTTATAGTAATCCATAAAATATGGGGATAGGAAATGAAATACACTGTTCATGGAGACGGTAGGTCATAAGTACGTATGAATACTATTTACATTTTCTTGTCATATTGAATGAAAGAAAATTAAATTATATATATATATATATTATCATTAAAATCTCATTTTTATGTCATATATATCACATATATTTCTTAGATACATCCTTAATACATTCATTGTAAATCCTGAACGAATCACATTGATTCATGAGGTGGTAGTTCACCATACACACGAGTGACGATATGGTATTCCAAAAATGGAAATCATGGTGTTATGTGTGATATAATAATTAAATAAGATTATTAAATCAATAAATATCATATATAAAATATAAATCCATCAGTATTACCAACATTTAGAGGTGGTAATGGAAAAACAAATGACATCGGTTTGCGAGGCGGTAGTCCACCGTACACACAAATAATGATTTCATAACCAATTTTATGGAAGTGTGTGAAGTTGTAGGTAGTATATTTAACATAACAAAATAATTTTTTAATAAAATTATTTTAATATATAATCATGGTATAATAACAATTGAATTAGGAGGATAAGGAAATAAAATAAAAACTCTTTTAGAAGAACATTAACTCTTCTTCGAGTATCCTCCTTAGGTTTGAAATAAAACCTTAATTGGATGAATTTATTAAAAAAAATATCTTCTAGGATCATGGTAGGGAATTTGGAAAGTTATTTGGGTTGGTTTTGGCTGATAAAAATGGCCTGAGTGGTGTGAATAAGTGAGGGAAGTGAGTTCCCTTTTATAGCTAAGGAAGAGTGAAATTCTTGTAAATAATCAAAAGTATTCATTATTGGGAGGTCTACCTAACCTATTGTGGCTAACAATATTGATTGTTAATGGGTTGTAAGAATTATATGGTATAAAAACACCTCCAACACACAATATAACACATTTTTTAAACATTTTGTTCCTTAACTATTAAGTTTTCTTATTTAATTATTTTGTTTTTTTATTATGTTAACTAGTTTTCTAACCAAAGCAATTTATCCTTTAAGACTAAATTAGAGAGATACTTATAAAATATTGACCCTATGATTATAAATATTATATCTAATTTATAAAAGAAAAATTCTATGTGTGTTTAGAAAAAACCTTACCATAATCACATATAACATACAAAAACACCACTTTAATCGTAATTGCGCTAACAATGTTTTTACTATTTAATGGTGAATATAGTTATTATAATAGAAAAATTATAACATAAATGGACCATATTTTATATTTATTATTATTTAAAAAACAATTTATAGAAGATATTATTTTTAGTAATTTAGAATAAATTATTAAGATATCGTTTATTATAAAATAACATTAATGTCAATTTTGACATTATTCATTTAATTTGAGTTTTAAAAAAATATCAAGACAATGAGAGAGTTAAAATATATTATTTTAAAATCTTTTTAGAATTCTATATTCATCTAAAAAACAATGGAATATAATAATTCATTCAATTTACTTCACTTTTAATGCTTTTAGTATCATTTATTTTATTTAATTATTAACTAAGTAATTTATGCGTTGGTGTTTCTTAAGCCTTAAAAGTAATTATATCATATATAAAAATTAAAGTAAAATATTAAGATAAAAAAAACCCATTTAAATTTTAAAATGATATTTATAACCGATCCAATGTTGGTTTTGTATCTATGCCAAAGCATTATAGATATTAAAAGTAAGTGAGGCCCTTTTTTGTCTTTTTCTTTACCAAACTTATTATACGGGTCAATTTCATGGAAAATAGTCTCTAAAACCCATAATAATTGATAAACAAAATCATAAGAGTCAAAATATGGACAGAAAATGGGTTTTGGTAACGTTTTGGGTCATTCTTATACCTTATATTATAAGTTTTACCACAAAGTAAACTCATTTTTAACGTAGTCACTACAATTAGTTTTAATTGTTTTCGCTAATCATTATGGTAAAAAAGTATATTGAATTTATTAGATAATATAAAATATTATTATTACAAAAATAGAATCCAATTTTCCAAATTATACTCACATAAGTTACATAATTTAATTTAAAATTAATTTCACATGCATGATGAGAAAGTAGAGTTTTAAAGTGAAGATGTTAAAATTTTTATAAAGTATATATATATAAAAATTAAATATTAAAATGATTCCAATAACCTAAATTAAATTAATATATTTACTATTTAACTATTATTACTTTAAAACCAATTCAAAATATAATTTAACACTATGAATTATTTAGATGAAAGGGAATTTTTCAATTAAATTTCGAATTTTTCAATATTCATCAAAAAATGAAACTTAGAAAAATACAAAAAAATCATCCAAAGATATTTTTTATTCCTATTTCAAAAATAATGATTATTATTCCATATAAATTTTATAAAAGTGATAAAAAAAATTTTAAATTATTTAATCCAAACATGATTAAACTGTCTTTTAGAAAAAATATTATTTTTCAAAAAATGTTTCTTTTTCATTTAAATGATTATTATTTTATTTATAATGAATAAATAGATAATAAACACATGTAAACTATATATTTTCATAAGTTAGTTAATAATATTAATACTACCCATTATAACAACTAAGTAATAACTATATAATAATATATTTTTGTTTAGTTAAACTCGGTCTTGCATGTAACACAATCTTTGAAAGGAACATTCTGTTTGATGTAACAGAAGATAAACTCAGTGTTCCATATAGAGAAAGATAAACATTATGTTACATGTAACATAAGATAATAATAGTTTTGAATGCAATATATTCTATTAATGTGATTGAATTTATCAAAATATAAATATATCATAAATTATTGGGATGTTATATTCCCTTCTATGATTGGTGTTGCGTGTCTTACACGCTATAAAATAAAATGTCCTCATTTTTAAATTTTGGGGTGTTAAAATAGATGTTTGAAGTATATATTCACTTAGAAATAGTTAATCACGATGTAGAGAATATGTCTGGAATTGATTTAGGATTGTGACTATATGATTTTTTATCATCCTAGAAAAAAAACAAAGTAGCTGATTCTCTGAGTTGGAAATATAATGATACATTAAACATGTTACTTTGGAATATTAACCTTTGGTTAATGATTTTATGAATTTTTTCTTAGAAATTTTGGATGTAGGAACTTCCTCTATTTTGTTTCACCCACCAGCACAACCATTTTTACAAGAAATAATTAAGCAAGGTGAGAAGGAGGATCATGTTTTATCAAAAAAGGTAAAATATGCTAATAAGTGTATGTTTATAGAGTTTAATGTTTATTAAAATGGTGTTATAATATTTGGAAAATGAGTATGCTCACCTTGTGATTCCCAGTTTAAGGGATAATTATTTAGTGAATCTAATAGTTTCTTGTTTTTTGTTCACTCTATAAGTACTAAGATCTACAGAGACCTTTGGAAGTATTAATGGTGGGATAGAATGAAAATAGATATTTTTTACTTACCATGGAATGTTTGAATTTCAAAATTAAAAATAATAATTAAAATTACTGAAGGTTATGATTTAGCCCTTTACATTTCTAGAGTGAAAATTGGAAAATATATTCATGGATTTCATGGTGGGATTTCTAAGGACACCACAAGTTAATAATGTGATTTGAGTTATCATTGACCAGTTAACTATGTGTGCAAAGTTCCTTCATATTCAAGATAATTTTTCTTTAGATGAAATTTATTGACTGTACCTCAAGTAGATAGTTAGATTACATGGAGTTCCTATGTCTATTGTATCTATCCATGATCCCATGTTCACATTTATTTTTTAAAGGACTTTATAAGTCATTGGGTACTAAATTAAATTTCAATACAAATTTTCACCTTCAATCCGATAGAAAGTCCAAGAAAAAAATTTATATATTGGAATAAATGTTTAGAGCTTGTTCAATGGATTATTAGGGTTATAGGTATAAACATATTTTATTAGTCATTTTTTCTATAATAACAATTTTCATTCTAGTATACATATGGAACCTTTTGAGACATTATATAGAAAGTGGTATTTGAATCCATATTTTTGGGATAAATTAGGAGAAAGGAAGTTGATGGGACTAGAGTTAGTAGATGAAATGGTTGATAAGTTAAAGATGGTTAAACAACATATGAGGATGTATTGGTAAAGGTAGAAAAGTTATACGGACAAACAGAGGAATGATTATTCTTTTGAGGTAGGTGATTATGTGTTTCTTATGGTATATCCATTAAAAATTGTTATGTGTTTTGGTTAAAAGGGTAATATAAGTCCATGGATCACTAGAACATATGAAATCCTGGATAAAGTTCTATTAGTTTCCTACCAAGTTTCCTTTCCTTTATGTTTATCCATGGTAAACATTATATTTCTTGTCTCAATGTTAAGAAAATATGTTCTAGATTCATCTCATATTTTGATACCCGAGGTAGTTCAGTTAGAAGATAACCTTTATTATGAGGTAAATCCTATTAACATTCTTGATAATAGGGTTCATGTGTTGCGAAATAAGGTGATTCATTGGGTTATATTTTTTTGGAAAAACCATATGGCCGAAGAAGCAACATGAGAATTTGGAAATATTATGAGGGAAAGATATCCCCACTATTTAATAAGTGAATAAAATTGCGAGGAAGAAATTTATAAAAGGGGGGAATAATATAAAAACGTAGTTAATAATAGAATAAATAATTTTCATATTTATTACTATTCATGAATAAGATATTTATGTTCATGATATAAATAATAAGTAATTTTTTAAAGTAAAAAGGAAATAGTTTTATTAAACTCTTTTCTTATGATATTTTATTAAAAATATTATTTTTAAAATTATAGAATTTGAATTTAATTTTTTTTTAATTCATCATGTAAAAATTACCCTAGTATGATTTTTTTTTGAAATGACTGATTTTTTAATGAAAAGTGAATATTACCAATTTTTCAAATACTGTCATTTCTTTCAATTAAATAAATTAAATTAAAATTACCATTATATTTTGGGATTGGTATTAAAGTTAAATAAGAACCATTTTATTTGGAATAATCTAATTAACTTCATTTTAATCAATCAAATTCATGATTTTGGTATAAGTTTATTTTTATGCTGAAAAACACAATTTTCTAAAAACTATTTTTAACTATATAAAGTTTATTCATTTAAAATAATTAAAATAACCCCTAATAAGGAAATATTTAAATGAAATTTATATAATATATATATATATATTTTTTAATATAAATTCATGCAATGATTATTTCTAGTCATAGAGTTAATATAAAATCATCTTTTTCTTGAAAAATTAATTTTCTTGAAAAAATGTTTTTTATCACACTTTGTGGGATAATCATAAAATGAATTTATAGAATTCATAGGGACATAATTTTGTAAAATAGATCCAATATTTGAAATCATCTTAATTAAATTTATTTAATATTTTCAACTTAATGTTTTTCATAATGAAAAGTAAAAACAGCAAAAACAATTTCACCATTGTAAAAATGTAAAATGGGTTAATTGAGGATAAAAATAATTTGATAAAGTCTAAAAAGTTATCATAAAACATACCTTATTTTATAGGAAGAGTAAATATCAACCATAATCAAACAATATTTTAATATATGGCCTTTTTTCAATATGGATGTAATTATAACCTTTATAATAATTTATGTAAAGAAAAAGACAAAATATCACACTAATACTTTTAAAAATATTTTATGTTATTACAAAGGGACTATAACAAGTTTTTAATTAATATAAATGGTTATTTTGATCATAGTTAAATAATTTTCATGATGATAAATTATTTATAATTTTTAATAATTATATAATTACCTTAAATGATTATGAAACACCGACATTTTAATTATTTAATTAAAAGTAAAATAAAAAATGATTTTAAAAATATTAAAAGGAATATAAATTGAATTATATATAATGTTATATAATTTTTTAGGTAATTATAACATTTTAGGAAAGTGTGATAGGTATATATTCTAATTCTGACCCTTTCTTGATGTTTTTAATGTCAAATTAAATGAATAGTGTAAACATTGACATTAATTATACTTTATAATAAATAATTTTTTATTAAATGATATAAAATTATTCAATGTCATATATTTAAAAGCGTGAATTTTAAATGGTTTATAATATCATCTATGGTCAATTTTTGGACTATTTATCCTTTTATAGAAAGTTTCTTGGCGCTTAATGAGTAAAACATTAATACCATGGTAATTTTCAAAATGGGTTAAAAGGGGTTAAAAAAAAGATAAAGGTAAAAAAACATATAAACTTGTAAATTTTTTATTTTATGAGTTTAATTAAATCAAAATTTATCTTATTCAAAAAAATTATCAATTTTTATCCATTTCAATTTGAAAATTAATTTATATTAATTTAATACTTTAATAAATTCTAAGAGTTCCTTTCCCCTCTCTTATAAAAGGACACATCCTCTCCTCTTTTATTCACCCTCCAAATTTCTTTATATTTTTATAATACCTACCAAAATATATTACTTACCCATATAAATACATCCTAGAGGACTTATTTTGATCATAAAACTAACCTATGAAATATTTTGGTGTAAACCTTTAGTGGTTGTCTAAAGAAGGGGTATAATTCTTAACCAAGAATTTTCATTTTTTTCTTTTATAACATCTTAAAATATTATTAAAACATGTTGTAATAATAAAACAAATTCATAAATATACTTATATGTTATTATTTTAATGAAAAAACCTATATCCATCTCCTCTTACATCAAATGGGGAACGAAACCGTTGTTCCTGGGTACGTATAGACTACCGCCTCGTGAACCGATTTAATTCGTTTTCCATAACCTCCTATTATGAATAGTTTTAATGATACATTTAAAATATATATATATATATAATATTCATTTAATATTTATAATTCTAAAAATATAATATATCAGTTAATTTCATATATTTATACACACTGAAAAATGATAACGTCATTCATGCGTACGTGTAGACTACCGCATCCACAAAGCGGTGTGATATGTTTTTCATCACCACATCCCATGGATGATATAAATAAGTAAATTTAAAGAAATAATATGGTATTCATAATATAATTTTAATTATTTAAAGATAATATTATGCTAACCTTCTTTCCATAAAGATCATTGAAAAATGGAAACATTACTCACGCGTACGTACGACCTAACGTCTCCATGATTGTAACATACTTTATACTTCATAACCATCTTTCATGATTGGTTTTAAAAGTATAAATGATGTAAAAAATTATAATTTTTTCATTATTGTTATTCTATATATGATGGAATAATTACCTCTTTGACTAGAGTGAACATACTAAAGTCATTTTGGACATATAAGATGAATATCGTCAAAAAACCCAGTGTGAACTCAGTTGATTAATTAATTGTTTATAACATAAAAATAAATGGAATAATAAAACATAAAAAGGTTATTAAGAAATTAAATAATTAACATAAGTTTAATATTATGGAATTTCAAGAATGTACGTGATGAGTCAGACTCAAGGTAAAAGACTTCCTTTTTAAAAATACTCTTTAAAAGTTTCCCTAGAATATTTTTTCTTCCATGTCTATATTTTTTAAAATAATTTTATATATGTATTTATGTGGATATAAATGAGTTATAAATGAAATTTTATATCTATTTTTTACTTTATTTCAATGTATTTCAAAAGGAAACTTATTACATATTTTATATTGAATGTTTTGACTTTCTTTACAAAAGACAAAAGGAATGATCAATTTTAAAGTATAAAATGACAATTACTTTTCCCACTACCATAACCATTATTTTATATTTTATTTTTTTGGTCAAATTAATTAAATAATGAGGGGGGGTGGAATTGAGTTTCAAAAAAAAAATTCTGTTTAAAAAATTTAAAAACAAATCCATTAAATTAATAAAAACAACCAGTTAATCAAAATAGTATAAATATATAAGTTTGATCATTTAAATAATTTCTCCAAGAAGTATTAATGATCAGTTAAAATAATCCTTTAAATTACTATAAATTTTGAAATAAAACTACTTAATGAAAAACTTTATATAAAAAAAATTAAGACTAATTATCAATGTAAAATTTTGTTACATATTTTAAAAACAGATACAGTTTTAAATTTGGAATATAGAAAAACATTTAATAAAACAAATAGTGGAGTTAAACAACGGGTTTTGTCTAGATACATGACTTAAGAGCCTAAACTTTGAAATCACCTATTTCTAATAATTTTATTAACTAATAAACTTAATCCACAACCTGGGTTGGGTTTTATAATCAACAACATAAATGGATGTCCAGGTACAAAGGTTCTTCCACAATTATACATGGGAAGAAAAAGGGACCAGGTCAAATAGGACCTATTCCATATTCATTCATGGGAATATAATAATAGATTTTGAGAGAATGCATTAAACACAATCCAATTTAAGCACATGATATAGTATGCATAGATAAACATAGTTTAATAACACACACCTAAAAAGTAAAAAATAAACATAAAGGTAAAATGAGTAAAGTTTAGAATTACAATCTTAAATTCCATCCAAGAATACTCCCCCTTTTGGGATTATCTTAAAGATAATATTATATCATAAAAAATTAAAGAGATAAAAAATTAATGATAGAGAATATCCATTAGATATATTAATCAAAGATTACATTTTAAAAAATAATAAATGAAAAAATTACCATCCCTATCAAAAACCAATCTGAATCTGATCCACTCTTAGCTTGGTGGGTAGAAGGAATCACTGAGTATTTTTCATTTCTATTGAAAGGAGGTATATAAGTGGATTTGTGGGGAGAATAATTCGTTGGAGGAATCTCTCAGATGATGATAGGATTGAGATGCTAAATATTCTTAGTAGGTGTCATTCCAAAAGTTTTAAATTGATCAAGAAGGGTGTTGAAGAAGGTGAATAAGTTAGAGAAGACATGATAATGACTTAAAGTGCCAAAAATGAAGTCTTTGAGGCATAGAAAATGACTCCATCAAGTTAAAAAAATCTATAATTATTTCTATTAAAATAAGGAGTCCGATTAGTAGTACCACACCCTTTTCTATTATTATCCATAAATAATTAAATTTAGAAATGATTGAAATTTAATTTCATTAAAATATTAATAAATAATAGTTAAAAATAATTTTGAACACCTATGATACAAAATGTTGTTCAAAGTGAGTAACTCAAGAGGGTTGGGGTGAATTGAGTTACCAATAAAAATTTTTATTGAGAAAAATTCAAAACTAAACCATCTAAATCAATAAAGAACCCAATTAATCAAAATAGTAGAAATATATAAGTTTGATGTTTCAAATAATGTATCATAGAAGTTTTAATGCTTAGTTAAAATAATATTTGAAATAACTTTAACTTTTGAAACCAAATTACTTAATCAAACACTTTATATAAAAAAAATTAAGACTAAATATCAAAGTAAAGTTTTATTGTATATTTTAAGAATGAATATAGTTTTGACATTGAAATATATAGAAAATAATAATAAAACACACAATAGAATTAAACAAGGGATTCTGAATCAAACCTAAAAATAATTCCCTCCACCTATAAATCACCTACCACTAATCATTTTAGTAAAAAATAAACTTGATACACAACCTAGATCATGTTTTACAATCAATGACACATCCAGCTATCCAGGTATAAAGCATCTTCTAGAGGGAGGAAAAATGTATCTGGTCACACATGAACTATTCAAAAAGTATCTGTGGGAATAAAACAATAAAGTTTGATATAATGTGTATAGAATAGTATAGTTTAAGCATAAGAGATAGTGTGTATGGATAACAAGAGTATAGAAATACACTACTCAATATTAAAGCATAATGAGAAATAAAAAATGAATAAATATGGGAAGTAGTGGTGTTTCTCAATTGAAAACAATTCAGATGTATGTATATCCTTGAATTAGTATTTTAAAGGATATAAAATAAGTTTTATAGAATGTTTAAGAAAAATAGAGTGTCATGGATGTCGCAAAAGTCCTTTTTCTTTTAGTCTATAGAAATCCAGAATCCTTATAAACATAGGTCACTTTATTATCGTATTAAAGTATATGTTCACTAGGAATGTATCACTACTATTGGATAGATCATTCTCCACACCCACACATAAATGAGTTCTATATAATTTATAAAATGGTATGTCCAGTTTTCAATTGAAAAAATATAATAAATATAATCCAGGATCCTGATATTGGGCACTAAATTAGAAAGTATGAATTTCTATTTAATGAATCCATGGATTGGTTTAAGAATAATGATTATTAAATCAACATGCAACTTGAATGCATTAAATTATATAAAAAATCTATTAGAGGAATTAAATTTGACTAAGAGTCTGGACAGTAATGGTAGCATTATGACGATATATCTCTTAACGATAGATATATTATAGAGGTAGAAACTCACTGAAAGTAGATTAACTCTGGAAGTAGATTAGTGGATGATAGCATAATTTGGATTTATCATAATCCAGTGGTATATGTGTTAGTGGTAGATATAATGGCCCAGAATTTTATAAATGGAATTTCTCTTCTTATAATTATTTCATGTTGTATGAAGAACATACATCACAATGAGAAACCAATAAAAAAATAATTCTCATAAACTAATAATGATACATAATTCAGAAACTTACCCAATAATAATTCCAAATATTATAGTGAGACAATAAATAAAAAATAATATAATAATAATATGATAATTTTGATATGCTCGATCCACTAGAATGACCTTACTCAAGAACAAATCTATAGAAATAAAACATAATGTTAATAATAAAATATTAATTTTTAATATGAAAGTATATATAACATTGAGATAAAATATAATTGAATGAGGAATAAATGAAATAATAGGTATTTTTAGGAATTAGGGAACCCATATGACTGTTATAAATATGACCATTGGAATAGTAATCCGACCATCAGAATAGTAACATGACTGTTGGAATAATAATATGACCATTAGGAAAAGTAATAGAAATCATTGAATAACAACCTAACCTATAAAAATTTAAAATAATATTTATTTTTTTAAAAAAATAAAAATTTGATATATTTACATCATGCTGCATGTAAATAAATGTTCTAAAAATGATAAATTAAGTGTTAATATTTTTGTAAAATGTAAATGTTTTATTTTCAATTTTATAATGAATATAATTATTTAAAATAAAATTTATTTTCATAAATTTTATTCATAAATTAATATTAAGTTTTATTATAATTATAATATAATTTTATGAGACCATAATTATGTTTTTAAAGAGTCATAAAATCAATTATACTATTAAAATTGGTATTTTTGGAATAAATGATGATTTTATTTAAAAATAAAATTTCTCATATTTATAAAATTATTTTCATAAATTGGATTACATTTTTTAAATATAAACATTTAAAAATGGATAGGGTGATTTGTTTTGTGATTTTTCTAAAATAGTTGAGTTTTTCAGTGAATAATGGAATATGATAATTACAGTATTTAATATTATAAGACAAATACATGCATTTTTGGGTCCTGGATCATGTAATAACCCATTATTTCGAAGTCACATGCACTATTTACTTTATATAGTTACAATAATCAATAATATTGATATTCTTGAGCCAAAATATAAAACTAATGATTATAATAATAAAAAACACCCCTCTCCCCCTTATACATACCACCCTCACCACCCCTTCTCATCACACCTTTTAAGACTTGAATCTTTTAACATATATGATATAACCTCTCTTCAAAACCTCCGATGTATAAGTGATTTTTTTCTCACCAAATGGCCAATTCCGTGTTCCTTAAGGGGTCCTTCATGGAGGTGATATTCAAGTGGTAACATTTTCAAACTACCTCTTTTTATTTTCATTTCTTATTCTACATTCCCCTCAACTAATTCATACATAAAATCATAATAAATAAAATATAATTTATATATTTTAATATTATATTTATAATAGAATATATTCTATTAATACCTTTTCTCATATCCTCTTATTCAAAGAAACAAAACCATTATCTAAATTATAACGGTTATCCCACTCCATGGATAATGAGTTTTCATTTTCAATTACCACCTTCAAGTCGGGTTATAAAAATATTATTATGGTTAAATAATATTTTAATAATTATATTATAACATATTTAATTTTTGGTGACTAATATAAAAAATAATATTAAATAAAATAAAACTAGTTTTGGATGGTCAGAAAAACCTCCAAAATAAAATAAATATTTATCATTAATGTTTTATCAAATGAATCTTCCTAATTTCAGAAAAATGATATATTGGACCATTTAAAATTATATAAGTTTATTAATACCATTTAATTTTAATTTTGGATTAGTATTACTTTAGATACCCAAACTTGATGTACATAGACATTACACTACTTTTTTGGAATACTTAATACATTAAAAAAACAGATGCCCAAAGACCGTATTAGTTTAGTGTCTTTGGAAACTTAGAACATAATCTTCTAATCATGGTGAAAGATCTTCAACATCTCCCATAAATATCTTCCCATTTTTTTTTCATACCTAAAAACTTTATTTATATCCCGGGGAAAAGAAAAAATAAAAAGGGTGAGCTCAAATGCTTAGTAAGGGTAAACATGGAGAACATAAAAACAACCCATAAACATTTGAACGTAAAAACATGAACATAAAACATCAAAATATTGAGGAATGACATAAATATTGGAAGTACATAAGGCATAAATCATAAAGGAACATTAAACATGATAAAATAGCATGGGAATAAAACATGTAATTGTGGAAAACCATTAAGAACATGTTATGATTTCCGTAGCAGCCAAGGAATTGTTTCCAAGACCATCATAGTGGACAAAGTCCATTACTGAACGGAGTTTACTTGTCGTTACAGCCCTGTATTAATGAACCAGATTCACTTGTCGTTCCAGCCATGTCTATCTCATAAGAAATAAATCTTTACCCAATTCATTGTAGGGAGATATAGGTCCCACCCAACTCATATTTAAATCATTCTTACGTGTGACATGAAACAATCATAAACCATTCAGCATAACCCAAAGAATAAAATGGGTCTCATAAACATCATCCCATAATAACATAATCCATATAAAACAAATGGATATCATTTCATCATAATAAAAGTGAAACCATCTAAATCATAGAGACATTATAATTGAAACATACACATATAAAATAATGTCATCTTAGATGGAAAATGGTTTTGATAAAACACTTAAAATGAATTCTTGAGGAAAATATCCTTTCTTCTTCAAAATCATTTACTTTTCACAAAATGCCATGAAATTTTAAAAGAAAAGGATTTTGTTGAAAATATTCATGAAATATTTTAGAGTAAGCTTCATGAAAATAAGGCGTTATGTAATGGTAAAAATCTGTTCATGCCGTATAAGTTAAAAAAAACATTCTCCTCATACTTTTAACAGAAAAGTCAAAAAGTACCACGTATGGTAAAAAAAAGAAAGATTCCTTCCATAAAAAAAAAGTAAAAGTCAAAGAAAGATAAAAATTACTTTAAATTTACATGGAAGAATATTAAACACTTTATGTAAAACATTTTTATGGACATGGATGAAAAATATAACCCCGGTAAATACTTACATATAAGCAATCTCAGATAAAAATATTGAAAAATTATCCCTTACCTTATGTCCAATTTCTTCCGTATGTGTCCGAGACTCCTGTATAGTGGGTTTAAACATATTATTAACTTTTAATAGAACCATAATAATATTTATGATATCATATATGATTCACTTATGACTTTATATTACTGATCATTTTTTAATTCCATTTTAAAGCAGCGTTTTGGGTAAAATCGTTTCATTTATCGTCCGTGTTTTGACTTGTAATTATTCATATGATTACTTAGATCATGATTAATTACTTACAGAATGTAAAACATGATTTATATATAATATATATTCAGAATATACATATATATAATAGATCGATAAATGGAAAGAAATACACCGTTCATGGAGACAGTATGTCGTACGTACGCATGAATGCTGTTTTCATTTCCTTATTAAATTTAATGTAAGTAAGTAAATAACATATACATAAATCCAATATCATTAAAATTTAATATATTTCATGATTATTTATTATATATACTTTATAATAATTCTTGAATGGTTAACTTGGAGAATGAATCTCATCTCGTCGTGGAGACGGTAATCCGTACGTACACACGAGCGATGATATTGTTCCCATAATTATTGAATGGAATTATAGTGGATGATATAATATCTAAGAATAATTATTATGTCATAATAACCATATATATCTATTTTTTACACCATTATACCCCATCCAAGTAAGGTGGTGGTGGAAAAACAGATTACACCACTACGTGGAGTCGGTATTCCGTACGTACGCACGTGCGGTGATTTCATTTTCCATAGGATGGATAGAAGGTGAAATAGGGTTAGTTAATATTTATAATAACATATAATTATATGAGTGATAATTAATTTATTACTTTATTATGAAACAACAAAATAAGAGGAAGTAGAATGAGAAATGAACTTGAAATAATCGGTAAAGGATATTACCTCTTCTTTGACGCGCCTCTTCTAAACCACCTCTTAGGGTACTAAAGTTGGTCTTTCATGAATTCCAAGAACTCTAGTATGTTTCTAGGGAAGTGGAGAAGAGAAATGGTCAGGGTTTGGCCGATCTGTAAAGCTCAAAGTTTTGTGAGGAGGATATGGAGGAGGTGCCCTTTTATAAGGGAGGAGAGGGGCACCTTTGGAAACATAAGAAGTATTAATTTATTATAAATTCAAAACACACTTAAAAACCTACAAAAATGACTCAATTAGAAGATAAGATGATAAAGGGTTCTAATATCATCAAACAATAAAATTTATACATGTTGGTAATTTATTTTAAACCTTATCAACTTTATTTATCCTTATTTAATCTATTTAATTTTATTTGTGGAAATAATATTCTAAATTTTAAATTGTTATAATGACTTATGTGTTGTTAATTGTCCATAATTGGATACTTTATGAAATTTTAGACCATATAAATTTCAATTTATAATTTTTAAATATTTTTGTGATTTTTAAACCATTTTATAATATGTTATTTTTATAAAATAATAATAGTGTCAATTTTGACACTATTCATTTATTTGAATTTAAATAAAATCCACACAGAGGATATATTCGAAAAAAAATGTTTAATAGATTCATAACATGTCATATTCATCTAGAAAATTTGTGGAGAACATTAATTAGTTTATATAATATTTATTTTAATATTTTTAAAACCATTTATTTGATATTTCAATCAATAAAATAATTTCTACATCACTATTGTGTCATCATTAATGATAATTATTCAATAGCTAAAAATTATAAATAAATTCTAATGAGGTATATAATTTTATTATCTTTCCGGAGACTATTTATATTCGAAGTTGTATGAGTTTTATTACTAAATTAAAATTATTACACTTATAAGATACAAGAGAGTGACATGTTGTCACTTTCTTTGGTTTTAATAATAATTATATCATTTTCGTGGTCAAAATTCCATGAAATGAATCTATTACGACCCTTAAATTATATGGGTCCACTTTTATTCATCAACTATAATTTTTTAAGGTCTTATGGTAATTTTATAATCTTATTTTTACCCTTAATTACCCGATATACCTTTAATTGTAGTAAATAAACATTACCATAGTTACTATTCATAATATCAAAAAAATAAAAGTAACCTATTAAAATAATTTGGACCCACTGAATCCAAATATTGAATCCATTTTTAAAAATTCAAAACACATAAGTTTCAGTAATTAATTTAAAATTAATTCCGTTGTTAAGAAAAATGGTTTTAAAAGTTAAAAACATTGTCAAAGATTGAAATGTTTTTACCTATGAATTCAATGTAAAATTAATCCTAATAACATAAATTATATTAAATGGTAAAAATATATTATATTTATACTTTAAACCAATTTACTATTATAATTGAACCATATAAATTATCTCGATGGAAAAATATGTTTTTAAGTAAATTTTAGCATGTTTTTACTATTCATCAAAATAAGAAAGTTGTCAAGGAAATTATCAAAACTTTGTCCAATGTAAATTTTTATATCTTGATTAAATATAAGAAGTTTATTTTCTAAAATTGAGCTTATAAACTTGTCAAAAATTATATTTAAAATGGGTGCACCATCAAAAGACGACAAAACTGCATTTTTTGAAAAATACTTCTTTTATCCGAAAAATTGATTTTGTTCTCATACCTCATTTTAGAAAATGTGTAATATGAATTATAAAGTTATAAAATTCAAAATTCAGTTAATACTATTCATAACTTATAGTTCATAATAATATTATTACAATATATCGTTGTTTAGTGAAACTCAGTATTGCGTACAACACACACTATTGAGGAAGGTAACTCTTGCATGTAATGCAAGTCAAGTCAGGGTTTCATGTAGGGAAAGCTTCCTTTGGTGTTTCATATAACATACCCAAAATATAGTTCAGTTATACATTGTTCAAAATCTATACATCATGTTGTGTAAAATGAATCTTATTCGAAAGAACTTGAAATTGTGTGTATCACAATCCAATGATAGTGTTGCGTATACTACAATCTAATACGGTGTTGTGTATAGCGCAAGATAATCTTGGTGAAGCATAAAAGAAAATATACCAAAGAAATTAAAAAGAATAATTCTCATAAAATCTCGGGGTGTTACAATTACTATTTGGAAAGAACTTCCATAATTATACACAAGTGAACCGACCATGAAAGCATGAAACAAATGCTCCTAAAAAACGAAATTGAACTTTTTAACTCCTCAAAATGGCCATAAATGAACTTAATAAAATTATAATAAGTAAAATATATGTGAAATATGATATGAATAAATTAATTAATTAATTTAATTTAATTATCCAAGAAATTAAGTTCAAGTGCAGAATGCATTCAGACATAAGGTAAGAGATCTCTCCGAACCTCCATTTCTTCCTTTAGGATACAATTTATCTATCTTTTACTTAATTTAAATATTTATTATTCCTATATAATTATTATATATTCTATTTATAAATTCCAAAAATATGTAAACATTTCAATTCCTCTTTCTTTTATGGGTAAATACAAGTTTTAAAATGTTCCCTTCCCAATTCCTCTTGATAAGCAAACCCAATTAAAGGGAACTTACCTGTTTCTTAACTATTTTCAAGTACAATCAATAAAATGTTTTAAGACATCCATATTTTGTAAAAGTACTAATTTTATCATGGAATTTTTTTAATTTCATTTTTGGTTCTATGGAAACTATTATTTCTTTTTCCACCATAATGACTCTTTATTCTTTTCCCCTAAAACCACACTAAAGTGGAAAATTTATAAAGTTACATATACACTCTTTTTTATGTTTTCACTTCAGTTGGAAATATTTATTCATGATATATTATTATTTTTTTACTTTATGATTGTACGAGAATGATTTAATCCCTCATTTCATATATAATATTACAATACACCCTTTGGTTTTGTCTTATGACAAGATTACAAAAACTATTTCTTTCCATGGGTAACTCCTTTGTTTATTTCTTATGTTTGATTTATTCATTTGGAAAAAATAAGCATGTAAATGTTATAATGAGTGTGAACAAATAGTTTTCCAATTAATTGTGTAATTATTTGTCTCATGAGAAGTTATGTATGAGATTAGATAGTAAACCTAATCCATCATGAGACTCTGTTCACCATGTGATATTGTCTTGGTACTTATACTTGACTCATGTTTATTTTATGATATATATTTATGCCACATTACAATATTTCCATCATCATATGATAACATGTTCCTTATTTTATGCTTCTATATGTTGGTTTATGATCCATTCCTTTTATGTTATCTTGTTATTTCTTCTGACTCATGTATTATGCTTATTTTCTATGTTGATTCCCTTGGTAGGATTTTTTGATCATATATTTTGTCTATGTATTCCCTAAGTTATCCTATACAGCTGTAGGAGATAAAATGGATTTAGGTTCTCATTATAGATATTAATAAAAAAAATTTTATTTTAGTTTCATGTTTTTTAATTATATACCTAGTCTTCCAAATACACAAGGATTTTTAATCATAGCTTTGTATTTTTTAGATAATTATACTTACAATAATTTAATAATGTATGTACAAGGATAGAGTATTTATAGTTGGTATCAGAAGAAATTCTAGTTATATTTGTGGATTAGGACTATAAAACATTATTAATAACCTTTTTTATAATTCTATCACCACGGATAACCTATATTGAAACTTAGGGAATCACAAGTTAGGATATACCATTCATTTATAAGTTTATCCTTCTATGTTCATAGTTTCCTTTTTATATGCTCATTACCTAATTATTCAAGCTCCCATTTTTTTCTAATTTATTTACATAATGTATGAAAAAAATGATAAGTCATTCAAAAAACCAATGTGATAGGAAATGTATGATAGTCTTAATAAGATAAAATATCTTATGGGAATATGATTGTAGAACTTCTTGATAGTACTGGCTCAAGTGGACCATGTTATGGATTATAACTTTAATTTTGTGGAACAACCTGCTTCTCCTAAGAAAGATCAAGTTACATTCAAATAAGTTATGTGAGAAAGGTCTCCTATATTTAGTGGATATTTTGATCCCCTCATCATGGAATAATGTATTAACTTAATCAAGAAGTTATTCTCTATCCTTCAGTTCTTGGAATAAGAGAAAGTCATGCTTCTAGTCTATCATTTTGATGCTGAAGATGATTATTGATGGAAATTGATAAAGGAAATTAAGCCTAAATAGGAAGATGATTCCATGGAATGGTAACGATTCAAGAAAATATTCTTCAATAAATATTTCCCCAAACTCTCCCTCTTTATGTTGAGAGGGAGTTCCTTGGAATAACGAAACAGGAAGATGAATTTATTGAGGAATACGAGGAAAGCATTACAAGTCTTGAATCATACGCCTATGGATTTTTCATGAGCAAAAAAATAAATGCGGATTGATTATTTAGTAGATTAAAACCAAGTCTATAGAAGGACTTGATGAATAGATATTTTGAAAAATATGAGGATATTTTTTTTTGTTTTATTAAGCTTGAAATGGAGATTATATAATCTCAGTGGTGTCTTGTGGGATCAAAGATAAAAAGAGGAAAATATATTTTAAAATGGGAGGATTGAAAAATAAATCCCATGGAGAAAATAAAACCCAACATCCCCTGTGTCAAAATTATGGGAAAAAACATATCAGGATCTGTCTAAAAGAAAAATTGGAGATGTTTAAAATGTGGAAAAGAGGGGAATCATGATAATAATTTCCAAAGAGATATGAAGAATACCTTAAATTAGAAATAATACAAGAAGGTTCATATCAATACTCAGGATACAATACAGTGTTTGAATTACAAGGAACATAAGGATTATGCAAGATAATGACCTATTACAAGGGTTCTTAGATACGATCATTGACAATAAGCTACAAGGCATCAAAAAGATCATATGCTATCACTACTACTGAGGTGGATCCTGACAATGATGTGGTGATAGGTACACTAGTTATTCATTCAAATATATCAAACATAATATTTTATTCTAGTTCTACACAGTCTTTCATATCTTTCAAGTTTAGTATATCTATTCAAATACCACCTCAAAATATAAGGGTTGAGTTATCCGTGAGAACAAAAAATGGGGAAATTATTGCATCTAATGTATATAAGTCCTCCCTAGTATCTTTTTGTGGATTTAACCTCCACGAAAATATCATCTTACTTACTTTGGTAGAGTTTGATACTATATTGTTCATGTATTGACTATCTTTATACAAATACAATGTCAACTGTTGGGAGAGGGAGATCACTCTTCATATCCTGAGGAACCCTTCAATTATATAAAATTATAATGAGGAGGCTGAATCTCTTTTAGAATCAATATCTAATGTGTGGATATTATTTCCTAATGATAAAGAATATCTAGCTTAAATTATTGAGATAAAGGAGAGGATCATGGTTGAATACATGCCCATTGTAAGAGACTATATTGATGTGTTCCATGAAGAATTTTCTGGTCTTCCTCCAGTCCAAGAGGTTGAGTTATCAATTGAAATTATACTTGTATCTCTACCAATATCAAATAATCCTTATAGATGGACACAATTGAGTTGGGAGAACTAAATAAGCAATTATAAGAGAATATAAACAAGGATTTTATACACCTAAGTGCTTCACCATGGGGTGTGTTGGTCCTCGTCGTCAAGAAGAAGAATGGATTATTGCACCTCTTCATTGACTATCATGATCTAAAAAAACAAATATAAAGTACAATTATCCCCTTCCATTGATAGATGACTTGGTTGATAAACTATGTGGGTTCAATTATTTCTCTAAGGTGGACCTTCAGTCAGGATATTACCAATTAAAGGTGAAGAAGGATAATATTACCAATAATTACTTTCTAACAAGTCATAGATACTATGAGTTAATATATATGCCCTTAGGACTCACTAATTCTCTAGAAATATTCATAGAATTGATGAATAGTGTCTTTAGATATTACCTCAACAAATTTTTGGCATTCTTTATAGATGATATTCTGATATACTTCAAGAGTAAGGAGGAGAATTATGAGAATTTTGATACCAAGCTAAATATTTTTCAAAGGGAGAAACTATATGAATATTACACTAAATGTGAGTTCTAGATGGAGGAAATATCTTTATTCGGACATGTTATCATCATAAAAGGGATATTTTTGGACCCTTCTAAGACAAAAGGAAATTGAGGAGTGGTCCAAACCAGCATTTTTAATAGAAATACATAGTTTACTTGGTCTAGCTAGGTATTAGAAACAATTTGTGAGGAACTTCTAACGATTTTTAAACCCACTAACCAAGATGAATCAAAAGAGTGAAAAGTTTACCTAAACTAATGAAAAGGAAGAATACTTT
The DNA here is from genome assembly GCA_963277665.1 of Viscum album. Lineage (NCBI taxonomy): Eukaryota > Viridiplantae > Streptophyta > Magnoliopsida > Santalales > Viscaceae > Viscum > Viscum album. The sequence goes on along the minus strand of OY728158.1, from coordinate 435,390,841 downwards.
ATGGAATTTAAAATGAGTTTTATCACTGCCCCATTACATACACTACCCACAAGAGGTAAACTATTTATGGTATATAGTGACATATCAATGAAGAAATTAGTCTACGTACTAATGAAAAATGATAAAGTGTACCCTATGCCTTAAGGTAGCTGAAATTTCATGATTAAAAATATCCCACAGATGATCTGGATTTGTTGGCTATGATATTCATGTTGAAAATTAGGCACCAATATCTTTATGGGGATAAGTAAAGATATATACTGATTACAAGAGCCTCAAATATATATTCACATATAAGAAGCTTAAAATTAACAAAAAATATGGATATATATCATCAAGGATTATGAATTCTCAATCCACTACCATCCTGGTAAAGAGAATAGAGTGGAAGATTCTCTAAGTTGAAAGGACCCTGTAACTTTATCAATGATAAAAATTGATAAAAATCCAATCCTATTATACTTGGAATGGATAGAAATGGGAATCATAAAGTAAGAATCATCACCATTCCTTTATCAAATGATTTCTCAACATTCCATTTTATAGAAGATAAAGGATGATCAATGAAAATTATGTAAAAATTTAGAAGAAGGTGTAAACTATCATAAATGGGAATAAAGAATGAATGGAATAAGAGGTATTTATATGAATTATGGAACCCATATGAACATTATAAATATGACCATTATAATAGTAATATTACTGTTAGAATAGTAATATGATCATTGAAATAGTAACCTGGCCATTGGAATAGTAATCTTACCATTAGGAATAGAAATCTTATCGATAGAATATTAAACTCACCAATGGAAATTTAAAATAATATTTAGGTACATTGAAAAATTAAAATATGATATATTTATGTCATGGTACAAGTAAATTAATGTTTTAAAAATGATAAATTAAGTGTTAGTATTTTTATCAAACACAAATGTTTTATTTTAAATTTTATAAGGAATATAGTTATTTAAAAGAAAAATTATTTTCATAAAATGTATTAATAAATTAATATTATGTTTTATTATAATTTTAATATAATTTTATGATACTATAAGTAAATTTTCAAAGGTTTATAAAATCAGTTATAATATTAAAATCAGTTATTTTTCAAATAAATGATGATTTAAAAAACCAATTATCATATTTAGAAAGTTATTTTCATAAAATGGAGTCTATTTTTGAAATATAAACTTCTAAAAATGTTTAGGGTTATGTTTTTGGATTTTTCTAAAATAATTCATTTTTTTCTGAATATTGAAATATGATAATTTACAGTATTTAACATTATAAGCCAAATACATGAATTTTTGGGTCATGGTTGATATAAGAAACCATTTTTTCAAACTCACATGCACCATTTAATGTATATAGTTATAATAATCAATAATATTGATAGTATTGAGACAAAATAATAAACTAATGAATATAATAATAAAAAACACCCCTCCCCCTTATATATACCACCCCTCACCACCCCTTCTCATCACATATTCTAATCCATTAAGATTTTAAAATATATTATAGACCACCTCATATCCACTCTCCCTATTTACAAGTGCTACTGGTCTCACCAAAAGAATAAATCCATGTTTTTTAATTGTTCATTCAATGAGGTGATATTCATGAGGTAACATTCTCAAACTACCTATTTTAATTTAATTTCTTCCTCTACATTCTCATCAAATAATCCATCCATCAAAGAATAATAACTCCAATATAATTTATATATTGGAATTATATATATATAATTTAATATAATCTATATATACCTTTTACCATCTTCTCTTATTTAAATAAATAAAACCATTGTCCAAATTATGGCTGTTAACCGTCTCTGTGGACAATGAGTTTTTGTCTTCCATTACCATCTTCAATCCTGGTCATACACATATTATTATGGTTAAATAATATTTTAATAATTATATTATAACTTATTTCATGTCCTTTAGCTAATATATATATATATATAATATTAAATAAAACAGAACTAGTTTGATATGGTTGAAAAACCGCTAAAATAAACCCGATATTTATCATCAACGTTTTATCAAATGAATGATACTCATGTCAAAAAAATGATATATTGGACCATTTAAAATTATAGAAGTATATGAATACCATTTTATTTCACTTTTAGAGTATAATTCCAATTTTACAAGAACTTCCATAATTATTCTCAAGTGAACCGACCATGAAACCAAGAAACAAGCGCTCTTAGAACAACAATATTAAACTTTATAACTCCTCAAAATGACTATAAATGAACTTAATAAAATTATAATAAATAAAATATATTTTAAATAGGTTATTAATTAAGTAATTAATTAATTTATTTTTTTTATTCATGATATTAAGTGCAAGTGAAGAACACATTCATACAAAAGGTAATGGATCACTTCAGACCTCCATTTTTTCCTTTGGGTTACACTTTATCTCTCCCTGATAGAATTTAAATATTAATTATTCATATATAATTATTATATATTATATTTATATGTTCCAAAAATATTTATCTATCAAAATTAGTTTTTATTTGACATGGAAATTCATGTTTTAAAATGTTCCCTTCTCAATTCCTCTTGACAAGAAAACCCGATTAAACAGAACTTCTCTATTTCTTACCCATTTTAAAGTACAATACATAAATTTGTTTAAGAAAAATAGATTTTTTAAAATCAATAATTTTATAATGAAAATAATTTTTAGTTATTTTTTGGTTTTAGGGAATCAATTATGCCTTTTCCGCTTTAAATACTCTTTATTCTTTTATCTAAAACCGCACTAAAGTGTCACAGTTCTAAAGTTACCTAAACACTATTTTTCATGTTTCACTTCAATTGGACATCATTATTAATAATATATTATTATTAATTTTACTTTATTATTGTACAAGAATGATTTAATTCCTCATTTCATGGATTCCATTATGACATTCCCTCTGGTTATGCTTTATGACATGATTACAAAACCCATTTTTTCCATGGGTAACCATTATGTTTATTACTTATGTTTGATTCCTTTTTGTGTAAAACATATAAATATAAATTTTATGATTAGTGTGTAAAAATAGAGCTAAATTACATTGGATAATATTTTATCTCATTATACATTATGTATGAGATCAAAGAGAAAACCTAATCCATTATGGAACTTTGTCCACCATGTGATATTGTCATGGCTGTTAGCCTTGAATAATGTTTATGTCATGATATATGCTGACTCCACATTACTATATTTTCATTACAATATGATTCCATGTTATATATGTTATGCCTATATCTGTTTATTCATGATCCATTCCTATTATGTTGTCATGTTATTCCTTCCAACTAATGTGCTATGATTATTTTCCATGTTTATTCCCTTACTAGGGTTTTTAGCTCATCCTTCTGTCTATATATTCCCCAGGTTATCCTATGAAATTTTAGGATCTCAAAGGGTGTTATGATCTCATTATGGAGATTAATAATAATATGTTTTATTCTAGTTTCATGTTTTTTAATCATGTACCTAGTCTTCCAAATACACTAGGCCTTTGGATCTTTTTTTTGTATTTTTTGGATAATTATGATTAAAATCATGTAATAATTTGAATAAAAGAATATGGTTGATATAGTAGATATATTCAGTAGTTGATATATCAGTGGTAAATCTTCAATGGTATATCTATCTGTGGTAGATCTTGAATGATAGATCTATCAGTAGTAGATCTTTTAGTGGTATATCTTCAGTGGTAGATCTATTTTGAACCGATAGTAGATCTTATTAACTGATGGTGGATTTCCTAAATGGTATATCCATTAGAATTATAGTCTAACATTATATGTATAACATTAGTAGGTCAAGTTTAACTAGTGTTAGATCATCATAGCCAATGGTAGATCTTTCTGAACTAACTAAAGATCAACACTTAACAAAGTCTATTTTACAAAGTTTCTTAGAAAATTATTTACTATCCTAAAACATTGATATTGTTAGAAAAAATAATAATCATGATTTGTGGTAATTAAAATAAGTAGGTTCCAACATACTTCCTTTATATGATTCTATGTTTTATTCATGGAAAACCCACCTTCCTCATGCTCTATTTATTTTCAAAAATTGTTTTTAAATAGTTCTGATATTTTAATATCCCTAAATGTTTTCTTATGGGTGTAGGGAATATTTTTATGAGTGTAATATAGAAATTGAAAGCTTTTATGTGTTATGATTATGTTAAGGTTATTGTAAATTATTATGATGAAGGGTGGTTCAATTATAAACCATGTATGAGCGGTTCCATTATAAACCAAGGATGAGGGATTTTGTTATAAACCAAGGATATGTGGGTCCATGATAAGACTATAATTAATTGGGTATGAAAGTAGACCAATTTTTTTATTACATTTATAAGATTGATATATAAAATGATATACTAGGTTAACTAAATCATTTATCAATTATTGATATGGGTTTTTATGGAAATCACATAATTTCACAAGGTAAGAAAATGTTATTATGTTTAAAGGAAAGTGTATGTCACTTCTTAAGGGTGGAAAGTATTACTTTGAGGAAAAGTTTTCACATTCCTTTCATGGAATAAAATAAAAATTGATGAGATATATTTTTATTTTTCGAATTATTATTAAATGTTTTATGAAAATATTTGGGTATGAAAGTTGATTTTTTGAGTAATAAATTGTTTATTTCAGCCCAAATATTATTTTCAAAAAGGATTTTTTATAAGTATTATTTAACCAACAAGTTTCTTTATTATTTATTTTTATTTCCCTTATTTGTTTTTGTGATCATGCCATGTTTTATATTTGTTTATAAGGTTTAAGGATGGTTAAGAACAATGAATAAGTCAATCTGAAAGTCATAAATATTTTTCATGAAAATCAAATGTGTTTCATTTTTAAATTTTTATATTATTGGAAAAATGGATAATGATCATAAGTGTCCACTTTTGAAAATATGGTTTTATTATATATGATTTATGACCTAATTCTCAAAAAAATAAATTTTAATATATCCTCAAATGAAAAAGAATAAATTATTTACTTAAAAATCAATATTATGTAATGTTTAAGGCTAGATCTTATATTACCAATATAAATAATTTTTTTGAATAATATGCGTGAGGTTACTTTTACTTCCATATTTAATCAATTTCCCAGATTCTTTATATGTTTTCAAAGGTTTCAAATCACTGAATATAAATTTCATATATCTGTAATCTATATTAGCACAATAAACTAAAAACTAATCCATACTTAGAATAGTATCAAACCCGACTATGATAAGTTTAACAATATTTTCAACAAAACCATCCCACTGATAATAGTATGAATATTCCTAAAAATCATGGATTCTTAATACTTCCACTAAGATTTTCACCAAAAGTTTTATCTTATTTTCACGAGTTGATATTCCCATTTTACTTGAAAATTTATTAAATATAAATGAATGTGAAGATATAAATTCAAAAAAGGCATGATATAATTCAAATAAATAATTAAAATACCTATTACCACTCATTGGATGGTATAATATCAACTGTAGTAGTATAAAATGATTTTCACACACTTTATCTATTTTGATATTTATGATTTCCATGTTGATTAATGAACTTCAGACACATTTTAGAATAATTCTCCATTTTATTTCAATTAAAAAATATCATTATTGGATGGATATCTATTACCCTATTCTTGTATTGATCAAAACTCTTTTCTTTTAAGTCATGCATCATATGACCAAACATACATCATTGGTAACACTTTCCAAATACTAAAAACAATTATATAAAATTTATTTTGCTGTACTTAGAACATGTTTGGGGCTTTCCTCTAGATTTATTTATAGACTTATTTTCCATTGGTTACCACCTTGAGCAGATCTTACTCTTATCATCCTGATTCACATGAGTGTTAGTAAACTCCTTATGTACTTTCTTAGAAGAAAAAAAATGTTTTGAATAAATTTTAAATTATTATTTGTCCAATTATCTCTATAAACTAGGTTTCAATCCAAAGTAAAATCTTCTGATTTTACTATCAAGGTACTGAATAAAATTTGTTTTGTACCTTCCCAATCTTGTAAAATTTTCTTCATATATGGGCACAAAATCTTAATAAATTTTCCTTAATTATAGGAATTATTTATCCATTATAAGTCAAACAACCTTAGGGAAATGTTTCTCGAGGAAAATATTCTTAAATTAATCACATTCCAAACATCCCATGATTTCCAATATATTTTATAGAGAATTGATCCCCTTTAACTACCACTGAGTCCATGGTTACACTGAAAGTAGAAGGGTTATTTTTCATAAAATTATAAAATATTGACATGTTTCTCTCTGGTAAAACTGGTTTCTCTCTAACATGTATTCCAACACCATTTATGTCCCATGTAAACTAATCCATCACTACAAAAAAATTAGTTTCAATTAAAACTATTCCAGGCTATTGATTTGGAAGAATATGGTCCTCTTTATACCTTATTTCTTTTACTCCCCTATTTACTTATAAAAAATAATTCTAAATAGAAATATATTAGATGAATAAATATGGTAATATTTAACTTATATATCATTTCAACATATAAAAAAAGTATAATCTCTCAAGGGTATTCTATTAATATTATCCTAACCTGTACAATTATCTAAACATTTCATTTGATACAAACTATAAGGTATTATCCTTAAAATAATACATAATATTTATTTTTAAGAAAATATTCACTTTATTGTATTCCTAAAGACCTTTTAGGTTTAGTAGTTTAGATAATTAAATCATCAATATAACAAACTAACATATTACAAAGTAAACACTTCCACTCAATGTCTATTTTTCCCATAATATAAAACTTTTAAAATTATTTTTTTTTCTTTTCACAAAAAATATTCATGATTTTGAAGTTAATTTTATCTTTGGTCCTACTCATCCTTAAACCCTATGAAAAACATTTAAAAAAAGTGTGATGAGAATAAAAATATAAGTAATAAATGTAAAGGAAAGGAATATGTTAGTCTAGTGAAAGATATAAAAACCCATAAAAGGTTTATCTTTTTTCACATGATTCTTTAATCATATGAAATAAATAATATCCACATGGGTGAAAAAATTTTCTCAAAGAAAAACATTAAAAATAACAATAAGAAAATAGAAAGACTTATAGTAATTTTAGAGTATTATATTCATAACTCATGCTCATTTGTGTCACCAATAAATGGAGAGTATTTAAATACATAGGAGAAACCTCCACAGTTAACTTCTTACTATTTTTTTCTTTAAATAAATGAATATTAAAAAATTCATTGGAGATGTATATCGTCTAACCCATCATATATGCTATATCAGAATCCCCCATCATATAATTTGTATCAGTTTCACCCATCATCATCTATAATTATTAATTACCATATCATGAACATTTGTTTTTTAAGATTGATCATTTTCATCAAAAATAATTTTAAAAACTATTTTGAACCCATATGAACAACACTTTTAGATAATGAAATATATTTTCATTTTTTAAACTCCCATTTCTGAAAAAAACTAAAAAAATCATAAAATAAAGGGATTTTTTTTCATTAAAAAACTATGGAATATTTAAAATTAATCCAAATAACAAATAATGAACATGATGAAAAGAAAAATTGGTCAAGATGTATACATTGAAATATAAAATTCTTTTTTCTATAAATAAAGTCAAAACGTTATGTATAAAGTATGTAAAAATATTCACTTTGAAAACATTTAAGAGAAAGTAAAAAGAGACATAAAATTTCCTCTATAATTCATTTATGTCCATATAATTAAATACATAAAATATTATAAGAATATAGACATGGAGGGAAAATATTTAGAAAATAAATATTTAAACATTTAAAAGGAGGTTTTAAGGAAAAGTATACCTTACGACCTGATAACTCTTGAACCAATGAAACATTTTAGGAAAAAACATGGAATAAAATTTTAAGCACTTTAATTTTATAATTTAATGATAAAATACATTCTTAATTTCATTTATACACCATAAATTTAAAAATTGTGGTTAAAATATATTATATCTCATAGAAAGGTAATTGCGAATAGAAATCCTTTATATTATGTCAAATATAGCCTTATATATTATATAAATCCAAAATAATAAAATAATATTAGTTTCATAGGTTCTTAATATCATGTTAAGTATCATTTAATTTTTATGATTGTTTTTATTTCATTTATTACTATTTTTTATTTACTTACTAAAATGGTTAAGTTTACAGTGGATTTTTTGAGGGTGTTCAGTTTATAACTTCAAAATAACATCAGTTCATTGACTGTGGTCAAAGGGTAATGGTTCCATATTTCAAAGAATATTAATCATGTTATAAATGTAATATTTATTCACTATTATAATACTTATAACCATCCATGTGATGTGGTAATGTAAAATAGGTTACATCACTTCATGAGGGTGGTAATCCATATGTATGCACAAACAATGTTATCATTTTCAATGGATGGGAATGAAAGAAAATAGAAGATCTATTTTATTTCTAAAATTATAATTATTTCATGAATATAACACACACACAAAGATATATATATATATATATATATATTAATTAAATCAATCATTATAACCAGTCATGAGAGTTTGTGATGGAAGATTAATCACATCGATTCATGAGGTGGTAGTCCACACGTATTCATGAACGATGGTTTCATTTTAGATTTGATAGATAAGAAGATGAATAAAGGTGTTTTATATAAAAATAATAAAATTTTAGTATATGGTATATAATAATGTTATTATATCACAATGTTTAGTATATTTTTGAAGGAGCTAAAATAATAAATAAAAATAAAACACTAAGTTAAGAACCATACCTCTTCTTTGGACAACCTCCTTAGGATTATACTTAAAGCCTTATTAGGATAGTATTATGATAAAAAAAGGATATATAGGGTGTGGGTAAGGATTTTGGGAAGATATTTGGGTAGGTATTGTTTGAAATAGAGTGCTCAAAAGGTGTGGGGGAAGAGAGGGGGATTGGTGTCCTTTTATAAGTGATGGGAGGATAACCCTTGTAATTAATTAAAGCATTAAATTAATTTAAAGTAATTCTAATTTTCAACTAGAAAAAATTGATATATTTAGAATATAGTATGAGTATTAGTCTAAATAATCTCATCCAATAAAATTTACCAATAAAATTTAGACAACTTTAGGTAACCATTTAACATTGGCTTTTAGTTTTAACCCTCGTTAACCTTTTTGATGAATATTGCGATATCAGTTTTTTTTACTATTTAAGATTTATTAAAGTTAATATAAAAGAAAAAGTGACCCATAAGTAGAAATTATAAATTATTTACCAAATACAATTAAATTTTTCAAATATAATAACTTAGTGAATGTTAATCATTTAATAAAATATTATTTAACATAAGATACCATTAAAGCAATTTTCAAGACTATTCACATAATTTAAAATTAATGACATCAATAAAGTAACATAATTAAAATATATACTTTTAAAAAATCACTAATATATTATAGTTTTCTTAAAAATTAATTTAATACAACAATTCAAAAAAATTGTTTTACTTTTAATGTTTTTAAAATCATTTACTTGATTTTTTATATTATTTGAACAAGAACGGTATTGGTGTTGTGTACACATTTAAGGTAATTATTCCATCACCAAAAATTAAAAATAAACTACCATGATAAAAAAACTCTTTAAGATTTTAAATAAAATTTTATGTCCAATCATAATTGTTTTATTAAACTGAAAAAATTATAGAGATATTAAAACAAAGAGAGGGACATTTTTTATTTATTCTTTACTTAAACAAATTTTAAGGTCATTATCAAAGGTATGTTAAAATAAATTGCCACATTTTCAAGTTTTAGCAGATTATGGTCTAAAAACTCATAAAATTAAATAAATTCAAGTGTTTGGTTGATTTTAAGGTTTACCCCGAAGTTTTAATCATGTTTTACCCGTTTTACCCTTACTATGTTAACAACATTTTTACCAAGGTTACTATTCATAATGACCAAAACTAAAAGGGATGTATATTTCAAAATTTAATGACCTGATTTCAAATATAGAATATAATTTTCAATATTCAATTTTTAGAACTGTTCTAAATCAATTTTAATACAAATTCATAAAACATAGTAGAAAAGAGTTTTTAGAATTATGATATTTAATCACAAAAATAAACTTCTACCAAACAGGTATAATGATGATTCATATGAAATTAATTTGATTATTTATAATTAAATTCTAATTATTTTACTTTATAATAAAATTAAAAATATAATGATACATTTTATTTAATGAAAATAAATTATAGTTTTATAAATACTAGAATCTATCATTATTTTCTTAGAAATAAATATTCTCGGGAAATAAAAAAAATTTAACTATAAGCTAATTTTGACTTAATGATTTGAAAATTAAAGATAATTTTTTTCAAATTAAAATAAAAAATTTCTAAATTAACCCTTTAAATAAAACTATATAATACATGAATCCAAATTTAGTAAGAATAAAACTATTTCTTTTTTGATTGAAACATTTCTTAATATTATTATAATGAAAATAAATGTAAAAAATATAATCCATGAATATTAATAAGGCCTTGAATTGGTTTACTATTACCCAGGATGTCACAAATTATCGCAAGTCTAATTGATAATACACACATTCATAGATAAGAATATCCAATGACATATATAGCATGTGGAATTTCTATTGGTGGGTCTTTCTGTATAACTCTTTTCATAAAGATTACTAGGTGAAAAATATATGAGAATAATTCATATTGTTTTATGAACCTCTAACACCCAATATTCAAAAATCATCTTTGTACCACTATATAGATATTATCTGATTGTAGGACATATATTTAAGAATATTTTCATATACCTTAAAGTTCTCAATATAACAGGGAACTGCTATAACCTTTAATTTCGATAAATAATATAAGGACATTATCCCATTATTGTTATGAACAAGAAAAATAATCATGTGATAAGAAATTTATTAATATTTATGTCTCTTAATATATAAGTAATCGAGATTACAAAGTTAGTCTGTTCTAGGGTACCAAATTTAAAAACTATACATGGTGTTTATGATGAATGATAAGAGATATCATTCAATAAACTAAGCTAATTTTTTATCATGTTTGATAAACTTGGGACAAGTCATTTTATAATGTCTATATGTTTCATTGATTGTTAAAGGAGTATAAAAATAATATAAATAAACAAGGATCCAGTATAACATTAAAAATAGAGAGGGAAATTATTGGCCATTTAATAATGTATGAAACAAATAGACTTCAACCAGATCCTTCATTCAATAAACAAGTCCTATATAATGGATTTTATGAACTTCATTTAAAAAAAATATATATATCACTTTATAAAGATGAATCTCTCACACACTATTCTCTTAATTTACCTTTAAAATGGAGGTATTAGAACACCTTTTAAGGAGAATGGGTTTTCTGTTGTATTTAATATCCCATTTAGGCCACTGAATTCCATTAGAGACAAGAGTCCTTTGAAAACTGCTACGCCATCTTAATTAAATTCACCAATTTGGTGGATTAGACATAGTTAGTGAGGTATTATTTGTTTTATGTTTTAATTTTGTTTTATCATTTTCTGTCTTGATGGATCATGTGGATTTACTTTTATTGATTTCTTCCAATAAATTTAGGATTTTATATTGTAGCATCCCAGGTAAATAAATAAATCTCATAATTATTTATATTTGTGAATTAAATATTAATTTTACTTTAAATAGGTTGATATTTCTCAATGGCGTACCCGATACACAACAACGAGTTTCTTTGAAATCTTACGTTACACACTAATAATATAATAATATTATTTTAAATTTAGTTAACGCCTAGCCGTTGTATTGAAGGAAATGAATAGAACTAACTAAAATATGATTATACATGTTTGTTAAATGTTTTTACTTTTATCCAATAAATTTTAGAGGCTTAAAATATGAATTAATCTAATTTTAAGCATAAATAATCTAATATTTTTTAAAAGGCCGATTTACCACCTTTTGATGGCAAACCCTATTTAAATATAGTTTTGGTCACATTTATATGTTATTTTTGAAAATATAAAATTCTTATTCAGAATCGGGACATCAAGATTTACTTTAAGTAAATTTTTGGTATTTTTCTGATAAAATTCATTTTTTGATGAATAGTGAAAAATACTCTATTTTAAATCAAAACTGCCTTTTAATATAATTTATTTATTAGGTTTGATTATCTTTTTAATTGGTTTTAAAGAGTAATTAGATTTTATTTTTACCATTTAATTAAATTTTTGTCATTGGAATTAATTTAACTTTTAAATTGGACATAAACAAGTGTCAATCTCTTGAAAGTTAATATTTCTTAAAAAACACGTTTTTTTGTTTTGACAACAGGAATTAATTTTAAATTAATTAATACAAATTCAATGTTTTGAATTTGGTAAAATAGGCATCATTTTTGAATTCAGAATATAAAATATAGATTAGGCTGAATCTGTGGTAGTTTTATGAAAAGCTTTAATTTTTGATGAATAGTAAAACCACTAAGTAGTAGTTAAAACTCACTTTTTCATTTAAATGAAAATTTACCACTTCTGTGAATTGAATTTCGAAAATCCTACAAACATGGTTGTTGTTATTAAGTAAAACTTGGTTCAACAAGTTGAAAATAATTTTTGGAGAATAGTAACTTTTGACTTTTTTTACCATGGTTAAAGGTAAATAGTATAATTTAAGGTAAAAAGAATATCATAATAATAAAAAATTACCTTAACACTTGTCCTAACCTTATTAGATGAGTCATGTAAGACCTTGGGAATCCTTGTGTCTATTTTGGGACCCCATGGAGACACTTAAGAGTGATAATGACACTTTATTTTAATTAACTTAAAGTAAAGACAAAAATGGCATAAACAAATATCTTTAAGAATATTGATTTTTACAAGGGGTTATATAAGATATCTTTTTTCCTATAAATATTAATTAGAAATCTAAAAATATTTACTACATTATGGTATTTGTTTTATATTTTTTAGACATCAAATAAATAAAATTATTTATGACACAATAATGATGCAGTGTTTACCTCATTAATAAATGATTTAAATAAATAATATTATAAAGATTAAAAGAATATCCAAAACCTATCCAATTATCATAGTATGATTTTATTTCGACCATGAGTCATATTATCTTCGATTTTAATAAGTTTTGGACCTTTAAAAATTGAAAATAATTATATAATAAAATAATATTTTCAAACTTTCCTAAAGAGCCCCTACTCTCCCTTATAAAAGGACACCACTTATAACCCATTACTCACACCTCTCAAGCCCCTTTTATCATCCAAAACCTTCACAAATAAGCTCTCAATATCCTTATATTCCACTTAGAAGTCTTAACTTAGGCATAAGGAACTTCAATAAGTCCTTTTGATTCAAACCAAAGGGAGTTACCCGAATTAAAGGTAACCGTTTCTCTTGAATTCATTTATTTATTTTACTTCTCCAACCCCTAAACGCTTTTTATTCTTTTATTTTATAACAACACCAGTATCCTAAATATACTAGTATATTTTTATGAGTAGTATTCTAACTACACTTACACACACCTGCATCTAATAGGTGAAGAACATACGGTTTCTGTGTATGGAAAACTAACACCTTACGAAACAATGATTGTTCAATTATCTCCTACCGCCTCTCATAGTGGCCATTAAGATGAAACTGTATTTATATATGATATATATAATGTTTATTTCATCTTTATGATTATTTATTTTTCATTTATATCATACCTTTATGGTTTCCATTATGGGTAAACACGATAATTTCATTTGAGGAAGTGCGGACTACCGCCCCATCCAAGTGATATGATTTGTTAATGCCATATGTGGGACATATAAAGGATGGAGTTAATGATATTATATATGATATTATACTATAATTATAATATACCTATGTATCATTATTTTTTAATACCATTAAAATAAGAAATAGATATGGAAGTAACGTTCATGAGTACGTACGACTTAACGTCTCCATGAACGGTGCATTTCATTTCTTACCTAAAAATGTTATGTACTATTATAAATTCATGTATATAATAGATATATATATATATGATATATATGATATCTAAATCATGAATATCATTCTGGATATAATGAAATTTTTACCATGTTAACAACTTGTAATTATAAGAAGTCCATTTTTGACTCAAGTACCAATTATCAAAAAATTGACCATTATTAACTTAAAGGATTAAATAATGTTTATAACATGGTAATAAGTGATATAAAAGGAATAATAAACTTGAAAAAGGTTCTTAAGCAAGAATAAATTAACTTTAGTTTATTATTCAGGAGATTAAAGAAAAACGGGTTAAGTCGGACACGAGGTAAGGGACTTCATCTCAATCTCCTTTCATTAAGGCATATTTTGTTTTAATACACGATTTTCTTTTATATGCTATATAAAAACCGTTGAATTTTAATTTAATTCAAATTGAATATTTTTCTATGAAGCATTTTACTAAATGAAAAAAAGAATGTTTCTTTTAACGTACGCAGTAACAACAAACCTTTTTCTGCCGTGAGTATTATTTGATCATTGGATTCCTTAACAAGATGTAATGATTTTAAAAGGAAAATAAATACCATATACTCTTTTATGTATTTTGGTATTGAAAATGTTTTTGGTAATGGATTTTTTATGTTAATATATTTAAATGATATATTCTGATTGAAATGTGGAAAAGTTATCTTTCCTTTACGTTTTTTATATGATATGAATATGTTATGGTTCTTGGGAATTATTACATATATGGGTGGTTCCGTGATAAACCTAGGGCGGGTGAGCCTGAGATAGCTCTCCAATGCATTGGGTAATGCGACAGAGGTAAACGTGAATATTTATCCTAAGAGATTTAGGTAATATACTGTGATAGGTATTAGAAATGTAACCCCGTACATAGATATGATAGCTAAAATGCATGTATGATATGGATGCCACAAGTTTTCTTTACGATTTATGTTTTCTAGGTGTTATTCATAAAGCTTATGATTTCATGAGGTATGTTAAAGAGCTTATGTTATGTATGAAATGACGGAATAATGTTTTCTCTCTTTGTTTTATAACCCTTACTGATCTTTTTATGCTCATCCTAAGTTTTGAAATGTTTTTCACAGGACCTAAAGATGAATAGGGTCAAGGATGGGATCAAGGAAAAGTCATGCTGTCTAAAAAATGGGACTAAACATAACTCTTTTTTTCAAGAGTTTTTATTTTATGAAAAAAATGAAACTGAGTAGAAGTGTCCACATTGTAATTTTTGAGATGTAATGTAATAGTTGTGGCAAAATTATCTAAAACTCTAAACCTGAAAATATATTCAATGTGAATTATTAATTTAATTCAAGATTATGTAATGTCTAAGGCCAAGTCCTTATATTTGGTATCAGAGGACAGTTTAGATAACTTTAGGAGTTAGGGTATTGTTAAATTAATATCCACAAATTACATTATGTTAATATCGAAATGATATAGATTTTATAGATTACCATGTTGCTTTTCTTAAGATATTTCTGTGTTTATAATGGTTTTCTACAGTGGAAATAGGGCAGCTATGTTGGGATGAAATCCGGGGGAAGACAACCTTCCTAATAAGAAACTTAAGATGGTCGGAATTGGAACTGAACATTTTGATGCAGTGATGAAACAATTGAATCAGGATATAAATAGTAGTGGTATCCGTCCACAAGATTAGCTAGATCAACCATATAGGCACATGTCAGTAGTGGATCATTTCATGAGGCAACATCCCCCATAATTCAGAGGATTGTCTGACCCTGTGCTAGATGAAGGGTGGATTAAAGAACTAGAATTTTTTTTTGATGTCACAGGGTGTTCAGAACATCAAAAGTTTATTCTTGGTGTTTACTATTTTGAAGATGAAGCTGATCAATGGTGGTGGATGGTGAAAAATATCAGGGATAGTGAGGAGATTGATGCTCTTGATTGGGATGAATTCAAATGTATTTTTCTTGATAAATATTTTCCTAAGGTGGTTAATCTTAGGATGGAAAAACAATTCCTAGAATTGAGGTAGGAGGATGACTCATTGGCTTCTTATAAAGAAAAATTCACTCGACTGGCAAGGTATGCTCCAAATTTCATTCGAGATCTTGATCGTAAAATCAACTGTTTTTACTCAGGATAAAAGCAAAAGTATCAAATAACTTTAGCTTCTCGTGAGTTCAAAAGTTATGAAAAAATTGTTCGATGTGCAGAGAAAGAGGAAATAGAGTTTTCCGATGATCATGTGTTATTTGACAAACAACAGAATAAGAGGTCAAGGTGGTAGGAAAAAGGGGAGAACTCTTCAAAAAAGTCTGATGGTATGAAACTGAAGTTTACAGTTTAAAAAAATTATGGTAAAAATATTTCTCTAGAATGTCTTTCGAATTATGGTAAGTGCTACCGATGTGGTAAAATGGGACATAGGGCTCATAATTGTACTGAAAAAGAGCAGGGTAATGGTAAGCCAAAATATGATTTACAATTACCAAAATATTTTAAGTGCAATGAAATGAGTCATTATGAAAATGAGTGTCTAATTAAGAACTCAACTGATGAAAAGAAACCATACTATAAGCAGAAAGGGGTGGTGAAGTCCTTTGCAACTACTTCAGTAGATGTTGGGCCATCAAATAAAGTAGTATTAGGTACACTATTTTTTTGTTCATATTATGCCAATGTGTTTCTTGATTTAGGGTCTACACATTCGTTCACTTCTGAGAAATTTTCTATTAAATTGGGAATTCCATATCAAGATATGAATCCGGAACTTATGTTAAAAAACTGGGAGGAAATGTTGAAACAAAAATAAATTATAAGAACCTTCCTATCCTTGTGGACAGAAAGAATCTACCTGAAAACCTTATTGTTTTGCCTCTAGTTGAGTTTGATGTTATTTTGGGTATGGATTGGCTTTCTGTTTATCATGACAAGATTGACTACAGAGCTAAAGAGGTTTTTTTCCGAAATATTTTCAATTTGTTTACAAGAATGATCCCTTACTTTTGATAACATGTTAGGAAACTGAGAAACTAGTAAAATATGGAAATGAATGTCACCTTGCACATATTGTTGAAAACAAATAAACTGTTAAGATTAATGATGTTCTTGTGGTAAATGAGTACCTTGATGTTTTTCCTAACGAGTTTCTTGGTATTATACCTGATCAAGAAGTTTAATTTACTATTGAATTAGTTCCTGATGTAAATCCAATTTTAAAAACCCCTTATCAAATGGCTTAAATTGAACTTTTAGAGTTAAAGAATCAATTGCAGGAGTTATTAGATAAAGGTTTCACTCGACCTAGCACATCACCATGGGGTGCAACTATCTTGTTTGTTAAAAAGAAAGATAGTTCAATGAGACTTTGCATCCATTATAGAGCATTGAATAACATCACTGTTAAGAACAAGTATCCTTTTCCTCATATTGATGATTTATTTTTTTAGCTCTAGGGAGATCAATATTTTTTGAAGATTGATTTGAGGTCGGGGTACCATCAGTTGAAACTAAAGGAAGTAGACATTTCTAAGACTGAATTTCATACTAGATATGACCATTATGAATTTTTAGTTATGCCTTTTGGGATAACCAATGCACCTTTTTTATTCATGGATCGTATGAATAGAATTTTCTGTGAGTTCTTGGATAAGTGTGTGGTTGTAATAATTGATGATAATTTGGTTTATTCTAAAATTAAAGAGGGTCATGAATTTCATTTAAGGGTTTCATTGCAAACCTTAAAAGAAAATAAACTATTTATGGAAATTTAGCAAGTGTGAGTTTTGGTTACAACAAATTTCTTTCCTTCGTCATATTGTTTCAAAAAATGGAATAACTATTGATCCTACTAAAACAAAATTTGTTGAATAATATTCAAGACCCACAAATATAACCAATATTCGTAGTTTTATTGGTTTGGAAGGTAATTACTGGAGGTTTTTTGAGAATTTTAAACGGTTATCTAGTCCAAGGACTAAGTTAACTCGAAAATATGTTATGTTCATTTGGACAAAAGAATGTAATGATTGTTTTCATGAATTGAAAAGAATATTAGTAAATTCTTCAGTTTTGGAACTACCTTCTAGAAATGGTGAGTTTTTTATTTATAGTGATGTTTCGTTGAAAGGAATTGGTTGTGTCCTTATGAAAAATAATTAGGTAATATCTTATGCTTCACGTCAGTTGAAACCTCATGAGTTAAATTACCCTACACATGATTTGGAATTAGCCGCTATTGTTTTTGCTTTAAAAATTTAGAGGCATCATTTTTATAGATTAAAATTTGAAATATATACTGAAAAAAAGTTTGAAGTATATATTCAATCAGAAATAATTGAACATGAGACAGAGAAGATGGTTGGAATTAATCAAGGATTATGATTGCATGATTCATTATCACCAGAAAAGGAAAATAAAGTGGCCGATGCTTTGAGTCGAAAAAGTAATACTTAATTGACCATAAAATGTTTGGAATGATATCCTTTGGTTTTTGATTTGTTAAACTTTGGCATAGAAGTTGTTGGTGCAGGAAATTCTTCTATTTGGTTTCAGGTGTCAATGAAATCATCTCTATCAGACAGAAAAAAGAAATCACATAAGAAAGATAGTGAGTTGTAGGAAAAGGTAGATTTGGTTCAGAAGGGTAAGTTTCCAGAATTTAACATTGATAATGATTGTGTTTTAAGGTTTGGGAAGAGATTATGTGTGCCTTGTGAATCACAGTTGATGAATGAGTTGTTATGTGATGCTCATAGTTCTCTGTTTTCAGTTCATCCTGGAATTACTAAAATGTACAGAGATCTTCGAGAGTATTACTGGTGGTATGGAATGAAAAGAGGTATTGCTGATTTTACTGTGATGTGTTTAACTTGTCACCAGGTTAAAGAAGAGCGGCAGTAATTGAAAGGGATGCTTCAGTCTTTACCGGTGCTAGAGTGGAAATGGGAAAATATATCCATGGAATTCGTTGTGGGATTACCGAAGACATCTCGAGGTAATAATGAAATCTAGATTATTGTTGACCAGTTGACTAAATATGCTCATTTCCTTCCTATTCGAGATACTTTGGCTCTAGATCAACTTTCTCAGTTATATGTTAAAGAGATATCCAGGTTGCATGGAGTTCCCCTTTCCATTGTATCTGATCGTGATCCCAGGTTTACTTCTAACTTTTGGAAAGGCCTTCAGAAGTCATTGTGTACTGAATTAAATTTTAGTACAACTTTTCATCCTTAATCAAATGGGCAGTTAGAATGAAAAAGTCAGACCTTGGAGGATATGTTACGTGCTTGCTCGATGGGTTACCAGGGATGTTGGGACCAACATATTTCTTTGGTTGAATTTTATTATAATAATAGTTTTCATTTCAGTATATAGATGGATCCATTTGAGGCATTATTTGGGAAGCGATGTCGAACTCCAGCAGTTTGGGATGATGTAGGTGAAAGGATGTTGATGGGACTAGAATTTGTAGAAGAGATGGCAGAAAAAGTCTAGTTGATTCAGAAGCACATGAGAATAGCTCAGAGAAGGCATCAAAGTTATGCGGATAATCAGAGGAAGGATATTTCTTTAGAGGTAGGTGATCATGTCTTTCTCAAAGTTTCTCTATGGAAAAATGTGATGCGTTTTGGTAAGAAAGAAAAGTTGAGTCCAAGGTTCATTGGAACCTATGAAATCCTGGATAAAGTTGGATCAGTTGCTTATAGAGTGGCTTTACCTCTAAGTTTATCCCAGGTACACAATGTTTTTCATGTTTCAACGTTGAGAAATTATATGCAAGATCCATATCATGTTTTAAGTCTAAAGGTAGTTCTTTTGGAAGAGAATATCTCATATGAGGGACAACCAATCCAGATTCTTGACCAAAGAGAGAAAGTGTTCCGGAGTAAGGTAATTCACCAGGTAAAGGTTTGTGAAAAAACCATATGTTTGAAGAGGCTATGTGGGAATCTGAAAATGCTATGAGGGATTAATACCCCCATTTATTAGATAAGTGAATAAAATTGAGAGGACCCTGTTTCCAAAATGGGGAAGGATGTAACATCCCAAGTAAATAAAAAATAATACATTTTCATAATTCTTCATATTTGTTAATTAAATATTAATTTTACTTTAAAGGGGTTGATATGCTCTATGACATACCCGATACGCAACAACGGGTTTCTTTGAAATCTTACATTCCGCACTAATAATATAATAATATTATTTTAAATATAGTTAACGCCTAGCCGTTGTATTGACAAGAATGAATATATCTAACTACAATATGATTATACATGTTTGTTAAATGTTTTTACTTTTATCCATTAAATTTTGGAGTCTTAAAATGTGAATTTATCTAATTTTAAGCATAAGTACTCTAATATTCTTTAAAAGGTCAATTTACCGCCTTCTGATGGAGAACCCTATTTAAATCTAGTTTTGGTCACATTTATATGTTCTTTTCGATAAAATATAATTCTTCTTCAGAATCAGGACTTCAAGATTACGTTTGGGTAAATTTTTGGTATTTTTTTGATAAAATTCATTTTTTGGTGAATAGTGAAAAATAATATAATTTAATTCAAAACTACCTTTGAATATAATTTATTTATATGGTTTTATTATCTTTTTAATTTATTTTAAAGTGTAATTAGATTATATATCTACAAATGAATCCAATTTTGGTCATTGGATTTAATTTCACTTTGAAATTGGACATAAACAAGTGTCAATATTTTTATAGTTAATATTTCTTAAAAAACACGCCTTTTGTTTTGAAAATGGGAATTAATTTCAAATTAATTAATGCAACTTCTTTGTTTTTAATTTGGTAAAATATAAATCATTTTTAATTCAGAATATAAAATATATCTTAGGCTTATTTTTGGTAGTTTTCTAAAAAACTTCAATTTTTGATGAATAGTGAAACCACTAAGTTGTAGTTAAAAACTGAATTTTTCATTTAAATGAAATTTTACCGCTTATGTGAATTGAATTTGGAAAATATGAAATACATGATTGTTATTTGTAAGTAAAATGTGGTCTAATAAGATGAAAATTATTTTTGGAGAATAGAAACTTTTGACTTTTTTTACCGCGGTTAAAAGTAAATAGTCTAATTCAAGGTAAAAAGAATATCATAATAAAACAGAATTACCTTAAAACTTGTCCTAACATTATTGGATGAGTCATGTTTGACCGTGGTCATCCTTGGGTCTATTTGGGGACCCCATGAAGCAACTTAAGATTGATAATGAAACTTTATTTTAATTAACTTAAAGTAAAGACAAAAATGGCATAAACAAATATCGTTTAGTAATTTAATTTTTACAAGGGGTTATATAAGTTATCTTTTAGACTATAAGTATTAATTGGAAATATAAATATATTTCCTACATCATGGTATTTGTTTTATAATTTTTAGACATTAGATAGGTAAAATTATTTATGACACAATAATGATGCAGTGTTTACCTCATTAATAAATGATTTAAATAAATAATATTATAAAGATTAAAATAATATCTAAAACCATTAAAATTATTATAGTATGATTTTATTTCGACCATGAGACATATTATATTCTAATTTAATAAGTTTTGGATCTTTAGAAACCGAAAATAATTATATAATAAAATAATATTTTCAAACTTTCCTAAAGAGCCCCTCCTCTCCCGTATAAAAGGACACCACTTCTAACCCATTTTTTACACCTCTCAATCCCCTTGGCACATCCAAACTCTAACCAAATAATCTTTCAAGATCCCTATATTCCATATAGAAGTATTAACTTAGGAATAAGGCACTTTAAGAAGTCTTTTTGATTCAAACCAAAGGGAGTTACCCGAATTAAAGGTAATAGTTTCTCTTAAATTCATTTCTTTTATTTTACTTATCCAACCGCTAAAATATTTTTATTATTTCTTTTATAACACCACCAGTATCCTAAATATACTAGTATGTTTTTATGAGAAGTATTCGAACTAAAATTACACACACCTCCATCTAATGGGTAAAGAACATACTTGTTTCTCTCGGAATCCGGGAATGACCGCCTTGATGGGAGGTTCAAACATTCCGATCAGTTTCTAACGGGTTTGTTCGTAGAACCGGAAACATCCAATGATTCCACATCCATTCAGACCTACTTTTCAATGGTTAGTGCTCATTAGTTCATGGACCGATGAGGCTTATGAATTTTCATTGGTCGAGAGGATGGGAGGTCAGACTCATCACACTTTTTTGAGGGGAATTATTGTCTACTCCGGGACTCTCTTTATAGATTTAAGTTATGTTCGTGAATCCTTATTACGTTACCAATTATAAAATGATATTTCCGTCAGATCTGAAAATCAATGATGAAATATGTAGGAATTTTAGAGAATCTTATATATGTATTTGAGGTTCTTCATCGATAGAGAATCATCTGTATTTATTAGAGGTTCTTGGTCAATGGTACCCTTCGACACATTTATATAGAAGTATCTTGGTCATTATGATGACCATGCTGGTTTTAAAGCCACTCAGTGGGGCACTTGAAGTTTATTGTCATTCAGAAGGACATTGATTATTTCAGAGTTGGGATCGAACCCACAGACGGGCTACCTACGTATCCTTTGTTTAGAAAAGGAATCAGAACCCACGTAGTTCGAGTAAGGGAGTATGATGTTTATGATTGATGGATCAAAGAAGAATTTCATAGTCACTTTTACACTCTAAGCTCACGTGATTCATGCTCGATTTGAGAAACAAGAGGTATTGGTAAAAATTAGACAATTGTTCCATGAAAGATGCAATCATAAGAAATAATGTGGGACTTATGTATGTATGAATGCCCAGATAAATGAAGTACAGGATTTAATTTAAGGAAGAAATCCAGGAACAGGGTCCATAAAGGTATATGTGCTTTATGGAGATTTTGAATACTCTAACTTGGGGCTTACTCCTGAAAAGGAGGCCCAAATTAGGAGAAGACTTATGATTGGGTTTTACTCCTGAAAAGGAATCCCAGATCAAAGGTAAATTTGGACTGGTTAAGATAAATTAAGACTGGGGATTACTCCTGAAAAGGAGGCCTAGGTCACGGATTAAGGTTTGGGGCTTACTCCTAAGGGGGATGCCCAAATTAGGGGACTGGGTCTTACTCCTAAGGAGGATTCCCAGATTTGGGAACTTTAAGAATTGGGGCTTACTCCTAAGGAGGATGCCCAAGTTAAGAATTATGACTGGGGCTTACTCCTAAGGAGGATGCCCATATTTGAGACTGGGGATTACTCCTGAAAAGGAAGCCCATGTTATGGGATCTGGGGCTTACTCCTAAGAGGATGCCCAAATTAGAGGACTTATGAATGGGGATTATTCCTGAAAAAGAGACCCAGGTTAAGGATTCTCTCATATTAAAATATGAGGTTTAATGAATGAAATATCAATCTTTAGTGACATAAAGATGTGTAAATCACTAGGTTTTGAGAGATATTCCACAGAATTCCTTTCAGATAAGGAAGTAAAATCAAGAAATCATGCCATAAATGGTTTTGAGGAGTGTCTTGAAGACTGAATCTTGAATAGGAAAGGTGGAATGGCTTAAGAGGTGTGAAATGGGCAAGAAAGGCACCCAAAAAGGCAGGGGCGTGCAAGTCCTGGCAGGCGCGTAGGTACTGCATGGGCGCGCAAGTCCTGGTCGCGCAGGTATGCCTGCGTGACACATGTTGTACTTGCGTGACGGTTAACCAGCATGGTAATACTTGAGCGACTCTTGATTAAAGCCTTTAGAATCCCCTTGAGGTTCTTCGAGAAGAGGGGCACACAAGTTCTATTGAAGGAGTAAGGCGGCGCGCAAGTGTGGCCTTTTCCCTTATGGGCTGCCCACTCAGGCACGCAAGTGTTGATGAGTTTCAACACTTAGGCCTTCCTCCCCCTCTTTAGATCTTCCGTTCGAGGTAAGAAATTACCTTATAAGTGCTTTGGAATATTTGAGAAGAGACTAGGGCACCGGAAGCTCAAATATGAGTTTCTGGAAAAAAATCCCTTTCGAATGGGGGGCCCACAGGGTCTATTTATAGGCAGGAGAAGACCCCAGGCGGTTATCACTTAGGGCGCTCAAGTCACTTGCGCGACCATCATGCGTTGCGCAAGTGGACTTGTGCGGCTATGAGGGAACTTGCGCGACTTATGGGAAATCTTCTCCTTGTTAATCCCTTTGTCGATTTTTTATATTTTATTCAAAGGATGAATCAATTTGTGCTAAGTCATTTCCCTTTACATTTATTTGGACTCTGTGACGAAAAAGGAGCTTCAAAAAAAGACCCCCCTCAGAGTTGGATCCAAAAGAAATGAGTATGTGACTCTGAGGAAAAAGAAGACATCCAAAGGAAAGGTGGCGTGCAGGTCTTGATGGCACAGAGGGTGGCGCGCAAGTGCACGTCGCGCAGGGCCTGGCATGCATTGTTGGTTTTTACTAGGATTAATGTAAATAACCCTACAAAACTTGAACCTTTTAATTGCTCAATATTACCTAAATCATACAAAATGTATATTTAGTGAGCTGGGAACTTGAATTTTATTCAGAGTTCCTTTGTCTTTTGTGGGCATTTTAAACTCATGCACTTCGAACATAAAAAGGCTAATGTTTAAGGTCGAAATAGCTTTGACCGAAATGGATTAGAATTGACTCAATTCCTCGAAAATTCATCTGAAAACATATTACCATACTCAAGTATGAGGGAAAAAATGTAAGTTATAACTTAAGAATATTTGAATCTGAGGAATTATATGAAAAAGAGCTAAAAGTCATTAGAAGAAGTAGTTTCCAAGAATGAAGTTATCATTATTTAACAATCCCGTTAGGGGGTTGAATTATGTAGGGCCACCTAAGGGCATTGGCTGCATAGTTAAATAAAAAAGTATCTTTTGGCTAACAAGTCTGTTATGTAGACTATTTATGCAAGGCCTCCTATGGGCACGTGCTGCATAGTCAGGCAAAATAACTCTCAGAAATTTAATTTCCTAGTACTAAAAGCCAGTGAAAGTTTAGGGAGATTCAAATCTTCCAAAGTATAGAGTTTTCTATATGGAAAGAGGTACATGAATATGGAAAATATATTTCCAAACAACATTATCGAAGAACTGGATGAATATCACTCCTACGAAGGTTTGACCCAAACATAGGGAAGGAGAATATAAGCCATAAACTTGAATACTTTCAGATCATGAAAAAGGATATGGGAAAAATATGTTAAGGATGGATATTTTTGCGGATCCCTACATACTGTCATTTAAGAAAAATAAGGAAAAAAGAGGCATTCTTCCCTAGAATTGAGTTACCACTATCCGACAAACCCGTTAGGGGGTTGAATTATGCAGAGCCACCAAATGGCATTGGCTGCATAGTCAAATAATAGTATCTTTTGGATAACAAGTCTGTTATGTAGACTGTTTATGCAAGGCCTCCTATGGGCACATGCTACATAGTCAAGCAAAAGAACTCTCAGAAGTTTGACATTTTTGTGACTAGAAGTCATGAAAAGGGTTATGAGGATCTGAAAATATTTAAGGTTAGGATTATGACACATAAAGATGGATATTGTTCAATGTATACAGAGATACATAGATCAATGCTAACCATAATCATGTTGTGTCTGGGTCCTGAATTGAAATGTTGCACTTCACTACGTATCACATAAGGATGAGAATCAAGCCATACGTAGTTCTTAAACTACAATTTAACGTCGTGTGAGACAAAAGGATTAGAGATCTTAGTTTAGGGTCATAGAGATTAGACCATTGTAAGAAATACACAGTGTGTGTTTTCATGGGGACTTTTCAGCCAAGGGACTGAAAATGGAATTTGGGGTTAGGCCCAAAGACTTGGGGCTAGATTCGAGGGACACTCGAACGTTCCTACATATCCCATAAGGATGGGAATCAAGCCCACGTAGTTCTAGAAATAACCTCTGTGCAAATTTGGTTCGTACATGTGAATGGTGAAAGGGGACTTTAGTGCAATGATGGTTTAACCCAAGATAAAAGGTTTGAGCATTTCCATGTATGCACATAGTCTTTGAAATGAAACATGATTGAAAAAATCAATGTAAATAATGGTTCCCTCTCAGGTGTGGGCATCAAAGAATATTATAGTTTATTGTCATACTGGACAAAACTGTTCTATAGTTTAACATCATATAACAAAGACTAAAGTGAACCAATGTAAATATATTGATTCTAGGGGTAGATTCACGAATCAACATCGTATGAGATGGAGGTGAACCGATGTGAAGAGATTGGTTTTGGGATTGAACCTTAGGAGGTTTCCTACATACCCATACTAGAAGGTAGGGATCAAAGTCCGTGTAGTTCAATTAAAGAATGAATTAATGATCAAGTTGTTCTTGGGGACAATGACCTAATAAAAAAAATGTTGTTGGGACTTACACATGGTTAGTGGCCCAAAGAGAGTGTTATGGTTGAGGTTTTCTCTAATCTCACATGAGTCATGCTCGATGTGAGAAACAAGAGGTAACAAAAACCTTAACGATGCATAGTTTAATGTCATGTAGGACATATAAAGGGACTATGCAGTTTAGAGTCTTGCAGTTAGGACTATTGGTGCTGCACAGTTTAGTGTCATGTAGTAGGGACAAAGTACAGTTTAATGTCATGTAGGACGTATCACGGAATTTCTGTACATTTTAACATCATGTAGTTAGGATGATGGGGACAATTGAGTTTAATGTCATGTTGGACGACAGGGGGATTGTGGAATTTAATGTCATGCAGTGAGGAAAAAAGTGTACACCATTTAACGTCATGTTGGATGAAAGTGCGAATAGTTTAAGGTAATATGCATGGACCGTGGAAGGTGCAGTTTAATGTCATGCTGGACAAAAGTGTAGTTTAAGGTCATACATGACCTTTGATGATTATGTAGTTTAACGTCTTTCTGGACGTAAGGGACTTTTATACATTTTAGCGTCATGTAGTTAGGACGTCACAGTTTAACGTCTTGTTGGACATAAGGGACTTTTTTCACAGTTTAAGGTCATGTTGGATAAAAAAAGAGACAATACAGTTTAGCGTCATGTTGGACGAAAGTGCGAATAGTTTAAGGTCATATGAATGGACCGTGGATTATGCAGTTTAAAGTCATACAGGACCTAGTTGCAGTTTAAGGTCATACTGGACCATTTAGTGAACTTTTTCACAGTTTAACGTCATGTGGGATGAAAGTGAAAATAGTTTAAGGTCATATATATGGACCATTGCTGTATAGTTTAACATCATATAGCAAGGAGGAAAGAGGGAATTTGTAGTTTAATGTAATGCAATGAGGACAAAAATTAATACAAATAGTTTAAGGTCATATGTATGGACCGTTGTTGTATATTTTAACGTCATATATCAAGGACGAAAGAGGGACTTTGCAGTTTAATGTCATGTAGTGCGGAAAACAATTAATAAAAATAGTTTAAGGTCATATGTATGGACCGTTGCTATATATTTTAACGTCATATAGCAAGGATGAAAGAGGGACTTTGAAGTTTAATGTCATGTAGTGAGGACAAAAATTAATACAAATAGTTTAAGGTCATATGTATGGACCGTTTCTGTATAGTTTAACGTCATATAGCAAGGACGAAAGAGGGACTTTGAAGTTTGATGTCATGCAGAGGAAAAAAATTAATACAAATAGTTTAAGGTCATATGTATGGACCATTCCTGTATAGTTTAACGTCATATAACAAGGATGAAAGGGGGAATTTGTAGTTTATACAAAATACTTCTTCAAAAGTCTGGCATTGGTTGGAGTAGTAATGAGTTCTCCATCCATTGAGATTAATGAATAAGCTCCATTGGAGTAGACCCAATGTATTGAATAAGGTCCTTCCCATTTTGGATCAAGTTTGGGAGGTTTCTTTCTCAGTCTCATTGGAGTTCTGAGAACTAATACCAATTCTCCCTGAGTAAATGAACGAAGATGAACTTTTTTGTTAAAAGCTCGTGTTATTCGATTCTGATAGACTTCCAAGTGGTGAAAAGTGCACAATCTTTTCTCATCTAACCATTCAAATTCATTCAATCGCTTTTGAGATTGTTCATCTGTAGATGATTGATCACAAATGGCAACTCTGAGCGAGGGTAGTTGAACTTCAATGGGAAAGATGGCTTCCGTTCCATATACTAATGAATATGGAGTTGACCGAGTTGCAGTGCGGGTGGTAGTCTGATAATCCCATAAAGCATGAAAGAGTTTATCAGGCCATGACCTCTTATCTTTATCCACCATCTTTTGCAGTATATTTGAAAGAGTCTTGTTAAAGGATTCTATTTGGCCGTTGGCTGCTGCATGATACTGAGATGAATGGTTGGATTTGATGTTGTATTCTTGATACAACTTCTTCACCTCGGATGAACAGAAATTGGTGCCATTGTCCATCAATATGGTATGAGGGACATCAAATTTGGTGATGCTGTTAGACTTGATGAAGCTAACAATGTATTTAGAACTGAATTCCTTGAGAAGTATTGCCTCTGCCCATTTGGAAAAGAAGTCAGTAGCAGTAATAATGTACTTAAACTTCTTGGCCATAGCTGAAGGGTAAGGTCCCACCACATCCATTACCCATGTGGAAAATGACCATGAGTATTTAGCTGTATGAAGCAACTCTGGAGGTTAATGAATGAAGTTGTCATGTACTTGGCATGAATGACACTTCTTTGTGAAATCGACACAATCTCGTATCATTGAAGGCCAAAAGCATCCAAGCCTTAGAATCTGATCAGACAGTCTATGTCCAGACTGGTGGGCACCACATACTCCTGCATGTACTTCATTCATGACAGCCATTGTCTCTTCACCATCAATGCATCTGAAGAGAACTCCATCAAAACCACATTTGTAGAGAATTTTCTCTAGGTGATCTGGGCTATCATAAAGAGTAAAATTAACCACACGTCACCGGATTTGTTCATTCTTAGCTCTATCAGATGGAAGTGTTCCATATTGAAGGTATTCCCTCATAGGTGAAATCCATCCTGTAGTATGACCATATGGTTCAGGAATGGGAAAAATTTCATTAATTTCCTCTGTTCTGATCTGAACATAAGGTGAAATTTCACGACGGTGGGAAATACTAATGGTTGTCTCATCCCGATTTGGATCTGCCAGAGCTGTGGCTATATTATCCAATGCATCAGCTTAAGCATTTTGTGATCTTGGGACATAAGAGAATGTCAGTTCCAAATGGAATTATGCCATTAATTCTCTGACATAATCATACAAAGGGATTAGTTCTTCTTTTCTGATGGCATAATCCCCATTGACTTGTTTGATTTCCAGGTCTGAATCACCTTTCACCTTTAAGTGATTCAATTGTGCTTGAAGTGCTAATTCCAAGCCTGTGATGAGATCTTGGTATTCTGCTTCATTATTGGCACCACCTTCCCACAATAAGAAGGAATAAGGTAACACTGCCTTTTCTAGAGAAATGAGTATAATTCTTAAGCCAACTTTTTTGAATTTAGGATTTTCCATTTTCCTCCCTATTGGACTTCTGGAAGCACCATCAAAATACATTTCCCATGCCTGAGGTCTTTCTTGAATATAGAAGACTTCCTTATTAGGGAGTTCAATATCTAAAGATGTATCTTCCACTGAAGGGTGTTCAGCCAGGAAATCAGCCAGATCTTGGCCCTTTATCGCCTTTTGAGACACATACTGAATGTCGAATTGCTGCCAAATAACTGCCCACCTTGTCAGACATCCTGTAAGCATTGGACGACTAAGGATAAATTTGAGCGGGTTATTGCGAGATACCATTTGGACCTCATGATATTTCAGGCAGTGTCTCAACTTCTGAACTGCAAAGATTAATTCCAGGCAGCACTTCTCAATACTTGAATACCGGGTTTCTGCTTCAAGCATGGTTCGACTGAGATAGTAGAGACTGTTTTCATTCCCAGCATCATTCTTTTGAGAAATAAAGGCACCCAATGATCGCTCTAGAGCTGTCACGTAGAGGATAAGTGGTCTTCCTTCAACAGGTGGCATGAGTACCGGTGGACTCAAGAGGTATTTCTTGAGAATATCGAATGCTTCTTGACATTCTTCAGTCCACTGATAAGTGACTCACTTCTTCATCAATTTGGTGAAGGGTAAACTTTTTCTTACTAAATTGGCGATGAAACGCCGAATATAGGATAAGTGTCCTTGAAGTCCTCTTAATTGTTTCAAATTTTTAGGAGGTGACATACCAAGGATTGACTTGGTCTTCTCAGGATCGACTTCAATACCATGATGGCGTACAACAAAGCCGAGAAATTTTCCTGAGGTTACCCCAAAAGCACATTTTAAGGGGTTCATCTTCAAATTATGTTGTCTAAGCTTGCAGAATATGACTTCCAAATCATCCAAGTGATTAAAACATTTTTTGGATTTAACTACCAAATATTCTACATAGCATTCAACAAACATCCCTAAGAAGGGTTTGAAGATACGATGCATGGCACACTGATAAGTTTCACCTGCATTCATTAAGCTAAAGGGCATTACCCGGTAGGAAAACACACCCTGAGGGGCTCTTAATGCTGTAGATTCCTCGTCTTCTGGGGCCATTCAGATCTGATTATATCCGGAATATCCATCCATGAAGGAAAGTGCTTCATAGCCAGCTATTGCATCAATTAGAAGTTCTGTAATCGTAATTGGGAAATCATCCTTAGGACAATGCCGATTAAGATCTCTGAAATTGATGAAAACTCTAATTTGTCCATTCTTTTTCTTTACAGGGACAATATTAGCCAACCATTTGGGATATTGAACTTCTCTGATGAAGTTAGATTTGATAAGATTATCCACTTTAGCTTCAATTTTGGAAGCATAAGTTGGGTGTGTTCTTCTCGCGGCTTTCTTAAATCCTCGATGTTCTTCTGGTAAACCCAAATAATGAGTAGAAACATCAGGATCAAGTCCTAGAATTTCTGTATAGTTCCAAGAAAATATATCTCTATTTTTCATTAGAAAAGAAATATACACCTCTTGATGTTCAAGACTCATGGCCGCACGGATTAAAGTGGGGCGTGGATCTTCTTTTGTACCCATATTTATTTCTCTGATTTCATCCACAGTGGTAGAGATACCCTCTTCAAATGATGAAGGAGCATCTCTGAGATCTTCCTCTTCTTCTTCATCATGTGTTATTTATTCCTTTTCTACTTGCATAGTAGATGATAAAGTAGAATTATCATGATCCGAAGAGATGTCAAAATTTTCATATCTTGAAGAAGAATATTCCATTTCCAACCCGATTGATGATGAAGGGTCTTCTTTGGGTAATAAAGAGGAGATGATAGATTGAGAATCGACATCATTGTTCACCTCCGATGTTGCTATAACTTATTCTGGCCTAATTGGCGAAGCATAGACTTGTTGGATTTCAGTAGATGAAATGAAGACGTCACCATTTGTGCTTTCATCACTGCTTGGTAGATTACCAATTTATCCCGTGTTGTCTGGCTCGATTGCAGTAATTGACATTGTGGATCTTTACATAAGAGTATTTTGATTTGGGTCTATCTTGTCAATTTGACTGATAGACAACACATAATCTGTACTCACATGTGTAAATGGATTTATTGGAATTTTTTCCAAACCATATAGAGCATTAACTTTTGTAATCTCCTTTATTATGAATTTCTCCCCTTGCTTCATGTGATAGAATTCCGCCTCAATGTATTGAGAATCAAATATCTTGAATAGGTCCTTATCACCATACAATGTCCCAACTTGACTATCGAAACAATATTTGAGACATTGCTGGTATGATTAAGGGATATCCGCATGTTGATGTAGCCGGGGTCTTCCAAGTAAGATGTTGAAGGATGAGTCTTGATCAATAACCATGAAGTCTGAATTGGATACAAGATCTCCAAACTAAGTTCTGAGTGTAACTTCACCCAGTGGTTCTTGTTCATTTTTATCATATCCCTGTACATAATGGTGGAAGAAGATAAATCAGATTCTGTGAGGCCCAATCGACGAAGTGTACGAATGGGCATGAGGTTGAATCCTGAACCATTGTCAATGAAATCCCTTCAAACATCCACGCCATTGACCTTTCCAGACAAGTACAATGGTCTAATATGTCCATGCACAACATCATCTTCATCTTCATCAGTAAAAGATATTATTGCATGAAATTCTGCAGGATTATTCTCTTTGTGATAGACTTCAGCTGCAACAATTTCATTTTCAAACTCCTGAGGACTTGACAAAGCCTCGATGAGTGCTTCCCGAAGATCTTTTTATAGATTCAGAGCATCTAGAATTGATAACTTTGATAGCACTTGGGCCAAGTGTTTCAATATATCATACTTTTGATCCAGAGGT
Source organism: Viscum album (assembly GCA_963277665.1). Taxonomy (NCBI): domain Eukaryota; kingdom Viridiplantae; phylum Streptophyta; class Magnoliopsida; order Santalales; family Viscaceae; genus Viscum; species Viscum album. Next base: position 435,358,332 of record OY728158.1, on the reverse strand, counting down.
CTGTGTTTCCCAATAGGAATATGTGGTTTAGAAGGTACCTTGGAAGTATATGATTTAGAAGTTGATGCATCTTGTATTGGTATAGGAGTTGGAAATATTCCTGGTTTTGGAATATTAGACCGATTAGATCCATTTACTTGCTGAGAGGAAGAAGATGGAACCTTCAACCGGTCTTCCAAAATAACTGTTCCAGGACTGAATTTGCTATTAGTAGAAGAACTTGCTTATTCTTGCTGAGCTCGCCGAAGAGCTCTACCACGAGTTTCTGCTGCGTATACAGTTCTAATAGGGGTAGAATTAGAATAGTGGCTTCTGAAATATCCATGTCTTCTCCTGTATCCTGAGCCCCTGGAACTTCATCTGATTCCTCTGTTTGATACAGGGAATTCAGGCTCATTGAAATCGAAACTGTGAGTGGCATATGGATCTGTTAATTGAATCATATTAACATAACCAAAGATTAACTCTTCATCTGATGAAGACTCTGCCTGATTAGCCTGTTTAGGATATGCCGTTTGGTGGGGCGGTGCCCGTGGCTTTGAAGTGGATGGCATGAAATCCGCCAAAGTCAAAGACAACTTAGGCTTTGACACATACTCATCTTCTTCTGATTATTTTTCTTTCGTTGAATCATGTCGTTTCTTTGAGGACTTTCCCTCTGATGAAGAGGGTTTTGCCATAACATTCATGGCATAAGACACAATTGGTTTCTTTAATTGTGTTTTCAAAATAGCATGAGTTCGATTAATTGTTTTTATGACTATCCAATCATCATACTTTTGTGGATTCTTGATTTTTACTTCTTGCCATTCATCTTCCTCCTCTGGAACTGTAGCAGTGACACATGCTACCTGGGCTGAGGAGCCTTTCAATGTGACCTGTCCTGAGTTGACCATCTTTTGCAGGAGGTCTTTGAAGACAAAACACTCTTGGATGGGATGCCCCAACATTTGATGAAAAGGGAAATAATTGGGACGGTCTTCATATCCTTTCTTGTTTGGCCTCTTGGACATTGTCAATTGAACCAAATTGTTTTCCAGAGCCGAAATGAAATAACCAGGAAATTGTTCATTTCAGAAAGAGTATGTTTTTCTCTTCAGATCCTCAAATTATTTTTTTCTTTGATCTCATTGACCGTCTGGACGAAAAGTCCTTTGTTGTTGGCACTCAGAAGGTGGAGCCCTTCGAGAAGATGAAGGTTTTGAGGTAGAAATAGGTATAGGTGCTTGTTTAAGCATAACTGTAGAAGTTTCTACTTTACCCATCTCCTTGCTGGAGCTGATGGAATTACGCGAGATTTATCCTTAGCCGGTATAAGGGAATATTCAATCTACTGAGTGATTGAAGTAAGGTCTCGAAACCCTCATGTTTATTTTACAGGGATTAACGACGTGCGTAATTCATCACATAGATTTTCCAAACAGATTGGCATCAATTCTTCTTGAGGGAGTGCTAAACTCAAGGAATATGTTAATCCCTTCCATCGAGCAATGAAATCAGAAACCCTTTCATCCTCCCTTTGCTTACAGTTTGTAAGATCGAAAACTGTTGTCTTTGGAAAAGTTGAGCTAAACTGAAGGAGGAATTTTTGGCGAAGATCCTCCCATCTGGTAATTGACCGGGATTGCAAGCTTGTATACCAAACAAAAGCTGGTCCTTGTAAGGTTCTCACGAAGCATCTGAGTTTCACTTCTTCTTTCTACTCCGGAGTTCCCATCATAGGATCGCAACAAGACACGTAATGCGTCAAATGCTATTCAGGATCACCTGATCCATTGAAAATAGGGAATATAGGGTTCCCAAAACTGGATGGAGGAGAAATTGAATCTACCCATTCAGGATAAAATTTATTTTCTGGTTGAACTTGTGCACGCTTCCCTTCCATAGTTTCTAACCGAGCTGTTAATGACTCAATAGTAGTTTTTAACTTTTGAGAAACATCTGGTTGAACTTGGACTTGGGTAGGTGCAATGACTGGAGCTTGGACAGATGTGGCGATTGGTGCTGAAACTGATGGTAGCACTGCCAACTGTTGTTGCACTTGACCTGTAGGATTAGACCTGCGAGGGTGTACTGATAGAGGAGGATATTCTTGATCCATCTCAGTAGCTGTAACAAATTCCTTTGACTGACTGACTCCAGTATTCTTAAGAAGAAGACTACTCTAAAGTAGTTCTACATTAAACCTTCTTAATCCCTTCATTTCTTCCTCCTGTTGTGCAAACCTTTACTCTAGTGAGAGAGATTGACCTTCTCCAGAGGAAGGATATGTAACCTGGTTCTTTCCCTTCCCTTTGTTGGATCCTTTTCGGAGAGGGGGAAGTGGGTTACTCGAAGGATTACCTAGGTTCTGAGTAATCCTTTGACTTCGTGTATGCATGCCTTCATCATTTATGTCGCTGCGTACATCTTCTTGAGCAGGAACCTCTTCATCTGAGTCCCCTGAGTGAGCCTCATTTGGTGGATCAGCAATAACGGAATTGATGACATTGATTGATGCATAACTAATTGCATCCCTTCTATCAGCATTTCTGTGATATTGTCTTCTTCCATGTCTTTGATTAGACATTGCTGTTTGTTGATTCGATCCCTCAGGAACTTCTTGACGAACCGTAATTTGGAGGGAATCTCCTGATAATTTGGCTCTTCGTTCCTCTTGAGGTTTCTTCCCCAATTGAGAAAAGACCGAATTTCTATGAGGAGGGGATTGATGATTTGAAAAAGTCCCCAGTCCAGTGGACTGGGGCTGTTCCTGTTGTTCTCGCTCAACTCCTCGAATCCTATTTGTTGATTCCGAGGGTTGGTTTAAAAGAGTCCCCAATCTGGGGAGATGGGGTGGTTCTTGACATGCTATGTCTGAGACTTTCTTGAAAGTCCTCCTGATCTTGCGAACCTTAGTCCGGAAATTAGCCAGATGAGTTAACCTATATCCGCTTTTATCACCTAGTTCAAAAGACCATTGGATGATTTCTGACACTTCTGTCACTTGGTGACGTGCTTTCTCCAAACGAGAGGCCTGTTTAATATTCTCATTTTCTTGATGTAAGAGTAATTCAATAACTTGTTCTATGTATTCTTGATTTTGAGAGGAACTAGTTGAAGCCTGTTCTTGTGAAAGCTTTTGATTACAAACAAAGCCCATTGACTGTGGCCAGTTATGGGAAATAACATTGCATGAGACCATTTTTGGCGGGCTTTGCTGACCGGAGAGCACCATGAAATGCATTTCTCCATGAACAACCCATCATTTGACACGAATACCAGATGGGGCATTGGAAATTAACTGACGCGATCTTCTTAGTGCGCCAAGGCATAAACGTTGAAGGGATCTCTACTGCTTTTCAGCCTTCGGATATCGAGAGACTGATAGAGATGCCAAATCAATCGGACGTTGTAACCCTTCTATTATCTTAAGATGATTTTCATATTCATCATAAGATAATACTTTATTTTTCAACTAACAATGAGTTTTCCATATGTTGAGACGAATATCATGAATTTCATCTTCCGTCAACATTTCTAGAATATTATACTGAGAGTCAGCCAAAGGCCAAAACATGACTGGCACTTCACCTTTCGCCAGTTGTTTTCTCATGTTCAGAATTTCCTCTTTTTCATTTGATGAAGATTATTCTACCTGATTTGACCAGAGTTGGTGTTTCCTTGTTGCTTCATTAGATTCAACATGATTGGTAGAGAAATCATTGATCAAACTAGAAGATGCATGACTTAGGGGTGGTTCGGAGAATGACCTACACCCTGGGCTATCTTCTGATTGAGAAAGTATTTCACCTTCTAGCGATGAAGCTTCAGACATGACTGGTTTTTCATTTGCAAGTTCCTCAAGATAAGAGGGCTTTCTCGGCACTACATTGTCCACTGGAGCATTTTTCGGGCAATGTGCATCAATACTGCGGAGAGGACTTTTGCAACGAAATTCATCTTCATGGGGAGGACCACCATAATGGGTTACAACAAAAGATGAGATCTCTTGCTCCTTGGTCTTCTGACCACACAGAGGGTTCCTGTGGCTCTCATCTGAAGATGAAACTGCGAGATCGACCGAATTGTCATAAAGCAAGACTTCATGAGGAAGTGTCTGTTGAAGACCTTCGGAATTAATGTTCCCACTATTGGGAACTGAGGGAGTATAATATTTAATTCCAATAGATAATTGTCTGAGGGCTTCAAGAACTCCAACATCGAGCAAGGACTTGTTATAGATTGGCACTTGATCTCCTGACTGTGCTGGGCATGTCTTTTTCTTAGACGCCTTCTTACTCATCTTGGAAACCACTTGTTGACGAAAGTGGCTGCTCTGAGCAGGTGTATGTGCCTGATCCGGAAAGATGGCCAGGTTAGGATGATGATCTACTCTCAAATTAGGTGTATGTGCCTGACTTGGTTGTCTGTATGATATGGGAGAGTATGCCCCACAACCCTCTTGGACTGGAACAGATGTGTGTGTCAGTTCTGGAGTGAATTTTTGATGTATCACTCCATTGGTAGGGATAGATTTATGTATCTTTCCCTGAGATGTCGCTGAAGATGTTATAATATCCTACCAAGCATCTAGAATATGAGCAGGTATTTGTTTCTGCTCTTTCACCATTGATAGAATATGCTTGGTGACTTCAGCTGCTGGAACGGGAATATACGTCCATTCCGAGCTTGGAGCAGGTGTATGTGCCTGCTCCTGTCCTCCTTTTCCTGTCAGTGAATCCTGACAGTACTCAAGTGTGGGGGCAGAGAGTTGAGTCTGCCTCCTATTTGTTGTCGGGGCATTCCGACTAACTTCTCCGAATGATACCAAGCGAGATTGTTGGTAGGATTGATTAATACTAGCAGGTGTATGTGCCTGCTGATTGCACTTCGCCAAACGTGGTTGACGAGATCCATCATATGTAGTCAGACGAGCCAGCTGACTAGATGATGATGTATAAATAGGTGTATGTTCCTGCCTAAAGTACTCCGCCAGAATTGCCAGGCGGGATTGGCGTGATGCTGCCAGACGAGTCTGCTAGATAGCAGAATTAAAACAGGCAGGTGTATGTGCCCGCTCATTTCTAGCCACCAAGTTAGGTTGTTGGACTTCTCCGGAGATGGAAGAGATGAGAATCTGCTCACTGTTGACCGGATTCTGCCTCTGGGGGTTCGTCTTTCTTTCTCGGGTTTGAGGAACCCAAGCCGAATGCCTAGAGTCAGTACCCTCATCATGTTTAGGGCGCACTACTGCACGAGTCTGTCGGCGATTGTTGGTGGGAGACCTCAGGAAGGACTCCTATCTGTTTGAATTAAGGTCCTGAGGGACCTGCTCATTCACCTCCCCAAATTAAGGGAGTGAATAGTGATTGCGTTTCGGGGATAACGACCCGAAACGGTTGGAGATGGTAGTCAGCACTCCTGCTTCTTGATCACTGGTCGTCGTTGTCCGGATGACCGATGTGAGTTGTTTACTTGGAGGGCTTGTCTGGAATCCTCTAGAGTTGGGATGGTACCGTGTGGATGGTACTCCTTAACCAATGCATTTGATACCCCGCGTTGAAGACGCTGAGTAGGTGATATCATCCTTAGAACGGACGATGATCCAGCAGGAGTAGTGGCAGTGGCATTTGCAGCAGCAGTATTCACAGGTGTGAACTTGATAGCATCCATTCTAGAAATGCAGAAGATCTTGGAAAAGAGTGCTTGTTTGATATAACAGATGTAATGAAGATAAATTCAGCCACTACATCTTTTGGATGAGCACATTTTTCAATTATTTTTTTTGTTGGCCCTCTCATTGAGTTTTAAATAGGGGCCTAACAAATGGGTAAAACATTATTTTAACTTGGTTAAGGATTCACGTCGGGTTCACCATTTTTGTTTCCCTCGGAATCTGGGAATGACCGACTTGATGGGAGGTTCAAACGTTCCGATCAGTTTCTAATGGGTTTGTTCGTAGAACTAGAAACATCTAATGATTCCACATCCATTCGGACCTACTTTCCAAAGGTAGGTGCTCATTACTTCATGGACTGATGAGGCTTAAGAATTTTCATTGGTCGAGAGGATGGGAGGTCAGACTCATCACACCTTTTTTAGGGGAATTATTTTCTACTCCGGGACTCTCTTTATAGATTTAAGTTATGTTCGTGAATCCTTATTACGTTACCAAGTATAAAATGAGATTTACTTCAGATATGAAAAACAATGATAAAATATGTAGGAATTCTAGATAATCTTTTATATGTATTTGAGGTTCTTCATCGATAGAGAGTCATCAGTATTTATTAGAGATTCTTGGTCAATGGTACCCTTAGACACATTTATATAGAAGTCTCTTGGTCATTATGATGACCATGCTGGTTTTAAAGCAACTCAGTGGGGCACTTAAAGTTTATTGTCATTCAGAAGGAAATGGATTATCTTAGAGTTGGGATCGAACCCACAGACGGGCTACCTACGTATCCTTTGTTTATAAAAGGAATCAGAACCCATGTAGTTCGAGTAAGGGAGTATGATGTTTATGATTTATGGCTCAAAGAAGAATGTCATAGTCACTTTTACACTCTGAGATCACATGAATCATGCTCAGTGTGAGAAACAAGAGGTATTGGTAAAAATTAGACAATTGTGCCATCAAAGATGCAATCATAAGAAATAATGTGGGGCTTATATATGTATGAATGCCTAGATAAATGAAGGTTATGATTTACCTTAGGGAAGAAATCCAGGAATAGGGTCCATAAAGGTATATGTGCTTCATGGAGATTTTGAATACTCTAACTTGGGGCTTATCCTGAAAAGGAGGCCCAAATTAGGAGAAGACTTATGATTGGGTTTTACTTCTGAAAAGGAATCCCAGATCAAAGGTAAATTAGGACTGGTTAAGAGAAATTAAGACTGGGACTTACTTCTGAAAAGGAGTCCCAGGTCAAGGATTATGTTTGGGGCTTACTCCTAAGGGGGATGCCCAAATTAGGGGACTGGGGCTTACTCCTATGGAGGATGCCTAGATTTGGGAACTTTAAGAATAGGGGATTACTCTTAAGGAGGATGACCAAGTTAAGAATTATGACTGGGGCTTACTCCTAAGGAGGATGCCCATATTTGAGACTGGGGCTTACTCCTGAAAAGGAATCCCAGGTAAGGGGATCTGGGGATTACTCCTAAGAGGATGCCCAAATTAGAGGACTTATGACTGAGGATTATTCCTAAAAAGGAGACCCAGGTTAAGGATTCTCTCAAGTTAAAGGATGAGGTTGAATGAATGAAATCTCAATCTTTAGTGACATAAATTTGTGTAAATCACTAGGTTTTGAGAGATATTCCACATAATTCCTTTTAGATACAGAAGTCAAATGAAGAAATCATGCCATAAATGGTTTTGAAGAGTGTCTTGAAGACTAAATCTTGAATAGGAAAGGTGGAATGGCTTAAGAAGGGTGAAATGGGCAAGAAAGGCACCCAAAAAGGCAGGGGCGCACAAGTCCTGGCAGGTGTGCAGGTACTGCGTGGGCGTGCAAGTCCTGGTCGCTCATGTATACCTACGCGACACGTGCTGTACTTGCGCGACGGTTAACTAGTAGGGTAATATTTGAGCGACTCTTGATTAAAGCCTTTAGAATCCCCTTGAGGTTCTTCCAGAAGAGGGGCGCACAAGTTCTATTGAAGGAGTAAGGTGGCGCACAAGTGTGGCCTTTTCCCTTAAGGGTTGTCCACTCAGGCACACAAGTGTTTATGAGTTTCAACACTTAGGCCTTCCTCCCCCTATTTAGATCTTCTATTCTAGGTAAGAAATTACCTTAGAAGTGATTCAGAAGCTTTGAGAAGAGACTAGGGCACTGGGAGCTCAAATCTGAGTTTCTAGAAAAAATCCCTTTTGAATGAGGGGCCAACAGGGTCTATTTATAGGAAGGAGAAGACCCCGGGCGGTTATCACTTAGGGTGCGCAAGTCACTTGCGCGACCATCATGCGTTGCGCAAGTGGACTTGCGTGATTATGAGGGAACTTGCACGACTTATGGTTAATCTTCTCCTTCTTCATCCCTTTGTTGATTTTTTATATTTTCTTCAAAGGATGAATCAATTTGTGCTAAGTCATTTCCCTTTACATTCCTTTGGACTCTGTGACGAAAAAGGAGCATCAACAATACTGTTTCTGTGGATGGAAAACTAACACCTCACGAAACAATGATTGTTCAATTATCTCCTACCACATCTCTTGGTGGACATTAATATGGAACTGTATTTATATATGATATATATTATGTTTATTTTTTCTTTATTCTTCTTTATTTTTCATTTATATCATACCTTTATGGTTTTCATTATGGGTAAACATGATAATTTCCTTTGAGGAAGTGCGGACTACCGCCCCCTCAAAGTGATATGACTCGTTAATGCCATATGTGGGACGTATAATGGATGGATTTAATGATATTATAAATGATATTATACTGGAATTATAATATACCTATGTATAATTTTGTTTTAATTCCATTAAAATAAGAAATAGAAATGAAAGTAGCGTTAATGCGTACATACAGATTACCGTCTCCATAAATGGTGTATTTCATTTCTTACCTCCAAATGTTATGTACTATTATAAATACATGTATATACTAGATATATATGACATATATGATATCTAAATCATGAGTATCATTATGTATATAATGAAATTTTGACCACGTGAACAATTTTTAATTATAATAAGTCCATTTTTGAATCAAGTACCAATTATCGACAAAATGAAAAATATTAACTTAAAGGATTACATAATGTTTATAAAATGGTAATAAGTGATATAAAAGGAATAATAAACTTGAAAAATGTTCTTAAGAAAGTATAAATTAACTTTATTTTATTATTCAGGAGATTAATGGACGAATAGGTCAAGTCAGGCACGAGGTAAGGGACTTCATCTCAATCTCCTTTCATTGATGTATATGTTGTTTTACTATATGATTTTATTTTATAAACTATATAAAAATATATTAATTTTCATTTCATTCAAAGGGAATCTTTTTCTACAAAGTGTTTTACTAAACAATAAAAAATAACATTTTTTAACATATGCAGTGACAACCTCTTTTCTGCCACCGCGAGTATTATTTGATCTTTGTCTTCCTTAACAAGTTGTAATGTTTTAAAAGGAAAATAAATTCCATATACTCTTTTATGTATTTTGGTATTGAAAATGGTTTTTATAATGGATTTTTTATGTCAATATATTTAAATTATATATTGGGATTGAAATGTGGAAATGTTATATTTCCTTTTTGTTTGTTTTATGTGTTATTAATATGTTATGGTTCTTGGGCATTGTTACGTATACAGGTGGTTCCGTAATAAACCTAGGTCGGGTGAGCTCGAGATAGCTCTCCAATGCATTGGGTAACGTGACAGAGGTAAATGTGAATGTTTCTCCTAAGAGATTTAGGGAATATACTATGATGGGTATTCCAAATGTAACTCCCTATGTAGCTGTAATAACTACATTGTAAATATGATATGAATGCTTCAAGTTTTCTTTATGATTTATGTTTTCTATGTGTTATTCATAAATCTTATGATTTTATGAGGTAATTTAAAGATATTATGTTATTTATGAAATGATGGAATAATTTTTTTTCTTTGTTTTATAACCCTTACTGCACTTTTTATGCTCATCCAATGTTTTTAAATGTTTTTCAAAGGATTTAAAGATGAATAGGGTCAAGGATAGGATCAAGGAAAAGTCATGTTGTCTAAAACATGGGAGTAGACATGACTCTTTTTTTTAAGAGTTTTTATTTTATGAAATAAATTGAAACTGAGTAGAAGTATCTACCTTGTAATTTTTGAGATGTAATGTAATAGTTATGGCCTAATTATCTATAACTCTAAACCTAAAAATATCCTCAATGTGAATTATTCATTTAATTCAAGATTATGTAATGTTTAAGGTTGGGTACTGATATATATGTCCTACAAAAATCCCCATTAGTATTTGAGAGAGTTATAGTGAAGAATATATAAGATCAAGATCACCAAAATGAAAACCGTTTTGGAGTTTTCTTGAACTATGACAATGGTTCATATACCACTTCATGGTTTATGTAAATTTTTAGAAAAATGGTGTGGTTTAGAAAAAACTCTATTGGTTTTCTTATAAAAAATATAGCATTATGAAATCCTCATTTTCATGTCATGTTTTGGACTAAAAAGTTCATGGATTATAGAAATTGTATTTCCTTGTAAAGAAATCAATGTGAAAAATACTTAAAATCCATGGTTCATGATCGCACCACGATTCACGATTCTATTTCACCCTTACATCACTATGTTAAACTAATTTTGTATGGTAAATTAAAATTATTATAACAATTTTAACTTCATGATTGATTCAATTATTTTGTGTTTATAACTATTAACAATAAAAAATTTACTTGTTTTGATGATCTCATTGTAGGTGGTTGTGATTTGGAATGTCCAGAATGATGTTCAAGCAAAGCGGCCCAAACTGTGTAGGAGCCCAAGAACCCATGTGGAATAAAACACACACAAAAACTAATACATGCATCCAATTAGGCTAATATTTTGTTTTGTGATCTAAAATTCTAGGGGATACAAATCTTATGAAAGCACAAAACCCCAATTCATCCATTAAGGGCCCCATCCAAACCAATCTGTGGAAGAAAATTAATCTGCTCAAAGTCAAAAGTTATGTTATGTATTTCAGCAATATTTAGATCCATGACCTCCCAAAAGGATGCCAAATATTCAATGTAGAAATACAATAGGTGTTGAAACATGTATTTATATTTTTAAAAAGTGAGATAATACTGTCTAGTGGTCAAAAATCATGTTCTAAATGGTTTTATAAAATCTGGGTGCCCAAAACCACCTTCCAATTTACCTATAAATTGGATCCTTGGAAAAACCCTATGAAAGTTCGACTAGTAGGCAAGGTGATTCAATTTTGGAGACCCAAAAGAGTCCTCCACTCATTTATAGAAGTTATAAAGGCTATGTGAAATGGTACTTTATCTTCTTTTTCTTCTTCCCCTCCCATATAGTTCTAAACTCCTTGTGATCACCCAGGGGGGATATGATGTAAATCCCAAGTTTTATTTTTTTAATATTTTAACGGTCTTTTAAATTCCAGATTTGTGTGTTTTTTGTCATCATCCTCTCTTCTTATTTAATTTAATTATGTATTGTAATGTCATTATCAAACTCAAATGATCATGTTTGGGGGTATCCTTTCCTGTGATGTTTCACACACCGTTTACCATTTATTATTCCCCCTTTTAATTGTGGTGTTTGTGTGGTTAATATTGATGAATTAAACTATCATAAATACGTTCTAGGACATGGAGATTTATTTCTTGGTAACTAAAATAAATAACATACATACCTGGAAAACACATCGAGTTCTTCATATGTTGCCTTAGTGAGTTTCAGTTATGAAGACAAACCCAAATCACCCAATCATCTAAGGTAACTGGTGATTCATTGTGTGTTTTAGACTAAACCTTAAGAGGTATCCTAGTATAAAATAAGTAACATTATAGTTATAGGTGTTGTAAACGAGGTATTAAAATATATAAACCCTATCTCTTGAAGAAATAGAGGATGAGCATCATGAGATTTCCTCGGGTTGATCATGCTTAATCAATTATGTGAATTTATTCTTTGTTTTATTATATTCCTTTTTTATATTGGTCTATTAAATAAAGAAACCTGGAGTTTTAAAAAATCCCATTCACCTTTTTTATTTTCATAATAAAAACCTTATTTTTAAATCAATGATCTAAGGATTTGTCGAGAGATGACCAAGGGTTACTACTATACTACATAAATTCTAGTAAAAAATAAACTTATAATTTGATGTGCTTGACAACATGATAAATTCTTGGTCCCATTTTTGAGGATCCAAGATAATTTTTATCTCTTTATTTCCTTTTTTTATTTAATTTACTTCTTAATTAACACTCCTTTCAATATCCCCCCCATCCCTTTTTGATTTGTTGTATTTGTCTTGTCTTTTGTTTGTTTTTTATGTATCTTAATTTTTGTCTCTCCTCTCTCTCTATATAATTATATAGTATAATATATTATTTTATTTTCTCCTTTCATCCTTTTTAATTTATTTATTTTATCTATATTCAATAAAAAAAAACAAAAAAACATCAAAACTTATTTTCATGACACGATCAGAAAAAGAAAAAATACATGAATTTGACTTAGAAATTGAAAAGAATATTCACTCAAAAATTAGGTCATATAGATTAGTAAAATCATATAAAACTATGTAACCCCTTGTGAAACCTCAATTGGTCCTAAAAAAATAAAAAATTTAACCAAATCAAACCCTAGAAATCATGGCTGCAAATAATCACACTTTAAAAGAACTGAAAACCCCATATGTGGATTACTAGCTTGTGTACATCCAATATCCTAAGAAAGAATCCAAATTTGAGTTGATATCATGCCTCATCCACCTCATTACTAAATTCCATTTTCTTACCTATGAGGACCCTTCCAAATATCTTAATATGTTTCACATAGATTGCTCCACCATGAATCCCCAAAATTTTTATGAGGACCTAATATAGTTTAGGGCCTTCCCTTTCTCCCTTTACGGTGTTTCCTAAGACTGAACATACTATATACCTACCAAAATTGGGGGATGGAATGACCTTAAATGACTCTTTATATAGAATTTTTTCCTTACCTCCCAAAATGTATCAATTAGAAAATAAATTTTTGGAATTAGGAAATCACAAGGAGAGAGCCTTCATGAATATTGGGAGAGATTAAAAATACTTTGATCAAGTTTCACAAACCACTAGATCAGTGAAAAAATATTAATTCAATACTTATATGAGGTACATGTACCCATGTATCATGTAATGATAGATGATTAAGCTGGTGGTTCCCTATTTGACCAAACTCCTTTTGCCACTCATGACTTAATAGCCAACATGGATAAAAATGCACAACAATTTAGTACATGAGAATTTCACCAACATGAGGAGCTCATGAGGTAAGTCATTAGTCCCTAGAACAAAAGGTAGATAATAAACATTATGATATTAAAACCCTTATAATTAAATTATCTTAAGTACAAGGTAATTCATAGCCTCCTTCTATTTCATTAAATTGTGGTATTTATTCTGATAAAAATTCTTTCTTTGACCAGTGCCCACAAATTCATGATTCGTATGAGTCTTGTGCAATAGTATTACCTAGGGGTTTATTCTAAAAATCACCCAACTTAAAAGAAGAACCATTTAGGAAAAATCAAAACCCTGGGTGGAAAGCACAACCACAATACTAACAAGGAGTAAAATCAACCTACCCGAAACAGAACTAGTATCTACAAGGCCAAGGTATAAAACCTTATTATCCTTTAACATCTTGAAAAAATCCTCCTCCACCAAAATCTAAACCAAGCCTCAAGTATATGGTGAATAAAATGGATAACTAGAACCACCAGTTCTAACAAACCACGCAATCATCTATTCAAGACCTATTAACTCAAGTTGGACAATTGGAAAACACCATTGGTGAGATAAAGATGTAAGGTTCTAGAGAACTACCATCCCAACCTATTGCTACTCCAATGATAAATGTAATTTTTGTGCAGTCATAGTTCATAGGGGTAAATAATTATTTTCTTCTACTAATTCTACACAATATGTAAGTCCCCCACTTGAAAACTATGTTTCTCTACCCGTAAAATATTCTAATGAAGAAAAAAGGGGTAAACATGTTATTATTGGGGATTCCCCTAAAAAATTAATTCCTATTGATTTACCCAAGGAATCTCTAAATATATTTTTTTGATAATGATATTGATAATAAAATAATGGATACATTTAAAATGTTATAAGTTAATATTCATTTATTGAATATAGTTAAAAATATCCCTTGCTATGCCAAATTTCTTAAAGGGATTTCCACCCATAGATGATGTCTAAAGGGGAATGGGAGATTTAACTTGGGAAGGAATGTATTTTCCTTGATAAAACCAGTAGTTCCAACCAAATATAAGGATACATGCACTTTCATAATACCATGAACCATAGTGGAGACCTTATTTTAAAATGCAATGCCAGATTTGGGTGCTTCGATTAATGTGATGCCTTACTCTATGTTCACTTTTCTGCAGGTTGTAGAGCTTCAACTAATGGTAATAATCATAAAAATTTCAAACTGAAGCACAAGAAAACCATCTAGAGTGATCGAGGACATCCTCATAAGAGTGTAGAATCTAATGTTCCCCACATAATTCTACATTCTAGATATGGAAGATAACTGAACCCAAGGACATTCCACTCTATACTGGGAATAACATTCCTTAAAACAGGAATGATAATCATCAACATTCACAATGGTACTCAATCCATGGATTTAGGTGGAGAAAACATATGTTTTTATATCCTTGATGCCATGAAATACTCCATTGAAGAGAACTCCACTCTTCATGTATATTTTATGGAAGTGATATCTAACAACACACACGCACACAATATTATCTCTTTGACCCATAATTTTATTCATTTTCATTTTCTTCACCATTGGATGATTTGAGTTTTAATTCATGTTTTGAGTGTAGTGTGGGTTCAGAAAAGTGTAAATTTTTTTCTTAAATTGAAGATTGTGTTTATTCTGATGTACCCCTGATAGTTAATTGTTATGAAAATCTCATTTCCATTAATTATATTTCCTTAGAGAATAAACATGAGTAGATAGACAGTTTCATATACCTCACTCCACCTTAATCCCCTCCCTCAATACAAAAACCACTGGTGTTATAATTAAAACCACTTATATATAATTTAAAATATGCCTATCTTGACGGTATTAACCAATTGGATATCATTATTTTCAATAACCTATCTCCACAATAGGAATCAAAACTAATATACCTTTTGAGAGAGTGTAAAAAGATGATATAATGTACATTGGATGATATTCCTATGATTATCCCAAATATTTATATACATCATATACTTTTAGATGATGAGGCTAAGCCCATAAGGAAATATCAATGTCGGTTAAATCCCACTCTCCTTAAAGTAGTAAAATTGAAAGTCAATAAATTACTTTCTATTAGGATCATTTATCCTATATCAGATAGTAAATGGGTTAGCCCAATGAAAATTTTACCTATAAAAACTGGAATAATGGTTGTTTCAAATGAATAGAATGAATGGGTTCTAACACATGTGAAAAACATTTGGCGAGCCTATATAGAATACTATCGACTGAATCAATCCACATGAAAGGACAACTCTCCTCTACCATTCATTGACCAAATGTTTTAAAGACTATCTGGAAAGTCTCATTATTATTTCCTTGATGGCTATTTTGGGTATTTCCAAATCCATATAGCCCATGAGGATCAAGAAAATACAACATTTACTTGTCCATTCAGCACATTTTCATATAGAAGTGTGCCTTTTCGTCTATGTAATACTCCCAGTACTTTTCAACGATGTATGTTGAGTATTTTTCTATGTACCTTGATTATTTTAGGGAAGTCTTTAAGGATTATTTCATGGTTTATGACACTTACTTTGATGATTGTTTCTCACACCTTTGTTCTTTCCTCCACCATTGCATTGAAAAAAATATCATATTAAATTATGAGAAATTCCATTTCATGGTTGAGAGGGGTATATTTCTTAGGAATGTTATTTAAAATGAGATAATTCAAGTGGATAAATCAAAAATTGAATTAATTTCATCCCTTTCATAGAAAAAATATATTTTTTAGGTCCAATGTTTCTTGGGTCAGGAAATTTTTTAATAACAATTCATTAAATACATTAGTAAGATAACACTTACCAAATCTTGATTATTGCAAAAGGATTATGAAATTTCCTTTTTATAAAAATTTTGAGGATTATTTCAATTCACTAAAAAGGAGTCTCACATAACCTCCCATAATCTAACCACCAAGGTGGGATCTCCCCTTCTAACTTATGTGTGACGCCTCTAAATTTTCAACTATAGTAGTTTTATCATAAATGATTGAGAAGTCTTTTCATTTCATTGAGTATTCCTCACATACCCTTGAACCTACCCAAGAAAACTACACCACCACTGAAAAATAAATCTTTATGTTGTGTTTACCTCGTTAAAATTATATTCTTATCTTATCAGGTCAAAAATCTGTGTCTTCTCTGATCATATCGCCCTTCATTTTCTCCTAGAGAAAACTTAAGATTATCCCCACCTCATTCGGTGGATGCACCTCCAACAAAAGTTTTAACTTGAGATTATAGATAAGAGAGGAGTGGAAAATGTAGTAGCTGACCACATTAGTTGGATTTCCCCACCATTGGATGCCCATATTGACTCATCCATCCCCATTGGAGAATTATTTCCTAATGATAACCACTATGATGTTGTGGACCTTACCCCATATAATAAAGACATTGTGAATTTTTTAGCAACATCTGATTTAAGAACCTCAAAATACCATAGAATTAAGCATCATTCACAATGGTACATTTGGGATGAATCGTACTTGTAGAGAATTTTTAGTGAACAAGTTATTTTTTAGTGTGTCCTTTATCATGAGTATACCTCTGTTCTGAGTTTCCACCACACTTCATCTTATGGGGGTCATGTTGGGTCTCAATGCATTGCTCAAAATGTCCTTAAATCAAGACTTTATTGGACAACATTGTATAGGGATTCCAATTTTGGAAGTCATGTCAAGGATTTCAATTCATAGGGAATATATCTAAGAGGAATGAAATTCCAATAAAACCCATGTTATTTTGTGAGATATTCAATGAATGGTGCATCAAAATGATGGGACCTTTTCAAAATTCATTTGACTTTGTGTACATATTATTGGATGTAGACTATGTCTCTAAATGGGCGGAATCAAAGGCTACCTGGTCCAACAAATCTCACATGGTTGTTGATTTTTTGTGGTCCCATATTTCTAGTAGGTTTGGTTTTCTTAAATTCATCATTAGTGACCAGGGTTTAAATTGTTTTCATCATAACATGAAAAACACCCTCCATAAGTACGGTGTTGTTCATAAATTATCCACTTAATATCATCCCAAACTAACACACAAGAAGAAATATCAAATCTGGAAGTTAATAGATTCTTAGAAAAAATGGTACAAACCAATAGGAAAGATTACAATTTGGGCATCGATTATGCACTTTGACCATACCATACAACTTTTAAAACCCCGATCAGAATGTCCCCATATAGGATTGTGTTTGGAAAGGCTTGTCACATCCTTGTAGAGGTATAGAACCATGCATATTGGGCTATTAAACAATGTAATATGAATTTCTCAGAATTAGGTCAGCATAGGAAGTTGTAGATTCAGGAGTTGGAAGAAATTTTTTGTGATGCATATGAGAACTCTTGAATCTATAAATAGAAAAAAAATGATATCCATGATATGATTATTTATAAGTATAAGTTTCATATTAGTGAGAAGGTCCTTATGTATAATTCCAAGCTAAAGATATACCCAAGTAAGCTTCATTCCTGATGGCTTGGTCCTTGTACTATTATTGATGTTTACCCTTTTTGTATTATAAAGTTTTTTCATGAAAAAAGTGGACATAGGTTTACTATCAATGGGCATATGTGAAAACACTTCTATGAGGATTTTCCGAAGCATCTCGTGAAGAAAATCCAACTAATGGATGCCACATATGACACAACTTAGCAGGATGTCCCTTATCCCTACCTTTATTTACTTGTCTATTTATTTGAAATACTTACATTGAGGAAAATATAATTTTTAGGCGTGGGAGAGGGTGATATGTCATAGTTATAAAAAACAAAAAATAAAATAATATAAAAAACGAAAAAAATATGTTTTCATTATTTTGTGTTTTTAGATGAAAATTGATCTTAAAAAGAATATCCAAAATCATATTTTATTCTTGAGTCTATTGTGTGGAAAATTTCATTTTTTTGAATTTTTTTTTCAATTAATGGTGGTATGAAATATTTTTCTACAATTTCAATTTTTAAATCATTATTAGGTGTTTAATGGATTTTTGAAGCCCATACCTCATTAGCACAGAATAATATTTTAATCACTTACATGAGATACATTCTAATTCCTTTATTTCATATTCTTCATTTCAATCAATTTCTTGAGAGTCTCGGGTCATTTAGAGAAACTAGAACTTTCCTTGATTGTGTTTGAATCCATAATATTCAAGTGTGCTACATTCATGATAATGGCCATTATTCATTGAAAAACCCTTTGTACAATTATCCTCTGTTTGTTTCCACCATGAAATTTTACCCTTATAAAGACTTAGATACCATGAAATCCTTGTTAGGTAGCCAAATTACAAGCTAATGTGTCCCTACCTACCCATATCTTATGTAAAAAATTGTTTTATTTTCAAAAAGTGTGAGGGAGAGGGTGTTTCCATGGGTATTCTTGAGAAATATTAATTATATTGGGTGAGTGAAAGGGTGCCTACATTTTTTGGGTATTGGTTCCACAAACCAGATTATATCATTATTTATTGTTTGGTAAAACTCCCCCAAGGTATCATTGAAGCATTTTTGAGGTGATTGTGTTTGTTGACAAAGCGGGCCTCCATGTTGTGCTTGTTCACAAAGAAAACCACATCGTATAATTTATTGACAAAGGGAGTTTACATGGTGATTTGTTGGGTTCAAGAGATGTTTTCTGCTATCAATGTTTGATAGAAGAACCCCGACAAAGGAATATATGATCTAGAGGTGGTAAAAAAAGAGCAAATACAATGTGGTGCCGTTTTCAAGCGTTTGAAATTTTTTTGGCTTGAAAATCAGATAATGGAGAGATGTGATTTTGAAAAAGGGAGGTGCACGCAAAATTAGAGTGGCGCGCGAAAAAGAAAGTGGTGCATGAAATATAGGCATGGGGTGTGAAATAGTGGAATGGAGTTTTTCGTGCAAGAGGTGTTTCGAGACCAGAAGCTCAAAAATTGGAAAAGGCAAGAGGTGCATGAAAAATTGGATCATTGCACGAAATATTGGCGTGGTTCAAGAAATAGAGGAATAAAGTTTTTTGCGCAAGAGTTGTTTCGAGATTAGAAACAAAAAAATTGGAAAAGGCATGAGGTGCGTGAAAAATTAGATCATTTTGTGAAATATGGTGTTGTGTGGAAGATGGGTTTTTTGCGCTCAAAGAGGATTACGCGTAGAAGGAGGGTTTTTCGCATAGGGGTTGATTTTTCCTATAAAAATGAAGTGAACCTCCTAATTCAGATAAGCTCAAGACTTAGAGAGTATCTGAGCTCTGGAGTGTGAAATTAGAATATGCAAGGGAGTTACACATAAACGTAAAGTTTGCACGTAAAGTCAGGTGTCTACGCATAAAGAAAAGGCTATGCATAAAAAGAAGGTTTCACGTAAATATTAGGCTACATGTAAAATTTTTTTTGGGTGTAAAGAAAATTATGCGCATAAAAGAATGTTGTTGCGTGTAATATAATTATTTCTTTATAAAATAGGTGTTTCAAAAAAAGTGGATTTCATGCAAAATCAGGGAATTATGCTCAAGGCCCAGTGAAGGTTTCACGTAAAAATTGGGGTTGCCCGGTACACCCGGTGTAGAGTGATATTCATATGCGGGTGAAAGTGTGATGTCAAAGAACATCTATCAACAGTTAACGATGCAGATTTCATTAGAGATAATGAAGAGACCTACATGTCTATAAATTTTGAGTATATATTGTGAAGAAGCAGTGGGCACACTTCAGTTAATAGAGCATTGATCATTCATATTGTGATTGGTTGTAAATAGAAGGGACAATGATTCTGCTTCGAACATTCTAAATAGTAGTTATTTTTTAGTGATGTTGGTATATCAGCACATCGCTGGTGTATGATCCTTGGATGTAGCCTAGTGAGGGTAAACCAAGTAAAAATTGTTGTGTCCTGTGCATGATTTAATTTCTGTTTATACTTTTCTACGAGAAAGATAGGGAAGAGAGTTTTTCTTAACAACAAGAAAAGATTAATATGGGCCTTTGTTTTAATATATCATAACCTGATTCACCCCCCTCTTAGGGTATCTAACCTAGAGGACCTAACAATTGGTATTAGAGAGAAAGGTTGATATCATTGTTTCTCTCTCAAATGTAGGCCACTAATCATAAAGGGATTCCGATCTTTGATGGAAACAATTTTCAGCTATGGAAGAATCAGATGCAACACTACTTTTGATCTTTGGTAATGGATGTGTTTACAACAGCAATTCAAGTTATAACAACCGATATTAATAGAGGTGAACTATTGGAAGCTGAGAGTAGAGAATTAGATTCTCATACAAAGGGAATTAATGCTTTATGGGGAGCCCTATCCAATGCCATCTACACAAATGTTATGTCATGAAAAACCTCACATGCTATGTTGGAAAAGCTATTAAATATATATGATGGAAATACAAAGGTCATAGAAGTAAAGCTTCAAGTGTTGTGGAACAAGTATGAAGATCTTAGAATGATCCCAAATGATTCTGTTGATGCATTCTTTGACAGTGTAAATATTGTAGTGGAAGGCATGTGAGGTCTTGGAAGAGTTATTGAAGATATAAATATTGTGAAGCACATCTTGAAGAAACTTCCACCTCGGTTCAATCAGAAAGTTTTAGTTTTGTAAGATAAAGACTCGAAAGAGCTGATATTGGATAACCTACACAACACCCTTATTTCATATGAAATGAGAAATGATGATAACGATGTTGTGGAAAAGGGGAAATCCAAAGAGGTGGCATTCAAGGACATGAATAAGATCACTATTGTATACTCTCAAGAAGTAGTAGAGACAGATGAAGTGATGTCATTTCTTTCCTTGAATATTCAAAGAGGAAAATCGAAGTTTAAAGGGAAAATTTTTCTTGCTTGATTTAAATGTGTAAAAGTTCGTCACCTTACTGCAAGGTGCCCTAAGAACTTCCAAGAAGATGATTAGGATAAAGTAAAAATTCCCAAGAAGAAGTATTCAGGTTATGGGAAAGGAAAGAAATAGTTCAAGAGAAATTTATTAAAGAATAAGAATATCCTTTCACAATAATGTGATAGTTTGGATGAGTCTAAGGTTAAGGAGGTTGAAGAGATAGAGAACTGCAAAGATTATAGAGAAAATTCTGTGGTGGTAGTTGATGGTAGTGCTCAAGAAAAGGAAGAAACTAAAATTGATGGAGAATAAGAATTTGAAGGAAGAGTTGATATATGACCTGAGTTAGAGGCTTCTCTTAAAGTGATAGATGTCTGGAGAGCTAAAACAAAGAAAGCCAAAAATATTAGTTCGTGACACAAAAATCTATATGCAGTAGAAAGAAGAAGAGAAGTCTGAGTTGATTAAAGAAATTGAAAAACTCAATTCATCAACACCAGAGGACTCAAAATCAGATAGTCAGTATAAAATCAATATTTAAGAATAGAAAAGGGAGATCGATGACTTGAATAACACAATGAATGATAAAATCTAGTGTATCGATGAAATTGAAGGAGAAGTTGTCAGTCTGCGAAAAAGGGTTAAGGACCAAGAAAAACCTTTGATTACCAGTACGTTATCAGGAAACAAGATAATTTAGAAGAAATAAAATGTGATAGATGATCCTAGTTGTTCAGTATGAAATAAGCAGAAATAGAGCTCAAATATCAAGGCTGATTTGGGAGTCCATCAGAAACAGAAAGCAGTCAAGGGTGAAGTCAGACTGCAATCACGCATTCCAAGAATGAAAATTGATGTCTGTACAAAGCATGATCACAAAATTAAAGGAACCAAGGGAAAAATTGGAAGTACAGAAGTGACACACATGAATGTTCCTTTCATTAGGTGTTATTGTTGTGGAAAGATGAGACAATCACAAAATGTGTGTTCTATAACAAGAATATACCAAAGGGAACAAGAACAGATGTGGAAGCCAATTAGAGAATGGTTCTCTAGAACAAATTTTGGACACTATTTTTGGTGTGGAGGATTTGGGAACAAGGCTAGATACTGTACATCGACTATATAGAGGAGTGTGCCACTGCAAAATCAAAATTTTCACAAACAGAAAATCAATGAACCAACAGGTGAGTTTAAAATGAAAAATAGATTTAATGATTTTCCAGATGAAGATGGTCCATCATACTCTGATAAAGACCATAATTCTCAATATATGCTGAGTATGAAGGAAAAAATATGGACCAAGAAGAAAAAGGATGAGAAGGCGGTGGTGGACGAAATTTCCCATAAATCATCAGACCGTTTTGGTGTGTGGATCCTTGACAGTGGTTGCACATCTCACATGATAGGTAGTAGATATCTTATTACAGGCATAAAATATGATAAATAAAGAGTTTTTGAGTTTTTAAACGATGATGTTTTTAAGATTATTGGCTCAGGAAAGGCTAGGTTTGGGGGAAAAGAGACGAGACGTGTTGATATCTTAGTAGTAGAAGGCCCCATTCACAATTTTCTTAGTGTCAGTCAACTATGTGACTCAGGACATTCCATAAGGTTTACTAAGAAGATATGGATTGCTAAAGGAAGAGATGGTATAGTGGTTCTATAGGGAAAAAGTACAAAGGTAAATCTCTACCTGGTATGTAGAGAAGAAGATATGTGCTTTATGTCCAGAGAGGAAAAAAAGTTGTGGCATAAATGACTTGGTCATCTATGCCAACCATCCCTAGAGGATCTGGTAAAGTGTAATGTAACAAGAGACCTCCCTAAGATATTATGTGATGGTACTCAAATGTGCGATGCATGCCAACAAGGGAAGCTCATGAGAAATACATATGAGGCAAAGGAACAAAAGTCAACAAGAGTGCTTGAATTACTGTAGGCTGATGTTTATGGGCCTATCACACCAAGAAAAATTGATGGAAATAGGTTGTATGTTCTTTTTATTGATGAATATAGTAGAATGGTATGGGTATTTATTATTTACCATAAGTCTGATGTGTTCAACTGCTTAAAATAGTATCGGAGGGAGTGTGAAAGGATTCTTGGACAGAAAATTCTGATGTTTTGTACTGACAATGGTATGGAATTCACAAATAGTCATGTGTAAGACTATCTTGAGAAATGTGATATAATACATCAAGTTTATTTAGTAAGACCCCCCCAACATAATGGATTAGTTGAAAGGATAAATCGAATCATCAACAACATGGCCAAAACAATGCTTATAGAAAAATACCTACCAAAGAAATATTAGAAGGAAGAAGTATTGATATCAGTCTACATTTCTATTAGGGCTCTGTTGTGTCAGATGGAAGGAAAAACTCCATATGATATGTGGTATGGGAAGAATCCAATGATGGAGTACTTTCTAATTTTTGGGAGTAAGTGCTCTATAATCAACAAATAAAAACACGTGAAATTTGAGTCACACGGAGATGAGGTAATATTAGTTGGCTACTCAGGAAAAAGAAAAGAATATAAATGATTTAATAAAAGGTTGGGAAACGTATTTGAGAGCAATGATGTCACTATTGTGGAAAATGATGAGAAAATTCAACAACATAGTGAATAATTTCCTAATGAAAGCGGTGAAGAGGAAAGCAACACAGGAGGAGCAGAAGTGGTTGATGCTGATTCAGAAGAAGATAATGGTGATGAGCATCAAGAAGAAATATTTTTATCTGCACAAAAGCCAAGGAGTCGACCTGAAATTGATAAAAAACTATCATTGGTGATAAATCATCTCCATATCAGACAATTATAATGAAATCACTACAACCAACATCTTTCTTATCTCAGGTGGAGCCTAAATGCTTTTTTGATTCAGTTGAAGATGAAAACTGGGTTTAGGCTATGGATGAAGAGCTAGATCAGATTGAGAAGAATCAGACGTGATAGATTGTTTTGAGGCCAGCTGATAAGAATGTCATTGAGACTAAATGAGTCTTTCACAACAAGATGAATAAAGATGGAACAGTGATTTGAAACAAAGAACGACTAGTGTGCAAAGGATACTTTCAGATAGAAGGAATTTATGTTGATGAGAAATTTTCACTAGTTCAAGACTAGAGACAATCAGATTATTCCTAGCCATTGTAGTTCAAAGGAAGTTCAAAGTGTTCTATATGGATGTCAAATCCACATTCTTGAATGAGATTCTAGAGGAAAAAGTGTATATCGGGAAGCCAGATGGTTTTCTCATTCATGAAGATGAGAAAAAGGTTTTTCAGCTGAAGAAGGCATTATATGGGTTAAAAAAAGAATGAAGAGCATGTTAGTCAAGGCTTGATCAGTATTTGAAGAAGCTTGGTTTCTAGAATGGTGGAGTTGATTAAAATCTCTATTTCAACGACAACAATACTAAAAGGACGATGGTTCTAGTTAATATAGAGGACATAATATTTTGCAGATCAGATGAAGCACAATGCAGATAGTTTTATGAATTCATGAAACATGAGTTTGAAATGTCTATGATTGGTGAGAGGACATTTTTCCTTGGTTTACATGTGACATAAGGAAGTAATGACGCATTAATTTCTCAATCCAAATATTCCAAGGTGGTTTTGAGAAGATTTGGAATGGAAAATTATAAGGAGATTAAGACTCTAGTTTCTACCCGGATGAAATTATCGAACGATGATAATGGAAAGGCAGTTAATATCATAGAATACAAGTAGATTATTGGAAGTTTACTATAATTGACCTTGATAAGGCCTGAAATTTTATTCTCCACATGCCAAGTAGCGAGATATCAAAGCAATCCCAAGGAAATCCACATGCTTGCAGTGAAAGGAATACTTCAGTATATCAAGGGCATAGTGGATTTCGGCATGATATATAATGAAAAATATTAGATAGAGTTATTGGGCTATACTGATGCAGATTGGGACAGTTTAACGGATAATAGGAAATCAATGTTCGAAGGTTCTTTCTATCTTGGTGGGATGTGTATTTATTGGTTATGCAAGAAGCAAGATTGCATTTCATTGAGCACCGTAGAAGCTGAGTATATTGCGGTAACTCAAGCATGCATAAAATTATTGTGGATGAAGTAACATCTTGATGATATGGGCATTGAAGTGAATTATCTGATCAGAATACAGTGCGATAACTCAAGTGCTATCAATCTAAGAAAAAATGCAGTCCATAACTCAAGGAAAAATCACATTGAGATCAAATATTATTTTATCAAGGAGAAGTTTGAGCATAGAATTGTGAAATTGGAGTATGTGCCTATAGAACTCCAAGTTGTAGACATTTTGACAAAGGCCTTACCTAAAGAATCTTTTGAGAGGCATCGACTGCCTTTGGGAGTCCAGTTGACTCCCCGCACTTGAAAAAGTGTGGCTGTAGACCCCCCCCCTCTCCTTGAGGTATGGTGTGTTTTTCTCTAATGTGTTAATCTGTGATCATTATAATGTTTCAAACCACAAAGGAGAGACCTTTGTGTTCATTGAAAAAGGGGAAGACATAGTGAATCTTCAAGGGGTAGAATCTATTTCTATAGAAGGGAGAAAATTTCTTAGTCAAATACATGGGGAGAAGCTAACAGGTGGAGCAACGAGATAGGGGGAGAGCAATGAGATAGGGGGAGAGTATTAAATCTGACAATGCAATAAGTGATCGATCAAAGCATAGATATCCCGATAGCTGGGGATCATGATAAAATAAAATGAGTGGTGTTGGAATGGTTTCTGAAGGTTTCTATCTATCACCAATTGGTATCAATGTGGTATCAACCATTGGTATCAGTTTTACAATTGGTATTAGTTTGGTGTCTACAGTTGGTGTCTGAAATGAAGTGATTCATTGATGACCTTTTCATTTAGTCTTGTTTCTCACTGTGAGAATTGCTCATGTGGGATTAGAGTATGTGTTAAGTGAATCATTGAATGCTATCATAATCGAAATAGGATAATGGTGGTAGCGGTTGGAAGAATCTTTAATGAGGTATTAAAGTGCAGAGAATTTTTATGAGAAGAGTTTTCAACAAACCCAAAGGGATAGATGGTTGAGAAAAAATCCCTCAAGCTATCATTGAAGAATTTTTGAGGGGTTGTTGTTTGTTGAAAAAGAGGGCCTCCATTTTTTGTTTGTTCACAAAGCAGACCACAATGTCTAATTTGTTGACAAAGGTGGTTTACCTGGTGATTTTTCGGGTTCAAGAGATATTGTTGGATATCAATGTTTGACAGAAGAACCCAGATAAAGGAATAGATGATCTGGAGGCTGTACAAAAAGAGAAGATACAAGGTGGCACTGTTTTTAAGTGTTTGCCAAATTTTTGGGGCTAAAAATCGGAAAATAGAGAGATGTGCCTTTAGAAAAGGAAGGTGCACTCAAAATTAGAGTGGCGCCCGAAAAATAAAGTGGTGCGTGGAATATTGGCACGTTGTGCGAAATAGAGGAATGCAGTTTTTTGCGCAAGAGGTGTTTCGAGATCAGAAGCTCGAAAATTGGAAAAGGAAAGAGGTGCGTGAAAAATTAGAGCATTGAATGAAATATAGGCATGGTGCGTGAAATAGAGGAATTCAGTTTTTCCTGCAAGATGTGTTTTGATATTAGAAGCTTGAAAAATGGAAAAGGCATGTGGTGTGCGAAAAATTGGAGCATTGCGTGAAATATAGTGTTGCACGGAAGATAGGTTTTTCACGCTCAAAGAGGATTACGCATGGAAGGAGGATTTTTCATGTAGGGGTTGATTTTGCCTATAAATATGAAGTGAAACTCTCATTCAGATAAGCTCAAGACATAGAGATTATCCAAGATGTGGCACATGAAATTTGAATATGCAAGGAATTTTCACATAAACATCAATTTTGCACGTAAATTTAGGTGTTTGCGCCTTAAGAAAAGGTTGCACATAAAAAAAAGGTTGCGCGTAATGCTCAGGCTACATGTAAAAAGGTTGTTGCACGTAAAGAAAAAGCTATGTGTAAAATATGGCTGTTACACTTAAAATAATTGGTTGTGCATAAAAGAGTTTTTGTGCAAAAATTGGATTTCTCAAAAAATCATAGAATTGCGCGCAAGGCCCAGTGAAGGCTGGACGTAAAAATTAGGGTTTCCCGGTACACTCGGTGCAAAGTGAGATTCATATTTAGGTGAAAGTGGGACATAAACAGAGCACTTATCAATAGTTAAGGATGTATATTTCATTACAGATAATGGAAGGACCTTCAGGTCTATAAAATATGAGTAGATATTCTGAAAAAGTAGTGATCGCACTTCTGTTGAGAGAGTAGTGAGATATCATATTGTAATTGGTTGTAAACCAGAACAGATAGTGAGTCTTCTTCGATTATTGTATACAACAGTGCGCTTTTAGTGAATTTAGTACATCAGTACATCACCGGTGTATGCTCCTTGGACATATCCCAGTGAGGGTGAACCAAGTAAAAATCACTGTGTCTTTTGTATGATTTAATTTTGGTTTATACTTTGCTACGAGAAAGAGAGAGAATAGAGTTTTTCTTAATAGTGAAACAAGATCAATATGGGCATTTGTTTTAATATATCATGCCTTGATTCACCCTCCCTCTCAGGGTATCAAACCTTGTGAACCTAACATTTATATATTTTCCCCTATTTTCTACAAAGAAAAATATATATAAAAAATAGATATATACATTGAAAAAAACAACAAAAGAGAAACAAATAGAGAAAATAGGATGTTTACTCATTATTATTCACTTCTTGGTTGTGATCCACACAAATGAATAATGGGGAGAGTGAGTTGGAAGTGATACAATTTTTAGGGGTTGAGTGTGTACATTTATTGTGAACACTTGATAAATTTTGACATGTTTTTTACATAAGTTATAAAACACTCCTCTTCAAACTTAGATTTTGAAAATTAAATCTTACAAACCCTTGAACCTAAAAATAACCTATTGGATGTCCGATTGAGTGGAACACTAGTTTATACTGGTAGAGAACTTAGAATATTTACAAAAATATGGTAATATCACATGAAATCTGGGAAAGAGTATAAATCCACTTTCATATGTTCCTTAAGTGATGAGGAAAATTTCAATGTGTGGTAGGTTGTGACATGTTTCATGGGTGAACAAATTAATTTGAATGAATTTGAATGTGAGAGAATAAAAATGGTAGTAAAATTGATTTCATAAATGGCACATGACAAATTTCATTTCAAAAGAATCCTGGAAGTTTTATAACCCTTTATTTAGGAATGGAATCAGTTAGTATATAATTATTTTGGTAGGAGTACAATGGTTTAGGTGCGAGGGTGTGATCACACTGTGATTCACTGTTTTATTTCACCCTTACATCACTATGTTAAACTGATCTGGTATTGTAAATTAAAATTATTATAACAAATTTAAAATTATCAATGGTTATATTATTTTGTGTCTATATCTGTTAAAAGAAAAATTTTACTTATTTAGATGATCTCATTGTAGGTGGATCTGATTTGGAGGATCTAGAATGATGTTCAAGCAAAGCAACTCAAACTGCGCAGGAGCCCAAGAATCCATGTGAACTCAAACGCACACTTCAACTAATATTTGCATCCAATTCGGCTAAAATTTTGTGGGATGATCCAAAATTATGTAGGATACAACTCTTATAAATATACTAAATCCCAATTCGTCTATTAAGTGCCCCATCCAAACCAATCTTTCTAAGAAAAGGAATATGCTCGATGTCAAAAGTTATGTTATGTTTTCAGATATATTTTGAGTTGTGGGCCCCCAAATGATTCAAAAGTTTTGGTGAAGAAATAAAATAGGCGGGTTTACATGTTATTAGTTTTTTAAAAAGAGATATAATACTGTCTATTATATGAAAACCATGTTCCATGTGGTTTTACGAAAGATGGGTTCCCAAAACCACCTTATACTTTGCCTATAAATTGGAACATTGGGCACCCATATGCTAGTTTGACCATAAGGAAAGGTTATACCGTTTTGGAGACCCAAAGGATTCCTCTACACATTCCTAAAAGTTATAGAGGTTATGGTGAGTTTTACTTCATCATATTTTTCTTCCTCCCCTTCCATGAAGTTCTAAACTCCTTGTGATCACCCGGGGGAATGTGATGTAAATACCAAGATTCATTTTTGTAATATTTGAATGGTATTTTAAATTCTAGCTTTGTGTGTTGGTTTTCATAATAATATATTTTTATTTAATTGATTAATGTATTGGTATGTCATTTTCAAACTCATATGATCATGTTTGGGGTACCCTTTTATGTGATATTTCACACACCGTTCACCGTTTCTTATTCCCCTCTTTAATTGTGGTGTCTGTGTGGTTCATATTGGTCAATAAAACTATAATAAACACTTTCAATGCCATGTAAATTTATGTAATGGTATTAAAAATAAATAATATACAAGCCTAGATAGTGCATCAAGTTCTTTGTGTGTTGCCTTTATGAGTTTCAGTTATGAGGTTAAACACAAATCACCCAATCATCAGTGGTAACTTGTGATTCATTTTGTATTTAAACTGAACCCTAGGAGGTATAATAGTATAAAATCAATAAAATTATACTTATAGGTGTTAAAAAATAGTGATCAAGTGATCTAAACCCTATCTCTTGAAGCGATGAAGGATGAGCATCATGATATTTCCCCGGGTTGATCACACTTAATAATTTCTATCAATTTCCACTTTGTTTTATTACTTTCCTTTTTTATATTGGTTTATTAAATCAAAAAACCTGGAGTTTTATAAAATATCATTCCCATTTTTATTCTTATAATCAATACATTATTTTTAAATTAATTATCTAAGGCTTCGTTGAGAGATAACCTAGGGTTACTTCTATACTGCAAAAAATCTAATAAAAACTAATCATCTAATTTGATGTGCTCGAAAATACAATCAGTTCAATGAATAAACTTTGAAAAATTGTCTTATGTTTGAAAACCATGGATTGGTTCAATGTAATACCATTTCTAAAATCTTTTCTATAATTGACATGTGTTGAGAGACTACATCCATGTTCTTATCAATGTATTTTTGAATATTTTTTAAACAAACACACACACTCTCTTTGTTAAGGCCCCCATTTAATGTTGAGGGCAAAGTAACATTTGAAATGAGTATAAAAAGGAACATCAAATATTGTGTCACATTACTTAATAATTACATGGAATAAAAATAAATTAAATGAAAGCAGATATAACTCAATTTGAAATGGAAAACTATTCTAGAAAAACCATAAAATTTTGAACTTGTGGTCCTATTTAATACACTGAGAAAGTTGTAAGTTTTTGGATTTGTTGAATATTTAAAATAAAACTATTTAAAAAATATATATTTAAATATAGACCTTATCAAAAGTTATTTTAATATAATTTATAACTATCTAAATTTATTATATCTCATGTTAAATATATGAATTATTCATTTATATTTGAAATCACTATTTAATATTCATGTATATAAATTGTTTATATTGTTAAGGTTGATATATTTTAGTTTAAATTGTTTAAGCTTATTTTTATAATTGTAATTCAATGCATATAAAAAGGTTGGGGTTCATTACATAATACACAATAATTTATCTTATAGTTATTTAAGTTTTGTAATATTATCATCTTATAAATGAAAAAAAAATCATATACCTTAAGAATCAGATACATTTGGATATGTATGGGTATAATTTTATTTTATTGTTGGTAAATTAAAAAAATCATTATTTTTATAAAGTTCTATATATTAATATATTTTTAACATGTTTATTTGGTTGATGGAATAAAATTAAAAACTAAATATCTGAATAAGGAATATATACATGGATTGGATGAGATATAAATATTATGTGAGATTTAATAGTTATATATTGTAATTATCTAGCTTAAATCCCCAAAATTAAACCTAACTAGGGAGTGTTAAAACACCTTAGACATTCCTCCCCATATTCCATAGTATTATGACTAGCGGTTATGTCTTAAAAAATTTATAGGGAAACTATAACCTCAAAATAAAAGTTTAAGAGTCATGCTCAACTCTATAAAAAATTTGACATGACCCATCAATGTGGCAGAAAAACCCAAAATCCATAGACAATAAACCATGATCTAAGTGAAATCCATGGTCAAGAATATTAAATCAGTAATAGTCTATATAATGTACCTTAATATATAGAGCAACAACCATAAATACAATAAACAAAATATTTACAATAAATAAACATGACGAAACAGCTGTTGATAAAAATATAGTACCATAACTAAAAAGTAAAAATACAATGGGCTCTGTAACAACT
The DNA here is from genome assembly GCA_963277665.1 of Viscum album. Taxonomy (NCBI): domain Eukaryota; kingdom Viridiplantae; phylum Streptophyta; class Magnoliopsida; order Santalales; family Viscaceae; genus Viscum; species Viscum album. The sequence continues at coordinate 435,327,148 of OY728158.1, read as the reverse complement.
CACATGGTCAAATCTTATTGGGAACATAGAATAAAAGAACCTACAATACCCAAAATGCATGTCTAGATTTGACATGATACCCAAACCTGAAATAAAATATGAATTACTACCCATATATATTGAGACCCATGTAATGTATGCATATAGTGGAATGTTCAACGACCCAGTAAAATTACCTTTCCCACCGTCACACAATGAGTGCTGCTATAATCAAGTAAACATGTATAAAAATATTAGTAGAGAGAAAAGTTAGGGAATAATGCAACTCACCCACCCAGGAATATAACACAATGAACATACAAGTTATAACTATGACTGCATGTCTAGAAGGATCACACATCCTATAGACTCACACCGAAGCTACAAAACTTAGGAAAAGACCCACATGATTGCAATTAATAACACACTTACCATCAATTAAAAACATGACATACCACACCTCTCTTTTCCCATAATATGTAATCACCATGATGACTCATTAAAATCTAGAAGTCTCACTACATAGAGTCCCACCTAACCCATTAGTTTTTTACTACCACTAAATAAATAGAATCCCAAATTATCTTATAAATAATTATTAAACCAAGAATCTAAAGAATATAAAATTAGGGAGGAAAAAATATCAATCATATATATAAAAAATAAAAAAACTAGAAACAAGTAGTCAATGTGGGACTAAACATAAAATAGAAAAAAAATATTTTAATAATAAAATAGAAAAACAAAAATAGGTCCCAACCACATGAAATAGAATGAACCAATTCTCATTCCATGTACCAAAAAACTCATTGGTCCTCACTACAAATACTACAATACTACCCAAAAAATATCACTAGCTCAATCCCATATGGTTTTTTGTTCACATAGGCCATCTACAATTTCTTGATGATATTTATCTCTATCTACACTCTAATAACTCAAATCATACATAAAAATAATAATCAATGATAAGAAAACTAGTGTGTGTAATGAATATGGTATTGCCTCACGTGGTTTCTCGGAAGGATCTAGGTTATATCTATTTCATGCATCCCGCCATTACCTCAGATGGTTTATACACTATCCTAAAAAGTAAACATTTAACAATTTCCCCACATATATACCCCTATGGTGAAGGGAACATCTATAGTAAGTCGTATCAGAATTGGGAAAATAAACAATAAATACAACCTCACAAAAATAGAACATATTCTACTTAATGAAAACATAAAACTTTAAAGTATTCCAAGATATCACCTCTAATGAGTTTCAACACTCATCCTAAGGTCTATCACACTGAATCTTACTAACACTCAAGATATGTCCCTAGACACCCCGTCTTGCAAATGGAATAATCCAACATTAACAATGAGGGAAACTCACCATCCTCCTACCAAAAAAAGAGGGGGTACCTTTCATCTCCTAAATTCATCTTTATATCCACACTAAGGATATCCATTATACTAGGGAAACACCTCAAGAACCTGACATAAGATGTCACTCAAATCACATAGGGACTTACTTCTACCTTAACCACCAAGGAAAATCATAAGACTCACCTTTATGGAACTGAGGAGGCTAACAAATATCACTAAAACATAAAAAACTTAAAAAATTCAAATGATTACCATCTAACTCCTCACTAAAACTATATTAATATCTCACAAAAATCCAAAGGGTATCCTAATTTTCTTATAGACCTATTTCAAAAGGAAACCCAACCAATATCTCAATTGGTTTAAATAACCCATCAACCAAGGGAAGGTTCCTCCTATGGATCCCATTCTTTCATGAATCATCATTAACCAACAAATAACATAACAATAAACCATAATCAATAATAATATAGTTAAGAATAAAATATTTTTAAAATATATTTTTTACTATATGAGGTCAAAGGGACCAAAGAAATTTCAAATAAATCATTCATATTTTATTTATAAAAGTAATTTACAATACAATTTGTTTTTTTTAAAACATGGATGAAACCACTTTAAAAAATTCATTTCAAAAGGAACCCCATATAAGTTTTCTCAAAAAAAATCCCTAGACCAAATCCCATAAAATAATCCCATTATAAAACCGACACTTTAATATTTTTAAAACCCATTTCAAAACTAAGATTAAATAAAAAAATTCCCCTTTGAAATGTAGTTTTGACACATTATTAAAAAAACCAATAAACATTTAAAAATTGATTAAAAACTAGTTATTTTATAAAAAAATTCCACAAAAGAGCTTCTAATACTCATTTTGATTGAAAATTATACATTTTATTTAAGAAATAGTCAATTTTTGGTGTTGAGTGAGAACCCTAACATAAAATAATCAAAAAAGTTAAAAGATTCAAAGTACATAACTATATCATTTTGAAAAAAACTAAATACATTATTACTTTTCAGTCTATATAATATATAGTTAATGGGAAACTCTTTCTTCTTTGGTTTATCATTAATAATTTACTCAAATTAGTAAGCCAATTTATACCAAGTATTGATGTAACCATACATGCCAATGTTACCATAATTAAATCCATAAATCAACCTTATATCTTGAGAATTTATCTATGACCTTTTTTTCATTGATTTCAACCTAAACCCATCTTTCCTATACATTTTTCAATTTCCTCTACAGATGTATTGATTTCCATTACCTCTATATTTATCTTTTACTTGTAGTGAACAAGTATCTACAAATAGATATAGGTAATAAAATATATTCATTTCTATTAATGTCAGTAGAGGAACAAAAATCACCCTGACTCGAGTTGGACAAGTATTTCGATTCCTCAGTTTTAGGATTTTTGTGTTCAGGACTACCTAACCCCTCTATAATCATTGAAACTCCCTCTACCTTTCATATATTAGCTTCCAAAACTAGTTCAAATTTTATTGTAGGTAACTTTAATTAAATAATGTATTTTATATAGATTTTTTTAATACCTAGGAATCAATGTTTTTCATCAATGATCTAGTGATCATTGGTTTGGGTAGGTTGGAATAGTCATTTTTCCTAGTTTTCTACAATTTTTGACTGGATAACTCTCAAAATCAAATCATCTCCATTCTACATTCATTAGATTTACCAAAAAACATATCAGCATGAAAATCCATTTCATAATCCGAATATTTATATGTGAGATCCACTTCTCCTTGATTTCTGGATTCATAATAACATTCAACGTTACATCATTTTGGTCCTTCATCTCTAAAAACACATCAAAAACTCCCTCCCTTAGATTTGATCTCAAAATCTAAAATCCACCCATCCATAAAAATGATAGAGATCCAACACATATAGTTATTCATCTATAATTAAATTTATAGGTTATTAAAAAATTCTTACCATAACAATTCCCATCATTGAGAATTCATGGTGGTCCCATGACCATTAATATTTACCTACATTGTCCATCGGTCTATCATTAACTTATCACATTGTATATCTGAATGCCAATAAAATACCAGATGTGTGAATAAAAATGTCAAACACATGACTCAAAAATAATTTTTATCCATGAATCATTACTTACACCAATAAAACCTAATCTTTATCACCCCATTATTATAATTTCATTCCCATCTAACCAAAAATAACCTCAATTTTGTAACTGGTTTCTTGTGCACCTTGCTCACACTCATCCTCAAAATACTATGGTCTTTACCAATAAAACCACTAATCCCAATGTAAAAACCCAATTAATTTTAATATTACATTTATTTAATGCTCTATTAATATTCATAAATTAGATTTTATTGAGTTATATTCACGATAAAAATATTAATTAATTTTTCAGTCAAAAAGGAAATAGTTTTATTTCCACTAAATTTGTTTTCTTGTATTATATTGTTTCTTTCAAAATATTTGTTTCTAAATTTTATAAATTTTATTTTATAAAATTGAATTATTTTTTAATTCATCATGTCAAAATTATATTATGGGTACATTTTTGTAATTTTCGAAAAAAGTTTCTTTTTGGGCGAATAATGGAAAATAACGATTTTTAAAGAAACCTTTCTTTTATTTTATAGTAATTTCACAACCTCATTTTTATTTTAATTTATTTTCAAATTTTACTAGTTTATTTTTATAAAATTAATTCAATTTATACAATTTTTTTTAACATTACACTTGATCTTAGTATAAAATCACTTTTATACTTAAAAATACATTTTTTAGAAAACTGTTTTTTGTTGTATTTTTGTGTTTTTATATTAAATTAATTACACTATTTATATGGATTTAATTTTAAAAAATGGATTATATATTTAGAATAATTATTTACAAATTTATTAATGAGTTAAATTTCATTTTTTGGTCATTATGAATTGTAACTTCAGTAAAAAATGTTTCACCATAATAAAAGGGAAAATCAGGTTAACCTATGTTAAAAATAACTGATAATACCCCCAAATTAATCTTAATTATTATTTTATGAACTTATTTTTACCCTTATCATATTATTATAAAAATATAATTATTTTTGGGCCACTTTTCTATGAATATGAATTAATAATATTTTAATCATTTGAAAAATTCTAAGTGTGTCCTTTCTCTAACTTATAACAGGGCACCCCGTCTCCCATATTCTACACAATTATAGAGAAATATATCTCATTCAATAAGTAATCTAATAAATTACTAAAAATGCATCCCACATTCTAGATTTCTTGGTTTGTACAGAATACTAACCTAATAAGTCTTTAGTTATACACCAAAGGAGGTTGTCTAAAGAAGTGGTATAGTTCATAACCAAATATTTTTGTTCTATTTCTTATTCTAAATCCATAAAATATTATTATAAAATTTTCAAATAATAACATAAGTATCTTTAATATAATATAATGTAATTATATTTATTTTATATATCTTTTTCATCTACTTAACCATCTAACGAAATATAAAAACATTTCTCATGTGCATGTGTGGACTAGCGGCCCACGAGATGATGTATTTCATTTTCCATCACCTACTCTTATAGATGGTCATAATAATGGATCCAAATAAAATAATATGATATATATGATATAAATTGTATTTTTTAATTGAATATAAATATTTTACTTATTTCTTAACAATCCATCAAAAAATAAAAACATCGATTGTGTGTACGTGCAGACTACCACCTCGTGAACTGATAAATTTTATTGTTCATAACCAACTCACATGAATTGTATATATATTTATATTTAAATAATTAATATTATATTTATTATATAATTATAATTTTTAAATAAAATAATAATAATTACCTTCCTTTTCTCATATTCATTGAAAATTGGAAATGTTACTCATACATTAGTCCGACCTACCGGGTCTATGATTACAACATAATCAATTTTTCATTATAACAGTACATGCTTTGTTTTAAAAGTATGAATAATATATAAAAATGATATTTATATCTTGATTAATATTATTTAAATGAAATAATCATGACCCATTTGACCATATTCAACCTACCAAATTCATTTTGGACATATGATCCAAATATCATCAAAACATCCAATGTGAACTAAATTGATTAAATAATTGAATATAACATGGTAATAAATAAAATAAAATGAATAATAAACTTGAAAAAGGTTATTAATGATGTAAATAATAAATAAAATTAAGATAAATAATCTATGTGACAATTCAGACTATAGGTAAGGGAAACTTTACCTTAAAACCTTGTTTTAAATGTTTTAAAGATTTATTTTATAAATATTTTATCTCCATGTACATATTAATGATAATATTATATAGATGAATTTATATGAACATAAATTAATTATTTAATAAAATTTATGTATCTTTTTAATTTCTTCCAAATGTTTTCAAAATAAATATTTTTATTTATTTTATGTAAAAAGAAAAAATAAATATTATATTTTAACTTATACATATTGAAATTCTTTTTTTTCATCATCATAACTATTATTTATATTGAAGATTAATTTAAAATATCAAATGGTTATTTTCAAATAAAATAATTTTCTCAATATTTTATGAATTTTTAGTTTTTATTTGAAAAGGGTTTTTTTTAAAGAATGGATATTTTGTCTAAAAGTATTTTACATATTGGTTTAAAAGAGTTTTTAAAGGGATTTATGATAAAAAGGTTCACACTTAAAATGTTCTATTCATGATATTGTAAATGAGAATTATATACGAAGATGGTTGAGCCTGATAAAACTTATTTAATAGGTGATCTCAAAATAAATTATATGATGGGTGAGCATAATATAGTGTGTATGATGGGAAAGTCAAATATATATCTCTAATGTATTTAGTAACATTCCTTATATTAAAAGTTAATAAGGATGGAGTTAAACACAAAGATTTTACATATGGATTTAACTAAGATCTAATTTCCATGAATACATCTCTCACAACTTTTCATATTTGCATGATCAATATTTAGAATACCCTTACATGCTAGAACCTTCATTTTATTCTCACTAAGTTGACCCAATCTACAATGAAAGACATTTGTATTTTAAAGGGATAAAATTATATCCATTAAACTCCCATATAAAATTCTAGTTAGATAATGGGTTCTATCTTTAACTCTTTATTCCACTACCATGGATCCTTGAGTAATATTCCATACTCTAGTGTTTAATGTGTATGTTTTGGGCCTAGTGGAAGTGTGTGATGGGTGGTGTTGAAAATTAATTTTTTTCATGATCAATGATCAATCCAATATTTATGTGATGTTTAATCACTTTGATCAATAGAATTAAATCAATTATATCCAACATTAATAACACAAGAATCGAGAAAGAGGAGATCAACACATATTTTTTATAATTAATTTTATTTGATAAAGAATCACCTCTAAGGAATTATTTCTTCATTGATGAATTGAGTGACAGATCTACGGTGCAACATCATTTCATTGTATAAAACAATTGTATATTTCCTCTTGTATTGATCCAAATGTGTTCCATCAATCTCCATACATCACCAAAAGAATCTCTATGTGCTAGCACAGAAGATCCTTGCACTTGTGTTGTATGCATTGATCACCTCAGGAATCATTTTCGAAGCATTCTATTTGATCTGATGGAAGATAATTTCTCACAATTCTTTCTTGTGTTCTTATAGAAGAGAGCTCTCTAGGCTTGAGAGGATTCTCCAATATTGTTTTGCACAACCGAATAGGCTTATGAGAAAAATGACATAACTAGGTATTTATTTTACTATGGTTAAAATAAAATAATTTCCCAATTGACCTAAATTATTTATTTGATCATAGAAATAACCCATTTAGAATAATAACAATATTATTATTATTTCTCGACAAGTTCTTAACATGAGAATTATAATTAAATATAATTTAATTAAATAATATTCAATATTAACATTTCTCACCGGACCATTAAAATTTATTTTTCATTCATACAAAATATTTATCAGGCCTTGAATAAAGTCTATTTATTTATTAAAAAATATCACTGCATTAATCTCCAATAAATAAATAAATATTATATTCACTAAATAGAAAATAAATATTTATTAAATATTTTTTCTCACAATATATTCTCTCGAATAACTAGTGATAAAATAAATGTGATCAAGAATACATGAATAATTATTAAACCCTGTACCAGAATAATATTTATTCAACATGTTAAATAATAAATAATAATTTATTATTAAATTAAGATTCTAGATACACTTAGTGCGTGGCCCTCTAAGCATATTTTCTTAGTGGCATTAGGCAAAGCATCCTAAAGTCCAAGGTTAACATCTAGAAACATACCAATCCACCCATAGAGAAAGAAGTTAATGACATAATGATTTTTCACCTCAAAAGATACTTACTGTGTAATATAATCCTGTTATCACAATATCTCAAATCGAGAAGGTTAAATGCCAGTTCCATCAACCTATATGCTCGATATCTCTTTATTTGACTTTATAGAAATAGAAATCACCTATAGAACACCATGGTCATGGATTTATTTAAGATATATAATTTCCATCAAAGGGCATGAGATATTAAATCCCATTAAAGAATATAAGGGATAAATCCTTTCTCTCATTATTCATTAATGCATCATTACTTGTGACACACTCAGTATATCCTACCTCACAGCGAACATCTATCATCTCAATTTTCTTCAATATATACAAGTTCATGATTCTTAATAATAATTAATAATAATATTAATGTCTAAGGACCAATACAAACTTTTGTAGATAGGAACATCCAATAACACATATATATATATATATTCATTTTCTACTAGAGGGTCTCATTCTCATAATATCGATACTGTATATTACCAAGGGAATAAATCATGAGATAGTTCCTAAAATTTCTATGAGTCATCACCCCTGATATCCTATATCATTTTTTCCCTCAAATGATATCATTTGGATATGGATCATATATTCAAGAATAGTGTCATTACACTTTCAGATTCTCATCATAGTGGGGAATTGCTATGACCTTTTAGTCCAACAAAAACTCTTAGGACATTATCAAATGCTATGCTATGCAGAAGAAAAATATTGATGTGATAAGTAGTTTATTAATATTCAAAACAATAAATTCATGTTTATCATAAAGTACAAATAAGTTGGTTCTAGGGGACCAACTCCAACAGACTCCAACATAAACTAGAGCCAAATGATAACAACCTTCAATCCTCTAGGTATCACATGATACTCATGCTTCTACTAAGATAATCCTTTAGTCAAGGGGTCCACCATGTTCTCTTTCACAAGTACTCTTGTTACTACAACTTCACCCCTATAATATAAATACTTCAAAAGGTGATACTTCTAGAGTATATACTTTTTCCATTGGTGTGACCTTGGATCTTTTACAAGAGCCACCACTGCACTATTATCACAATACAATGTGATAGGGTCTTTACTTCTAGGTACCATATTAATCTCAAAGAAAAATTTCCAAATCCAAATGACTTACTTGGATATATCAGAAAATACTATATACTCAGAATCTTTCTGAAAACTAGCATCAGTATAACCCTTGATAAATAGATAATCATCTCCTCCATACACCATGAAAATATCTTTAGTTATTATCAAATACTTAAGGATAGCCTTAACTTCCATCCAATATTGTTCTCCAAGATCTTCTTGATATACACCTTCCATGATCAGTGTATAGGCAACATGAAGTCTAGTACATGACATGTAATACATGATTGATCCTATCAACAAAGCGTATGGTATCTTACTCATTCTATATTTCTCTTATTATGTATGGGGACACATTTTATTAGAAATATGTAAACCATGTGACACTAGAACCAATCCCCTTTGGGATTTTTACAAACTAAATTAATTCAGTATCAGTTCAATATATGTACTTTCACTTAGTCCAAGAAGCCTCTTAGATCTACCATGAATGATCTTGATCCCTAGAATGTATACTGCTTTACCTAATTCCTTCATGAAGAAACACTTGTTCAACCAGTCTTTAACTGACTCTAACACTGGTATATTGTTTCCAACATGTAATATGCCCTCAATATATACTACTATGATAAAAACCACATTACTATTAAACCTTTTGTAAACACATGAATCAAATTCATTCTTAATGAAACCAAATTGTTTTTTGGCTTCATCAAATTGAATGTTCAATGACCTGGATTATTTCTTCAATCCATAAATGGATATATATGACTTTAAAATCCTTTTAGAATCACCTAGAGTCACAAACCCTTATAGTTGAGTCATATACACATATTCCTAAATATTCTTGTTATGGAATGAATTTTTAACATCCTTCTACCAAATCTCATAGTCATGGTAAGCTACTATAGAAAGTATGATTCTGATAGATTTATATATGGAAACTGGTGAAAAGGATTCATTATAGTCAAGTATTTGATGTTATTTAAACCCTTTATCCACTAGCCTTGCTTTATAGGTACTTTTTTTACCTTCCTTGTCTAGTTTCCTCTTAAATAACCATTTGCATCCAACATGATTTAAATCAACTAGCGCATTAACCATAACCCAAACATGGTTTTGATACATGGAATCCATTTCAAAATTCATAGCTTCTAGCAATCTTGTAGGTTCTGAGATCTCCACTTCCTCCTTGTATAAGAGAGGTTTGTCATTATCAACCAATAATGAGTCACCATCCTTAGTGACCATAAAACTATTTATCTATGGTTATCTTACCTCTCTTATGCTCTTATGCAATAATTGTGTTTTAGGAACTACTTCTTCCACTAGGAATTATGGAATATGTTCCTATACCAACTCTTTTTTATCTTGAGCACCAACTTCATCGAAGTCAATAATTCTCCAACTATCCTTTTTGAGGATGTTCTCCCTATAAAAAAATATGACTTGTCTGAAAAAATTCACTTTCTTGTCTAAGGGGTTATATATGTAGTGTCCCTTTGTTTCCTTAGGAAACCCTATAAAGATACACTTCTTGACCCGAGCACTAGTTTGTGTCCTGAGAAGGACTTAACAAACCCTTCACAACCCATACACATGTATGAGATAAAATGGATTTACTTCCACTCCACAAATCAAAGGTAATTCCATTTTTTTCTTTAGTTGGTGTTGGGTTTAATTTGTATGCCATATTTTTCAATGCAGATCCCCAAAAGGATAATGAAAGATCTTCATGACTCATCATAAACCTTACCATTTCTAAAAAGGTATGGTTCTTCTATTCACTAACAACATTCCACTGTGGTGTGTAAGGTGGAGTGATCTAAGATAGAATCCCAAACTCCCATAGAAAGTTGATGAATGATTGGTTAAGATATTCACCACCTCGATCTGATCAAAGATTCTTTATCATTTTACCAAGTTGATTCTCTACTCCATTATTGAATTCCTTGAAGTTTTCAAAGGGATCAGACTTATACATTATTAAGTAGATATATCCATATGTGCTCAAGTTATCAGTAAATGTAATGAAGTAAGAATATCAACCTCTAGCTTCTACAATAAATGGTCTACACACATTAGTGTGTTCCAATCCTAGAAGTTATTTATCCATTTCACCAAGTCCACTGAATGGTGGTTTGGTCATTTATTCATGTAAAAAATAATGAACTCTATCATGTGGTTTTAGCTAAATAGAGTCTAAAAAACCATCTTGATAGAGATTTGGTAAACGATTATCGTTTACATGACCATAATGATGATGCCATAGTTGGGTGTAATATGAGTCTTGTGAACATGATTTATTATCGATTTGCAACACTTGGTTTTCATAATTTAATACATAAATACCATTATTTAAACGTTCCATACCATAACATATGTTGTTCTTATAAGGGAAAAAAAAATTATTTCCAAATTTTAAAATAAAACCATTTATATCTAAACAAGACAAAATAAATATGTTCTTGGTTACTGTAGGTACATAATAATGATCTATTAAAACCAAAATAATTCCTATTGGCAATGAAAGGTGGTAGTCACCAATGGATAGGGTAGTCTTCCTTGTTCTATTTGTAGTTATCGGAGCAACCTCTCCTCTGAAAATCTTTAGAAATATACTTTGTTCCTATATTTGGATAGAGATGTGAGAACCACATTCTATATCTAATAACAATTATGTAGAAATGGAAAATTTTCACTCGATAATGAACACACCTTTAGATTCTCCTTGCCTATCAATTAAGTTACTCTTCCTATGTCCTGACTTTACACATGAAAATATATTGCCTCATTTTCATTGCCCTGGATTTGGATTTTATTCTTCTTTTGTAGGATGGTGATCAAGATCTTTAGACTTTTTATAAGTCTTGGGCCACTTTTCTTTATCCTCACTTTTATTGTTCACCATAATGATCATGGCTTTATCATGCCCCATGTCCTTATGCACTTGGAGAATCAAGGATAGATGTTTCGAAAGAAAATTATCATTATTTCCCATATTATAATTCAAAATAAATCTGGATAAGGTCATGGGATGTGATGAAAGTATGAGATATGTATTCAAATTATCTGGGAATTTAATCCCTAAGATATCCATGCATTCAATGTAGTCGATAAGATTGACTACATAAGGACCATCTGACATAGAATCTCTAAGATTAGTTGTGAAAAAGATATTAGAGATATCATAACTCTCTTGTCTCACCTTCTCTTGATAGAGATCCAGGAGGTGAGACATCATGCTATAGGAATCAATATCCTCATATTGCTTCAAAAGATCATTGGCGATAGATGATAACATGAAGCACTGAAAATTTGTAGAATCATTCACATGTTTCTCATAGTGAGATAGTTATTAATCACTTTTCTCATTTCCAGGCACAACTAGTAATGGGTTTTCCAGCACATACAATTTCCTTTCATGGCTATAATGACCTAGGTTTTTGGAATAGGTCAAAATCCCAACCAGGTTTGAACTTTTCAATTAGTGGCTATGATAATTTTTGTTTTGTTGATCAGAAATCAATTACTAGTGTTCAGTTGGATTTTATGATGGATTTGGTTTGTTTTAGTGGTTAGGATAGTGCCTTGGGTTTTCAAAAGGGTTTTGAAAGCATTAGAGGCCTGAAGGACTAGTTTTTGGGAAGCGGGTACAGACTCACGATTTAGGGAAACTGTGAAAGTGGTGGTGCATGGCCGTGCATACTCATTTATAGAGTTTCAGAGAGTGGTGCAAGGTTTGCACATAGTATGGAAAACTGTGCGGTGTGTCTGTGTGGACCTTCAACCTTAGGAAGTGGCTTCCGCATGGTTTCCACCCAGTTTGGAAAATCGTGCGGGTAAACTGTGCGGCTAGTGATGGGTAAATTTTATTTTCATTTTGTTTTTTTATTTCTTTTTCCTTTTTATTTCCTCTCTCTATTTTCCTCTCCCTCATCACACACACATTAGGAGGAATCCTATTCCTTTTTCTCTTCCACCAGATTTAATCCATCTTCCTCCTTAGTGATCCATTCTTCGATCCGTTGGTGACTATAGGACCGCCTTGGTAATGATAACCCTGCACACCTGTCTTATTTGTTTATCTATCACCTTATGGACCATTGTTTCCATCCAAGTTGATTTTATGGTTAAAGATGGAATCTTAGATCTATATCAATCCTCTACTAATTGGACTCTAATATCGGACATTCATATGTCTATGAGTCTAAGGTAGGTGGTGCGTACCATTTTTTTGAGTTTTTGTGGAGTTTTAGGGTTCATGAATTTATTGTGAAATGGCGGGTACTGAGATATACCCTAATATAACATATCAAATTAATTTTTGGAAAATGTGGGATGTTGTGGGCTTTTCCTATTCCTTTTATGCTTGAGTGAGGCTGGGTTAGAATCCATTTCACTTTGGGTTATTTTGTCTGGGGGTGAGAAAATGGTTTTAAATTTATTTGTTTTTATTTAAACTGGTATGTTTAAATTATTATGGTTTGATTATACTAGTTAGAGGCATTAAAGACCTCCATGATATTGTGTTAGAGATGGTAGCATTTTCAATTCAATCTATTTAAATTTAATTATTGATTAAAGTGTTTTAAATGTAATTTATATATATGTAATGCTAGAGATTACATATGCCAATACTCATGGGGTTGTGATGGGATGGACCCAAGGTTGGGATGACATGACCATCAGGATTGGGTGATGATGATCAAAGGATGGGCTTGGCCTAGATTTTCTTGAGTGGTTCTGACCACAAGATTGGGTGTCATGGATTTTGGATTGAGGTGGAGAGGCCTTCAGGTTGGGAAAGGTCCTCGAAACTTGTATGGCTTGGCCATTAGATTTGAGTGACATGGTTGCAGGGGCACGAGTTGTCATAAATGGTGTGTCTTAGGTTCATAATTTTGTGATTTATGCTCACCCATGATTAACAAAGTGCTAATTGAGTCTTGTGCACACAGGTTGAATCTGTGATGAGGTGGTTTTGACCACTCATGTGGATAGAGGCCTCTGATAGTTGCGAATTAGGTCTTTATGGTTTGAGGGTGCTTGACATAGAAAGCCATGCAGAAGGTGAGGAGACTTCAATTGATAGCGAGGAGGCTATTTGGTTGGGGGATGAGCCTCTCTGTCCTTGAGGCGATGGGACTAGATATTTATTTGAGGAGAGACATAAATATTCTATTATTTGTTGTTCCATAGTTTTATGTAAGATTTTGAGCAGGGGTCTGTGAGACTGGGATAATATTGTTTGGGAATTCCTTTAAGACGTTGGTACTTTGAGACATGAGGTGTCTGGAGGCACATGGTGCCGATCTATATGATTGAGGTGGAACCTGAGGGTTCACCTAGACGTGTGACTATTGGGGTACCTTGGTCCATGGGAAAATAACTCTCTTTACTTCCGAGATACTAGAATTGGACAAAGCAAGTGACACTCAATAGTGTCTACTAAGCAGTAGTGGAGGTTGTGTTTATTTATGACATAGTACTATTTACTTTACTTATAAATGTGTATCTACTTAAAAACTTACACTTGGTATGCACCATTAGGTGGTATCCTACTATGATTTATCTCACACCCTACACAGATCCTTTAAGATGCGTGTAGAGTTTATGGATTTATGTACAGGTAAAGGATCAGCCTTAGGAGCTAGATCATAGTAATGTTTGGCATGGAGATTTGCATGGACCTTGAAGTCATTCCTAGCTATATTTTTACTTTTGTTAGATTCCACTCTTATATCAGCATGCATATTTTGTAGGCAGCTATAGTGGTTATCTATGGGAGCCCTTTGTAATTTACATGTACGACCTACTGTGGATGAATTCCTTGTGTGTTTGAGTAGAGGTTTCAAGTTGTATTGGAATGCTGATCTGTTTAAATTCTTCTACTACTTATATCTATTTGACGCTTTCACTATTTATTTGATATTATTGTGCTTTAAATTTTCAGGTATTGTTCAAGTCTTTTGAGTATTTTATTTCCGTTGAACGTGTTGATATTATACCTAGACCAATGTTTTCTATATCCCCAGAGGGTATAGTCTCTCCAAATTGTTAAATTACACCCTTGCTGCTAGTCAGAAGCCTTTGGTGTTTGGGGAGGTTCACCTTATGCCAGTGGAAACCATCCCATTTTCACTATTCATGTGGCTGTTCGGGTTGCGGATTCTACAAGTGGTATCAGAGTAGTTTTGATTGGGATTTAGTAGTAGGTTTTGACTTGCTACTAATGAGATCGATACTGCCTTTTCTTTTTTATCGGTTTACTATTTCGGATATTCTAGACTGAAGATAGGTTGTGATTGGAACTTGGTTTCTATCTTGTGATCAGGTGCCTTTATCCCTAGTTATGATGGATTTACCAAGTTTCCTTGGGTAGGAATTAATGTTTTTATTTTTCTTAGATTAAATTTTATATGGTTTTCCCCTTGGTAGATCACTTGGTTTGTGATGATTATTTGTTGTGATATGTGAACCCTGACCCGATGCGGTAATGAATAATTGGAACATAGACTGATAAGTAAAAATGTAGTTTTTTGGCTTTTGATAGGAACATTTTAAGGGAATTTCAATATCATATATGCACGTATTCCTTTTGATGTTATAATACCATGTGATATATGTCAACGTCCATGTGAAAAGGGTTAAATGCCTAATAGAATTTCTTGTTTTATGAAATATGATATGCCATGATTTAAATTTATGTAAAATTTCATGTGGCATGGGATTTGGGACTCTATATTATAAGAGTAGGCATGTATTATAGATGGGGGTATTTTGATCACCAGGATTAGGCGACTTGGTCATTGGACTGGGGAAACGATGGTTTTTAAGACGTGTGTGGCTCAAGGATATTGTGATAATTTGATCTATTAAGGGTGGGAAAATGGGCCATGATGTTGGGATGCCATGGGACATGGTTTCAGTGGGTAAGAGTGAGGGTAGTGAGGATTCACTTCCTTTTTTACTAATTTTCCTATCTGTGTTGAATATATATATATATATGTGTGTGTGTGTGTGTGTGTGTGTGTGTCATCTGGCCATTTTATGGTATTTAGAGGGTTCCTCTTAAACGGATCAATGGAGCCTCATGTGGGTGATGTTTTAGTGCCGTAGGAACACGATCAAGTTTAAACCCCTGAAGGGTAGGCAGAGCATTAGCCGCATGTATAGGCATAGGGTTAGGATCAAGTTCAGGATCCAATGAAGGCATGACAGCTTCCGGGCTTGATAGTATTTGGTCCATGGATTGATGAGAAGATCCGATTGATCTTGGTACATGTCTTGTAGTGGATAGATAGAGGTACTCAGGGAGTAGAGCTATCAATGGAGTATCTAACTCAGGAGTTCCAATCATAGCACCTACCCATTTTCCAGGGTGAGAGTGGTTCGTAGGAGGCTGATAATTGGATAGAAAGCATGTATATGATTTTTTAGAAGATCGAGATGGCTCTAGGGTGGAGGATCAAAATAAAAATGTATATTCTTAGAGGGCCAGCTAGGCGCTATTTGGGATGTGCAGGTTTACGCTCACAGACATGAGGGAATTTTCTAAAAGGACTTTGAGGATAGGTTCTTCGAGCACCTTTTCCCTGATACGCCAAGGGAGGAGCGAGATCAGGAGTTCTTGATCATTCCGTAGGGTGACTTTTCTGTCATGGAAAATGAAACTACTTTCACTATGCTATATTTCTTTGCACCAGTTATGGTAAGTGATGATACCTCTAGGGTGAGGTGATTTGAAGATGGATTACGACATGCCATTCGAGTGTAGGTAAACATTTTTAGGATGGCATCGATCTCATAGGTGGCGATTCAGGAACTCATAGCCGAGAGAAACTTGATGGACAGTTCCTATTTGAGCCGGGTAAAATCTAAAGGTGATATTTTAGATGGAATTAAACGAGTTCCGGATGTGTTCTAGTAGGGAAGTCTGGAAAAGGACCTATCTAGACCACATCGTGGTAGATCTATAGTGGTTTTATTTCAGTGTGGGTATCCAGGGCATGTCCGGACTCAGTGTGATTGTCCTCCAAAGGAGTGTTGGGAATGTGGTATGGTCGAGCATCATGAGAGGTTTTGCAAGAAGCCTTCTCAAACAGATGACAAACTAAGTAGTCTAAGGCATACAGAGTTTGTTTAGGATTGGGACCAAGTGATGAAAACCAAGGTCCAGTTGCACACAAAGGACATGGAAGAGATTGTGGGACCCAACCATGGGGTCCGTGGTCGGTGGCTGGTGCAACACCACAGGGAGTCCAGGCTGCTGGCTGCCGTGTGTCACGCAAGGTGCATGTTTTAGAGCTGTCCAGGACTAAGTAGGACATTGATATGATGATGGTCAGAGGTACTCTACATGCTTGGTTGTTATTTCCTTTTTCTTTTTTCTAGAATGGCTTGTTGAGGCATGTTTTTTTGGGATGGATGGCTGTGTCATGTCCGTTTTGAGTGTATGAGGTGTGAAGGTTGTATATGGACTAACTAGACCCCGATCAGTGGGTTGGAACCATCTCAAATTCATGATATATATATATATGAGGTTCTTAGCATCAGGATCATCATTGGATGTGTGTTTTAAGGTGTTTAGGAATCGGGGTATCCAGGGGATGCAAGTTACTTGATGTGCCTTGTGAATCGTTGAATCGATGATGCGAGTTTGTGATTGAGGTGAGAGTCACTAAGTTTGTTTTGAGCATCCATGGGATATATAACCTCATTGTTCCCTAGGTTCCACGGGATCAGGGTGGGCACCGATGCAGTGTGGGATGTGATTGGCTGTCAGGAGTGACACAAGAGTACCTAATGAGGTGCAGGTGTGATGATGCATAATGGGAGGACCATGGGTTTGGAAATAGGTTGTTGGACCTTGAGTGATTTGAGTTTTCGGTCGGGATGGACCATGATAGGAAATTCCTAAGGTGGGGAGCCCCTTTGAGGAAGTTGGAATATTCCCTAGAGACCAGGGTAGTATGAGTTCATTTTAACAGGATGGGTATGTTTGGTACTATATTTGGGTTTTTTGATAGCTCGAGGACAAGCTATGTTAAAGTGGGTAGATTTTAGTGACCCGGGATGTTGGAATAGGTCAAAATTCCCACCCGTTTGAACTTTTCAATTACTGTCTATGATACTTTTTGTTTTATTGATCATAACTCAATTACAAGGGTTATATTGGATTTATATGAAGGTTTTGGGTTCATTTAGAGTCTAGGAGAGTGCCTCAGGTGTTCGGAAGGGTTTTGGGACCGTCAGAGGCCTAAATACCTAGTTTTTGGGAAGCAGGTGCATGTGTATAGTTTAGGGATACCGTGCGGGTGGTGGCACATGGCCATGCAGACTCGTCTTCAGAGATACAGAGAGCTGCACACAGTTTTCACACGGTATAGAAAACAGTGTAGACCTGAAACCTTAGGCAATGGCTTCCACATGATTTCCTCATGGTTTGGGAGACCGTGTAGGTAAATCGTGCGGCCAGTACTGGGTAATTTTATTAATTTTTTCCTTTTCTTTTATTTATTATTTATTTTTTCCTTTTCTTTCCTCCTATATCTTTTCTTATCCCTCATCGTACGCACAATAGGAGGAATATTCCCCTCATCTCTTCCAATGGATTTGATCCATCTTCCTCCTTGGTGATCAGTTCTTCGATCTGTTGGTGTCTATAGGGCCGCCTCAGTAAGGTCAACCCCTCACATCCTTCTTTTTTTATATTTTTCCTTACAGAACACTATTTCTGTCTAATCCAATTTTAGGGTTAAATATGGAATTTGAGATCTACGTCAATCCTCTTCGAATTGGACTCCAATATCGGATGTTTTAACATTTACAAGTTTAAGGTTTATGGTGCATACATCGTTTTGAGTTGTATTGGACTTTTTGGGGTTCCTTCATTTTAGTGAAACAATGGGTATTGAGTGAGACCCTATTATAACATATAAAATTGATTTTTGGACTATGTGGGATGCTGTGGGAATGCCCTATACCTTTTACTCTTGGGTGGTGCCGAGTTAGAGGTCGTTTCTCTTTGATTTATTTTGGTTGTGGGTGTGAAAATGGTTTTAATTTTAATTGTTTTGATTTAAACTCATATGTTTAAATTATTAAGGCTTGATTAATCTAGTTATAGGCATTCAAGACCTCCATGATAATTTGTTAGAGATGGTAGCTTATACAATTCAGTATATTTAAATTTAATTGTTGATTAAAGTGTTTTAAATGTGATATATATATATATATAATGCTATATATTACATATTATAAGACCCATGTGATTGTGATAGGTTTGTCTTAAGGTAGGGATGGCATGGACATCAGTATTGAGTGATTCTGATCACAGGTTTGTCTTGGTCTAGATTTTATCAAGTGGTTCTGACCACAATATTGGGCACTGTGGACATCGGATTGAGGTGGAGAGGCCTTCAGGTTGGGAAGGCCCATGATACTTGGATGACTAGGCCATCATATTTCAATTTCATGGTTGAAGGGGCATGAGGTGTTAGAGATAGTGTGGCTTAGGTTCATTATTTGGTGGTTTTCACTCACCTATGATGTCCAAAGCGCCGATTGAGTCGTGTGCACATAGGTTGACTTCGTGATGAGGTGGTTTTGACCACTCGTATGGGTAGAGTCCATCAGTAGTTGCAGCTTATGTCTTTATGGTTTGGGGGTGATTTCTGTAGGAAGCCACATGGAAGGTGAGGATCCTTTGGTTGATAGTGATGAGGCTATTGGGTTGGGGGCTGAGGCTCTCCATGCTTGGGGCCATGGGCTTCGATATTTATTTGAGTACATAATCCTTGTTCCTCATGTTTCCATTCCATGGGACAACATGAGATTTCGAGTAGGGGTTCGTGAGAATGGGAAACTATTATTTGGGTGCTCCTTCAGGACGTCGGTACTTTGAAACATGAGGTTTCATGAGGCACATAGTGATGAGATATATGATTGAGGTGTAACCTAAGGGTTCAACTAGACTTGTGACTATATTGGTACCTTGGTCCATGGGCCAAGGAATCACTTTGCTTCAGAGATACATGCTTTGATTGAAGTAGGTGAAACTCCCTAGAGGCTTCTTAGCGCTAGTGGAGAATATATTTATTTATTACATCGTACTGTTTATTTTACTTAGAGATGAATACATTATAAAATACTTATACTAGGTACGCACCATTGGGTTCTATCCTACCGAGATTCATCTCACACCCTGAACATGTCCTTTGGGACACATATAGACTATGGATTTAAGTATAGGTAAAGGATAAACCTCATGAGTTGTATCATAGTACTATTAGGCATAGAGATTGGCATAGACCATGAGGTTATGACTAGATGGTGTTTTACTTTTGTTAACTTTAAATCTTGTATCGACATGCATATTTTTATATAGCTACAGTGGTTATCCATGGTCACCCTTTGTATATTGACTTTTATGAACTACTATGGATGCATGCATTGTTTGTTTGAGTAGTGGTTTCAAATGGTGTTTGGCATGTTGATATGTTTACTTTCCTCTATTTTTTATATTTATTTATCTCTTCTTCTATTTATTCGATATTTTTGTACTTATTCTTTGAGGGTCTGGTTTGAGTCTACTGAGTTATTTATTTATATTTCATATGTTACTATTATACTAGGACCCGTGTTTTATCTATACCCATATAGTATAGTCTCCCAAATTATTAAATTACACCCTCACTGCTAGTCAGCTGCCTTTGGTGTTCGGGGAAGTGCGCCTAAGGCCAGTGGCACCCGACCTATTAGCACTATTTGGGTGGCTATTCGGCACGAGAATGCTACAATGGTGAAGGATGACACATAGATGCATTTTCCACTCTTGGAAATTTGTGCAAGTGAAAAGGTTTTCCATATCATAAATGGATTGTGATGATATGTTTTATGTCATTATATTTCTATTTTTAAAAATAAGATAATCATAATTTTAGTACTTTATTTGATAAATTTTAGACAAATAAATAAATAATATATTTATTAGTCTCCCACTATTTTAACAAATCCCAATATACCTCACCATTAGCTTTGAGATATCATATTTCTTGGACATTGAAGTGGAAAGGATCTATATTCCCATTATAATTACCCCAACTTTGATTGGTCAATAAACTAAAATGGTTTTAGGTAGGCATTCCAAATGTCAACTACATTAACTCACAGTTCCATGATCTACTGGGTGGACTCCACAATCCTGAAAACATTAATTTAGATTTCCTTAACCTTTATCTCTCAGTTACACCGTGTTATTCTTAGGAAGTAAACCCATGATATGAACCAAGTTAAGACAACCAAAAAACTCATGTTAGAAGTCTACAATAATTGAAAGAACACCAAATTTGGCTAGTGAAGCACTTTGAACTATGGTTCGATTATAACTAAAGTAAGGGAAGGCTATACCGACTTAATATTTTATTGAGGTATTTTATCCTTTTATATCTAAATTTATAATTATTATCTTTATTTAATTCTTGTTAACATTATGTGGGACTAGTTAAGTGATTAACCATGTCTTATATAATATTTATGCATAATATAGTTTATTTTTGTTCCAAATTGCATACTTTGTTAATTCATCAATTATGTGATCATGAAACGACATCCATAATGAAATAACCATGAAATTTATAGAAATAAAATAAAGGGTATGATCATTGGATTATACTAATGGTTAGTTTATCTTGCGATTGATAAACTATCTATTTACGTGGGGAAGAAAAACCTTAAACCAATTGAGGTTTCTGTTTACATAATTCCACATATTCAACTATTTATCTCCTTGGATCGGTTTTTCCTTGACTACTAACTTGAACTTCCTCTACTAGCTTGAGTGCTCCATTGATTACATAAGCCATTTACTCACACAAATTTGAGGGGGGGGGGGAGGGGTTTATATAAAAGAATCCATGGGCATGCATTCCCTACATATTAATGAGGAGGAAAGGAATATTGGAAAATAATTTAATTAAATAATAAATTAAATAAATCTAATCACATACAAAAGGTCTGGTCTAGCTCATGATTGTCCACATTTAATCAACGTATTACACATTTAATAATACTATCATTCAATTCATTAATCATTATTGTTTAAGATAAATCACACTCTAATCGAATAATTATTCTCTTAAATTAATCAATCCCTTTATTTTAATTATTATCTTAATTTCTTTGATATTTTCATCCATTATAATTTTCAACAAATTAAAGAAATTAATTTAAAATTAACAGTGTACATAAATTGTACCTTAGAGGTAACACAATGAATACCTGTTTGATTCTACCCAACATGTATTATGCTCGTATACTGTTTTACCCTTGTGAAATATGGAATACATGACTTATCACATTCTTTCACAATGTGTACTTCATAGATGATTACATGAATTACATGATTTTTTGGTTACATGCTATGTTTCAATGCACGTAGAGCAACAACTTATATTACAACTCATACATGATATGAAGATCTAAACATTATGCAGATAGTAATTAAACATTTAAATATTTATGTATATTAAAACCTATCACATGGAATGTCCTATCTTTATAACCACACACAAGTACATGTTTCAATGTTTACATATTAAAATAAATAAATTTATAATTTTCGTAACTTGGTATAAGTACACAACGTGTAGATCCAATCTACATGGCATGTACACCTATCATTGTCTATCCGAGACACATGCCTATGGTATCAAAATGTAATATATTACATGAAAAATGGAGTACACAATGTGTCCAATGGGCCACACACCATTTTGACTCTTTTTTACACGGTCACCAATTGGGTCAGCCATATATGGAATACATGGCCCATTTCTGAACCAAATGGATGACACACCATTTCTAATGGGCCACATAGCATGTAGTTTGACTGATCATGTGCTAGTATATCCTAGTCAACAAGCGGTGTAATAAATAATTACACCACATGTCATATATGAACATAGATTGAATAATTACTGAATTAACTCATGGTGCATTGAACACAACTACACGACTTGTAACTCCAGGTACACAGTTTGTACTGGCGTGTTATCCGGGAAGAATCCTTAGAACTTTTGGATGAGTTCCTTGATTTTATTTTAATAATAAAATTAATCATCTTGATTAAATATATGAGAAAGGAAGGTGGAAAAAATAAATCTCACATTTTAGATTTAAAGAATGATTAATCTTGAATTTAGAAACTAAATTAAAAATGTGTAAATCACCAATGATCTTAAATAAGTATACCCAATTATGTGCCCCCTTTTATACCTCTTGTGGGTTACGGGTGAAATGGAAGCATGTGATGGGAAATGCCCAACATTTGTTTTTATGATCGATGATCAATCCAATATCTATATGATATTTAACCACCATGATCAATGGAATTGAATCAAAGATAGAAAACATTAATAATTATGGAACTAAGAGACATGAGATCAATACATATTGTTTATAATTAATTTAATTAGATAAAGAATCACCTGTAAATAATTATTTCTTTATTGATGAATCCGGTGACATATTTTTAGTGCACCATTATTGTGTTTTAGAAACCAACTGTAGATTTCCTCTAGCAGTGATCCACACAACTTCCATGAATCTCTAGATGTCAGTGAAGGACTATCTGTATACTAGAACGGAAGATCCTTGTGCTTGTGATGTCCGCCTTGATCGCCTAGAGAATCACTTACAAAGAGTTTTCATTGATCCAATGGAGTATTATTTCTCTCCATTTTTAGGAGTGCTCTTAGGGAAGGGATCTCTCTAGTCTTGAGAGTATTCTCTGAGATTTTTGTGCAAAACTGAATAGTCTTATAAGAAAAATGAAATAATTGGTTATTTATATTTCTAGGGTTAAAATAAAATAATTTCATAAGTGAACTTAATTATTTATTTGATCCTAGAAATACCCCATGTAAAATAATAATAGTAATATTATTATTCCTCGACATGCACTTAACCTGAGAATTATAATTATGCAATATTTAATTAAATAATATTTAATATTATCATTTCTCACCAGACCATTAAAATCTATCCATCATTCCTCCATAATATTAATTAGTTCTTGAATAATGTATATTTATTTATTAAATAAATATCACTACTTTATTCGCTAATAATTAAATAAATATTATATTTACTAAATAGAAAATAAATATTTATTAAATATTTCACTCATAATATATTCTCTTGAATAACTAGTGACAAAATAAATGTAACGTCCCGGTTCCAGGTGCCACCCAACGGATGCCCCGAACCCGGTTCACCACATCACCTCAAGCGCATTTCCCCAATCTTTAGAGGCTTTCAACTTGCAGCGAGGGCCCATGTCTGATAGTGGGGAAACTATGCCCTCATTTGTCAAAGTGTAGCGCCGTACAATCAAATAAAAAGCATACAACAATAGCAGAAGCAGTAAACCATGCATATTTAAAATAAACAACTGCAGTAAAACAACCCACAATCATATATATAAGGATGATGCAACATGACTCAAGTTCAAAGAAAATAGCCATAACATGTTACAAGAAGTACAATACAATACAAAGTACAACAAAACAAAACAAAAAAGAACAGCCGGTAGCATCGTGAGCCTAAGCTCGGTCCCATGCTCTCCTACTCCCCAGCAGCCATCAAGTACCTTTATAAGGGCCCTTTCCCTTATCTACACCTACAGAAACATAATCTGTTTGGGCCGAAAAGCATGACCCAAACAGGGTGTGAGAAATAAATCCCAGTAGGTACCCACCAAAGACCCGTGCCTAACTTTGTGGAATCATGCAACAAAAATGTGCAGTAGTAAAATTAAATAAAGTAAGTAGTACTAAAAAGTAACTAACTTTACCAGTTATATTTTCATTTTAATATCCATTTAATCATTTAATTTAAAATATCACCACAGTGAATATTCTAAGTAAACTACCAAAAGTCCTCAGACCCGTAAACCCCTACCCTTAGGTAAATAGAATCCAACACAATAATCTACCCACATGAATACTGATATTTCCCACAGGTGTAAGAAGTGTCACCCACAGGCACAGAATCAACTTCCCACAGGCACGGAAGAAGTTGCCCACATGCTAAATAGTACAGTGCCCACAGGATAATCACTACATTGTCGTTAGGGTAAACAGGTAACCGGGCCATTCCCAACATGTAAACAAGCAGTACATAGTAAATTACTCTCAAGGAAATTCTACAATCATTACTTTAAAGGATTACCCTCAAGTATCCTGGCCAAAGGGTAAACAGAGGAACGCACCCCTGGGGTGGTCCTAGATCCAAGAAATGATCCCAAACAGGAGTTTATTATTGCAATTAATTTCCTATTAAATTCTAGGTATTAAAAATATCCACGGCCTCAGCCACACGACACCCCAACATGGGTTCGTGGCACAATGGTACACAAAACGCACAACAGTTGGAAAATAAACACCAAGCCACCTACCTTAGACGCCCTTGATCAGTATACTCAAAAGATTTTCCACAAATTTTCCTAGAACGAGGTAGATATGAGGTGAATGAAAACTTGTTTAAACACAAATAACTTCCCTTAGAGGAATAATTGGCAAGAACTAGGCATGGATATGAGAGGGCTTATCCGTGCGGTTTCAGGGAGATCGACGGTGCAGAAAACGGATTCCCGACGTGTGCTTGGCGGATCCCCAAAGCTCTGACCTCCTCTCCTACTCCTTCCTCCAGTTCTAAGCCTTCCCTGTGAACAAGGTAGGCTACTTCCCATTTTAAGCTAAAAATACAAAGTACACGATGTGTATTTCCAAGTACACGACATGTACTTCCCATTTTTTAATTGTTCTTTCGACGGTTTCCCACTTGCGTGGCACTGTTCATCTGCCGACATGACTACACGGCATGTCTTCTTGAGTACACGGCGTGTTCTGTCACACAGTTGGCCACCACCTTACTATTTCTCCTACTGACTGACTACACGGTGTGTAAAGGACCACTACACGATGTGTAGTCAGTTTTTACACCCTTCATCGCCGACACGGCCACACGCCCCGTGTACTCTTCCCACACGGCCGATAGTAAATGACGTGTGGAAAAGTACACGGTGTGTAATTCCAAAATTTAGGATTTTTCCCCATTTTCCTTATTTTCTGAAAAACACTTAAGGAAAAGAGAAAAGAAGAAGCCCGTACCTCAAAACTAAGAACCGGGTTCTTACAAACTTCCCCCCTTAAAGCAATACGTCCCGGAATTTCCCTTCCAAAGGTGGTGAAGATGTATCCGTGAACAACTCCGACCAATGAGCACGTACATCGGTCTCCTGCTCCTAGGTTTCATCCTACAATCATCCATACTGACATAGCACCTGTACGAGAGGAACTGACCGACCTTGGAGAACCTTCGTTCTCCAATCAAAGATACGAATCAGATGCTCCTCAAAGGACGCATCTATCTGAAGCTCAACCTCCCCGGGCTGAAGGACATGGGACGTGTCTGAATGACAGCATTGCAGCTGAGATACATGGAATACATCGTGCATGGCTCAGTACATCTTTGGTAACTGCAACTGATAGGCAACCGGCCCGACTCTCTGCAGAATCTCAAATGGCCCCACATATCTCGGTGAAAGTTTACCTTTTTTCCTGATCCGCCTGTGTCCCAACCTTGACGAAACACGCAAGAAAACCTGATACCCAACTACGAACTCCAAAGGTTGTCTGCGGCGATTAGCATAAGACTTCTGACGAGACTATGCGGTAGCCATCCGCTTCTGAATTAATTGGACTTGCTCAGAAGTCTCCTGCACGAGATGTGGTCCTAGTAAAGCTGCCTCACCTGCCTCTAACTAGCATAAGGGTGATCAACATGGAATACCATATAAAGCCTCATAAGGTTCCATCCCAATAGTTGCCTGAAAACTATTATTGTATGAAAACTCGACAAGGGGTATATGCTTCTCCCAAGATCCCCCAAAGTCTAGGAAGCATGCACGCAGCATGTCCTCAAGCACCTGTATCGTACACTCTGACTGACCATCGGTCTGAGGGAGGTAAGCTGTTCTCAGAAGCACCTGTGTACCCAGTTCCCTCTAAAAACTCTGCCAGAAATGAGACGTAAAATGGGCATCCCTATCTGAAACTATAGAATTAGGAACCCCATGAAGACCGATGATCTCTCGGATATACAACTTCCTGAGCTCATGAACACCGGTGGTCTCCTTGATTGGAAAAAAGTGAGCTACCTTCGTGGTTCTGTCCACAACAACCCACACTGCATCATTGCCTCTAGGTGACCTCGGTAACCCAGTCACGAAATCCATCGTTACATCATCCCATTTCCACTCCAGGATGGGTAACTACTGTAATAGTCCTGATGGCCTCCGATGCTCCACCTTCACCTACTGACAGGTAGAACATCTCGTAACAAAACCAGCTACATCTATCTTCATACCCGACCACCGGTACTAACATCTCAAGTCTCCATACATCTGGGTAACCCCAGGATGAACTTCCCAAGATGAAGAATTAAACTCCCGCATCAGCTCCTTGCGTATATCTCATGGAACCCATACTCTTCCATGGAAATGCAGAATTTTATCATCGCCTATAGTCCAACCAGGAGGAGGGTCCTCACTTGCCACTGAATCCCGTAGAACTAGGCCTTATGAATCAGATAGTTGTCTCATCTTCAATCTGTCTAGGAGGTAGAAGTCACAACTAAAGATGAAAGATAGGTCTACCCCTGACTGTTGTCCACCCCCATATGAATCTCAGAGAACAAAGCCATCAACTGCCACTCATCACTGGCCTCCTGCACTACCTATATCTGAGTCTTCCTGCTCAGTGCATCAGCTACTACCTTACCTTTACCAGGTGTATATTCAAGCTCAAAATCTAAGGACTGTAGGTATTCGACCCACCTTTGTTGTCTCAGATTCAAGTCATGCTGGGTAAAGATATACTTGAGACTTTTGTGGTCGGTGAAAACCACAAAATTCTCTCCCAAGAGATAATGTATCCAACAGTGCAATGCATACACAACTGCAGCCAAATCAAGATCATGTGTCGGGTAATTCCTCTCATGTGACCTCAATTTCTGATAACCGTATGCAACAACTCGATCTCCCTACATCAACACTGCTCCCAGTCCAATACCTGATGCATCATAGTAAACTGTATAGCTCTTCCCTTGATCTGGAAGTATCAGGACTGGTGCTGATGTCAACCTTCCCTTCATGTCCTGAAAGGCTGTCTCTCACACTTCCGTCCAAACGAACTTCACACCATTCTTAGTCAGGCTTGTCAATGGCGCTACTAAGTGGGAGAATTCCTGTATGAAGTGTCTGTAGTAACCATCCATCCCTAAGAAACTCTGTATCTCAAACACGTTCTTAGGCTGCTCCCAGGAAACTACTGCTCTCACCTTCTCTGGGTCTACTGCAACTCCTGCCTCTGAGATGATATGACCCAGGAAGTAAATCTGGTCCATCTAAAAGTGTAACTTTGAGAGCGTAGAATATATCCAGTTCTCTCTCAGTGTACTCAATAAGATCTCAAGATGGGTGGCATAGTCATGTCGAGTGTGAGAGTACAGCAAGATGTCATCCACGAATACTACCACAAAATAATCCAGATAAGGATGGAACACATGACTCATCAGAGCCATGAAAACTGCTGGTGTGTTCGTGAGTCTGAACGGCATAACCAAGTACTCATACATAGCATATCTGCTCCGAAATGATGTAAGCGGTATATCTGATGGTCTCACACGCAGCTAATGATACCCTGATCTCAAGTCAATCTTTGAGAACACTCATGCTCCCAGAAGATGATCAAAAAGATCATCAATCATGGGAAACGGATATCGGTTCTTAACCATCAACTGGTTCAACTTCCAATAATCCACGCAGAGTCTGATGGCACCGTCCGCCTTCTTAGTAAATAAGATAGGCGAACCCCAAGGAGAAGTACTGGGTCAGATGAAACCCTTTGCCTGTAACTCCTCTAACAACCTCTTGACCTCCTAAAACTCTGGTGTAGCCATCCTATAAGGAGGAATGGACACTAGTGCTACTCCTGGAACAAGCTCAAAAGAAAAATACACCTCTCGATCTGGAGGTAGACATGAAAAGTCATCTGGGAAGTCATCCCTAAAACGATCAACCACTGGAGGGAAATCTGTCTGACAAGTCCCCTGATCATCCAGGTATAAGCTAGCAGTCTGGGCTCTGACTCCACCTTTCCCATGATGCTCTAGTCCATCTCGACTTTCCTGAACATCCCATTCACCTTTTTATAGAAACTCTCCACCCTTTGGTGATGTGAAACACACCCTGGGACGATAGCAGTCTACAAAGGCTCGAAAGGGAACCAACCAGTCCATCCCGAGATTGACGTCATAAGCTATCATCTCTAAGACATAGAGGTCCCAAAGAAAGTGACACCCACCAACCTCAAGGGGGAACACCCTTCACTAACGCACACCAGCCGTTCTAGTCCCCAACGGAGTGTCTAGCATCATGATATCAGAAGAAGTATAAACACAGAGCCCAAGGATCTCCACAACTGGTACATATATGAAACTAAGTGTAGCACCCGTATCAAAAAGTATTGAAGATAAGAAAAAAGCTACTAGAATAGTACCTCTGACTGTAAAAGGTCTGGGATCTCGCTCCTGCTGGGTCTGTTGCACTGCATATGCCTGCCCAGTGCCGCGGCCCTGCGACACAGCCTGGCTACCCTGAGCTGTCCCGCCCTGCAGCCTCTGAGATCTTGGTGTCTGGCTACCATGACCAAGACCACCATCTCTGCCTGCACGCACTGACGTATTCCAGTTCCTTGATTTTTCAGAAGCCACTGGTCCTACTCTCGCATGCGGAGTCTGCACAAAACCCCTCTCACTAGCCACTGGTGGAAACACCCTACAGAAGCGTTGCAGATGACCCATCCTGTCGCAAGCTCGGCACTCCACTGGGTCTCGTGGACACTGTGGCCTCTTGTGCCCCTCCCTACCACACTGGTAGCACATGACCTGGCAACCCGAAGTATTCTTCTGGCTGGTACTGCCACCCTGAGAGAAGTCCATCTGTCTCTTCCTCTTACCAGTAGAAATAGTACCAGAAACTGGTGTTGAACCGCCCTGGCCCACACCACTAGCTTCCCGAAGGTTCCTTTCTATAATAAGTGCCTGATTCACAATAGCATGTACTGAAGGCAACCTAAAAAAATTCACCAGCACTCAGGTGTCATATCGGAGACCATCCTCAAAGCGCCTGACCCTCAACATCTCATCACCCACTAGAACGGGTGCAAAACGCTGAAGCTCAGTGAAACGAGCAGAATAATCCATCACCGACATATAGCCCTTTTACAGATTCATGAAATCTCGAGCTCTATCTTCCATTAGCATCTCTGGGAAGAATATGTCATAGAATACTGCCTGAAAATCTTCCCACATCATGTTTCTGTGATGCTCTGTCGGGGTTGTAACATCCCACCACCTCTTGGCGGAATCACACAACATATACATCGTGAGCTTGATCCTCCGCCATGGATGCGTCTCATGATGCTCAAAGATAGTTTGCATAGACCCCTACCAAGACTCCGTAGCCTGTGGTCTGCCATCCCCTGCGAACTTAGGCAGATGCTGCTGCTGGAAGATATGAGTCAACTCAGCCATAGATGTGGCAGCCTGCAGTGCTCCCTGAAAGGTCTGCATGAACCGCGTAAAGCCTTCACAGAACTGCGCCTCTGCTCCTGTGTATAGTATAACAGCTGGCGCCACATCTGGATCTGCTGGAGGATCCACTAGTAGGCCATGGCCCACCATCTATGGATTATACTCGTTTTCTCTCTCCTAGCGAACAACGCATGGTCGTCTCGGAGGCATGACACTACAAGGTCAAATGAACACCATAGAACAATATTAACAACGACCGAAAATGAAGAAACCCAAAAGGGAACATAAGGAAGGAGGCATTCAAGATTTTTAAAACAAAACTGCATGGTGTGTATACTGACTACATGACGTTTACTTGACTTTTTTTCCCTTTCACGGGTCCTTCTACAGAGCTAATCCACACGGCTCATATTGAACAAAACTACACGTCGTGTATAATATCTACACAGTGTGTATGGTGAAATTTCCAACTGCCCGTGTAGTTTGTGACATGGCCGACTACCCGGATTGACACTACACGGTGTGTTACACCCACACACGGTGTGTACACCACCCCGTTTCCCTTGCCACACGGCTAACACCACACGGTCTTCCCTCGGACAAGACTACACAGTGTGTCCCATAGGTACATGGCGTGTACAAGACGAGCTTCGTCGACCTGTGTTGTTAGTTACACGGCCGGACACACGGATCACACTACACGATGTGTTTTATACACACACGGCGTGTACACGAAGGGATTACACTGACCTGTGTTGTTGGTTACACGGTCGGGTCCCCAGGTCAGACTACACGATGTGTTCTTCATTGACACGGCGTGTTTAAGAAAAGATTACACCAACCCGTGTTTGTTAGTTACACAGCCGGGTCTCTAGGTCAACACTACACGGTGTGTACAGAATCTACACAGCATGTTCTCCCCAAGATCTTCCCTTCCCCGTGTCGCCGCCCACACAGTTTGTGATACGGGAAGAGACTACACGGCGTGTACTCAGTGTACACGGCATGTACTGAAAAAGTGTATTTTTCTTCCCAAACAGAAGACTATACACAGCGTGTTTAAAGAACTAAACGGTGTGTATACTAGGTTTTCTAGATAGAATGCATCATAAACATCCCAGGAACCCAGAAAATATAGAAAAAACAACACCTTAGTGTCAAATTACACCCCGTGGGGGCCCATACTCCCCACAAATCAAAGTTTGACATCTTATCTGTGTTATAAAAAAAATAAACAGCTAATGACCCACCAAATTCTGGTCGATGAGGGCCCATACTCCCCAAAAAACAAAGTTTTGCATCCATTCTATCTACCGGCTCATAAAAAAATACCCTATCACATAGCAGGTATTTATCAAGCAGCTATCACAACAACATGCTTTTCTAGCACAACAGCTATCACAACAACATGCGATTTCTAATGCACCTAAACGACATGGAATCTATGAATGGAATGTGATTTCTAGCATGTGACTAAATGATGCATTAGACGACATACCCTCATATCATTGGGTAGAAACTAAATAGAACCCATGGATAAAATATAAACACCACAATCACAAGTTTGTCACCCAACGGTGAAATCAAATAAACTGTAAAATTTTCAAAATCAGAAAAATTGCAAAAATACGAGTTAGAATGGCTTTTCCCTGTACACGGTTTAGCTATGCCCGAGCACAACTAATTACCAACTACCATTCCCGTCCTATTCCTAAATACGACTCCAAATAGTAAGTTAAAGATAATAACTCCTATGATACCACTTTGTAACGTCCCGGTTCTAGGTGCCACCCAACGGATGCCCCGAACCCGGTTCTCCACGTGACCTCAAACGCATTTCCCCAAACTCCAGCGGCTGCCGACTAGAAGTGAGGGCCCAGGTCTGATAGTGGGGAAACTATGCCCTCATTTGTAAAAGTGTAGCGCAGCGGAATAAAATAAAAAGAATACAGCAACAGTAGAAGAAGTAAACCATGTACATTTAAAATAAACAACTATTTTAAAACAACCCACAATCATATATATAAGGATGATGCTACATGCCTCAAGTTCTAAGAAAACAGCCAGAACATGTTACAAGCTGTATAATACAATACAAAGTACAACAATACAAAACAAAATAGAACATCCGGTAGCAACACGAGCCTAGGCCCGATCCCATGCTCCCCTACTCCTCACCAGCAATCAAGTACCTGTGTAAGGGCCCTTGACCTTATCTACACCTGTAGAAACATAATCAGTTTGGGCCGAAAAGCATGACCCAAACAGGGTGTGAGAAAAAAATCCCACTAGGCACCCAACAAAGGCCCATTCCCAACTGTGTGAAATCATGCAACAACAATGTGCTGTAGTAAAATGAAATAATGTAAGAAGTACTAAAAAGTAACTAAATTAACTAGTTATATTGTCATTTTAATATCCATTTAATCATTTAATTTAAAATATCACCACAGTGAATATTCTAAGTAAACTGCCAAAAGTCCTCAGACCCGTAAACCCGTACCCTTAGGTAAAGAGAATCCAACACAAGAATCTACCCACATGCATACAGATATTTCCCATGGACATAAGAAGTGTCACCCACAGGCATAAAATAAACTGCCCACAAGCACAGAATAAGATTCCCACATGCTAAATAGTACAGTGCCCATAGGCTAATCACAACACTACCCTCAGGCTAAACAGGTAACCGGGCCATGCCCAACATGTAAACAAGCAGTACACATGAAATTCCCCTCAAGAAAATTCTACAATCATTACTTTAATGGATTACCCTCGGGTATCCTGGCCAAATGGCTAAACCGAAGAACGCACCCCCAGGGTGGTCCTGGATCCAAGCAATGATCCCAAACAACATTTTATTATCGCAATTAATTACCTATTAAATTCTAGGTACTAAAAATAGCCACGACCTCATCCACACGACACCCCAACATGGGTTGGTGGCACAACGGTACACAAAACACACAACAGTTGGAAAATAAACACCAAGATACCCACCTTAAACGCCCCTGATCAGTATACTCGAACGATGTTCCACGAATCTTCCTAGAATGAGGTAGATCTGAGGTGAAAGAGAACTCGATTAAATTCAAATAACTTCCCTTAGAGGAAGAATTGGCAAGAACTAGGCAAGGATATGAGAGGGCTTACCCGTGCGGTTCTAGGGAGATCGACGGTACAGAAAATAGATTCCAGATATGCACTCAGAGGATCCCCAAAGCTCTGGCCTCCTCTCCCACTCCTTCCTCCAGTTCTAAGCCTTCCCTATGAACAAGGGAGGCTACTTCCCATTTTAAGCAAAAAAAAAAACAAAGTACACGGTGTGTATTTCCAAGTACCCGACCTGTACTCCCCATTTTTAACTGTTCCTCCGGCGGTTTCCCACTA
This sequence comes from Viscum album, assembly GCA_963277665.1. Classification (NCBI taxonomy): domain Eukaryota; kingdom Viridiplantae; phylum Streptophyta; class Magnoliopsida; order Santalales; family Viscaceae; genus Viscum; species Viscum album. The sequence continues at coordinate 435,293,233 of OY728158.1, read as the reverse complement.
GCATGATACTGTTCATCTTCCAACATGACTACACGACATGTCTTATTGAGTACATGGCGTGTTAGGTCGCATAGTCGGCCACCACCTTACTGTTTCTCCTGCCGATTGACTATACATCGTGTAAAGGACCACTACACGGTGTGTAGTCGGTTTTTACGCCCTTCATCCTCGACATGGACACACGCCCTGAGTACTATTACCACATGGCCAAAAGTACACAGCGTGTTGAATAGTACATGGCGTGCACTTCCAAAATTTAGGATTTTACCCATTTTCCTTATTTTCTGAAAAACACTTAAGGAAAAGAGAAAAGAAGAAGCTCGTACCTCAAAACTAAGAACTGGGTTCTTACAATAAATGTGATCAAGAATACATGAATAATTATTAAAACATATATGGGAATACTATTTATTCAACCTGTTAAATAATAATAATAATATATTATTTAACTGAGATTCTGGATACACTTAGTGTGTGTCCCTCTAGGCCTCTTTCTTAGTGGCCTTAAGCGAAGCAGTCTAAATTCCAAGGTTAGTGTCTAACAACATTCCAAGGAACACATAGAGAAAGAAGTTAATGCCACAATGACATGTCACCTTATACAAACACTTACCATATAATATAATCCCTTTATCACAATTTCTCAAATCAAGTAGGTTTCATGCTAGTGCCATCAACCTATATGCTTTATATCTCTTTATTTGATTTTCTAGAAATAGATATTGCTTATAGAATACCATGTCCATGGATTTATTAAGGCTATATCATTTCCATAAAAGGTCATGAGATATTAAATTCCATTAAATAATTAAAGCGATAAATCATTTATAATATTATTCATTAGTGAAATATTACTTGTGACATACCCAACGTATCCTACCTCACTATGAACATCTGTCATCAGGGTTTTCATCAATACATCTAAGTACATGGAACATAGTACACATTAATAATAATATTAAATTCTATGGACCAATACACATGTACGTAGATAGAAACATGAAATGAAACATAGAAATTTGGATTTCCTACTGGTGGGTCTCATTCTAAAAATATCCATGCTAGGTATTACCAAGGGAATACACCATTATAAGTTTCCTAAAAGTACAATGAGTCTCTACCCCTGATATCCTATATCATTTTTTCCATCAAATGATATCATCCGACAATAACATATATTCAAGAATAGTTTCATAGCACTTCTGGGTTCTCGTCATAGTGGGGAACTGCTATAACCTTTTAGTGTGACAACTACTCTTAGAATATTATCACATTATATGTAATGTAGAATAAAAATTATGATGTGATAAGTGTTTTATTAATATTCAATATAATGAAGAAAAAATTTATCATAAAGTAAAAATAAGTTGGTTCTACGTCACCAACTCCAACATGAAGTTGTTCTGAATCCTACATCATCCAATTTACCCACTAAAATGTGACTTCTCATGATACATAGTATGTGTCTCACTCCTTTAAAATGAATAATAATACATTCTATATGAGATATTTACAAATCCCTTTCCAACTACTTCCAAAACTTAATACTATGTTAGATGATGTTCCTCAAATCTTCTAAATACATATTTTTTCAATCATCCAATCAGAATAAGGATTCACCAGAGTAAACCGCCAATGAATCCATAATATTATGAATAATGAGTAGTAGATCACTACCATATTTCATTAAGTTAATGGATTTTGAACTTTTGGTAGTCATTTTTCAAGTACCCTCTTTGTGGTTTTTGAAATTCCTATAAAGATAATACCACTTAATATAATTCTAGTAGGTAAGATTTGGACTAATAAAATTTCCATGAATCTTCTCTCTAGAATTTTCTTCTAATTATCGATGATTCTTCTAATGAGACAATAATCCCTTTACATTAGTATTCAATGTAATACCAGAAGGTTCTTGGTCATCTATTATCTTGAGCACCTCATTGAGGATCAAATATCACTCATCCTAAAAAAGATATGATTTTTCATAATAATTACATACAAATGTAACCATTTCATCCCAAGAATATGGTATAGTTGAAAGTAGTTAAATAGCATACACATCAACTACAAAGGTTACTTTCACTAAATTAATTTGACATATGATCATGTTGAAATCATTCACATGATCTTATATTGACCTTAATTCTAATATCCTCAAGCTAAGAAATTCCTAATTAGGAATAATTTGTTTAAGGCTTTAGGTTTTTCATACATATCCACCGTGGTTTTAATAGGTATAGTTGTGGTATTCTTCTCTTGAATATTAAATGAAACATTCTATGCCAACATCATCCTTACCAATTTTAATGATTTTCTGTTCAACTTTTCCCACTATCCTTTCTCCATATTATCAGGTTCCTCACTCAATGAAAGTTCTATATCTTTAATGATGATACAATCTTCTATTTACTTATTTTGGAAAAGAAAATTAGTTCTATTAAAATAATTAATCCAAACCATTCCTTTATCTATTTATATATATTATTATTATAGTATGACTAACTGAAATTCAATATAACTTTATGGGAAGTGAGAAATTTACCTGAGTTTTTGGTATATCTAAACTGAATAACCCTATGATTCAACTTATTGGGTATATTGAACCTAAAAAATATGATACAAACAATGGATGGTTGAATCATGAGTTCACTAGAAATTTTTATCCACCGATAGTTCAACATAATATAATTTCAACTACTGGATCTTCTCCTAGCTATATTAGAGAACTAAAATTAGTAATTCAAGATTCACCCTAATCACCACTCAAAATATGAAACATAGAAATTAAAATATACACATAATCATTCAAATAATGGTAAAATAAAGAAGTAACATCTTACTTGGTTCATACTTTCATCCTATGTCCATGGGAGAACACTGAAAAATACTTTTATTAGTAGAAGCACAAGGTTTAAAAACACTATATCTCAATAATCCAGCATTATGATTGTTTTTGTAATTTAGTAAAGTATAGTACACAACTTCAAACACCTAAAAATATTTCCCACCTCCTTTTATGGAGGTTCATTATCAGTTAAATCGGTTGCACCACCACCTAAAATTTAAGATCATCCATCCATTGACGTTTCCATTTAATCAAGGATTACACCAACTCAATAATCCTAGTTGGTACACTATTAATGGTACCCAAAGACTAATATACACAATATCTATCAATTTTTTTTCAAAATTTTAGTAGTCAGACACTTATGATGAGTGTTACTTTTTCTATTATTCTGACAAGACTAAATTAAAATTATAGAGACTGAGTTTAAGTTGATTGAAATTCCAATGAATTGAAGAAAACTTCACGATCCCAAAAATAAACTTACATTTCCTTAAAAATCCCACAGACTTATTCTAAATAGATATCACCAATAATACCTTCTCTCAAACTTAAAATTATAGATCCCATCGATGGTTATCAACATAACTCGTATATAGACCATGAGATTCCTTGATATGATGTGGAATGAGGCAAACCATTTATTACATTTACTTATGTATATCATGTCCCAATAGATTTAATTATCCAACTTCATATCAATATGTTAGAGTTCTGTAATTATTTATATAGAAGGATTCATAAAGTTCCACCTGAATACTCAATTGAAAGATATTATTATAAGAAAATTCATCTTGAGGATGGTGTTGATACCAACCTCCTTTTAAATCCATAGATAAAGCTATCATTATATCTTCTAGGGTTTGAATAGTTTTCTCATGTAGACCATCTTTCCGATTATGATATACAATATCAAATTTTAAATCTGTATTCAATTCTTCCCAAGGTATTTTTCATAAATTCAAGAAAAACCTCAAGTATTTATCAGATTCTGTTGATAGTTGTAATCAAAGAAACTAAAAAAATTCCTTAATGTATATCCTAGGATATTAGTTAAGAAATAAATATTCTTTAATAGTAATAAAGGCACTAACTTTTTAAGGTAATCAACTATACCCCAGATGGCATTATGGCCTTTGGATGCCTTAAGGAGACCTACGATGAAATCCATGGTGATGTTTTTCCATTTCCATATAGGTGAGGGTAATTACTGGATAATCCACTTGTGCTTATAGTATATAAAAATTACATGATAATAGACCAATATTTTAGATACATACTTTACAATGTACCTTTTCATGTTGTCCTACAAAAAAATATTCTTTGAGATCTTTATACTTATTTTTACTTCCTAGATATATGAAGAATGATGGGATTCATGATTTATCCAATTTACCTTTCTTTAATTATTCAATTTAAGGGGTACATATCCAATTATTGAATCTTATTACTCCATAATGATCAAGTTTGAACTCAATAACAATCCATACCCTCTTTTGTAGCTCTATGTTTTTCTTATATGTCCTTAATCTTTACATGAATGGATGGTTGAACTTTGATTTGTGTAGGATATTATTTTTCCCCTTTCCTTATGATTTCAAGGTCCATATTATAAAAATCCATAATTATTTGATCTATTTTATCCCTCATCATGGAAAAGATAACATGATCCTTGCTACTTAGAGCATTAACCACCTTGTTTTCCTTCACATGGTGGTATTGTATTAAGTAGTCATAATCTTTAATTAACTCATTACATCTCCATTAGTGAATATTAAAAACATTATATGTGAATTCATACATCATGATTTTACTATTAGTTTATATATCACACATTTCATGAAAATGATAATGAAACTATATTTTTTAAATAAAAAATTACCAATATCATCTCTAAATATTATGTTGGGTAATTTTACTCATGAACCTTAAAATAAAATGATACATACACTACTAGAATGTAATTATATATGAGAACATATCCCAGTTACTTATTTTATGCATCAATATATTTCAAAAACCCTTATCCACTATAGGGTAGTGTAATCATAATTGCACTGAAGAAACTTCTCTTCAGCTCCTTGATTTATTTTTCACTTTCATAAGTCTAAATGAACTTTCATCCATCCCACATCAAGTTAGTTAGTGGATTGGATAGATTTTAGAAATTTATCAAAAAAATTTGATAGTGTATAACCAATCCAAGAAAACTACATATTTTGATCACCATGGTTGTTCTGATTCATTTCTCTATAATATCCATCTTTCAAGGATCCATCGATATAAACTCATTTGTAATAACATTACCCAATAATGATATTTTCTGTATACATAATTCAGACTTTCAAAATTTGGAACACAAATTTGTTAGTGTTAGTTCCTTTGGTGATGATTCATCTAGTCAGTTTTCAGGAGACAATGCTCAAGATTTTCACGGTAGAGATGTCTGCAGTCTAAGGAGGAGGAAGGGCCGTCGAGGTGGTATGAAAGGCCGAAAATATAATTCATATCTACCTTCACCAATGGAGACACGATCTACCAGAAATTTGAAGGCCCAAGTGGTGGAAGGTGTTCTTGACATTAATGGAAATGCTATTTGAGAAGAGGCTGCAGACTATGGGGAAGATACCATAAGGAATGTCCCATAGAAGACATGCATGAAGGTTGTGCAACCATTGGAGCTACTAATTCATTCTAGAGAAGAAATGGAGGAGGAATCCCTTTTGATTAATTCTTCAACTAAAGATGGTGATAAAATGATGGAAAGGACCATTCAGGTGGACACCAATAGAGAAAAAAGTGATTGGATTTACAAGCAGAATCTTATCCTGATAAGAGGTTTTAATGCGGGGAAAATCAACCAAGAGGAGTACATGCAAGCTTGGGACAGACTGGCGTGTCGATTTGAAGACCTTATAAAGGATGATCTAGAAACATCGGTAACTTCTTTATCCTGGGAAATTTTTAAGGATAAGCAGGTCAATAGGCTTAATTTGTCTTTTAATAACTATGTATTCTCCTGGGGTTTATCACCTTTTCCTTAAAAGTGTTTTTTTGGATAATAAAAAGTAATAATGGTGGCTCATGATTGATCTTTTGTATAGCATAGTATCTGATAATGTTCTAAGAGTATCTGTATCAATAAAGGTCATAACAGTTCTCCTATATGATGATAACCCATTAGTGGCTTTATAGCTTTCAAAAATATATGTTCTATATCTAGATGAAATTATGTTATGGACATAAATGATATAGGATATTCAGGGTGGATACAGATAGGACTTTGAGGAACCTTCTTATGGTGTACACCCTTGGTAATTTTTAGTGTAGGAAATTATTAGAATGAGACCCGCGAGTAGAAAATCCACATTTATATGTGACATTGGAAGTTCCTATATACAAACATGTTTATTTATACTTATAATTTATGATTATTATTATTGATTGTTATAAGTCACATACTTTGATGTATTGACTAAAACCATGATGACATATGTTCATTTAAGTTAGGATATGCTTGGTGCGTCATGAGTAATATTTTTAATTAATGAATATTTTGAGAAAGGATTTAGTCCTTTTTTTTAATATAAGTTGATATTTTAGGCCCATTGATAGAAATGATATATCCTAAATAAATCCATGATTGTGGTGTTCTATAAGAAATTTCAATTTTTGGAATAGTTGAAGAAAGATGCATCAAGAACATAGGTTGATGAAAACTATATGAAACATTCTTGATTAGAGATACCATTATAATGGGATTATATTATGTAGTAAGTGTGTAAAGACCCGTAAAATTAAAGGGAAATTTTTTCTTAATTTTCTTTGAAATTTTACAAGAGCGCGGTTTCTGACAGCACCTGATTCCGAGGCCCAGAGTGCCCGGAATCAATTTCCGAAGTTTGGCTCGGGTACGTTCAGTGAACGAACGAGCGGGAATTTCTAACTTTTGATCCGGTGCTCGGAATTGAAATCCGAGGACACCGATGAACTCGCAGCGCCGATATTCACTTAAGGGGACCTTTTCCGAAGTTGCGTTTATTGCGGGACGAAAGTTAGTTTTTGGGAGAATTATAAAAAGTTGAATAAAAATGTGGATACCTTTTTATTATTACTCTTGTTAGTTAACTTCTCCCAAAGGGAGTTAAAGGTGGGACCCACATACACTTAACCTCCCTTGAGAGGATTAAGTGTGGTGGGACCCACACGAACCCCATCCCCTCATCTTCTCCCTTAAACTCCCCTTTTAAATTAAGTTGGCAAGTTGAGTTATTTAATGGGTTGAGTTGTCTTAATTCAAACCTTTGAAATTCAAATGGTTTGGTTGAGTAAATAAAATAAGCCCTTAGATTATTTTATTTGGTTAGAATTGTTTAGCCATCTTGAGAGCATTTTGGGTTCTTCTCCTTCTTCTTCAAACTTTGACGAAGAATGCTCAAGCTTTGACGAAGAACGCTCAAGCTCCGGCGAAGAACGCCGCTCCTCTCTTCTTCGTAGCCATTGTTTCCGAAGATCGACGACGTCTTCTGTGTCAACGAAAGGGAACGCTGCTTCCTCCTCAGACTCCCTTCGTCGGCTTACGAAGGTTCGCCAACGACGTACCTCATCGTCATCGGATTTGACGAACGATTACCGCAACGCCCGACCTCCGCGACGTTGTCTTCCGCGGGTCGTTGACGATCTTCGAACTCGAACTCAAGGTAGGGGTTGTTGTTAATTTATTTATTTATTCATTCTCGTTCGTGGTTCTAGCATGACAAACGTGAGGATATTTAAATATGTGTTATCGTTTAACGTGAGGGGCCGAACCGCATGAACACGGCCGAACCCCCTCCTTGATCTTGTTGATTTATCTTGCGGATGAAACAAAATGGCATGGTGCCGTCGCACCACGCGGAAATTCGCACCATGGAAGAATCATCATGAACGGGACGCCGTCACACCGCGTCGAAGGGAATCGAAGGCGCCGCGGCCGGAGCGGGGCCGCGGCGGAGGGGCGCGGTGCCGTCGCACCGCGCCGGACGACGAACACCGTGGCCGGTTCTGGGCCGCGGTGAGACGGGAAGACCGGCGGCTTGTCGGACCGCCGGTGACGGAAGCCGGAAGGGGACCGGCTTTGCCGGTCCCGTTGGAGAAAAATCGGCCGGCCAGGAGGCCGGCCGGAAGGTCAAAGACCGGGGGAATAAATTCCCCCGGTCAACTCTCAAAAGCCCCCCCATTTATGAGGGGGGGGGGGGTTTCTTTGAGGGGGGCAGGCGGCCCCCCCCGGTTTCCTCAAGCAGGCCCCCCACGGGGGGGGGGGGGGGAGGGTTCTCCAAAAGGCGCGGCTAAAAGCCGCGCCACTGTTTTGAAATAGCGGGGGCTTAACCCCCCGCGTGTGGCGACAAGCGGCGCCAGGCCGCGCCGCCGGCCGGACCGGGTCGGACCCGGGTCGAGTCGACCCGGTTCGGGCCGACCCAGGGGGGTCGGGCCGGGTCGGCCCGGACCCGGACCCCCCATTTTCGAGATAGTTTTGGTTTTTTGGACATAACTTGAGCCACAGACCTCCGATTGATGGAACGTCTGCGGAAACGCGATCCTTGGATCGAGACGGTCGTTTCGGTATATTACACTCAGGGTTTAGGAACACTTTGAGTTCGGCCGGGTTGGTTCGTACACGAAACCAACCGGGCCTTCGGAGCGGAAACACTCATATCTTGAGCTACGAACGTCCGATTGACGTGCCGTAAGCTTTGTTGTGTTCCTCTTAGTGAGACGGATCTTTTTTCATACTCCGCCCGAGGTTTGAACGCAGGTGGAGTACGGTCAGGTTGGTTTTGCCTTAAAAACCAACCGGGCCCCGGGGACGAAAAAGCCAATAACTCTCAGACCGGGCGTCTGATCGACGCGCCGTCTGTTGCGTTGAGTTCCTGTTGACGATACGGAACTTTTGGATACATCAACTCTGGACTTTGTGACAGTTGATGTATCAGCCTCTCGGCTCGTGGAGCGGACCCTCCGAACGAGCTTGCTGTGTGCGGGAACCCTAGTGCTGGCTGTGACACTGACTGCTACTACTACTACAACTGCTACTATGACTGCGACGACGGACAGCGTTGATCGTGGTTGAGGCTTGCAGAGCAGGACGGTCCTTTGAGATTCTTCTTCGTGGGACTTTGAGATACTTGGAGTATCGACCAGTAGCTTGTGGAGCTGACCCTCCCGGAAACGAGCGTGCGGAGTATGGAGACCGGGTAGCTGACTGAGACCCGACGACTGCGGATCGGACAACCGGTGTGTTACAAAGGTGCGCTTGGTTGTAGCGGCAGACCCACGATAGAGGTGCGCTTGGTTGTAGCAGAACATGGGAGCGTTTGGTTGTAGCAGCTGGTCCGCGGTACTCGTCAGGAGGAGCACCTCAGCAGTCTTAGGTTAGTGAGCAGTACCTCGAAGTTGTGACAGGACCACTGTACACTCCATAGATGGATCTCTACAGCAGTTACAGTTTCGATAATGAAAATCCTGGTTTGTTTTGAGACTTTTGATCCTTGTGTTTACCTCATGATTGAGATGGGTCACTTGATAACTTAGGTATATGTATGGGCATATACCTGAGTAGTGGTTATCCGTTGATTTCATGATCCTTGTGTTTCCTCATGATTGAGTTGGGTTACTTGATAACTTAGGTATATGTATGGGAATATACCTAAGTAGAGGTTATCTGTTGAGATCTTCTTTGTGGTTATCCTTGTTGGTTTAGTGAGACCTTGAAGGTCTCGGGATCCCTACTGAGTATCGTTATACTCACCCCTGCACGGGCTATGCCCGCACCTCGTTGTGTTGGTTGCAGACGACGGGAAATGCGGACAGAGGCTGAGTGCTCGAGGACTGGACAGTACCCAGAGGTGGACATGACGACGAGGCGGTACCCGGAGGTGGACCAGTGGGCGGGACATACTCGGAGCGGACGACGGGACCCGAGGAGCAGAGGAGCTATCTGTACCCACCCTTCAGGTGGGATTTCCAGTGGACAGCTCGGCGTTCCAGCTTTACTTTTCAGTTGTAGTTTTCCCTTTCGAGTTGTACTTTACAGTTGGGCTTGTATTTCCGGCCCCTTTTTACTTTCCGCACTTACTGTTGTATTCAGTGTTTACTTCTTCCTCTTGTACTCTGTGTGATTGTTTACTTTACAAAGGCAATGCCTTCCCTTTTTACCGGGATTTACACCCTTGGTGCTAGTCTCCAGCACCTGGCCTATGGAAGGCGGGCTTGGGGTAGTCATGGCATGGAGCCCGAGGGCGGGTCGTGACAAATTGGTATCAGAGGAGTTTGGTTCTACCGCTAACTCTGATCTTTTCTATGTGAAGCAATAATGTTTAGCGTATTGATTGTGGTTATCAGTCCAGGGAGTCCAGTGTTGGTGCGGCGGCTGACGTATCCGTACACCAGGACCCTGACTTCTGATTTCCGACTTAATGCATGAAAACATTGATTGCGTGTGTGTTTCAAAGTTTTCTTTGTGATTACTTTGTGTCAGCTCACCAAGTATACTGTTTGACCGTGGCGCACCTGTTCCTTTTCAGGATGGCCCCACGACGGAAGCCAGCTAGGGTTCCGAGAGTTGAGTGTGACGACAGCCCACCGAGCGACGAGGCCTCAGTGCAGGGCCCTCTGTCAGTAGTGGCACCGGCGGTAGCTCTACCCGCCGAGCCACCGATGCTTCCAGCGCCAGCCGCTGACGATGCACGTCGCCTCAGTGCACTGCATGAGTTTCGGCGCCAGCGACCGCCCAGGTTTCGCGGGGAGACGGATCCCCAGGCAGCCGAGGACTGGCTAGAGGCAGTGGTATGTGTGTTTAGGCTAGTGAGGACACCAGCAGACCTCATGGTGATCCTCGCTGCGAGCCTACTACACGCAGCAGCAGGACGATGGTGGAGCTTGATGATCCAGGTGCACGATGAGGCATCTCTTCTTTGGACGGACTTTGAGAGCATCTTCCGCTCGGAGTTCGTCCCATCCACCCTTCGTGCGGTGCGTATCCAGGAGCTTCTTCAGCTGCGGCAGGGCAGCATGACGGTCGCTCAGTACTCGGTGAGATTTACTGATCTCTCGCGCTACTCGACCGACATGGTACGAGACCCATTCTTCCGGGCCCAGACCTTCGAGCAGGGTTTGAGACACGAGATCAGGGCATCGCTGATCTCCCTCAGCATACCGACTCAGACAGGAGTACTGGAGCGGGCCCTTCTGATCGAGAGCTTCCTTGGTGAGTCTACACTAGTGCCGGGACCCACCGCAGGGCGGCACGTGGCAGAGTCATCTGCAGTAGGCAGTCGACGGATGACTCAGGGGTCCAGACAGACCAGACCCTCAGGTAGACGACCTCAGGACACTGGCTCAGTAGTGCGGGGCACACAGAGCAGAGCCAGTCTTTCGAGTGGAAGACAGTGTTATGCATGCGGCGGGCAAGGCCACATGGCTCGTGACTGCCCGACCCGCCATGCAGAGGAGCAACAGACGGTTGAGGAACCACCTAGGCAGAGGCAGAGGTTCGACCATGGCGGTCCGTAGGGAGGAGGCGGACGAGGCAGAGGAGCTGGCTGAGCAGCAGGTGGTGGGCGACGCTTTGAGGCTCTACCACCACCACCACCAGGAGGTCCACCCCGACCTCAGGGGAGAGAAAAGCTTCAGGCAGCTGAAGCTTACGATCATGGAGCTCCGGAAGCGGGTGGACTAGTGCGGGACAAGCTCCAGGCATAGAGGCCTTTTCCCATAATGCCTCTAGCTTCGTAGTTTGTGTTTCCTTGTGTCCTTGTACTTTAAGTTGAAGTAATAAAAGACACTTGCCTTGGTGACTTTTGTTTTCTTGTCTTTTGTTTGTTTTTACTAAGAGGTGCCGGTTAAAAACTGTTGACTTGACCCTCACTTGCGAGATTCTTACTGGAGGAAACCCAGTGACCACACACTGATGCCGACAGTGTGACTCAACCCTTGGAGGCGAGAGTAACGGTTGGATCTCTTGGTAGCAGCATCGAGGCCTTACGACGTCATCCATACCATGAATTAACTAATCATGACAGGATTGACTGTATTAGGCAAAGAACGTGGTTCATCTAGGGAATGAGACCAGATTTCTCTTGTCGGAAAGGAAGAAATCATAGCATCTTTTGTGGGACCAGAGGTGGTCTAGGCCATGATAGAGAAGGTCCAGGTCATCCGGGAGCGGATGAGGACAGCTCAGAGCCGGCAGAAGTCATATGCTGACAGGAGGCGGAAGCCACTAGAGTTCGAGGATGGCGACCACGTCTTCTTGCAGGTCTCACCTCGACGTGGTTTGAGGATTTTTGGCCGAGGCGGCAAGTTGTCTCCGCACTTCATCGGACCCTTCTAGGTCCTCAGCAGGGTCGGCGAGGTGGCTTATCGCCTGGTTCTGCCACCTCAGTTGCACCGGGTGCGCGACGTCTTCCACGTATCCCAGCTGAGGAGAAACGTGCACGACCCGACGCACATCTTTGACCATGTGGAGCTTGACGTTGACGATGGGGTGACTTTTACGGAGGTTCCGGTGGAGATAGAGGATCGACAGGAGCAGGTACTAAGTGTGCGATCAATTCCTCTTGTGCACATCAGATGGCAGCACGGGAATCTCCAGGAGAGCACATGGGAGCGGGAGGTTCAGATGCGTGCTCAGTACCCTCATTTGTTTCCCTAGTTTTTGATGTATCTTTACGGGGATGTAAAGCCCTGAGGTGGGAGTAATGTAAAGACTCGTAAAATTCAAGGGAATTTTTTTCTTAATTTTATTTTGAATTTTACAAGAGCGCGGTTTTTGACGGCACCTGATTCCGAGGCCCGGAGTGCCCGGAATCAATTTCCGAAGTTTGGCTCGGGTACTTTCAGTGAACGAACGAGCGGGAATTTCTAACATTTGATCCGGCGCTCGGAATTCAAATCCGAGGACACCGATGAACTCGCAGCGCCGATATTCGCTTAAGGAGACCTTTTCCGAAGTTGCGTTTATTACGGGACGAAAGTTAGTTTTTGGGAGAATTATAAAAAGTTGAATAAAAATGTGGAACACTTTTTATTATTACTCTTGTTAGTTAACTTCTCCCAAAGGGAGTTAAAGGTGTGACCCACATCCACTTAACCTCCCTTGAGAGGATTAAGTGTGGTGGGACCCACACGAACCCCATCCCCTCATCTTCTCCCTTAAACTCCCCTTTTAAATGAAGTTGGCAAGTTGAGTTATTTAATGGGTTGAGTTTTCTTAATTCAAACCTTTGAAATTCAAATGGTTTGGTTGAGTAAATAAAATAAGCCCTTAGCTTATTTTATTTGGTTAGAATTGTTTAGCCATCTTGAGAGAATTTTGGGTTCTTCTCCTTCTTCTTCAAACTTTGACGAAGAACGCTCAAGCTTTGACGAAGAACGCTCAAGCTCCGACGAAGAACGCCGCTCCTCTCTTCTTTGTAGCCGTTGTTTCCGAAGATCGACGACGTCTTCCATGTCAACGAAAGGGAACACTGCTTCCTCCTCGGACTCCCTTCGTCGGCTTACGAAGGTTCGCCAACGACGTACCTCTTCGTCATCGGATTTGACGAACGATTACCGTGACGCCCGACCTCCACGACGTTGTCTTCCGCGGGTCGTTGACGATCTTTGAACTCGAACCCAAGGTAGGGGTTGTTGTTTATTTATTTATTTATTCATTCTCATTCGTGGTTCTAGCATGAAAAATATGAGGATATTTAAATATGTGTTATCGTTTAACGTGAGGGGCCGGACCGCATGAACACGGCCGAACCCCCTCCTTGATCTTGTTGATTTATCTTGCGGATGAAACAAGATGGCATGGTGCCGTCGCACCACGCGGAAATTCGCACCGTGGAAGAATCATCATGAACGCGACGCCGTCGCGCCGCGTCGAAGGGAATCGAAGGCGCCGCGGCCGGAGCGGGGCCACGGCGGAGGGGCACGGTGCCGTCGCATCGCGCCGGACGACGAACACCGCGGCTGGTTCCGGGCCGCGGCGAGACGGGAAGACCGGCGGCTCGCCGGACTGCCGGTGACGGAAGCCGAAAGGGGACCGACTTTGCTGGTTCCGTTGGAGAAAAACCGGCCGGCCAGGTGGCCGGCCGGAAGTTCAAAGACTGGGGGAATAAATTCCCCCGGTCAACTCTCAAAAGCCCCCCCATTTATGAGGGGGGGAGGTTTCTTTGAGGGGGGCAGGCGGCCCCCCGGTTTCCTCAAGAAGGCCCCCCACGGGGGGGGGGGGGGGGGGGGGGGTTCTCCAAAACGCGCGGCTAAAAGCCGCACCGCTGTTTTGAAACAGTGGGGGATTAGCCCCCCGCGCGTGGCGACAAGCGGCGCCAGGCCGCGCCGCCGCCGGCCGGATCGGGTCGGACCCGGGTCAGGTCGACCCGGTTCGGGCCGACCTAGGGGGGGGGGGGGGGGGGTCGGGCCGGGTCGGCCAGGACCCGGACCCCCCGTTTTCGAGACAGTTTCGGTCTTTTGGCCATAACTTGATCCACGGACCTCCGATTGACGAACCATCTGCGGAAACGCGATCCTTGGATTGAGACGGTCGTTTCGGTATATTACACATGGGGTTTCGGAACACTTTGAGTTCGACCGGGTTGGTTCGTACACGAAACTAACTGGGCCTTCGGAGCGGAAACGCTCATATCTTGAGCTACGGACGTCCGATTGACGTGCCGTCATCTTTGTTGTGTTCCTCTTAGTGAGACTGATCTTTTGGCATACTCTGCCCGAGGTTTGAACGCAGGTGGAGTACGGTCGGGTTGGTTTTTCCTTAAAAACCAACCGGGCCCCGGGGGCGAAAAAGCCAATAACTCTCAGACCGGGCGTCCGATCGACGCACCGTCTGTTGCGTTGATTTCCTGTTGACGATATGGAACTTTTGGATACATCAACTCTGGACTTTGTGACAGTTGAGGTATCAGCCTCTCGGCTCGTGGAGCGGACCCTCCGAACGAGCTTACTGTGTGCGGGAACCCTAGTGCTGGCTGCGACAGTGACTGCTACTACTACTGCTACTGCTACTGTGACTGCGACGACGGACAAAGTTGATCGTGGTTGAGGCTTGCAGAGCAGGACGGTCCTTTGAGATTCTTCTTCGTGGGACTTTGAGATACTTGGAGTATCGACCAGTAGCTCGTGGAGCGGACCCTCCCGGAAACGAGCGTGCGGAGTACGGAGACCGGGTAGCTGACTGAGACCCGACGACTGCTGATCGGACAACCCGGTGTGTTACAGAGGTGCGCTTGGTTGTAGCGGCAGACCCACGACATAGGTGCGCTTGGTTGTAGCGGCACATGGGAGCACTTGGTTGTAGCGGAAGACCCATGACAGAGGTGCGCTTGGTTGTAGCGGCACATGGGAGCGCTTGGTTGTTGCGGCAGACCCACGACAGAGGTGCGCTTGGTTGTAGCGGCACATGGGAGCACTTGGTTGTAGCGGCAGACCCATGACAGAGGTTCGCTTGGTTGTAGCGGCACATGGGAGCGCTTGGTTGTAGCGGCAGACCCACGACAGAGGTGCGCTTGGTTGTAGCGGCACATGGGAGCGCTTGGTTGTAGCAGCAGACCCACGACAGAGGTGCGCTTGGTTGTAGCGGCACATGGGAGCGCTTGGTTGTAGCGGCAGACCCACGACAGAGGTGCGCTTGGTTGTAGCGGCACATGGGAGCGCTTGGTTGTAGCGGCATACCCACGACAGAGGTGCGCTTGGTTGTAGCGGCACAAGGGAGCGCTTGGTTGTAGCGGCAGACCCACGACAGAGGTGCGCTTGGTTGTAGCAGCACATGGGAGCGCTTGGTTGTAGCAGCTGGTCCACGGTACTCGTCAGGAGGAGCACCTCAGCAGTCTTAGGTTAGTGAGAAGTACCTCAGAGTTGTGACAGGACCACTGTACACTCCAGAGATGGAGCTCTACAGCAGTTACGGTTTCGATAATGAAAATCCTGGTTTGAGCTGAGACTTTTGATCCTTGTGTTTACCTCATGATTGAGATGGGTCACTTGATAACTTAGGTATATGTATGGGCATATACCTGAGTAGTGGTTATCCGTTGATTTCATGATCCTTGTGTTTCCTCATGATTGAGTTGGGTTACTTGATAACTTAGGTATATGTATGGGCATATACCTAAGTAGAGGTTATCTGTTGAGATCTTCTTTGTGGTTATCCTTGTTGGTTTAGTGAGACCTTGAAGGTCTCGGGATCCCTACTGAGTATCGTTATACTCACCCCTGCACGGGCTATGCCCGCACCTCGTTGTGTTGGTTGCAGACGACGGGCAATACTGATAGAGGCCGAGTGCTCGAGGACTGGATAGTACCCAGAGGTGGACATGACGACGAGGCGGTACCCGGAGGTGGACCACTGGGCGGGACATACTCGGAGCGGACGGCGGGACCCGAGGAGCAGAGGAGCTATCTGTACCCACCCTTCAGGTGGGATTTCCAGTGGACAGCTCGGCGTTCCAGCTTTACTTTTCAGTTGTAGTTTTCCCTTTCGAGTTGTACTTTACATTTGGGCTTGTATTTCCGGCCCCTTTTTACTTTCCACACTTACTGTTGTATTCAGTGTTTACTTCTTCCGCTGTGTGATTGTTTACTTTACAAAGGCAATGCCTTCCCTTTTTACAGGGATTTACGCCTTGGTGCTAGTCGCCAGCCCCTGGCCTATGGAAGGCGGGCTTGGGGTAGTCACGGCACGGACCCTGAGGGCGGGTCGTGACAAAGTGTCTGTATGAGGTATTACTTCATTGTGGCATTAAATTATTTATCTATGGGTGACTTGGCATTTTTCTTGATGCTAACGTTGAATTTAGGCTTCTTCTCTTAATTCCACTGAGAAAGAGGCCTAGAGGGTCACACAATAAGTGTATCCATAATCTCAATTAAATAATAATATTATTTATAAAGTGGAATACATATTATTTCTACATGTGGTCTAATTTTTATCCATATTTTCTGGATCACATATATTATATCACTAGTTATTCATGATAATATTACCTGAACGAAATATTTAAAAAATACTTACTTTCTATATAGTGAATATACTATTTATTTATTTATTGGTGAATAATATAGTGATATTTATTTATTAAATAAATAGTCATTACTTGAGGCCTGATAAATATTTTAGAGGAATGGTGGACTGAGTTTAATAGTCCAGTGAGAAATAATATATATTGAAATTTATTTGAATAAATAATATTTAATTGAGTTTTCCAGTTTAGACCATGTCAAGAATTATTATTATTATTATTATTATTATTATTGTTATTGACATGGGGTATCACTGGTATTATAGAAATAATAAAGGTTTCATGTGTAACAATTATTTTCTAACCCTAGCAGTTTATAAACCCAACTATATTTTTTTCTTAAGAGATCCAATTTCATTTTGTTGTGTACAATGAGATGTGTAGAGAATCCTCTCAAAGTTTTAAAGAGATCCCTCCCA
This sequence comes from Viscum album, assembly GCA_963277665.1. Lineage (NCBI taxonomy): Eukaryota > Viridiplantae > Streptophyta > Magnoliopsida > Santalales > Viscaceae > Viscum > Viscum album. The sequence goes on along the minus strand of OY728158.1, from coordinate 435,275,909 downwards.
GAGAACGCTCTTAAGAATGAAGACAGTTCCTCTTCCACCACCACTATAAAATCTGGTGAGATCGAATAGAACCCGTCCTTGAAGTGATTATCAATGCGATCAAAGGTGAACAACAAAAGCATTAGGATATATCGTGGTAGCACTTAGATATTTCTATGATGATGTTAGGAGGTTTATAAAACAAGTGTGGAAAACCACTGGAGGGAATCTATTCTTTATCACTACAATGAAACAATGGTATGATGTAGAGATATTTTCAGATCTATCAGTGAGGAAATAATTTCTCTAAAGGTAATTATTTTATTTCATAAATTAATTATAAATAATATGTGATGATCCTATGCTTTGGTTCTAATGTTTTTCAATTTTCCATATTATTTGATTCAATTATGTTGACTACGATTCTTACCATCATGTAAATCTTGAATTAATCATCAATCATGAAAAAAATCCATGTCGGGCATGCCTATAAAACAATTCCATTATGCTCGAAACCTAAAAGAGGTATATGAGAGGCCACATTATTATTTATAATTATTTAAATATTGTTGATTTATTTACACATTTATTACTAATTTTAAATTTATGTTTAATTGTTATTTAATCCTAATTGCGATATCAACTTTTTTATTCTTTGTTTGTCAAAAATATAATCCAATTGATTAGTTTTATGAATGAAATAATTTCAAATATATTATACGGAGGTGCTGAGGAGTTTTTCCAGATAACACAAGAGTACACAACATGTAACCTAGAGGTACACACATTGTACTCATGTTTAATTCACCCGGAATTAATTCAGAATTGATTTGAGCCATTTTTATTTATTACACGTGGTGAATTTGTTTAAACACCACATGTTGACCTAGCTAGAATGGCGTGTGGTCAGATGAAGTACATGTCGTGTAACTTCTATACATGATGTTTAGTCATTTAGTCACAAAAGTTCTATGTATCTTCTTACAAAACCTATATTATTGGTGACTATATAAATCAGATACAACATGTTATGTACCCCATATATATGTTGTGTATTCTAATATTTTCTATTGAATGTTTATATACTGAGTCCATAGGCATGTGCCACATATAGAAAATGAGAATAATACCTGGCGTGTAACTTCACTGTACACACTATGTACTTTTTACAAACTATATAAAATTAAAAATTAATTTAATATACTACTCAAACCTTATAAACATGTGTTATGTGTGTTCATAAAGTTTTTATTAAATTACATGTGATGAGTTATATAAATATAAATGTCTAACTAATTTTTGTGAAATTTTTGGATCTTCATATCATGTATAAGTAATATTATAGTTCTTACTCTATGCACATTTTTGTGAAATTTTTTGTTATTGGTTTCTTTTAATTTATTATTAAATTAAATTCTTGTCCTGTGTGTCATACCTCTTCTCATTATGCAAGGGTCTGCATTCCCAAAACTTATTTTATATAATACCCTTAAACAATCCATTGTTTCCTCTCACATGCATGTGATTAAAATCTTATGTAATGGATGAAGCTCCCAAGCTAGTGAAAGTGGTTCAAGTTTGGAGTTGATGCAGAACCAATCCAATAAATATATATAGGTGGATAGATAGAAAGATTCGACATGAAACATAAATGGTTCATGCTATTTTCCCCTCGGTCGATGGTTAGTTTATCATATACTATATTAAATAAACAGTAGTCCATTTTTTTAATATTTTCCAAAGAGATGATTTGAGGGAAATTAGTAACTTAAAAACCAATACCAACATACAAACAACGTTCCAGAAATCAAAATATTCAAAATACCTTATTAAATTTTCAAAACCAAACCACATCATCACTATTATTGATCCACATGCCATCTTCGTAACAAACCCACCATCACTCGCACATCCAATCTAGTCCATCACTCTGTCATCATGCCAAAAACATAATTACATTAGTGTCCAGTGAGACCCACCAGAGATAACATCCACGCCACAGAGACTCAAATTCTCATCATCATCATCATCAGGTCAAAGACACCCAGCCACTGAGACAATAGACATCATAATGGTTCGAGAACCTCCACAGGAAGCACAACCTGAGGTTCCAGTTGCCTCAACACCAAACCAACAAATACTGGAAATGTCCAAAATAACCTATTGAACCCACCAAAACCACCATGAATTGACCCTTTCCTGCACAAGGTGAAAGATATCCACATGAAACTAATGAGCCACCAGAGGATCCCTTATCGTAGACATCAACAATGCCACCGATGACCTCTAAGACAACCAAAACCCAAAATTCCAAAGAGAAAAAAGCACCAGACAATGATCATAAACCTCAACACCTAAAAAAAGAAACCCCTCAATTAAGAATAACAAACAGGGTAAGGATGAAATAGGGAAAAGACCTGAGGGAACCGGGATAGGAAAACATGAAGAAGTCCAGGAGTAAAACCTTGGAGGGGAACATCATGGCTGCCAAACCACATGACCGAAATCCCCTGAGTATCCATCACTCCAAATTTGACCAAGAGAGGAAAAGCGGAATTCTAGGTCATAGCAAGGATGAGGCAGTTGAGGAATAAGATCAAAGAAGAAAACTCAAATTAAAAGGTGATGAAACCTAAGAAAAATCCAAATCTAAGAGAGTGTAAGGGGAAACCGAGGTTTGGAACCCTAGAGAAAAGATATGAAGACAACTTGAAGATCGATGAAACCTGAGCCATTAAGACATAAAACTCAAGAAAATAACTCTCTTGAACTGACCTGGAGAGGAGAGGAGGACTTTGATGCCAAAGAGAGGATCAATAGCCTATGAAAAGGCATAATGCCTTCATTAAAGTAAACTAACCACAAAATCAAGGAGATGGGGAGAAGATAAGAAGAAAGAGTAGATAGGGGATTCAGGAGGAACCCTAGAAAGTAGTTGGGAGCCGATTATACACCATGAAAAAGGTGGGAGAACCCCTAAAGATCCACAATCAGGAAGACTGGAAAAGAGAAAGGCTGAAGAGGTAGGAGGAGGAGGGAATAAGAATCATTACTGGATGACTCTTAAAACCCTAAAGGAGGGAGAGAGTGGAGAAAGATATTGGAGGGAGGGAGAGGAGGACTGACCAAGTGAGGGTACATCCAGGTGATTAACTAAATATTTTTAAAATTTAATGATCATACCACTTTATCATTTTATTTCTGTCAATTTTCATGACTATTTCATTTTAGATGTTTTTTTGCGATCAAATGAATTAATAAATTAACAAGCAAGCAAGATTTACCTAAAATAAACTTACTTATGCATAAATATTTTCTATTACATGGTTAATCACTTATGTAAATCCACTTAATATTAAAAATATTGTAATAAAGTTAATAATTGTAAATTTATGCATAAAAGATAAAATCTGTAAATTAAATATATTAAATTTGTATAGCCATCCACTACATTAGTTAAAATTGAATCATAGTTCAAAGTGATCAAACGGCCAAAGTTGAGATGGTTTCAATTATCAGATAATTATAACTTGATTTTTAGGGTTGAATTTACTTAGTTCGCATCAAGGGTTGACTGCTAAATCAGAAATTGGTGTAACTGAGAGGAAAAGGCTGACGAAAACCATTTTAAGGATTTAAAGATCAGGGAGTCCACACAACAGATCTTGGAAATATTAATTAATATAGTCTGCGTTTTGAATACCTATCTAAAACCCTTAAAAAATTTTGACTGATCCAATTTTGGGTGGTGAGTAGGTGAATATGGATCCAATCCACTAGAATGTCCAAGAAATGAGATATTCCATAGAAAATGGTGGGGGTTATTGGGTTTAGATGAAATAGTGGGAGATTAATAAAAATAATATTTATTTATTTGTCAAAATTTTATCATATAAAGTACTAAATATATAATCATACTGTTTTTATAAAAGAAGAACTTATTAAAAAACATCACTCTGATCCATACTTGAAAATGATAACCTTATCACAAACACAAATTTCGAAGTGTAGAAAAGGTGCTTATGAATTATCCAGTGCCATGAAAGGAAATTGTGTGTGCCAGAATAACCAATTTCCGATGTTCCTAGTATAGAGACCAGTGAGGAAGAGTTATCCCTCTATGAGAAACATTTGAATGATTCCATATATTTTTAGTGTTTCATGCTATCCTCCATGACTAATGATATTCTGAAGAAACATGAGGACACAGTTTGTAATACCACAAGATTTTGAAAATAAATATAATAGTGAATTCATGAAACAGTGAGTATATACAAAACACCTCTTTGTGATAACCTTTCTAGTAAACATAATTTTTCCACCTCTCTGATTTGAATTTTGAAAAAATGACATACACGGTTGCATTCAGTAAGATATTTAGAGTTTGATAAGACAATCTGAATTTTTGGTGAATAATAACATAACCTTATAAATAGTAATATGAATAGTAATATGCACCGTATGAATATTAAATTATATTATTATTTTATTGTCTTAAAGTTATAATATAATGATATCGTTATTATTTTTTCAAGGTGATATAAAACGAATTATAGTTTTAAAATTGTTATTTTTCGAATAAATTATGATTTTATTTAAAAATTAAATTAATAATATTTAGAAAATTATTTTTTAAAAAATAGAGTTCATTTTTAAATTCTACATGCCGAAAAATGGTTAGGGTGAATTTTTTGGATTTTTTTGAAATACTCAAATTTTTAATAAATAGTAAAATATAGTAATTTTCCATATTTATAAATTATCAGTTAAATTCACTATTACTAGCATCATATATTATTTAATTAAAATTGGTTCAAACTCATATGCACATATTTCTATTCTCTTTCACAAGAATAAATACTATTGGTTGTCTTTGGAAAAATAAAAAAATAATGAGTAAAATAATGTGAAAACTCTCATCTTCTCCACTATACGCTCCTCACTCCCTCTTCTATTCACTCATCTCAAGCCTTGTTCCTTGTCTAAATTCTACTAAAATATCCTCCCAATCTTCTCTTCCACGTCCAAAATCCCTTGGTCTCATTAAAAGACCAAAACATCTTCCCTAAAGGGGCTCTAAAGGATGATTATTTCAAGAGGTAAAGTCCTCTTTCCATTTCTTTTATTTGAAGTTAATTTCTTTTCCTTTTCTTTCCTCACCTCCTTTCATCCAAAATTTTTTATGAATCCATTAACTTACATGTAATGTGTTTTTTTATGATAAATGGATAATTATTCATCATGTATCCTTTACCCTCCTTTTATACTAGAATTGAAAACCCCATATGAGATGTGTTAATTTATCACATTCAGAGATGACGAGTTTTCAATTTATATTAACATATTCAATTCTGGTCATGAAACAATTTTTATGGTTTAAAAAGAATATAATATATGTATTATAACTTATTTAAGGTTCTATAATCCTTTTTTACACATGATATTAATTTATAAATCAAATTGAGTTCGTTGTGATCAAGAATTTCCAATTAAACCAAACAACTATCATTAATGTTTTATGTAATGATTTTTATTCACTCCTAATAACCAAATGAATTTTATAACCATGTAATCTTATGGGTTTTCACTAATAACATAAAACTTATATTCTGGAAAACCATTCTCATTCTACATGTTTATCTATACATGAATATAAGTAAACCGGTCATGAGAACTATGGAAGAAAATGCCCCTAAACAATGAAATTGAATATTTTAACCCATAAAAAAGACATAAATGGACATAAAAGGTTATAATAAATAAATTAAATGTAGATTAGGTTCTGTAATCATTAATTTATGAACCTAAATTTAATTATTCAGGTCATTAAGATCAATTGAGGAACACCTTCAGACATAAGGTAAGGGTTTTCCACCCGAACCTACGTCTTCATTCAGATTACATTTATTATCTACTTAACTAAATTAAATTATTTTTAATTAATATTTAATCCTCATAGTTTCTATTTCAATGTTCTATATATGTGTTCCAATTGGAATCATACCTTCATTTATAGGGAGTTATATGTTTTAAAAGGATCCTTCAAAAACTCTTCCTGAAATATAACCCCGATTCAAGGGAATTTCTAAAATTATTACATATTTTCAAGGGAACTATATAATCTATTTTTTGTAACCATTATTTTAATAAAATCAATTATTTTATTATTAAAATACCATCTTACTTCACTTCTGTTTTTATACAAAGTTTTTTCCAAAAGAACTCTTCTTTTCAAAGTAAAAGAGTATCCATCTCAAGAATTACTTAATGATTTCATAAGAGTATATTCATCTATTTCAACACTCCTATTGATTATTATGTATTATTGGGATTAATATTTATGAAATCATCTACCATATTTAATTGAATGGTTTAGGATTATTTTTAATGTGGATGTCCTATCTTAAAACCATTTACCTTTTTACTTTGAATGGTTAGTGTTTATGCTTAATGTTTAGGGAAAGTTATTTACATTTCATATGTTAGTTTCAATATCAATGTATATATTGTTTATGTTTAACCCCATTCATATGTGGAATGAATTGGATTTATTATGTGATTAGTGGGGCCCTCTATAACCCCTCGATGCATCGGTAGGTCTCATGAGACAAATAAATATGGACTTAGCTGAGACCTTGCCCATTTTTAGATATGGTTTGAGCCAAGGCCTTAATAAATTTTAGATGTCTTGGACTAGGCCTTAATGATATGTTTTAGAATGTCTCACATATGCATTTCTATCATTATGAATGTTGAAATTCATAGTTCATGTGGTTATTCAACTTGTATAATACACATGATTATGTTTTATTGTGGAAATATTTACTCAGATCATATTCCTACCATAATGTGTTCAAGTTTATTATTTTTAAATGCATGTGTTTTTAATTATTCACCATGCCTAATATTTATGTTTATGATATATTTCAATGCATTTTTAACCCTTAATGCACATTTGATCTCACCCCTTTCTTATGTTTTGTTTTCTAAGGACATGAAGAAGTTTATTTTGAATGGCCCGCCTGGATAAACTTATAGTTGTGGATATTACCAATAAAACTTATATGTTGTATTTCACTTCAAGTTATAATGTTAAACTTTCTGTATATATCTGGATTTCCAAATAGAATAAACTATTATTTCCTTAGGGATATGAATTTCTTGTAATTATTCTAATGTAATGTAATAAGGCACCAACTCTGAGAAATTGGGGTCGGGTCTTTACAGTTGGTATCAGAGGAATATTAGTAGAAAACTTGAAAACTAGATTTAGAAAATGTAGATTAGGGAACAAAAAACTAAGATAGTCATTGAGGATAAACATACAATAATATCCTAATTTTTTTGGTAAGTAATAGATTATGTGGATCTTTCTATAAAATACATCCCCATCTAGATTCTACATGTGGATGTGGTTCTGGAACATATGTACCAAAGAGTGAAAACTTTGATAAGGAATTTCAAGCTTGAACCAAGGTATCCTGGTACATAACAAAGGACCTTACTATGCACCTGGTTTGACACTCCTGGTGGATATACTTAGGATAATTTTCATTTTCTTTACAAGCCATTATGAAGGATTTAAATATAATTGTTTCCTCAAATAAACCATGTTTGTGATTATGGGATTAGCCATGAATAATATTTTCAATTTATGCTAAGTATTTTTCTAATTTTATATTATAAATTATGATAAATAACTTAATCTAGTGTATGCCATTATCTAAAAATGGAACCTAGTGGAAGAAATGGAAACCGCATGGACATGCGTATCCCATGTAGAGATTACCCTCCGATGTAAGATAAAGATGTTGGATCTAGAGATATGAATGGTGCTGGGAAACTTATAACTATACAAGGATAATTGAGTCAGGTTATGAACATTAACCTTACTCGTATGGAGAATCCGAATCCACAACTTGGAGGATTTATGTTAGACCACTTTATGCGACAACAACCTCCATCAATCAATGGGACTACAAACCCATTTGTAGCTGAGCAGTGGATAAGTTACCTAGAGAATATATTTCTCACTTTGGGATATTATGAAAGAGAGAAGGTTGTCATAGAAGATTATCATCTATTGGGAGATGCAGATTAGTGGTGGTAATTAATCCAAAACACAAAGGTGGGGGAAGAAATAGAAGAGATGTAATGGAATGATTTTAAGGAAATATTTCTAGAAAAATATTTCCCCTACGAACCAAAAGAAGATATGGAAAGGAAATTCTTAAATCTATAGAAGAAGGAGGATGAAAATGTTTTGAAGTATAAAGCCAACTTTACAAGGCTTGAAAGACATGCGTTGGACTACATACGTAATCCAAGGAGAAATATTGATCGATTATTTGATGGTTTAGAACCATTCCTCCGAAGGGAACTAGGATCCTAGAATTTATCATCATATAAAGATATAGTCTCATGCTCTATCAAGACAGGAAAATAATTTTCTAAGCCTTATGACTTTAAAGGAAGACAAGAGAAGAAGGGGGTTGTTGAAATCTCTAGAATAGGAAATGATGAAATGAAGAATAAGGGACGTGTTGATTCTCCACCCTATGATAATAGTGGAAGGAAACACCCTGGTTCCTTCTTAAAAGAAAAATGGGCGTGCTAAAAGTGTGGAAAGAAATTAAATCATGTCGGTGTTTACAAGGGGGTGAAATAATCTATTAATGTCCAATGCTATAATTGTAGGGATATAAGACACTATGCTAATTATTGTCCAAAGAATCAAAGAAATGTGCCTCAGAAAAGGATAAGGGAGAAGGGATAAGCTTTTGTAATCACAACTGATAATATTTAAGCTCCTAATGACATGGTGGTGGTACTTTAATCATTTTCTATAATTAGCCAATTCTTTATTTGATTTTAGATCATTTAAATCTTTCATATCATCCCATTTTTCTAAGAAAATTAGATATTTCCAATTTGATTTAGTAAAGGATTTTTCAGTAAAAACTCCTAAGGAAAGTATCATTACAACAAAGTTATGTCAAGAAATCCCCATTATGGAATATAAACATGCTTTATCTACTGATTTTATTATCATACCCATTATTGAATTTTATATAATACTCGGTATGGATTGGTGGTCAAACCATGATGTGAAAATTATTTTCTATAAGAAGGAGCTTAAAATTTTTGAGGATGTTTTGAAATCCATTATATTTAGATCAGAAACATCACCATTTGATTCTCTTCTAGATCCACACCTAGTATCTCTACTAAATTAATTTATTGTGGAGGAAGGGAATGCAATAACTATGGGTGAGGAAAAGAATTTTCAAATATAGGATGTACCTATTGTGCAAGAATATGTTGATTTGTTTCTAGAGGATTTACCTGGACATCCTCAAGAGTGGGAAGTTGAGTTTCTCATTGAAATAATTATTTATTCAAGGCCCATATCAAATACCCCTTATAGAATGGCCATTGAGGAATTAGTGGAATTGAAGAAAGTACTAGATGAATTTAATGATAAAGGATTTATTCTCACTAGTGTTTCTCCATGAAGAGCTCATATTCTCTTCAATAATAAGAAATATGGATATATGAGGTTGTGAATTGACTAAAGGCAGATCAATGATATAAAAATAAGGAAAAAGTATCCCCTAACTCACATTAATGATTTATTCTATCAACTTCATGGAGCCCAATATTCTTCAAAGATTGATATTCGATAAGAATATCATCACTTGAATGTGAGGAAGGAAGATATTCCAAAGAAAGAATTTCAAACCAAGTATGGGTATTACGAGTTTACAATAATTCCATTTGATCTGACTAATGCACCCTTTGTTTTCATGGATTTAATGAATAGAGTTTTCAAGGAATATGTTGACGAATTTGTGGTGGTATTTATTGATGATATCTTAGTATACTTCAAAAGCTATGAGGATCATGAAAATCAATTGAACTATATTATGAATACTCTTAGAAGAAATTAATTATATGGGATGTTTAGAAAGTGTGAATTTTATCTTCAATAAGTTTCCTTTATTAGTAACATTGTCTCCAAGTATAGAATATTTGTTGATCCTGTGAAGAAAAACGCTGTATAAGAATGGCCTACACCAACGAACATAACTGAGGTATATAGTTTTATTGATTTAGTAGATTATTATTGGTGTTTCATTCAAAAAGTCACCCATTTAGCCAACCCAATGACCAAGCTTTGACATGAAGGGGTTATGATCATATGTAAAAAAGAATGTGAGTATTTTTTTGAAGAATTGAAGAGGATATTAGTGAATGATCTGATCCTAACTCTACCATTAAGGAATTATGGGTTTGTGATCTATAGTGATGCATCAAATAAAGGATGTGGTTGTGTCCTTATACAGAATAATAGAGTTATTTAATATAATTCAAGTTAGTTAAAAATTCATGAACAAAAATATCCAACTAATGATCTTGAGTTAGAAGTGGTAATATTTTATCTGAAGATATAGAGAAATTATCTATATAGAGAAAAATGAGATATATATACAGATAATAAGAGTCTAAAATATATCTTCTCAAAAAAATATCTCAACATGAGGCAAAGGTGATGACTTAGAATACAAAAGGATTATGGTTTTTCCATACACTACCACCTAGGAAAGGAAAACAAGGTAGCTAATGCATTGAGAAGGAAGGATCACTGAGTTCTCAACAAAATGAGTATTGAAAAGTATCTTTCGTATATTGATCTGGTGAGGATGGATTTAAGAATTATCAAAGAATGTGAAATTTCACTACCTTTTCCAATGGTTTCCCAACAATCATTATTGAAAATAATTAATGCTTCATAGTCTGATTAAGATAATCTTCAAATGAAAATTAACATTGTTAATTATGGGATGTCGGATGACTTCATGTGTGTAGATGTAATTCTGAAATTTGCAAAGAGGCTATGTGTTCCCTCTCTAACCGAGCTGAAAATAGAATTATTGGATGATGCTCATAGCTCAAATTTCTCTATACACCCAGGCATCACTAAAATGTATAGATATTTGAAAGAAAATTTCTACTCGGATAACTTGAGTAGGGAGATTGCTAATTATGTATCATGATGTTTAGTCTGTCAACAAGTGAAGGCCGATAGAAAACATCCTAGAGGATTCATGAAACCTCTACCTATTCCAACATGGAAATGTGATGACATCACCATGGATTTTGTCCTTAGATTACCCAAAAAATCAAGAAATAATGATGCAATATGGTTAATTTTGGATCGACTTACAAAATCTGCACATTTCCTCACTATAAATAAGGATTTGTTACTGGAGTGCCTAGAAAGAATCTATATCAATGAATTTGTGAGACTTCATGGAACAAATCTCTTAATTGTTTCTTATCATGATCCACTATTTACTTCGAAATTTTAGAAAATTCTTCAGCAATCTTGGGTTACTGAGCTTCAATTGAGTACTTCTAATCACCCACAAACTGACGGGAAATTAGAAAGGACCATCCAGACCTTAGAGGACATGTTGAGATCATGTTCACCTAGATTTCAAGGTATATGGGATCAATATTTACCTTTATTGGAGTCTTCCTACAATAATAGTTTCCATTAATGTATTCAAATGGAACAATATGAAGCATTATACAGAAAGAGATGTCGTACACCAACTTGTTGGGATAAAGTTGGAGAAAGGAAGCTTGTGGGCCCAGAGCTTGTGGAGGAAATACAAGTAAAGGTAAAGACTATTCAAGGACATATCAAATTATCTCAAAGAAGAAAAAAAGATATGCTAATAACTGAAGGAAGGATTCAGATTTTCATTTAGGAGATCATGTTTTCTTGAAATTATCTCCATGGAAGGGTGTTATATGATTTGGGAATAAAAGGAAACTTAGACCTAGGGAAATAGTCTCTATTGAAATTCTAGAGCTAATTGGAGATATTTCATATCATTTGGATATTCCACTTAGCCTATATAAAGTACACAATGTGTTCCATGTTTCATTTCTGAGAAAGTACACACCAGACCTAATGCATGTCCTCACTTCTGAAGGTATAGAATTGGAACCTGAACTATCTTACTGTGAGGAGCCTCTCTGGATTCTAGAAACTAAAGAACAAGTGTTGAGGAATCAGATGACTTGGATACTAAAGATACTTTGTAAAAATCATAAAAATAAAGAGGCAAAATGGGAGCTTGAGGAGCTTCTGATGAAGAACTACCCAAATATTTTTGTGAGGTAACATTCTGGTAATTTTGATGATGAAATTTTTGTAAGCAGGGGATAATGTAACACCAAAAGATCTTGAAAATAAATTTAATATTGAATTCATGAAACACTGAGTCTCTAAAAAACACCAATTTGTTATAACCTAGCCATTAAACATAATTTTCCCACCTCTGTGATTTGAATTTTGAAAAACTGACATACACATTTGTGTTTAGTAAGATATTTAGAGTCTGATAAGACAAACTTAATTTTTGGTGAATAGTAACATACCATTATGAATAATAATATAAATAGTAACACGACTCTTATGAATATTAAATCATGATATTATTTTATTTTCTTATGGTTATAAGATAATGACATCTTGATTAAATTCTCAAGGTGATATAAAACAAAATGCAGTTTTAAAATTGTTTTTTTGAATAAATTATTATTTTATTTAAAAATTAAATTCATAATACTTAGAAACTTATCTTCAAAACATGGATATTATTTTAGAATTCCGCATGTCCAAAAATGGTTAGGGTGAATTTTTGGGATTTCTCTGAAGTACTTGAATTTTAGATGAATAGTAAAATATGGTAATTTACCATATATATACATTATCAGTTAAATTAACTATTACTAGAACCATGGATGATTTAATAACACTAGGTTTTAACTCACATGCACATATTACTATTCTTGGTCACAAGAATCAATACTATTGGTTTTCATTGGAAAAATAATAAAATAACAAGTAAAATAATGGGAAAACCCTCCTCTCCTCCACTATAACCCCCTCCCCTCACTCCCTCTTCTCTTCACTCCCCTCAAGACATATTAATTATCTAAATTTTACTCAAATATCCTCAAAAGATCCTCCTACACGTCCAGAATCTCTTGGTCTCATAAAAATACCAAAACCTCTTCCTTAAAGAGGCTCTTAAGGAAGATTACTTCAAGAGGTAAATTCCTCTTTTCATTTCTTTTATTTAAAGTTTCTTTCTTTGGTTTTTCCTTACTCACATCATTTCATATAAATGTTGTGATGACTTCAATACCTTACATGTACTAGAATTTTATTATGATAAATGAATAATTATTCATCATTTCTCATTTTCCCTTATTTTATACTAGAAATGAAAACACCATCCGAGATAAGTTAATTTATCACATTCAAGGAAAATGGGTTTTCAATTTCTATTAAATTCCTCAATTATAGACCTAAAAACATTATTATAGTTGAAACAAACTATAATATATGTATAATAACTTATTTAGGGTTCTGGAATCATTTTTTACACATGATATAAATTTATAAATTAAAACGAGTTCATTGTGATCAAGAACAGCCAATTAACCCCAACAATTTTCATTAACATTTTATATAATGATTCATATTCACTCCCAATAACCAAATAAATTTTATAAACATGTAATATTATGTTTTTTCACTATTAACATACAAATTATATTCTGGAAAACCATTCTCATTCTACATGTTTATGCATACATGAATATAAGTAAACCGGTCATGAAAACCAAGGAAGAAAACGCCCCCCAAACAATGAAATTGAATCTCTAAACCCATTAAAAGGCCAGAAATGAACCTAAAAAGGCTATAATAAATCAATTACATGTATAATAGGTTCTAAAATAATTAATTTATGAACCTAAATTTGATTATTTAGGTTGTTATGATCAAATGTGGAACACCTTCAAACTTAAGGTAAGCGTTTTCCACCCGAACCTCCACTTTCATTCAGGTTACTTTTATTATCTACTTACCTCAATTAAATTATTATTCATTCATATGTAATCCTCATAATTTTTTTTTGAATTATATATATATGTTTTTCAAATAATTATACCTTCAATTATTGGGATTTATATGATTTAAAACTATCATTCAAAAATTCTTCCTGAAATACAATCCCTATTCAAGGGAATTTCTCAAATTATTACCTATTTTAAAGGGAATTATATAATATATTTTTAGATTTTTTTTATAAAATCACTTATTTTATTATGAAAATACCATATTACTTTACTTCTGGTTTTATACAAATATTCTTCCAAAAGAACACTTCTTTTCTAAGTAAAAGATTATTTATCTCAAGAATTACTCAATGATTTCATAAGAGTATCTTCATCTGCTTCAACACTCATATTGATTATTATTTATTATTGGGATTAATATTTTTGAAATAATATTTCATATTTAATTTAATTGTTTATGATTAGTTTGACTATGTATGTTCTATCTTCAAACTGTTCACCATTTTACTCCGAATGGTTAGTGTTTATGCTTAATGTTCGGGGAAAGTTATTTACGTTTTATATGTTAGATTCAATATTAATGTATATATTGTTTATGTTTATCCCCATTCATATGATGAATTCATTGTAAATATTATGTGTTGGGTGGGGCCCTCTTTAGCCCCTCGATGCATCTATAGGTCTCATGAGACAAATAGATATGGACTTGGCGGAGGCCTTACCCATTTTTCAATATGGTTTTGGACAAGGCCTTAATTATTTTTAGATGCCTTAGATGTGTCCTTGACAGTATGTTTCAAAATCTCTATAATATGAATTTCCCTCATTATAGAGCTATAAATTTATATTTAATGTGGTTATTCAACTAGTATAATGAACATGATTATGTTTTATTATGGAAATATTTACTCATCTCATATTCCTGCCAAAATGTGTTCAAGTTAATTATTTTTAAAGGTATGCGTTTTCAATTATTCACTATGCCTAATGTTTAGGTTTATTATATATTCCACTATATTGTTTACCCTTACTGAGTATTTTTGTTCACCCCTTTATTATTATTCATTTTCTCAGTACATGAAATGTTTTATTATGAATGACCTGTAGGGATAAACTTATAGTTGTGGATGTTCCCAATAAAACTTATATGTTGTATTTTATTTCAAGTTTTAATGCTGAAATTATTTATGTATCCAGATTTACAAATCTACTAAACTATTCATTATTTTAGGATACGACTTTCTTGTAATTTTTCTAATGTAATGTAATAAGGCACCAACTCCAGGAAACTGGGGCCATGTCTTTATATGGATTCATATAGAATAATGTCTCGACTTCTAGATATATATCAAGATAATTCAAGATAAATGAGATAAGAGATCTCTTATGATTGTTTTACAACTAATATTGGGGAGTCAACGCCATATGGGCCTCATGTAGTAATGTTTATTGGATATATTGAATGATTAATCATCTTAGGGATTAAATCCCCAGTTGAGTTATTTGTAGATCTCATAATTTCATCACTACCCAAGTCCTTCTCTAGTTTTATTGTTAATTATAACATGAGAAATAATGAGAAGAGTCTTTTGTAACTTATTACCCTAATTTTCTTATTGGAAAAAGACATGGGTCATGGAAAACCCATGGTCCTTTTGGATAATAAGAAAATGAATAACTAGGTGAAGGGACCCAAGACTAAAAAAAGTCCAAATATCTCAAGAACCATCCTTCTAATAAGAGGATGATCCATGGGTAGGGAAAGGAAAAAGAAGTATTATGTTTTTCATGTGGAAGGCAAGGCCACTAGAAGTGGAACAACACCGAGAAGAAAGGGGAAGCTAAAGGTGAATTTTTTATTGAGTGTAATTTTTCAACATCTATGATTTGGGAATTAGATATAGCTTGTGTTTCTCACATCTATATCCAGATGTAGGAACCAACTAGATTCTAAAATATTTCTAGAGGAAATGTGGATTTATAAGATGCCAATGGTGAGTGGATAGATGCTCTAGCCATTGGAGGCTACCACCTTTTGTGGCCAATATGAATTATATTTGTTTCAAGAGATTTTTATTATGTAAAAACTATTACCAAGAACATAATTTCTCTATTTCTTCTGGATAAATATGGTTTTATTTTAATATTTGTAAATAAAAGTTGTTTCTTTTACTAAGAAAATATATTTTATGGTATGAATAGTTTTTATGTATTAAATTATGAAAACCAAGTATTTGAAAAAAATAATGAATCATGCTCACATGACTCATATAACAACCATAAGTGGCATCAACATCTTTCTCATGTAAATAAGAAGATTTTGACTAATCTATTTCAAGATGGTTATTTAAAATATTTTTTAGATGAAACAACTTAAATGATTCCATACTTGTTTTCAAGGAAAAATTAACAAACCATCATTCGATGGATAGGATGAAAGGGACATATTTTAGGATGGGTATGCACCGATGTGTGTGGGCCATTTCTAGTAAAACCTATAGGTGGGTATTATTACATTATAAATTTTACTGATGAATTTTTTAGATATGGATATGTCTAATTAATGAGGTATATGCCTAAGTACTTTGAGAAATTCAAATAATTTAAGAATGGAGTAGAGATTGAAAATAAAAATAAGATAAAGAATATTCAATCAGATCGAGGTGATGAATATCTTAAATAAGACTTTATCAAATTTTTATGGGAGTTTGAGATTCAATCACAACTCACTCCACCTCACACACCACAATGGAATAGTGTTAGTGAAATGAAAAATTATACCTTGTTATACATGGTAAGGTAAATGGCAAGACATGAAGATATTGCATTATCCTTTTGGGGATATTCATTACAAACTATGGTATACACACTAAACCGAGTAAGAACTAAAGTGGAAAATAGAATTCCCTTGACATTATATAGTGTTAAGAAACCAATTTTTTATCATACACATGTATACTATTTTAATTTATTTATTAAGTAATTTAAAAGAAATAAACTAGAACCTCAGGGCACAAAGTGTATCATTATAGTGTATTATAAGGAACCAAATGGATACTACATATACTACCCCTCAAAAAAGAATGATATTTTCTCCAGATAAGCCATATCTCTATAGATTAAGCACATCATCCAAAATGATAGTGTGAAAAAGATTGAATTCAATGAATTTGATACTAAATATGCATAAGAGTTTACATAAGTAAAAATTTTATAAGTCCCCTAGAACAAGTATTTCATGAAACAAAAGTACTACATATGAGAACTAGAGAGGTAAGAGAACTAGAGAGATGGTTTTCATTTCACTGAATAAGGAGACTCATTATTAGGTGAAAACGATGAACCTATATCTTAAAAAGTTGCAGTAGATATCTTAAAAGATACAATATGGAAAAATCCATGAATTATAAAATTAATTCCATGTATCATAATCATGTTTGGGTTCTATTTGATGTCCAAGTTGATGTAAAGACCCTAGGGTTCATATTGGTATTCAAGAGAAAACTAGACATGAAAGGTAAAGTAAAATCCTATAAAACAAGGGTAGTAGATAAAGGGTTTAAACAGAATCAAGGAATTAACTAGAATTAAACCTTTTCACCATTTTCCTTGTTTAAATCAATTAGAATTATACTTTACATATAATCTTACCATGGCTATGAAATTTATCATATAGATGTTAAACCAAATTTCCATAATGAGAACCTTTAAGAATATGTCTACATGACACAAAAATAATAGTTTGTGAATCCAAGTGATTCCAAAATGATATACAAGTTTCATAGATCCATTTATGGATTGAAGAAAGCATCTAGGTCATGAAAAATTCGATTCAATGAAGCAATAAAGTAATTTTGTTTCATTAAGAATGAATTTGGTCTATGTTTTTACAAGCATCTAAGCATTGATCATTGTAGGTAATAATATGAAGATGATCTAGGAGAGAAACATTGG
This sequence comes from Viscum album, assembly GCA_963277665.1. NCBI lineage: Eukaryota > Viridiplantae > Streptophyta > Magnoliopsida > Santalales > Viscaceae > Viscum > Viscum album. The sequence continues at coordinate 435,258,032 of OY728158.1, read as the reverse complement.
TTTTCTGTTAAGGATATCCTTAAAAATATTTGAATAAATAAGGATATATTCATAGTTTATGTAGGAGATGAGGAGCTAGTCATTAAGGTTTATACTGATTCTAGTATTCAAATGGATCATAATGATCTGATGTCACAGTCATGATATATTTTCTATCTCAATGGAGAAGCTGTGAGATGTAATAAATAAAAGCATCCAATTTCGCTGATTCTATAGTGGTGTCTATGTATATAGAGGCTTCTGATGAATATAAAGAATCCATTTAGCTATATAACTTTATCCAGGATCATTATGTGGTACCTAGAAGTAAATACCAGATCACATTGTATTGTAATAATAGTACAAAAGTGGCTCTTGAAAAGGAGCAGTGGTCACACCAACCGACAAAAAAAATACTCTAGAAGTATCAACTCTTGAGGTATTTTTCTTAGAGGGGTGAAGTTATAGTCTGTCGAGTTCCCATAGAAGAAAACATGGAGTACCCCTTGAATAAATGCATATCTCAATAGAATCTTGTGTATCATGTTGGAGCTAGTAGATTGAAGGTTGTTATCAGTTTTCTCTAGTTCAAGTGGGACTCTATTAGAGATAGTGACCTAGAAATAAATTATATGTACTCTATGATAACTTGTATTAATAATTTTTAATATTAATAAACTCTTTATCACATCATTATTGTTCTTTTTCATAATATATTATGTGATAATGTCATAAGAGGAGCTGTCACACGTAAGGGTCATAGTAGTTCCCCGCTATAATGAAAACCCATAAGTGACATGATAATATTCTTAAATATATGTTATATTGATATATGGAATCATTTTAGGGACAAAAATGATATAATATATCATGGGTGGATACTCTTAGGACTTTTGAGGCACCATCTCATGGTGTATTCCCTTAGATTTTTTAGTGTAGGAAATTATGAGAATGATACCTGCTAGAAGGAAATCCAAAATTATATATTTCATCATATGTTCCATTATATGGATGTGTATATTGATACTTATAATTCAAGATTATAATTAATGAGAATTATAAGTCACTAACATTGATGTATTGATGAAAATCACAAGGAAATATGTCCACGGTGTGGTAGGATACATTGTGCGCATCATGATGAGTAATATTTCATTAACGAATAATCTAAGAAAGGATTTATCCCTACCATGCTTTAATAAAAGTTGATAGCTCAGTTCCTTTTATTGAAATTATATATCCTAAATAAATCTATGCCCATGGTATTCTTTAAGATAGTTATATTTCTAAAAATGTTAGAAAAAGATACATCGAGCACATAGGTTGATGGTGCCAACATGAAACTTACTTGATTAGTGATATCATGAATAATGAATTATATTACATACTAATCATTCATAAGAGGTATTATTTCATTTAATAATTAACTTCTTTCTATATGGGGGCCTTGAAGTGTTTCCAGATGCAAACATTGGACTTTAGGCTGCATCACCTAATACTACAAAAAAATATTCTTATAGGGACACACACTTAGTGTATCCATAATTCGAGTTAAATAATATAATTATTTAATGAGTTGAATAAATATTATCCCCCCATATGTTTTAATAGTCATTCATTTTTTTCTTGATCTCATATATTCTGTCACAAGTTATTCAAGAGTATATCATGTGAGAAGAATATTTGATAAATATTTATTTTCTATTTAGTGAATATAATATTTATTTATTTATAGGTGAATAATGTAGTGAAATTTATTTATTAAATAAATATTCATTATTTAAGGCCGGATAAATATTGTAGAGGAATGGAAGACCGAGTTTAATGGTCCAGTGATAAATAATATATATTTAATATAATTTTAATAAATAGTATTGAATTTAATTTGCGATTTTAGAACATGTGATGAAAAAATAATAATAATATAATTTTTATAGACATATTGTTCTACATGTATTATAGAAATTATAAAGGGAACAAGCGCAATTATAATTTTATAACTCTAGCACTATATAAACTCAATTTTATTTTTTCTGAAGAGAAGAAATTTCATTTTGTTGTGCACAATGAGATCTGACGAGAATGCTCTCAAAGACCTAGTTAGATACCTATCTAAGAAAACTCTATAATGGAGAGTGATCCTCCTACACCACCAATCTTAAGTCTAGAGAGATTCTATAGAACCTTTCATTGAAGCGATTATCATGGAAATCAAAGGTAAACAAAACAAGAATTAGGATTTTCCAAGATAGAACTAAGAGATTCATACAGTGAAGTTTAGAGGTTCTTGGAACATGTTTGGATCACCATTAGATAGAATATATTCTCGATTTCTACAATGTAGCAATATTACGATGTAGAGACATTTTCAGATCCATCAATGAAGAAATAATTCCTCACAAGGTAATTATTTAATTTCATAAATTAAATAATAATTATATGGGACGTTCCTATTCTTTGGTTTTGGAATTTTTCAATTTTCAATATTAATTGATTCAACTACATTTATCATGGTGTTTATTTTCATGTTAATTTTGGATTAATCATCGATAAAAAAAAATCAAGTTGGGCATTCCCCATCTTCCACTTTCACTGTTCATATGTAACGTCCCAGATCCGGGTGCCCCAAACCCGGTTGGTCACATGACCTCAAGCACATTTCCCCAAACACCATAGGTTACCGACTAGCAGCGAGGGCCTAGGTCTGATAGTGGGAAAAATATGTGCTCATTTTTCAAAGTCTAACGTAGCGGAAAAATATAAACATATGGAAACGGAAGCAGTAACAACTCAAAGATGAAAGGAAAAGAGTACTAAAGCTGAAGATGAAAATAGTCATATATATATATATATAATGAGGCAATATGTCCCTAATTCTAGGAAAAAATCCAAAATAGGATACATTGTAATCTAGAATAATACAATACAAGGTACAAGTACATCAAAGCAAACTAAAACAGTGAAGCATGAACTCAGCAGCATCACAAGCCTACGCTCGGTCCCATGCTCTCCCACTTCTCTGCAATAATCAAGTACATGTATATGGACTCTTTCCCTTATCAACACCAGTATAAATATAATCTATTTGGGCCCAAGACATCACCCAAATAAGGTGTGAGAAATAAATCCCAATAGGCAACCACCAAAGGCCCATGCCCAACTATCGGTGAGAATGGGAAATAACAGTGTGCAACAATAAAATGCAGTAAACTAGGCAGTACTCAAAAGTAACTATCTCCTACTAGTTCCATTACCATTTAATTATCATTTAACAATTCAATATAATTGAATTATAAGTTCCTGAGACTTAGACTCAGCTGACAATCTCTTATATAGTGCCACAACAAAAACCACAACAAGCTATCAAACAAGTAGAAGGTAAAACAATACCAAGCCTGTGCTTTATCTTGGTAGGTATAACATGTGAAATCACCATAGAAAATATACAAGGAAATAGTGTCCTCAGACATGCAAATCCTTACCCTCAGGTAAATAGAATCAAAACCCTCATGTCATTTCCCTTAGGAATAATGAATATTCCCCTTCGGCATACGAGATAATGCCCTCAGGCACAGAAGCAACTGCCCACAGGCAAAAGAAAAGTTGCCCTCAGGCTAGAAGAAACACATTCCCTCATGCTAAACAAAACATTTCCCTCAGGCTCACAAGTAACCAGGACAAACCCAATACATAAGTATGTAATTATAGACACATTTTATCTAAATAAAACTCAAATCATTATATAGTCACGGCATCCCCTCGGGTATCCTGGCCAAACAGCTAAACAAGGGAAACGGTGGAGAGCTTCATCACGTTTTTATGCTGGGAGGGGAAGCTCAATGTTTTCAATCTGGTTTTACTATTCTTTCCTTCGGGATTGATTTGTCTTAGTCCGTGAAGTCTGTTGGGTTTCCCCATTCCTCCCTTAAAATGGGGTTTTCATAATAATAAAAAAAATTTAAGGCCTTCGGGCCATTGGATGGATGGGTGGCCCTGGATCAAGGCAACAATCCCAAACAACATTTTATATTTATCATTAGATTATCGATGCAGTTCTAGATATCTAAACAGCTAAGTCCTCAGCCATACAACACCCCAAACATGGGTATGTAGCACAACTGTACACAAAAACACTCAAAAGTTGGAATAAAACACCAGACCACCTACCTCGATCTCCACTGATCGATATGCATGAACGACGCCTCCAGAAACGTCCAAGAATGATGTGGATCTTGGATAAAAATTCACCCATTCAAACTCAAATGACTTCCCCTTGGAATCTAATTGGAAGGAAATAGTCAATAAGATGGAATAACTCACCCATGCAGTTCAAACGAGACCATCCGCAAAGGAATCGGAGTCCCGATGTTCGGTTGGGAGATCTTCCAAGGTTCGGTCATCTCTCCCATGGCTTCCCGAAGTTTTAATATTCCTCTACTGAAAGAGGAGGCTACTGTCAGTTTATAACAAAAAACACAACTACATGATAAGTACTCTCAAGTACACGGCATGTACTTTTCATTTTTTAACTGTTCCTCTGGCGACCACTTTCCACCACCTCACTGTTCATCTGCAGACTTGAGTACACAGCGTGTATTTCTAAGTACATGACGTGTCTTATTGCTCCGCTGGTGGCTACTCCCACTGCCTTACTGTTCACCTGCAGACTGCTTACATGATGTATATATACTAAGTGCGGTGTGTAGTCAGTTTTTACACCCTTCATCACTGATAGGCCAACACGCTCGGTGTACTCATCCAACACAGCCAAAGTACACGGCGTGTGGAAAAGTACATGGCATGTACCCAATTTTTTTTTGGAATTTTCCGCATTTTCCTTATTTCTCAAAAACACTTAAAAGAAAAAGTAAAAGAAGAAACCCGTACCTCAAGAATAATAATCGGGTTCTTACAAACTTCCCCCCTTAAAGCAATTCTTCCCTGAATTTCCCTTCCAAGGGTGGTGAAGATGAAGCTGAGAACAACTCTGGACACTGAGCACGTACGTCGGTCTCCCACTCCTAGGTTTCATCCTGTACTCCTTCATGCTGCCATAGCACCTATATGAGAGGAATTGACCGACCTTGGAGAACCTTCATGATTCTATCAATAATACGAATTGGATGCTCCTCAAAGGAGGAATCGACCTAAAGTTAAATATCCTCAGGTTGGAAAACATGAGACGGGTCTGATTGATAATGAAGCAGATGAGATATGTGGAAGACATCGTGCAAGGATCGGTACCTCTTTGGTAACTACAAATGATAGGCAACCGGCCTGACTCTCTACAGAATCTCAAACAACACCACATACTGCGGTGAATGTTTACCCTGTATCCTGATTCGCATGTGTCCCAACCTCGGTGAAACACACAATAAAACCTGATCCCCGACCACAAACTCCATTGATTGTCTATGGCGATTAGCATAAGATTTATGATGATACTATGAGGTATCCATATGCTTCTATATCAACTAGACCTGCTCTAAATTATCCTACATGAGATGTAGTCCCAGTAAAGCTGCCTTAGCTGCCTCCAACAAGCACAAAGGTGATCAACATGGCCTACTATATAAAGCCTTGTAAGGTTCCATCTCAATAGTTTCCTATTAACTATTGTTGTATGAAAAATCTACCAAGGGTATGTGATTCTCCCAAGAGCCCCCAAAGTCCAGGACGCATGCACGTAGCATGTCCTCAATCACCTATATCATACGCTCTGACTGGCCATCGATCTGAGGGTGGTAAGCTGTGCTCAGAAGGACCTATGTACCCAGTTCCCTCTTAAAACTCTGCCAGAAACGTGATGTAAAATGGTCGTCCCTATCTAAAATGATAGAAAGATGGACCCCATGAAGGCATACTACCTCTCAGATATACAACTTCCTGAGCTCATCAACACCAAAGGTCTCCTTAATCGAAAAAAGCGAGCTCCCTTCATAAGTCTGTCCACAACAACCCACACGGCATCATTGCCTTGAGGTGACATCGATAACCCAGTCATGAAATCCATCACGACATCATCCCATTTCCACTCCAGAATGGGTAATTGCTGTAACAGTCTAACTGGCCTCAGATGCTCCTCCTTCACCTGCTAATAGGTGGAACATCTCATAACAAAACCAGCTACCTCTCTTTTCATACCCGACCACCAATACTGACGTCTGATGTCATGGTACATTTTGGTAACTCCATGATGTACTACCCAAAATGAATCATGAAACTCCCACATCAACTCCTGGTGTATATTCCCTAGAACCCACACTCGTCCATGGATACACAATACCTCATCATCGCCTATCGTCCAACCAGGATGAGGGTCCTCACTTGATACTGATTCTCGTAGAACCAGGCCTTTCGAATCTGATAGCTATCTCAACCTCACTCTATCAAGGAGGGTAGAAGTCACAGTTAAGGAAGAAAGATACGTTCATCCCTGACTATCATGAACCACCAAATGCATCTCAGAGAAGAAAGCCACAAGCTGCCACTCACCACTGGCCTCCTGCACTTCCTGTATATGAGTCCTCCTGCTCAGTGCATCAGCCACTGTGTTACCCTTACTAGGTGTATAGGCAAGCTCATAGTCGAAGGACTGAAGGTATTCAACACACCTCCACTGTCTCAAATTCAGGTCACACTGGGTAAAGATATATTTGAGAATTTTGTGGTCCGTTAACACCAAAAAATGTTCTCCCAAGAGATAAAGTCTCCAACAACGTAACGCATGAACATCTGAATCCAAGTCGAGATCATGTGTCGGGTAATTCCTCTCATGTGGCCTCAACTACCGAGACCAATAAGCAACTACTCGATCGCCCTACATCAACACTGCTCCCAACTCAATACCTGATGCATCACAGTAAACTGTATAGATCTTTCCTTGATCTGGAAGTATCAGGACTGGTGTTGATGTAAACCATCCCTTCAGCTCCTGAAAGGCTGTCTCACAAGCTTCTGACCAAATGAAATTCACACCCTTCTTAGTCAAACCCATCAACGGTGCTTCTAAATGGGAGAAGTACTATATAAAGCACCCTTAGTAACCAGTCAGCCCAAGAAACTCTTTATTTCAAACATCTTCTTTGGCTACTCCAAGGAAACTACTGCTCTCACTTTTTATGGGTATACCGCAACTCCTACGTCTTAGATGATATGACCCAGGAAGTGAATCTGGTCTATCCAAAATTGGCACTTTGATAGCTTAGAATATAGATGATTCTCTCTCAGTGTGATCAGTATGATATCAAGATGGGTGGCATAGTCGTGTCGAGTGTGAGAGTACACCAAGATGTCGTCCACGAAGACTACCACAAAATAATCTAGATATGGATGGAACACACGATTAATCCGATCCATGTAAACTGATGGTGAATTCATGAGTCCGAATGGCATGACCAAGTACTCGTATAGACCATATCTGCTCCAAAAAGATGTAAGTGGTATGTCTGATGGTCTAACACGTAACTGATGATATCTGGATCTCAAGTAAATTTTCAAGAACACTTGTGCTCCTCGAAGTTGATAAAAAACATCATAAATACTTATCAAGGTATATTGGTTCTTAACTGTCAACTGGTTCAGCTTCCGATAATCCACGCAGAGTCTGAGGGTACAATCCATCTTCTTTGAAAACAGGACAGACGAACCCCAAGGAGAAGTGCTGATTCAGATGAAACCATATGCTTGTAACTCCTCTAACTTCTTCTTGAGCTCCTAAAACTCTAGTGTATCCATCCTATAAGGAGGAATGTACACCAGTTCCGCTCCTGGAACAAGATCTATAGAAAAATCCACCTCTTTCTCAGGAGGTAGACCTAAAAAGTCATCTGGGAAGACATCCGTAACACGATAAACCACTAGATGGTAATCCTTTTGACAAGTTCCCTGGTCATCCAGATATAAACTCTCAATATGGGCTGTCACTCCACCTCGCCCACAATTCGTGGGTCTAGCTCGGCTCTCCTGGACTTCCCATTCGCCCTTGTATAGAATCTCTCCGCCCTCTGGTGATATGAAACTCACCCTGCGACGATAGAAATCTACAATGGCTCGAAAGGGTGCCAACCAGATCATCCCGAGAATGACATCATATCATGTCATCACTTAGACATAGAGGTCCCATAGAAAGTGATACCCACTAACCTCTAGGGGGTACTCCTTAAACTAACAAAAACCTTCCATTCTAATCCCCAACGGAGTGTCTAGCGTCATAATATTAGAAGAAAAAGAAACCCAGAGCCCAAGTATCTCTACAATGGGCACAAATATAAAGCTACGTGTTGCACCCGTATTGAAAAGTACAGAAGATAATATAGAATCAACTAGAATAGTACCTCTAACAGTGGAAGGTATGGGATCTTTCTCCTGTTGGGTATGTTGCACTACATATGCCTGCCTAGTGCCACAACCCTGTGACACAGCCTGGCTACCCTGAGCTGACCCGCCCAGCTTTCTATGAGACCCTGGTGTCTGGATACCACGACCACGACCACCACATCTTCCTGAACGTCCCGAAATATTCTAATTCATTGACTTGTAAGAAGCTTCTAGTCCTACTACCACACGCGAAGACTGCACCGAACCCCTCTCAGTAGTCACTGGTGGAAACAACCTACAAAACACTAAAGATAACCCACCTTGCTGCAAGCTAGGCACTCCACCAGGTCACTTGGACACTGAGGTCTCTTGTGCCCCTATTTACAACACTGGTAGCATATTACTTGGCCACCAGAAGAAATATTCTAGCTAGTACTGCCATCGTGAGAGAAATCCATCTGCCTCTTCCTCTTACCAGTAGAAATCCTACCAGAAACTAGTGCTGAACCGCCCGGACCTGCCCCACTAGCTACCTATAGGTTCCACTTGGTAATCAGTGCCCGGTTCACAGTAGCATGCATTGTAGGCTACCTGAAAATGTTCAACAGCACGCAGATTTCATATCAAAGACCATTATCAAAGTGTCTTTCCATTAACGTCTCGTCACCAACTAGAACAGGTGAAAAACACTGTAGCTCGGTGAAGAGAGAAGAATAATCCATCACTGATATGGCGCCCTGCTACAGATTCATGAACTCTGGAGCTCAATTTTCCCTTAGCGTCTATGGAAAGAAAAAGTCATAGAAGACTACATGAAAATCTTCTAGTGCCATGTCCCGGTGATGCTCGGTCTGGGTGGTAACATCCCACCATCTCTTGGGGGAATCACACAACATGTATGTAGCGTGCTTGACCCTCCTCCCTAGAGGTGTCTCTAGATGATCGAAGATAGTCTACATAGAACCCAACCATGACTTCGCAGCCTATGGTCCTCCATCCCCTGAAAACATAGGTGGATGCTACTGCTGGAATATATGTGTCAGCTCTGCCATAGATGTGGCAGCCGACGATGCTCCTTGGAAGGTCTGCATGAACTACATGAAGTCTTCATGGAACAACGCATCAACGCCTGTGTCTAGTATAACAGTTGGCACCGCTTCTGGCTCTACTGGAGGATCCATCGGTAGCCCATGGCCTACCTTCTCTGGAGTAAAATTTTTGCCACTCTCTTGGCGAAAAAATCATGGTCATATCAGCAACATGACTCTACAAGGTCAAACACACACCTTAGATTAAGACTATCAAGGACCAAGAACTAGAAACTTAAAAAGGGAAAATGAGAAAGAAATAATTCAAGTTTGAAAAAACAAGACTACACGTCGTGTATAATAACTACACGGCGTGTTCCCGTAATCCTTTCACATGGGTGTCTACCTCTTCTAGAACTGGTCGTGTAACACCCAAAACACACGGTGTGTTGTCCACACACACAGTGTGTACTTGAACTTTCTTCACCTGTCTGAGTCCTTCTATATGGATTAGCCGCATGATTCCCTTTTGAACGAGACTACACATCGTGTATATGGTCTACACAGTGTGTACTGGATGAGCTTCACTGACCCGTGTTGTTCGTTACACGGCCGGGTACACAACTCACACTATATGACGTGTTCCAGAAGGAAAACATGTGTACTTCTTAGATTCCAACTGCCCGTGTTGTTAGTGACACGACCGACTACTCGGCTAACACTACACGGCATGTTACACCCACACACAGATTGTGCACCACCCCATTTCCCCAGCCACATGGCCAAGTCCACACGGTCTCTCACCAGTCAAGACTACACGGCGTGTCCCACAGGTACACAACATGTTCAAGAAGAGGTAACACCGACCCTTGTTTGTTAGTTACATGGCCAGATCCCCAGGTTAAACTACATGGCGTGTTTGTCTTTGACACGACGTGAATATGCTCATATTTCTCCACCCGTGTTGTTAGTTACATGAAAGTCATAGGGTCTACACAACACGGTGTGTAAAATCGGTACACCCAATGTGCCCTCAAAGTTTCACTATCCCATGTTTCTGCCCACACAGACTATGAATCGGGTAGCAACTACATGGCGTATACTTACGGTACACGGCATGTAATTAATTTTTGTTTCACTTCTTCTTGAACAGAAGTGTACATTTCATGTAGTCAGAACTACACAGCGTGTATTCTGGGTTTTTTATGGACAGTAAGCCTTAGAAACTTCTCCGGATCCCAGAAAAAAACTGAACGACCACCAAAGTTCCAAATTCTGATCCGTGAGGGCCTATAATCCCTGCAAATCAAATATTTTCATCTTATACGTGTTATAACAAGGTAAAAAGTCAATGATCCACAAAATTCCGGTCAATGAGGGTCCATACTCCTCAAGAACCAAAGTTTGGAGTTCATTATACAAAACCCCACACAACAATACCCTATTAAATAAAAGGTATTTTTATCAAGGAATTTATCACAACAACATGCATTGTATAGAACAACATCTATCACAACAACATGAAATTTCTGATGCACCTACATGGAATGGAAACTATGAATGCCATGTGATTCTAAAATGTGACTAAATTATGCATGAGATGGAATACCCTCATCTAATCAGGTTACAAATAAAATGAACCCAAGTATGAAAACATTACAGCACACCACAAGTGCGTCCCCCAATGGGTAAAATCAAATCAACTGTAAAATTGAAAAATCAGAAAAATTGCAACACGAGGTAAATTAGCTTTCCCCTGTACACTTGTTAGCTACTCCTGGGAACATCTTATTACAAATACCAATTCCTTCCTATCCCTAACTATAGGATTCAAATAGTAAGTCAAGAGAAAAGAAAACCTATGATACCACTTTGTAATGTCCTGGATCCGGGTGCCACTCAACGGGTTCCCCAAACCCAGTTGGTCACATGACCTCAAGCGCATTTACCCAAATGCCAAAGGCTGCTGACTAGTAGTGAGGTCCTAGGTCTAATAGTGGGGAAACTATTCCCTCATTTGTCAAAGTGTAACGTAGTGGAAAAATATAAACGTACAAAAATGGAAGCAGTAACAACTCAAAGATGAAAGGCCAACAGTACTGAAGCAAAAGATGACAACAGTCATATATATATATATATAATGATGAAATATTTCCCTAAGTCTAGGAAAGTAGCCAAAACAGGATACAATACAATATAGAATAATACAGTACAAGTTACAAGTGCAACAAAGAAAACTAAAAGAGTACAATAAGAACTCAGTAGCATCGCAAGCCTAAGCTCGGTTCCATGCTCTCCCACTCCTCTACAACAATCAAGTACCTGTATAGGGACTCTTTCCCTTATAAACACCTGTAGCAATGTAATCTGTTTGGGCCCATGATATGAACCAAACATGGTGTAAAAAATAAATCCCAGTAGGAAACTAGCAAAGTCCCGTGCCCAACTGTCGGTGATAATGTGCAACAACAGTGTGCAACAATAAAATGCAGTAAACTAGGTAGTACTCAAAAGTAACTATCTTCTACTAGTTCTATTAGCATTTAATTATCATTTAACAATTCAATATAATTTAATTATAAGTTTCTAAGACTCATCCTCATCCAAAAATCTCTTATATAGTGCCGCAACAAAAACCACAACAATCTATCCAACAAGTAGAAGGTAAAACAATACCAAGCCTGTTCTTTAGCTTGGTAGGTATAACATGTGAAACCACCATAGTGAATATAAGAGTAAACAGTGTCCTCAGACTTGAAAATACTTACCCTCGAGTAAATAGAATCAATACCCTCAGGTTATTTCCCTCAGGCATAATGAATATTTCCCTCAGGCATATGAGATAATGCCCTCAGGCACGGAAGCTACTTCCCACAGGCATAAGAAATATTTCCCTCGGGCTAAACGAAACACTTCCCCCCAGTCTAAACAAAACACTGCCCTTAGGATGACAAGTAACGGGGCCGATCCCAATACATAAATAAGAAATTATATACACATTTTCTCTAAATAAAACCCAAAGCATTCTATAGTCATGACATCCCCTTGGGTATCCTGGCCAAACAGCTAAACAAGGGAAACGCACCCACGGGGTGGCCCTGGATCAAGGAAACGATCCCAAACAACATTTTATATTTATCATTAGATTATCTATGCATTTATAGATATCTAAACAGATAAGGCCTCATCTATACGACACCATAAACATGGGAACATAGCACAACGGTACACAAAAACACTCAACAGTTGGAATAAAACACCATACCACCTACATAAATCTCCACTGATCAATATACGTGAACGAATCCCCCCGAAACATCCGAGAATGACGTAGATCTGGGATATATTTTCACCCATTAAAACTCAAATAACTTCCCCTTGGGAAATAATTGGAAGGAAAAACTCAAGAAGAGAGAAGAAGTCACCCGCACAGTTCAAATGAGACAGTCTATGAAGGTATCAGAGTCCCGATGTTCGGTCGGGAGCTCTTCCAAGGTTCGGCTACCACTCCCACAACTTCCCGACGCTCTAAGATTCCAATGTTGAAAGAGGAGACTACTACAAATTTATAAAAAAAACACAACTACATGATGTGTACTCTAAAATAGATGACATTTACTTTTCATTTTTTAACTGTTCCTCTAGAAGCCACTTTCCACTGCCTCACTGTTCATATTCCGACTTGATTACACAACGTGTATTTCTAAGTACACGGCGTGTACTGTCGCTCTGCTGGCAGCTACTCCCACTACCTTACTGTTCACCTTCCGACTTCTTACACAACATGTATATACTAATTACACGACATGTAGTCAGTTTTTACGCCCTTCATCGCCGACAGGACTACACGGCCTACGTACTTATCCCACACGGCCAAAGTACACGGCATGTGGAAAAGTACATGGTGTGTACCCACAAATTTTGGGGATTTTTTCCTGTTTCCATTATTTCACAAAAACACTTAAGGAAAAAAGGAAAATAAGAAACTTATACCTCAAGAATAAGAACCGGGTTCTTACATAATAGAACCTATAAAATTCTCCTTCCTCAATTCCTTTAATAGAATCTTCAAATGATCTTAATTCTCTTTCTTAATCATTGAATATATGAGAATATCATCTATAATCACTACAAAAAATTGATCAAGGTAATGTCTAAATAATCAATTCATTATATCCATGAATATAGTGAGGGCATTGGTAAGTCCAAATAGAATCAATATGAATTCATAGTGTCCAATCCTCATACAGAAGACTATCTTGGGTATATCCATCCTTTTGAACCTTAATTGATGAGATCAAAATCAAAACTCAATATTTGAAATGTATTTTTACCCTTATCACCTTATACTCAAAATTTAATTTTTTGTGAGCCATTTTTTCATGAGCATGACTTAATAATATTTTTATCTTTTGAAAAAATCCAAGCTCATTATTCCCATCACTTATAAAAGGGAACCCCTATCCTCTCTTACCCACCCTTAAAATGAATCTTATCTCATCCAATAACTACCCTAATACCTTCCTAATATACCTTACCACATCCTAGATCTCCTTGTTTTGTTATAATATGAACTTATGAATTTTTATGTATACACCTAAGGGGGTTGTCTGAAGAAGAGGTGCAACTCTTAACCGAGCATTTTCATTTTATTTCTTCATGTACCTCGTTAAAATATTCTAAAAAAATGATGAAATAATAACACCGGAGTCTTAAATATATTATAATGACTTTATGTTTATGGTATAACCCCTTTTATTTTACTTAATCACCTAACAGAAAATAAAAACATCACCTGTCTTTATGTACAGACTATCACATCACGAGATGATGCAATTCATTTTTCATCACTGAATCTTATGGATGGTCATAATAATGAAAAAATGAAATAATTTTATATAAATATGATATAAATTTCATTATATAATGGTAAATAAATAATCTACACCTTTTTTTTCATCCAACTAAAAACAAAATCATCACTCAAGTGTATGTGAAAACTGCCACCTTGTAATCCAATGTATTTTATTTTTCATAACCATATCACATGGATTATATATATTTGTTGATTGAAATTAATAATATGATACATATCAAACTTGAACTAGATTTATTTATTTATTATTAATTTTTTAATTTTATATTACCTCATTTTTAAAATTTAGGCCAAACTAATTTTAATTTTAAAATTTGGGATTTTTTCGAAGGCGTACGATTGCCACGCGGTTAGTTGTAGCTATGTGAAATCCATGTAAGTGTGAATTTTAATTTATATATCTGAAATCATAGATGGTGTAGGGTTTAAATAAACATGAATCCCACCCATGCTTGATTCAACAAGATTCTAGTAAATGGAACATGATTGGTGCATGATTTGGCCAACTGTGCGGCCAAACCGTGTATAGTGTCAAGGGGTAATTTTTTTTAACAGATTACCATTTTTACCTTATTCAAATGAAACCCTTAAAGGTATTATCTACCTTAATCCATACTTCTTATTTTATTTCTCCAAATAGGGTCTCCCTTACACATGACCACCCTCTTATCAACCCTTTATTTTTTTTCTGTTTCTGTTCCCGATTCTTGGTGCGATCATATCTGGAAGGTATTTCCTCTTCACCATCCTACTATTATTCCCCCTTTTTTCCTTAATTGTGGAATGTGGTTGTATGTAACCTATGATATTGTTTCTCACGGAATCCGGGGATGACCTCCTGGATGGGAGATTCAAACGTTCCGATCGGTTTCTAACGGGTTTGTTCGTAGAACCGGAAACATCCAATGATTCCACATCCGTTTGGACCTACTTTCCAAAGGTAGGCGCTCATTAGCTTGTGGACTAATGAGGCTTAGGAATTTTCATTGGTCGAGAGGATGGGAGGTCGAACTCATCACACCTTTTTGAGGGGAATTATTGTCTACTCCGGGACTCTCTTTATAGATTTAAGTTATGTTCGTGAATCCTTATTACATTACCAAGTATAAAATGAGCTTTCCTTTAGTTTTAACAATCAATGATTAAATATGCAAGAAATTTAGAGAATCTTTTTTATGTATTCGAGGTTCTTCATCAAATAGAGAATCATCTATATCTGTTTAGAGATTCTTGGTCAATGGTATCCTTCAAAACATTTATATAAAAGTCTCTTGGTCATTATGATGACCAGGCTGGTTTTAAAGCCACTTAGTGGGGCACTTGAAGTTTATCGTCATTCAGAAGGATAGAGATTATTTCAAAGTTGGGATCGAACCCATAAATGGGCTACCTACGTATCCTTTGTTTTGGAAAAGGAATCAGAACCCACGTAGTTCGAGTTATGCAGTATGATGTTTATGATTGATGGCTCAAAGATGAATGTCATAATTACTTTTACACTCTAAGCTCACGTGAGTCATGCTCAGTGTGAGAAACAAGAGGTATTGGTAAAAATTAGACAATTGTGCCATGAAAGATGCAATCATAAGAATTTGTTTGGGGCTTATGTATGTATGACTGCCCATATAGATGAAAGTTTAGGATTCACTTTTAGGGAGAAAATCCATGAATAGGGTCCATAAAGTTATATGTGCTTCATGGAGATTTGAATACTCTAATCTTTGGAGCTTACACCTAAGGAGGATGCCCAATTTAGGAGGGGATTTATGATTGGGTTTTACTCCTGAAAAGGAAACCCAAGTCAAGGGTAAATTAGGACTGGTTAAGAGAAATTTAAGGGGACTTGGGGCTTACTCCTGAAAAGGAAGCCCAAGATTATGACTGGGACTTACTCCTAAAAAAGGAGGCCCGGGTTAGGGGACTTGGGGCTTACTCCTGAAAAGGAAGCCCAAGATTATGACTGAGTCTTATTCCTGAAAAGGAGACACAGGTTAGGGATTAAGGTTTGGGGCTTACTCCTGAGGAGGATGCCCACCGTGGGAAACTTTATGAATTTGGGGCTTACTCCTGAGGAAGATGCCCAGATTAAAGGACTTATAACTGGAGATTATTCCTGAAAAGGAGACCCAGTTTAAGGATTCTCTCATCTTAAAGGATGAGGTTGAATGAATGAACTCTCAATCTTTGGTGACATAAGGATATTAAAATCAATAGGTTTTGAGAGATATTCCACAGAATTCCTTTCAGATAAGGAAGTAAAATCAAGAAATCATGCCATAAATGGCTTTGAAGAGTGTCTTGAAGACTGAATCTTGAAAAGGAAAGGTGAAATGGCTTAAGAGGGGTAAAATGGGAAAGATGGGCACCCAAAACGATAGGGGCACGCAAGTCTTGAAAGGTGCGCAAGTCTTCCGTGGGCGCGCAAGTATTGGTCGCGCAGGTATACCTGCGCGACACATGGTGTACTTGCGCGATTTTCAACCAGCATTGAAATACTTGAGCGAATCTTTTTTAAACCCTTTAGAATTTTCTTGAGGTTCTTCCAGAAAAGGGACGCGCAAGTTATATTGATGGAAATAAGTCGGCGCGCAAGTGTTTGATAAGTTTCAACACTTAGGCCTTCCTTATTCTCTTTAGATCTTCCGTTCTAGGTAAGAAATTACCTTAGAAGTGTTCCGGAAGCTCTGAGAAGAGACTTGGGCGTCGGGAGCTTCAATCCGAGTTTTTGGAAAAAGATCCTCTTGAATGGGGGGCCCATAGGGTCTATTTATAGGCAAAAGAAGACCCCGGGCGGTTACCGGGCGGTTACCACTTAGGTCGCGCAAGTCACCTGCGCGACCAAGGGTGTCGCGCACGTGTACTTGCGCGATAGTGATAAAACTTGCGCGGTGCAGTTGCTGTCGACCCTTTGTTCATGCCTTTGTCGATTTTTGATGTTTTCTTCAAAGGTTGAATCACTTTGAGCTTTGATATTCCCTTTTCTGATCTTTAGATTCTGTGACGAAAGGAGCGTCAACAAAAGTCCCCCCTCAGAGTTGGATCCGGAGAGAAATGAGGATTTGACTCTGAGGAAATCGAATCCATTCAAAGGAAACGGGGGGGGGGGGGCAAGTGTTTAGTGCGCAGAGGACAGCGCACAAGTTTGCGTCGCGCAAGACTTAAGCGCTCTGGGTATGGCGCGCAGATAGGCTTCCTGGCCTATAAATACACGGATTCACCTCCGTACAAGTATCAGGATTTCCGGACTTCATACCTTCTCGAGCTCTCGCCGCGCAGGTCACCTAAGCCGCGCAAGTCTCTTTTCCACTGTTCCCTCACTGTCGCGCTCCTGTAAAGGTATTCGTACTTGCGCGGTTTATACTTGCGCGTCAAAAACTAGCGCGGCACACGAAATACTTGCGCGCCATTGTTTAGATTTGCGCGACTTAATGCCTTGGCCATTTTTTCCGAATTCTTTCACAAATTTAATGAAAAATGAACCCATTTAAGAGTTAAATTTGTTCAAATTTTGTGCAGATTTAATGGCTCCTAAGGGAATTGGAACGGCTGATGAACTGGCTAGCAAGCGGATTGATGACATGATGAACATTATTGGCCATGATTACTATGATATCTGTGACAACACTTTCCTAGATTTGGATAAGTACTTGAAGAAATATCATCTTAATTTCCCACAGAGCATCTACCTGTCTCTGTGTGGTCATGGTCATCTGCAAGGAGTCAATGTTCCAAATGAAAACAATTATACACCTGAGATGCAGCTACACTGCTACTTCTCTATTTTGGTTATGCTGTGCATTAAGAGTAACAACAATGGTGTGAACTTTCAAATTCTTCCTCCATGTCATTTCCTTGCAGATATGAAAATGGCAAACCCATGGGCTGAAATGTTTTCCACTAATGGTTGGTGGAGAGAAGACAAACATGGTATTAGAGCAATATCTGAAAAGAGTACTCTCTCCAAATGGCTCTTTACTTCCAATTCTCTATTCTCAAATCCATGTATCCATCTTCCAAGTCTCTTGGATAGAAACAGAGTCACTGTTTGATCAGCAGAAAATTTTCTCAAACCGCACTCAAGAACATCCTTTTACAATCGTTCCAAGAAGAGCTGGTATCACTGTATCTCTTATTGTATCCAGTTGAATGAATGAATTCCAGGTGGTTGCTAATGAAGCTCGGGATGCCGTAAATCAAATGAAGTGTTATGTTGAAAGCCTCTTGTAATTCTCGAAAAAGAGAAGAGACTCCAGTCTGTGGATGTCCTTCTAACTCTTGTGTATCAATGAAAAACACTTTTGTCTTCAATCATTTGTACCTGCATTCTTTTCACTACCTGCTTCAAATTTACTTAATCCAATGGGCCCAGTAAGTATAGTTTGATTTTTACTAGGATTATTACAAATAATCCTACAAACTTTGAATCTCTTAATTGCTCAATATTACCTAAATCATACAAAAAATGTATATTTAGTGAGCTGGAACTTGACTTTTATTCAGAGTTCCTTTGTCTTTTGTGGGCAGTTTAAAGTCATGCATGCCAGACATAAAGGGGCTAATGTTTAAGGTCGAAATAGCTTTGACCAAAAAAATGGATTAAAATTGATTCAATTCCTTGACAATTTATATGAAAAAAATTACCAAACTCAAGTATGAGAGAAAATATGTAAACTATGGCTTAAGAATATTTGAATCTAAGGAATGATATGAAAAAGATCTAATAGGCATTAGAAGAAGTAGTTTCCAAGAATGAAGTTACTATTATTTAACAAAACCCGTTAGGGGGTTGAAATATGCAGGGCCACCTATGGGCATTGGCTGCATGGGTAAATAAATAGTATCTTTCGGCTGACAAGTCTGTTATGTGGACTGTTTATGCAAGGCCACCTATGGGCACGTGCTGCATAGTCAGGCGAAAGAACTCTTAGAAATTTACTTTCCTAGTGCTAAAATCCAGTGAAAGTTTATGGAGATTCAAATTTTCTAAAGTATAGAGTTTGTTGTATGGAAAGAGGTACTTGAATATGGAGAAGATATTTCCGAACAAGAATATCGAAGAACTGGATGAATATCACTCCTATGAAGGTCTGACCCAAACGTAGGGAAGAAGAATAAACCATAGACTTGAATACTTTCAGATCATGAAAAAGGATATGGGACAAATATGTTAAGGATGGCTATTTTTTGCAGATCCCTACATACTGTCGTTTAAGACAAATAAGGACAAAAGAGGCATTCTTCCCAAGAATGAAGTTACCATTATTTAACAAACCCGTTAGGGGGTTGAAATATGCAGGGCCACCTAAGGGCATTGGCTGCATGGTCAAATAAATAGTATCTTTTGGCTGACAAGTCTGTTATGTGGACTGTCTATGCAAGGCCACCTATGGGCACGTGCTGCATAGTCAGGCAAAAGAATTCTCAGAAGTTTGACATTTTTGTGATTAGAAGTCATGAAAATGGTTATGAAGATATTAAAATATTTAAGGTTAGGATTATAATACACAAAGATGGGTATTGTCCAATGTATATAGAGATACATAGGTCAATGATAACCATAATCATGTTGTGGCTGAGTCCTGAATTTTTAAACTTGGACTTCACTACGTATCTCATAAGAATGAGAATCAAGCCATACGTAGTTCTTGAAATGCAGTTTAACGTCGTACAGGACAAAAGTATGAGAAATCTTAGTTTAGGGTCATAGAATTCGGACCATAATAATGAATACACAGTGTGTGTTTTCATGAGGACTTTTCAGCCAAGGGACTGAAAGTGAAATTTGGGGTTAGGCCCAAAAGACTTGGGACTGGATTCGAGGGATACTCGAATGTTCCTACGTATCCCATAAGGATGGGAATCAAGTCCACGTAGTTCTAGAAATACCCTTTGTACAAATTTGGTTCGTACATGTGAAGGGTGAAAGGGGACTTTAGTGAAATGATGGTTTAACCTGAGATAAAAATTTTAGGCATTACCATGTATGCACGTAGTCTTTTGAAAATGAAACATGATTTTAAAAAATCAATGTCAATAATGGTTCCTTCTCAAATGAGGAAATCAAAGAATATTGTAGTTTATTGTCGTACCAGACAAAAGTGTTGTATAGTTTAACGTCATATAACAAGGACGAAAGTGAATCAATGTAAAGATATTGATTCCAGGGGCGGTTTCACGAATCAACATCATGTGAGATGGTGGTGAACCGATGTGAAGAGATTGTTTTTGGGCTTGAACCTTGGGAGGCTGCCTACATACCCAGCCTGGAGGGCAAGGATCAAAGTCCGTGTAGTTCAATTAAAGAATGAATTAATGATCAAGTTGTTCTTGTGGACAATGATCTAATAAAAAAAATTGTTGGGACTTACACATGGTTAGTGGCCCAAAGAGTGTGTTATGGTTGATGTTCGCTCTAAGCTCACGTGAGTCATACTCGGTGTGAGAAACAAGAGGTAATAACAACCATAACGATGTACAGTTTAATGTCATGTAGGACATAAAAAAGGGACTATGCAGTTTAAAGTCTTGCAGTTAGGACTATTGGTGCTGCACAGTTTAGTGTCATGTAGCAGGGACAAAATATAGTTTAATGTCATGTTGGACCTATCAAGGATTTTCTGTACAGTTTAGCGTCATGTAGTTAGGACGATGGGGATAAAATAGTTTAACATCATATTGGACGAAAGGGGGACTGTGCAGTTTAATTTCATGCCGTAAGGACAAAATAACACACCATTTATGTCATGTTGGACGAAAGTGCGAATAGTTTAAGGTCATATGCATGGACCGTGGATGGTGCAGTTTAATGTCATGCTGGACCTTTGATGATTATATAGTTTAACGTCTTTCCGGACATGAGGGAATTTTATACAGTTTAGCGTCATGTAGTTAGGACGTCACAGTTTAACATCTTGCTGGACATAAGGGATTTGAAAATAGTTTATGGTCATATACATGGACCAGGGATGATGCAGTTTAAGGTCATGCTAGACGGTTCATGGAACTTTTTCACAGTTTAATGTCATGTGGGACGAAGTTGCAGTTTAAAGTCATACTGGACCATTGCTGTATAGTTTTAATGTCATATAGCAAGGACGAACTGGTTCTGTATAGTTTAAAGTCATGTAGCTAGGACTAAGGTGAGCCAATACGAGGATATCAGTTCTGGGGACTTTTTACAGTTTATCGTCATGCTAGACGTTGGAAGTGCCACACAGTTTAATGTCATGTTTCTAGGACAAAAGGGATTTGCAAATAGTTTATGGTCATATACATGGACCAGGGATGATGCAGTTTAAGGTCATGCTGGACGGTTCATGGAACTTTGTCACAGTTTAATGTCATGTGGGACGGAGTTGCAGTTTAAAGTCATACTGGACCATTGCTGTATAGTTTTAATGTCATATAGCAAGGACGAACCGGTGCTGTACAGTTTAAAGTCATGTAGCTAGGACTAAGGTGAACCAATATGAGAATATCAGTTCTGGGGACTTTTTACAGTTTATCATCATGCTGGACGATGAAAGTGCCACACAGTTTAATGTCATGTTGCTAGGACAAAATATAGTTTAATGTCATCTCGGACAAATAAGGAACTTCTGTACAGTTTAATGTCATGTAGATAGGACATAATATAGTTTAATTTCATCTCGGACATTATACAGTTTAGTGTCATGTAGGACATTATACAGTTTAGTGTCATGTAGGACATAATAACATGAACCAATGTGATTGTTTTGGATCTGGGAACAATATTTTGTGTTTATACAAAATACTTCTTCAGAAATCTGGCATTAGTTGGAGTCGTGATGTGTTCTCCATCCATTGAGATTAGAGAATACGCTCCATTGGAGTAGACCTTATGTATTGAATAAGGTCCTTCCCATTTTGGTTCAAGCTTGGGAGGCTTATTTCCTGGTATCATTGTTTCTCTGAGAACCAATACCAATTCTCCCTGGATGAATGAATGAAGACGAACTTTTTTGTTAAAAGCTCGTGCTATTCGATTCAGATAGATTTCCAAGTGGTGCAAAGTGCACAATATTTTCTCATCTAACTGTTCCAATTCATTCAACCGCTTTTGGGATTGCTCATCTGTAGATAACTGATCACAAATGGCTATTCTGAGTGAGGGAAATTGAACTTCAATTGGCAAGACTTCTTCTGTTCCATATACTAATGAATATGGAGTTGACCGCGTTGCATTGCGAGTGGTAGTCCGATAATCCCATAAAGCATGAAAGAGTTTATCAGGCCATGACCTCTTATCTTTATCCACCATCTTTTGCAGTATATTTGAAAGAGTCTTGTTGAAGGCTTCTATCTGGCCATTAGCCGCTGCATGATATCGAGATGAATGGTTGGACTTAATGTTGTATTCTTGATACAATTTCTTTACCTCAGAAGAACTGAAGTTGGTGCCGTTGTCCGTCAATATGGTATGAGGGACACCAAATCTAGTAATGATGTTAGACTTGATGAAGCTAACAATGCATTTAGAACTGACTTCTTTGAGAGGTACTGCCTCTGCCCATTTGGAAAAGAAATCAGTAGCAGTAAGAATGTACTTAAACTGCTTGGCCATAGCTGAAGGGTAAGGTCCCACCACATCCATTCCCCATGTGGAAAATGGCCATGAGTATTTAGCTGTATGAAGCAACTCTGGAGGTTGATGAATGAAGTTGGCATATACTTGGCATGAATGACACTTCTTTGTGAAATTAACACAGTCTTGTATCATTGAAGGCCAAAAGTATCCAAGCCTTCGAATTTGATCAGACAGTCTATGTCCAGATTGGTGGGCACCACAGACTCCTGCATGCACTTCTTTTATGACAGCCATTGTCTCTTCACCATCAATACATCTGAAGAGAACTCCATCAAAACCACGTTTGTAGAGAATTTTCTCGAGGTGGTTTGGGCTATCATAAAGAGTAAAATTGACCACATGTCGCCGGATTTGTTCTTTCTCGGCTCTATCAGGTGGAAGTGTTCCATTTTGAAGGTATTCCCTAATAGGTGACATTCATCCTGTAGTATGACCATACGGTTCAGGAATGGGACTAATTTCATTAATTTCCTCTGTTCTGACTTGAACATAAGGTGAAATTGCACGACGGTGGGCAATACAGATGGTTGTCTCGTCCCGATTTGGATCTGCTAAAGCTGTGGCTATATTAGCCAGTGCATCAGCTTGAGCATTTTGTGATCTTGGGACATAAGAAAATGTTGGTTCTGAAGGGAATTCCGACATTAATTCTTTGACGTAATCATACAAAGGGATTAATTCTTCTTTTCTGATGGAATAATCCCCATTGACTTGTTTGATTACCAGGTCTGAATCACCTTTCACCTTTAAGTGATTCACTTTTGCTTGAAGCACTAACTCCAAGCCTGTAATGAGAGCTTGGTATTCAGCTTCATTATTGGAACCACCTTCCCACAACAAAAAGGAATAAGGTAACACTGCCTTATCTAGAGAAATGAGCACAATTCCTAAACCAACTTTGTTGAATTTAGGATTTTCCATTTTCTTCCCTGTTGGACTTCTAGAAGCACCATCAAAATACATTTCCCATGTTTGAGGACTCTCTTGAATAGAGAAAACTTCCTCATCAGGGAGTTCGATATCTGAATACGTGTCTTCCATTGAAGGATGTTCAGCCAGGAAATCAACCGGAGCTTGGCCCTTAATTGCCTTTTGAGACACATACTGAATGTCGAACTGGTGTAGAATAACAGCCCACCTTGCCAGATGTCTTGTAAGCATTGGACGACTAAGGATGAATTTGAGCGGATTATTACGAGATACCAATTGGACCTCGTGATGTTGCAGGTAGTGTTTCAGTTTCTGAACAGCAAAGATTAATGCTAGGCAGCACTTTTCAATACTTGAATACCGGGTTTCTGCTTCAAGCATAGTTCTACTGAGATAGTAGAGACTATTTTCATTCCCAGCATCATTCTTTTGAGCGAGAAAGGCACCCAATGATCGCTCTAAAGCTGTCACATAGAGAATAAGAGGTCTACTCTCAACAGGTGGCATGAGTACTGGTGGACTTAAGAGGTATTTCTTGAGAACATCAAATGCTTCTTGACATTCTTCAGTCCATTGGTAAGGGACTCCTTTCTTCAATAATTTGGTAAAGGGTAAACTTTTTCCTGCCAAATTGGCGATGAAACGCCGAATATAGGCTAAGTGTCCTTGAAGTCCTCTTAATTATTTCAAATTCTGAGGAGGTGACATACCAAGGATTGATTTGGTCATCTCAGGATCGACTTCAATACCACGATGGCGTACAATAAAGCCGAGGAATTTTCCTGAGGTTACCCCAAAAGCACATTTTAAGGGGTTCATCTTCAAACTATGTTGTCGAAGCTTGTGGAATATGACTTCCAAATCAGCCAAGTGATTAGAACGTTATTTGTATTTAACCACCAAATCATCTACATAGCATTCAACAAACTTCCCTAAAAGGGTTTTGAAGATACGATGCATGGCGCGTTGATATGTTGCACCTGCATTCTTTAAACCAAAGGGCATCACCCGGTAACAAAACACACCTTGAGGAGCTCTGAAGGCTGTATATTCCTTATCTTCTAGGGCCATTCGGATCTGATTATATCTAGAATATCCATCCATGAAAGAAAGTACTTCATAGCCAGCCGTCGCATCAATTAAGAGTTCTGTAATCGGAACTGGGAAATCATCTTTAGGACAATACCGATTAAGATCTCTGAAATCGATGCAAACCCTAATTTGTCCATTCTTCTTCTTTACAGGGAAAATATTAGCCAACCACTTGGGATATTGAACTTCTCTGACGAAGTTAGCTTTGATAAGCTTATCTACTTCAGCTTCAATTTTGGAAGCATAGGTTGGGTGTGTTCTTCTCGCGGCTTGCTTGAATCCTCGATGTTCTTTTGGCAAACCCAAATGATGGGTGGCAACATCAGGATCAAGGCCAGGCATCTCTGTATAATTCCAAGCAAAAATATATTTATTTTGCTTTAGAAAAGAAATATACATCTCCTGCTCTTCAAGGGTCATGGCCGCACTAATTAAAGTGGGGCGTGGATCTTTCTCTGTACCCAGATTTACTTCTCTGAGTTCATCCACAGTGGTAGAGATACCCTCTTCAAATGCTGGAGGAGCATCTCTAAGATCTTCCTCTTCCTCTTCATCATGTGTTATTTCTTCCGTTTCTACTTGCAAAGTAGATGAAAAAACGAAATTCTCATGATCATAAGATATGTCAAAATTTTCACATTTTGAAGAAGAAGCTTCCATTTCCGACCCTATTGATGATAAAGGGTCTTCTTTGGGAAATAAAGAGGAGATGATGGATTGAGAATCGACATCATTACTCACCTCTGGTGTTGCTATAACTTCTTCTGGCCTGATTAGCAAAGTATAGACTTGTTGGATTTCAGCAGATGAAATGAAAACGTCACCACTTATGCTTTCATCACTGCTTGGTAAGTTACCAATTTCTCCCATGTTGTCTGGCTCGATTGCCATAATTGACATTATGGATCTTTCCATAAGAGTATTTTGATTTGGGCCTATTTTGTCAATTTGGCTGATAGGTAACACATAATCTGTACTCACATGTGAAAATGGATTTATTGGAATTTTTTCCAAACCATATGGAGCATTAACTATGGTAATTTCCTTCATTGTAGATTTTTCTCTTCCCTTCATGTGATAAAATTCCGCCTCAATGTATTGAGACTCACATGTATTGAACGGGGCCTTATCACCATACAATGTTCCAACTTGACCATCGAAACAGTATTTGAGACATTGATGGTATGATGACGGAATAGCTGCATGCTGATGTAGCCAGGGTCTTCCAAGCAAGATATTGAAAACTGAGTCTTGATCAACAATCATGAAATCCGAATTGGAAACAAGATCTCCAAACTGAGTTCTGAGTGTAACATCTCCCAGTGGTTCTTGTTCATTTTTATCATATCCTTGTAACATCATGGTAGAAGGAGATAAATCAGATTCCGTGAGGCCCAATCGACGAAGTGTACGAATGGGCATGAGATTGACTCCTGAACCATTGTCAATGAAAGCTCTTCGAACATCTATACCATTGACTTTTCCAGATAAGTACAAAGGTTTTATGTGCCCATGCACAACATCATCTTCATCTTTATCAGTAAAAGATATCACTGCATGGCATTCTGTAGGATTATTCTCTATGTGATAGATTTTAGCTGCAGCAATTTCAGCTTCAAACTCCTGAGGACTTGACAAAGCTTCGATGAGTGCTTCCTGAAGATCTTTTGACAGATTCAAAGCATCCAAAATTGATAACTTGGCTGGTACTTGGGACAAGTGTTTAAATATATCATACTTTTGATCTAGAGGTCTGCGTTTCCCAATAGGAATATGCGGTTTAGCAGGTACCTTGGAAGCAGATGCTTTGGAAGCTGATGCATCTTGTATTGAAGCTGGAAACATCCTTGGTTTTGGCAGATTAGACTGATTAGATCCATTTACTTTCTGAGATAAAGAAGATGGAACTTTTAATCGGTCTTCCAAAATAACTGTGCCACAACTGAATTGGCCATTGGCAGAAGAACTTTCTTGTTCTTTTTGAGCTCGCTGAAGGGCTCTACCACGAGTTTCTGCTGCATATACAGTGCTAGCAGGGGTAGAATTAGAGTAGTGGCTTTGGAAAGATCCACGTCTTCCCCTATATCCTGAACCTCTAGAACCTCTTCGGATTCCCTTATTTGATACAGGGAATTCAGGCTCATCAAGACTGGAATATGAATCTGTTAATTGAATCATATTAACAGAACCAAAGATTAACTCTTCGTCTGATAAAGACTCTGCCTGCTTAGCCTGTTTAGGCTGTGCCATTTGGTGGGACGGTGCTTGTGGCTCTGAAGTAGATGGAATGAAATCTGCCAGAGTCAAAGACAATTTAGGCTTTGATACATACTCATATTCTCCTGATTCCTCTTTCTTCTTTGAATTACGCTGCCCTTTTGAGGATTTGTCTTTTGATGGAGGCTTTACTGCAGCTTTTGTAGGAGACACAATTGGCTTCTTCAATTGTGTTCGCAAAATGGAATGGGTCCGATTGATTGTCTTTCTAACCATCCAATCATCATATTTTTTCGCAGTTTTGCTTTTGACTTCCTGCCACTCGCCTCCTTCCTCTGGATCTGTAGCGGTAATACACGCTATATGAGCTGAAGAACCTTTCAATTTGACTTGTCCCAAGTCGACCATTTTTTGCAGGAGGTCTTTAAAGACAAAACACTCCTGGATGGGATGCCCCAACATTTGATGAAAGGGACAATAATTGGGACGGTCTTCATCTCCTTCCTTGTTTGGCCTCTTGGGCACTGGTAATTGAACCAAATTATTTTCCAGAGTTGAAATGAAGTAACCAGGAACTTGCTCACTTCGGAAAGAGTATGTTTTACTCTTCATATCCTCAAATTGTTTTCGTCGTTGATCTCTTTGATCATTTGGACGAAACGGCCTTTGTTGTTGGCGTTCAGGAGGTGGAGTCCTTCGAGAAGATGAAGGTTTTGAAGTAGATATAGGTACAGGTGCTTGTTTAAGCATAACTGTAGCAGTTTCTGCTTTACCCATTCTTCTTCCTGGAGCTGATGGAATTACACGAGATTTAACCTTAGCCTGTATAAGGGAATCTTCAATCTGCTGAGCGATTGAAGTAAGGTCTCGAAACCCTCCTGTGTATTTCACAGGGATCAATGGCGTGCGTAATTAGTCACGCAAATTTGCCACATAGATTGGCAACAATTCCTCCTGAGGGAGTTCTAAACTCAGGGAATACGTTAATCCCTTCCAACGAGAAATGAAATCAGAGACTCTTTCATTTTCCCTTTGCTTGCAGTTTGTAAGATCGAAAACTGTCGTTTTTGGCAAAGTTAAGCTAAACTGAAGAAGGAATTTTTGACGAAGATCCTCCCATCCGATGACTGACCGGGATTGCAAGATTGTATACCAGACAAAAGCTGGTCCTTGCAAGGTTCGCACGAAACATCTAAGTTTCACTGCTTCTTACTGCTCTGGAGTTCCCATCATAGGATCACAACAAGACACGTAATGCGTCAAATGTTGTTCAGGGTCGCCTGATCCATTGAAAGTAGGGAAAACAGGGTTTCCAAAACTGGATGGAGGAGAAATTGAATCTACCCATTCAGGGTAAACTTTCTTTTCAGGTTGAACTTGCGCCCGTTTCCCTTCCATAGTTTCTAACCGAGCTGTTAATGACTCAATAATAGTTATTAACTTTTGAGAAACATCAGGTTGAACTTGGTTTTGGGTAGGTGCAATGAATGGAGTTTGGACAGACGTGATGGTTGGTGCTGCAACTGATGGTAGTGCTGCCAACCATTGTTGTGCGCACACCTTCTTCATTTAGGTCTTTGTGCGCAACTTCTTGAGCAGGAACCTCTTCGTCTGATCCCTCTGATTGATCCTCATCTGGTGAATCAGCAGCAACGACATTGATGACATTAATGGATGCATATTCCATGGAATCCTTTCTATCAGCATTTCTGTGATATTGTCTTCTTCTATGTCCATGATGAGACATGGCATTCTGTTGACTTGATCCCTCATGAACTTCTTGGAGAACCGTCACTTGGAGAGAATCTCCTGATAGCTTGGCTCTTCGTTCCTTTTGAGGCTTATTCCCTAATCGAGAGAATACTGACTTTCTCTGAGGGAGGGATTGAGGATTTGAAAAAGTCCCCAGTCCGGTGGACTGGGGATGTTCATGCTGCTTCTGCTCAACTCCTCGAATCCCATTTGTTGACTCTGAGGGTTGGGTTAGAGAAGTCCCCAGTCTGACAAGATGGGGTGTCTCTTGACATGATATGTCTGAGATCTTCGTAAAATCTCTCTTGATCTTGTGAATCTTAGTTCGGAAATTAGCTGGATGCATTAACCTGTATCCACTTTTATCACCTGGTTCAACATATCGTTGGATGATTTCCGAAACTTCTGTCATTTGATGACGTGTTTGCTCCAGACGAGAGGCTTGTGCAATATTCTCGCCTGCTTGATGTAGGAGTAATTTAACAACTTGTTCTCTATATACTTGATTTTGAGAGGTACTAGTTGAAGCCTGTTCTTGAGCAAGCTTTTGATTATGAACAAAGCCCATTGACTGTGGCCGGCCATGGGCAATAACATTGCATGAGACCATTTTCAGCGGGCTTTGCTGACCGGAAAGCACTGTGAAATGTAGTGCTCCGTGAACACCCCATCCTATGATATGAACATCAGATGGAGCATTGGCAATTAACTGACGCAATTTTCTTAGTGCGCCAAGGCATGAACGTTGAAGGGTTCTCTGTTGCTTTTCAGCCTTCGGATACCGAGAGACTGATAGAGATGCCAAATCAATATGACGTTGTAACCCTTCTATTATCTTAAGATGATTTTCATATTCATCGTAAGATAATACCTTCTTCTTTTATTGAAAAAGAGTTTTCCATATGTTGAGACGAATATCATGGATTCCATCATCCGTCAACATCTTTGGAATGTCGTACTGGGAGTCAGCCAAAGGCCAAAACATGACTAGTACTTCACCTTTTGCCAGTTTTTTCCTCATGTTCAGCATTTCCTCTTTATCATTAAATGAAGATTCTTCTACCTGTTTGGACCAGAGTTGGTGTTTCCTTGTTGCTTCATCGGATTCAACAAGATTAGTAGAGAAATCACTATTCATGCTGGAAGATGAATGACCCAGGGATGGTTCGGAGAATAACCTGAACCCCAGGCTATCTTCTGATGGAGAAAGAGTTTCACCTGCCGATAGTAAAGAATCAGACATGATTGGTTTTACGTTTGCAAGTGCCTCGAGATAGGTGGGCTTTCTCGTCACTACATTGCCATCTGAAGAATTTTCGACACAACATGAATCACTACTGTGGAGAGGACTTTCGCAGCGAAATTCATCACCATGAGGAGGACCATCATGATGGGTTACAACAAAAGATGAAATCTCTTGCTCCTTGGTCTTCTGACCACACATAGGGTTCCTGTGGCTCTCATCTGAAGAAGAAACTTCAAGATTGACCGAACTTTCATGAAGCAAGTCTTCATGAGGGAGTGTCTGTTGAAGACCTTCAGAATTAATGTTCCCGTTATTGGGAACTGAGGGAGTAGAATCTTGAATTCCGACAGATAAATGTCTGAGGGCTTCAAGAACTCCAACATCGAGAAAGGCTTGGTTACAGATTGGCCTTTGATCTCCTGACTGTGCTGGGCAGATCTTTTTCTTAGATGCCTTCTTACTCGCTTTAGAAACCACTTGATGACGAAAGTGATTGCTCTGAGCAGGTGTATGTGCCTGATCAGGAAAGATGGTCAGGTTAGGCTGACGATCTCCACTCAAATCAGGTGTATGTGCCTGACTTTGTTGTCCGTATGATATGGGGGAGTATTCCCCATAACCCTCTTGGACTGGAACAGATGTGTGTGTCTGTTCCGGAGTAAATCGTTGATGTGTCACTCCATTGCTAGGGATAGATTTATGTGTCTGTCCCTGTGATGATGCTG
This sequence comes from Viscum album, assembly GCA_963277665.1. Taxonomy (NCBI): domain Eukaryota; kingdom Viridiplantae; phylum Streptophyta; class Magnoliopsida; order Santalales; family Viscaceae; genus Viscum; species Viscum album. Next base: position 435,227,260 of record OY728158.1, on the reverse strand, counting down.
AAGCTGTTATGATATCCTGGCAAGCATCCAGAATATGAGCAGGAATTTGCTTCTGCTCTTTCACCATTGAAAAAATATGTTTGGTGAATTCAGCCGCCGGAACGGGGATATACGTCCATTCCGGGCTTGGAGTAGGTGTATGTGCCTGCTCCTGTCCTCCTTTTCCTGTCAGTGAATCCTGACAGTACTCAAGTGTGGAGGCAGAGAGTTGAGTCTGCCTCCTGTTTGTCGTCGGGACTTTCCGACTGACTTCTCCGTGCGCTACCAAGCGAGACTGTTGGTAGGCTTGATTAGTATTAGCAGGTGTATGTGCCTGCTGTTTACACTTCGCCAAACGCGGTTGACGAGATCCATCATATGTAGTCAGACGAGCCTGCTGACTAACTGGTGATGTATAGGCAGGTGAATGTTCCTGCCTATAGTACTCCGCCAGAATTGCCTGGTGGGATTGGCGTGATGCTTCCAGACGAGTCTGCTGGACAGCGGAATTAAAACGGACAGGTGTGTATACCTGCTCGTTGTTTGCCACCAAGTTAGGTTGGTGGACTTCTCCGGAGATGGCAGGGATGAAAACCTGCCTATTGTTAACCTGATTCCGTATCTAGTGGTTCATCTTGCCTGCTCGGGTTCGAGGAACCTGAGATGAATGCCTGGAGTCGGTACCCTCATCATGTTGAGGGCGCACTACCGCACGATTCTGGCGGCGATTGTTGATGGGAGCCCTCGGGAAGGACTCCTATCTTTTTGAACTAAGGCCCTGAGGGACCTGCTCATTCACTTCCTCAGAGTAAGGGAGTGAATGGAAATTGCGTTCCGGGGATAACGACCCGAAACGGTTGGAGACGGTAGTCAGCACCGCCTGCTTCTTGATTGCTGGCCGCCGTTGTCCGGACAACCAGGTAGAGTTGTTAACCTGGAGGGATTGACGAGCGGCCTCCAGAGTTGGGATAGTACCGTTGCGACAGTACTCCTTAACTAGTGCATTAGAAACCCAGCGTTGAAGACGCTGAGTTGGTGATGTCATCCTCAGAGCGGATGACGTTCCAGAAGGAGTAGCAACATTGGTTTTCACAGCAGCAGACCTCACAGTAGAGGTGTTCACAGTAGCAGTATTCACAGGGGTGAATTTAAGGAAAGCCATTTTGCAGAAGATCTTGAGAAAAAAGGGTGCCTGTTCCATATAACAGACGTAATCAAGATGAATCCGGCCACTACATCTTTTGGATGAGCACATGTCAATGATTGATTTGTTTGGCCCAAGGGGCCTAACAAATAAGAATAAAATCATTTTAACTTGGTTAAGGATTCACGTCGGGTTCACCATTTTTGTTTCGCACAGAATCCGGGGATGACCTCCTGGACGGGAGATTGAAACGTTCCGATCGGTTTCTAACGGGTTTGTTCGTAGAACCGGAAACATCCAATGATTCCACATCCGTTTGGACCTACTTTCCAAAGGTAGGCGCTCATTAGCTTGTGGACTAATGAGGCTTAGGAATTTTCATTGGTCGAGAGGATGGGAGGTCGGACTCATCACACCTTTTTGAGGGGAATTATTGTCTACTCCGGGACTCTCTTTATAGATTTAAGTTATGTTCGTGAATCCTTATTACATTACCAAGTATAAAATGAGCTTTCCTTTAGTTTTAACAATCAATGATTAAATATGAAAGAAATTTAGAGAATCTTTTATATGTATTCGAGGTTCTTCATCAAATAGAGAATCATCTATATCTGTTTAGAGATTCTTGGTCAATGGTATCCTTCAAAACATTTATATAAAAGTCTCTTGGTCATTATGATGACCAGGCTGGTTTTAAAGCCACTCAGTGGGGCACTTGAAGTTTATCGTCATTCAGAAGGACAGATATTATTTCAAAGCTGGGATCGAACCCATAAATGGGCTACCTACGTATCCTTTGTTTTGTAAAAGGAATCAGAACCCATGTAGTTCGAGTTATGGAGTATGATGTTTATGATTGATGGCTCAAAGATGAATGTCGTAATTACTTTTACACTCTAAGCTCACGTGAGTCATGCTCAGTGTGAGAAACAAGAGGTATTGGTAAAAATTAGACAATTGTTCCATGAAAGATGCAATCATAATAATTTGTTTGGGGCTTATGTATGTATGACTGCCCAGATAGATGAAAGTTTAGGATTCAATTTTAGGGAGAAAATCCATGAACATGGTCCATAAAGTTATATGTGCTTCATGAAGATTTGAATACTCTAATCTTTGGGGCTTACTCCTAAGGAGGATGCCCAAGTTAGGAGGGGATTTATGATTGGGTTTTACTCCTGAAAAGGAAACCCAAGTCAAGGGTAAATTAGGACTGGTTAAGAGAAATTTAAGGGGACTTGGGGCTTACTCCTGAAAAGGAAGCCCAAGATTATGACTGAGACATACTCCTAAAAAAGGAGGCCCAGGTTAGGGGACTTGGGGCTTACTCCTGAAAAGGAAGCCCAAGATTATGACTGAGTCTTATTCCTAAAAAGGAGACCCAGGTTAGGGATTAAGGTTTGGGGCTTACTCCTGAGGAGGATGCCCACCGTGGGAAACTTTAAGAATTTGGGGCTTACTCCTGAGGAAGATGCCCAGATTAAAGAACTTATAACTGGGGATTATTCCTGAAAAGGAGACCCAGTTTAAGGATTCTCTCATCTTAAAGGATGAGGTTGAATGAATGAACTCTCAATCTTTGGTGACATGAGGATATTAAAATCACTAGGTTTTGAGAGATATTCCACAGAATTCCTTTCAGATAAGGAAGTCAAATCAAGAAATCATGCCATAAATGGCTTTGAAGAGTGTCTTGAAGACTGAATCTTGAAAAGGAAAGGTGAAATGGCTTAAGAGGGGTAAAATGGGCAAGATGGGCACCCAAAACGATAGGGGTGCGCAAGTCTTGAAAGGCGCGCAAGTCTTCCGTGGGCGCGCAAGTATTGGTCGCGCAGGTATACCTGCGCGACACATGGTGTACTTGCACGATTTTCAACCAGCATTGAAATACTTGAGCGACTCTTTTTTAAACCCTTTAGAATTTTCTTTAGGTTCTTCCAGAAAAGGGACGCGCAAGTTATATTGAAGGAAATAAGTCGGCGCGCAAGTGTTTGATAAGTTTCAACACTTAAGCCTTCCTTCTTCTCTTTAGATCTTCCGTTCTAGGTAAGAAATTACCTTAGAAGTGTTCCGGAAGCTCTGAGAAGAGACTTGGGCGTCGGGAGCTTCAATCCGAGTTTCTGGAAAAAGATACTCTTGAATGGGGGGCCCACAGGGTCTATTTATAGGCAAAAGAAGACCCCGGGCGGTTACCGGGCGGTTACCACTTAGGTCGCGCAACTCACCTACGCGACCAAGGGTGTCGCGCAAGTGTACTTGCACGACAGTGATAAAACTTGCGCGGTGCAGTTGCTATCGACCCTTTGTTCATGCCTTTGTCGATTTTTGATGTTTTCTTCAAAGGTTGAATCACTTTGAGCTTGGATATTACCTTTTCCGATCTTTAGATTCTGTGATGAAAGGAGCGTCAACAGATATTCTTACAAAATATTTTTTTGATTTATTTATGGCTAGGTTTTCTTCACAATTTTCAGGGTTCCACATACTTGATTGAGATGGTATTGGGTCTCGTGCATCAGAGGTAATTAGTTCTCCTTCAGTTTGAGGTTGGTTAACCTATGTACATGCATTTAATTTGATAAATATAATTTATTTAAGGTTTATATGGGTGTTTTTATTATATTATAAGCTAAATATATCATTTCAAATGGTTGGGGTGATTGGAATTTGTTTTCCCTTATCAATCATGAATTTTTCTAAGATGTAGACATACTTTTTTCCATAACTATCTTTTTTAAAGATTGTTTGAAATTGAAAGAACCTAAGGTTTTTTTATCATCCAATTAATTTTAAATGTTTTTTTGGAAATAATAATACATTTTAATCATTATTTATAGTTTTCTATAGAGGCCTAATGGCATGATTGGATTCCATATAACTTCAAAATGGTTTCTAATTCTCTTCATAATTTTTAAATATACCACATTCCCATATCCATATATATATATATAAGAATACTCTTTGTATATATCAATACAATCTTGGATGAATATGTACATTAGTTCAAGGGGTATTTATTTATATTGATATTCATACATATCTAATTGTAATGAAAGGATTTGGAATCAGAGAAGATATGGTTTAAAAGTGGTTTTCCAAATGATAAATATTTATTTCCAAATGTGGAGGCTTGGTCGGAACCTTGATATGTGGAATAATGTTTTCCTTGGTTATGGAATTAGATTCTGAAAGTAAATTTGTTTCCTTTTTTTTGTGATTTAAAATTCTCAAAATGATAAGTCCCAGTTGGTACCTTTGAGTATTTTCTTAAAGTGAACCCTAAACAGAATCCCTATAGACTATAGAGGGTCTTCAGATATATGCTTTTGGGAGGTGGGATTGATATATGAGATATTTTTATGTGTAAAGTAGATTCTAGTATTATTTGAATAATACCACACCTCCCATTTTTACAAAAGTCATGAGATCCTAGGTATCATAATGAAGGTCAAGAGATAATTACCATTTAAGTCCCAATTAGACAAACTAGATCCCCCATGGTAGGTGAATGTCCTTGATGGGATGTTCCACTAGTGAGGCAAGTTCAATGAATATAGTTGGTAATAGAATATAGATCACATCATCACACCAATATATAGTTCCCAATTGAGTACATCTAGTTTCCCTCCACTTGGTGTCCAGGACCTACCCTAATAATTGTTTTACTTATACTCTATTTTATATTATTTTTTGGAAATTTATAAAATTATTTCACTATGATTATTTTTTACTGGTAACTCTTAAGTTTCCACTTATTTATGCCAGTTCTAATTTCCTTTTATTTGTTACTTCTGGTGATATTATTTCTACTTATATTCTTTCCCATTAAAATTATTCTTTCTTTACATTATTCTTCTTATAAATGGGTTTTTGGAAAGACTTTAATTATTTGGATAATATTTTGGAGATTAAAAGACAAAATGGTGTATGAGTAACCTTATCCTGTTACTTATTTTAAAAAGAAATGAAAACATTATTTTTATATATTTTTATTATTAAAAGATCATGAAATGGTTTTCTATTTAAAGGTAAGTCATATGTATTAGTTTCTCTTTTGGAATCCCTAGGAATCTTAGTGTTCAGGCCTATATTATTATTTTTATTTTTAGGTCACACTTATCTTTTATTTCCTCCCATGGGGTGTTGTGGTTATTTTATTGGGTAGTGAATGAAATATTCATAAGGTGGAAGGTATGTTTGCAGTGTAATTCATTTATACCGCTTTATCCACTTAGTCTTTTACTAATTTCTATGCTCATATGTGTAGATATATTATGGAGGAATACGGTAAGCATTATACAGTAATATTTACCTTTTATAAGTGGGATACCGGGGTGGTGAGGGAGGTTTTTGGTGCTCACTAATGTTCACTAATTTCATAGTTTGATATTAGGTTTCTGTTTGTTTAATTTTTCATCAGTGTGGACATCTGACATATATAAGGGTTATTCTGAGACTTTATTTAATTTATGTTGATTATTTAATTAATGTTGATTAGGCTAAATCATTCTCAAAATGTTATTACTTGATTCCAAGACACTTTGGATAACCATTAGAGATTAGGAACACCCTTTCATACTTATCATGAATTGGGTAATGCATCCAAATGAGGGATAAATCGGGTTGGTTCTTCAAAAAATGGTATAAAATGAAGTTGGTTTCTTTTCTCCATAATAACATTTACTCTTTCATGAGTCGAAATTTTTATTTGGTATGTTTGGTAGATAGATATAGGATCATTGGAGATCAATACTTAGTTTATAGGTCAGTGTTTGATCACCACCACTCATGATGAGACAATAGTTACTAGGAGATTTTGGGATTTTATTTTTATATTTTATTTTGGGAAAGAAATGAGAGTTGAGATGGTGATACATGGTGATATCACATGAATTAGTAACCTATGTGGAGCCCTCATATGTAGTTATGTGTTAATATTAGTGATGTTTGAGTGGTTGAAACATGGTCCACCAAGCCATGTGGTTAATTAAAACAGAGTCAATAGCCTCTAAATGGTTGGATTTATATTGTGTGTTATTGGTAAATTTAGTTTTCACAAATTTTTTTTAAAGGGTTTTGGATTTTATAGTATTTTTCAAGAAATTTTTTAAAATTTTAAAAATGGAAGTTTGTTTTTTGAAATAGTTATAAGTGGTTAAAATCAGTTTTTAATTTAAAATTAGGATTTTGGTGATTGGTAAAAATTATACAAAAGGATTTTTAAAGTATTTATATCAGAAATATTTTTTTTTGAAATAATGGGAATTTTATTTTGAAAATTTTAAAGGGGGTTTTTGAAAGAAATTTTCAAACAAATGGGGTATCCTAAAATTTTAAAATAGATTTAGAATATAAAATGTCATTCAAAATGTATAATTTAATGAAATTACTTGGTTTTGAAAACTATTTAGACATGACATTTAAAAAATTTAAGAAAATTGGTATTTCTCTAAGTAGGGTTTATAAATATAAAATTGTTAAATTATTTTTAATAAAAGATTTGAAAATATATTGAAATAAAGTTAGATGGGTTTTAATGGTGGATGAAATATTTTCAGGGTTTGTTTTGAAAAAAGATACTCGAACTTTTAAATCTAATGTTGGAGATTTTAAGGGGAAAAATTTAGTTTTTTAAATATTATTTTGTTTGGTAAATTGTGTTTTTTGTTTTGGTTTATGATTTATATTGAGACCATTATATTTATATTGTGAATAATTAATCGGTGTATTCATGTTTCATTTTATTAAAGTATTCCCCAAAAGAGTCTTGGAAAATATTGGATAGTTTGTGTCTTGAATGTATTTCTCTATGTCCATGTAAATATTAGTCTTGGGGATCTTTATTTTATATCATTTTTAGGTTTAGACTTGGTGTGTTTGAGTTGGTTGGAGTCTTTGAGGAAATTCTGAATAAGTGTTTCTCTTTGTATTCCCCTTGATAACTCATTAGGGAGTGTCAATTATTTCAATGATGAAATATTTTTATGAGGTGTATTACTCAGTTTTGATCTTACTCATTTGAAAAGGGAAAGTCTTTGGTATGTGATCGGGATCATTGGGAAGGGTGATTTGATTCTTTTGATTGGTTGGGTTCACCGAGTGTCGGTGTTTTGAGAGTTGGTCCTAGGTTCTCCTCCCTTGGATAGAAACCATAGCCCATGTAGATCTTGTTAAGGAATGTTTGTTTGAGGAATTATTTTTTTGTGAAATTTCTTCGTATGTGGATTCCATTTTTTGTGTCACTAATTTCTGATCTAATGAACTTCCTTTATTTTTCCTTCCATTTATAATTCTGTGTTTAATAAAAATTATTTTTTAGGGAAATTCTAATTTTTTTTGTTGTAAAGTGGTGGTTATTGTCATCCCATACATTGTTTCTTATAGATTTTAGATATCATTAATAATTTCGAGTTTGTTTTAAATTAGTAAATAAATGTTTGACCATATTCCTAATTTGGTGGGGAGACCACCATATAAGAATCTTGTGGTGAAATTGGTATTCAAGATTCCCTGATGGGATATTTTTTGTCACCACACCATCAAACCCCAATCATATTAGTTTGGTTATCCCGGACCATGGGTCATGTGACATATTCTCATAGAGATCCTAAATAGACCATGATGATTTTATTTGGTGATTTCTATATAAAGGGTTGGGGTGTTACTTGTTTTTTTGTTATGTTTGGAAATGTAAGTCTTCGTATTTTTATTCTTTAGTTTAATGGTATGCATTATTTAATCTATACATTTATCTCCTTGGATGTATGGTTTGATATTTTAGTATTATTTATTTAAATTATTTTGGATTTTAGAGTTTTGGATTTGGAAAAAGGATGTGAGAATTAATCATTAGGTCTTCCAGTTTTCGGAATCTCATTATGAGTAGTTGTTTAACCTTTTTCTGTGTTGTGATCAACCAAATATCTATATACTTTTGGGGATAGAAAGTGTCTTGGTGGGGATAATGATAATAATAATCCTCGATTTATAAATTAATATTAATTTTTTAATTATATCTAAACTAATTTTTTAATTTTTGGTTGAACTGATTTTATTTTTAAATTTTTGATTTTCTTCTTAGGTGCATGGTTGCACATGGTTAATAGAAACCATGAGAAAACCAGGTTAGTGCATATATGAATTTATAGATCTGATAATATAGTTGTTACATGGTTTACTTAACTTTTTGGCCCTCCCATTCATGATTCCCCATGATCCCAGTAAATGGTGCACGACCGGAAAATGATTTAGCTAACTACGTGGAAAAACCGTGGACATTGTCCATTGGTAATTTTTTTTTTAAAATATCATCCTTCCCTTTGTAAAATAAAACCCTTAAAGGATTTATCTCCCTAATTCCATCCCTTCTTTTAAACACTACATAGTAGGGGATCCCTCATGTAGGATATCCCTTCTCTCCTACATCCCTTTTAAGCCACTTCCACTCATAATTATTAGTGTGATCATCTTATATTGGTATTTAATATATTCCATTTACCTTATTATTCATCCTTATTTTCCCCCCATTGTAGCGTGTGGTTGGCCAAACCCTAGGATATTATTACAGTTTGAGTTTTTTGTTTTCTTTTTGGATTGGGTTTATTCTCATTTTTTGGTGTTCCATGGTCATGATTGAGATGATATTGGGTCTCTCACATTAAAGGTTGCGTTTTATCCTTCAGTTTGAGGTTGGTTACCATATTTCCAAGAATTGTATTTGAGAAATATAATTCTTTTACGATGTTTATGGGTATTTTTATAATATTATAAGATAAATATATCATTGAAAATGGTTTTAATGATTGGAATGAGTTTTCAATTGTCATTTATGTATCTTCCAAAGTTTCTTCCATGATTTTCCTTTACCAAAAAATATTTTCAAGTTAATTTAAAATTCCAAGAAACTCAGGTGTTTGTTTTATCATCCAATTGGTTTTGATTGTGTGAGTTTGGAATGAATAAGATTTTTTTGACCTTTCTTATAATTTTCTATAAATTCATAGTAGCATGTTTTGATTCCAAATAACTTAAAAAATGGTTTCCAATTCTCTTCCACATTTTTGAATATAATTTATTCACATATCTATATATATACACATAGGTGTCATCTTTTTACACATTCAAACAATGTTGGGTGAATTTTACATCAGTTTAAGGGGTATTTATATATATATTAAGGTACATATGTGTCCAATTATAAATAATGGATTTGGAATTTGAGAAGATATGGTTTAAAAGTTGTTTTCCAAATGATTAATATTTATTTGCAAATTTTAATCCCTAATTAGAACCTTGAAATGCGGATTGATGTTTTCCTTGGATTAGGTAATATGTTTCCATGGAGGTGATTTATAATTCCCAAAATTCAAAGGCCTGAATGGTACCTATGAATGTTTTAATAAAGTGAATGAATCCATGAAATCTCTCTATAATAGGGAGGGTATTAACATATATGGTGTTGGGTGGTGGGCTAGGAAGATGAGATGTATGTATGTGTGAACTCAATTGTGCTATTATGTGAAGGCCACATCACCTACCATTTTTACTAAATTAATGGAATAAAAGGCATTGTAGTGTGGGTCAAGATTAAATTTTTATTTAAGTAAAAACTATATTGATTAGATCCACCATTTTAGGTGAATATGTATGGCAGGTTATGCCACCAGTGAGTCCAGTTCTGGGAATCCAGCAGGTTATAGACTTTGGATCACATCAACACACCAATAGATGGTTCCAAACCAAGTACCTATAGGGTCTATTTATTTGGTATATAGGATCTCCCATGATAACTATTTTACTTGTACTTTGTTTTTCCCTTATTTTGTGGAACTTTAAAAAATGATTTCACTGTGTGGTTTTTTATTGGTAACTCTTAGTGTAACACGTTTTTATACCTATTCTACTTTCCTCGGTTCTATAGCTCCTTGTGATATTCTTTCAACTTCTATAATTTCCCATTGAATTGATTCTTTCATCACATGATTCTTATTATAAATGAGTTTTGTAAGGTAATTAATTATTTTAAAACTAGTTTGGGAAATAAAAAGGGTAAATGGTTTTTGATTAGCATCATCCAGTTACTTGTTTTAAAAGAAAATGAAAACCATATTTTTATATATTTATATTATCAAACTAGAATGAAATTATTATCTATTTAAAGGTAAGGAATATGGAACTGTTTCTATTTTGGAATCCCTACTGAGATTATTTCTCATTCCTATATTTTCATTTTACATTATAGGCAATGTTTATCTTTTATTCCCACCCATGGGGTGTTTTTGTTCTTTTATTGCGTGATTACTCATATATTCACAAGGAGGCTAGTATATTTGTAGTTTAGTTTTATTTTAGTTTCTTTTTATTTAATTATAAACATAGGTTTTCACTGATTTCTATATTAATAGGTGTTGATATATTATAGTAGTCAAGGATAAGAATCTGTTGGGGGTATTTTCCTTATAAGAGAGATAGACCAGGGTGGTGAGGTAAGTTTTTGGTGATCACAATTTTTTACTACTTTTATAATTTTATATTGGTGGTTAATTTTATTTTTCTCTGGAATGGATTCTCAATGTTTGGATGGGTCATTATATAATTTTATTTACTTTCCAATACTTATTTAATTATTGTTTAAGCATCTAAATCATTCCCAAAAGGTGATTCCTTGATGCCCCAAAACTTGTACCAATTCATGGGGACTGAGAACACCCTTCAGGCCTTGTATTAGATTTGTTGAGGTTCCTGATAGAGGGATGGATTTGTTTTGCTAATGAAAATATTTGTTATATAATTATAATTTTATAAATATAAAATAATACTTACCTTCTTTCCACCATGTTCATTGAAAAATGGAAATGTTACTCCTGCGTACGCATGACCTACCGTCTCCATGATTGTAATGTAATTAATTTTTCACAACCACCTTAATTGGTTGGTTAAAAATTAACTATTACTGTATAAAAATGATTATTATATCCTTCTAAAAATTATGGAAATGATATAATCATGATCCGTTTAACCATATTCAACCTACTAATTTCATTTTGGTCATAATAAATGAATATCATCAAAAAATACAGTGTGAACTTAAATGATTAATTAATTGAATATAAAATGGAAATAAATAAAATAAAAGTAATAATGAACATAAAAATGTTATCAAAAAATTAAATAATTAACAAATTTTTATTATTTATTAAGATAAAGATCATATGTGATGATTCAGACATAAGGTAAGGGATGCTTTATCTTAAAACCATGTCTTAAATGTTTTAAAGATTTATTTTATAAATATTTTACCACCATGTACAAATTCTTGAAATTAAATTATATATATATTTGTGTATACATAAATAAAATATTAAATACAATTTATGTATCCATTGAAATTCATCCAAAAGATTTCAATAGGAATATTTTTATTTATTTTATATTGAACATTTTTACATTATATACAAAAGGAAAATTGAATTTTCTATTTTAGCTTATACATATTGTTCACCCTTTTCCACCATCATAACTATTATTATATTTTGAAACATTATTTACATGTTTTTACGGTTATGTTAAAAGAAATTTTTTTTTCAATATTTAGAATTTTTTGGTTTCTAATTGAAAAAAGGATTTTAAAAAGAAAGGATAATTTTTTTGTGAAAAAGTGTTTTTTATGGGTTAATTTTTTTTTTCAATGGATTTATGATGAAAATGTGAAAGAATAATTTTTTATTCATGTAATGGTATTTGATCATTATGTATGATGATGGGTGAGCCCAATATATCTTATATAATGGGTGATCCATATAGAACTTATACGATATGTGAGCCTGATATAGATTATATAATGAGTGAGCCAGATATAGCTCTACAATACATTCAGAAATGTTCCTTATATTAAAAGGAAATAAAGAGGGAGTTAATTGGGGAGGTTTCTCATAGTGATTAAACTATTCTATAGTTATTTCTAATATGAGTGAAACTGGGTTATGATAAAAAAGCTATAAGATTCCTACAAGGTATTCTATCTTTTATATGGGTTTTAATGGTTTTATTTGATAAAAAGTACATTTTCCATATGGTAATGATTTATTTTATATGATCAATGAATAATGTGAATATGTTAAAAATTTTATGTGTTTTCATGTTTTTCACTCTACTAATAGATTCATTTATTTTGTATCCATTATAGATCTTTTTGTGATGATTCCAAGTTTTTAAATATCTTTTATTGGGTTTTAAGGGTGAGTAAAAACAAACAAGAAGTCAAGTTGATAGTCATGAAATTTTATCATCAAAATAAAACATGTTATATTTTAAAAGTATGATAATGTGAAAAAATTGATACTGAGTGGAATTATCCAATTTATAATATATGAGATTTTATTTAAGAGTTATGATCTAAATCTATAAAACTCTAAAACAAAATGATTCTTAAAATGTAATATAATGAATTATTATAAAAAAACTCATGATTATGTAATGTTTTTGAGGTTGGGTCATTACACCCAATATACCGATAACACAAATAATAGATCAAAATATGGATTTATGTGACTCCCCACCATATGGACTAACTACCAATGACTAACCCTAACTGATGTTTTTCACCATGATAATAATTTTCTATCGAGAATGAATCTAATGTGGTTCAAACTGTGAAAAAAACATTATCTACAATTGTATTCTCGTTCCTCACAATGAACACATTAAGAACTTTCTTAAAACATACAGATCACCCTAAAAAATCACATAATACAATTCAAACCATGAAAAATGAAATTACAGTCCACTCTCGATCAAACCAATGACTACCAAGAAACCCTGTTTAAACTATTTCCAATAGATTATTTAAAAACAAGATTAAATCACTTTACCCACCAAAACAACTCACATGTGTTTTTTAAAACACCCTTTGGCACCCAAGGATTTCTCAAAAAACCATATAATAAAAAATATCCCCTAGACATAATTTTCCCCAAAATCTGAATATATATTCAAAATTAAATTTTAAATCCGTTTATAAAATCATTTTCCTCATATTTTTGAAAAAACCCAAAAATCTAAACCACTTTACCGATGTATTGTTCCGCTACAGGAGTTTTCCTTTCAAAAAAATAGTTTTCTTTTAAATTGAAAAAAACCAAAAAACATTATCTTATAAAATCTAAAAAATAACAATCAATAATCAATAAAACATGTGACTCTGGTCAAAATTAATCTAATAACCCCATACAATTTATTATAAAAAACATAAAATAAATTTTAAGTTTATTTTATTAATAATTGACCATGAAGTAGTAATATACAAGACAATAACACTCATTTGTGTGTATCATATATTAGGTATGCGACAATCATGATGCTTGAAAAATGAAAATGGATCCCACTTGAGCCCTATGAGCCATCCTAAGATTCTTCCACCGTACATTGTGATCATCACTCCAAAACCTCACTCATATCTAGATTACCTAATCCAAAGCACTATAAATCCCATGATAACATGAGTTTTGATTGAGTTTAGGTTAAATAATCATGATCCATGTTTAAATACTGGGTCTCGAAGTCCTATTTTCATATCAAACTAACTCTATCCTAACAAAAAAATGATCTAATACCACTTTTTAATACCATAGATTGGATTACCTAAACAAACCTGAGCATAGAGCATTTTAATACCTCAACTGTACCTTTCCATATGCTAGAAGCCACTAAATAAAAACAAGGTACTAACAGAGTCTTGTGGAGACTCTTCCCTAAAAATGAAATAACATGTTCCATGACCTACTCTATTGAAAATTTATAATGACCCACCCATATGGAGGGAAAACCCAAAATATATAGATAATAAATATGGATTCAAGAGGGTCGCAAAATCAATAATAGTAATGTAGTAAAATTAAATATTATATGAATCTATATAAAAAGTAGAAAAAAAGATAAAATATTTCATAATGTATACTAAATAAACATATTGGCACATTATAATATATAAATACAGTACCAAAACAAAATATTATAAATAAATTGGACTCTAACCAAACTCTCATGATTATATATTATTTTCCACTCAACCTCCATCAAATTGCTAAACCCGAACCATGAGATCAACTACAACATGATACCTATACATGAAATAATATATGAAATACTACCTACATACATTAAAATCTATAATGTGTATATGTGTAGTAGGTGAGTCCAACAACCCATTAGGAATCCCACACTCACCTTGACACATCGAGGGTTTTGGTGATCATGTGGATATGCATGAAAATTATGGGAGAGAGTACAAGTCAATGCTCAGTAAAAATCACACACATAGAAACATTACATAATGAACATACATGTTATAATTATACCTATTTAGATCAAATAAACACATACCATAAATAATTATTTTAATTATATACAACTCAATCTAGTACCCAACTACCTACATTTGATAACACAGATACCATCATGACCCAATAGGTTATACCACAACTCTCTTATCTCATCAAAGGTAATCACTACAAGGGCTAAATAAAATCTATATTTTTTTCAACAGAGTCCCACTTGACCCATTGGTCATCTCACTTCCTATAATTAATCCAGAAGCTTAATATATCATATAAATAACAATTTAACAAAGAATTATAAGGGTTAAAAATCAAAGAGTTCCCTACCATCCACTACATATCAAAAAATAAGAAAAAATAAGAAAAGAAAGTGAAAGAGGGTTCAAAGAACTAAATGACATAGAAAAACGATATCATGATATGAAAAATGAGATAAAAAATAATGGTACCAAACCACATGATGTAGTATAAAAAAAATCTCAGACCTTCCACATACCATGTCATCGATACTCATTATAATTACTTGTAAACTACCCATAAAACACCAATGTCTCAATTACATATGTCTCATATCATTGTAGGGGATATCAACCACTAAAAGATAATATAACTCTTTGGAATTACCTTGATTACTTAGATCATACATAAAAACTAAACCAAAAAATGAGAAAAAATGTACATTCCATGTCCATTGTCTTACCTTATTTTTTTTATTTATAAGGATCCATGTCATCTCTATTTCATGCATCCAACTATGACCTTCCATGGGTTAACCACTATCCCGACTAGTGACTCATCAACTATCACTACACATTTAGACACCCATGGTGAATATGACATCTAGTGTGACACATATCATAACTAGTAAAATCAAAAATATATATGAAATCACAAAAAAAATATGTGGTCCTATAATCGAGCATCAATCCCAAAGTTAATCCTAGGTGTAACATCCAATGGGTATCAACAATCATCTTGAGGTCCATCACACAACATCATACACTTATCAGGCTATATAACCAATCACTATACATCGTAAATATATTAAAACAATATAAACTAGGAGGGAAAATCACCACCAACATCTCAATACTAAAATAGAGGTACCTCACGTATTCTTAACTCATATGTAGATCAGTAAAAAGGATTATCTTGTCACTAGGGACACATATCAAGAACCTGCGATAAGTTATCACTCAATGAACACAGAGACTAAATCCCACCTCAACCACAGAGGCCAGTAACAAGTCTCCCCTCCAAGGAATTAAGGAGGCCGACCAAAACATTATAATTTAAACGAACAATTAAAGTAAAATGGTGAAAATATCACCCATCACATGTTATATCCTAATAACTCACACCCATCCCATTGTTCCTATATACCCACAAAAAAAATTATCTCAACCAATATCTGAATCAGTATAACCATCCCATCAAAGAAGGTAAGATTCCTCTTATTGATATTATATTATAACACTTCATCATTAAAAAATAAATAACTTACATATTTACCATAATCAAGAAGCACATCACATGTATACAAGATTTAGAAAAGTTTGTGTCACCCATATGAGGTTAAATGGAAAAAATGATTACTCAAAAATAACTTTATATTTTCATAAAAACCAATTCAAAATCAACAATTTTTTCTTGAAAACATAAACAATTAAATATAAAATATTTCCAATAAAAAGTAACCCCATGATAGTTTTCTCAAATAAGGCCATCAACCAAATCTAATAACAAAATCCCTTTATAAAACCAATAATTTACACTTTTCAATACTAATTTTAAAAGCATTCTTAAATAACCACTTCCCCTTGGATATGTTGTTTCAAATCATTATCAAAACAACCATTTACCTTTGGAAAATTTAATTAAAATCACTCAAACCATAAAACAAATCAATAAAATGGGTTATAACACTCATTCAACCAAGACACCACTAATGAACCATTTAGAAATATATACAACATTCTTGATTATTATGTTGACATGATCTATAGTGACATGAATTTTTTCTGACTGAGTATTTGATCATGTTTGAGATTTTAGAGTCCTAATACATCCCTAGGGGTAAAATGTTAAATTTACTATCATAGGTGAATTTAGAAAAATTTTATAACATTTAGGATTATCTAATGATGTGGTGCTTAACCTTAGGCTGATTTGTTTGTGGATTTTTGAGATAAATTAATTTTTATGGGATTTTTAATATTTATTAATTAAATGAATATATTCCCTATGGGTAGATGGTGATTTCATATAAACCCTAAAATTTTCTTTTTGAACCTTTTTAATATTCTTATAATACTTTTAGGTTGGTTACTAGGTGGTTTCAAAATTTTGAGTGTCGAGGAGGCTCTAAAATAATATATTAAAAATAAAATATTTTATTTATTCCAGATACATTATTTGTAATGAATCATTTATATATTGTAAATAGAGAATCATATATGAAAAATGATGCTAAAATTTCATATATAAAGGGGGGTTTACCCTAGGGAGGGTTTAATTTGAGTTATCACTAGGGGCCCTTAGGATTGACTATCATGAGTGTCATTTATTTAATAATTTTTAATCCACCCTGATTTGTAAGGGAGAAAACCCAGAAAACTCATATAAAACCCCCATTGTGGGTTCTATATAGGGGTAATTATACTATTTCTATCATAAAACTAGATATTTATAGAGAATTATAAAGATAAAATCTTTTTAGAACAGACATCAAATCGAAGGAAAGGGACCTAATTTGTGCTAACGTCATCTATTACATTACATCGAGATAATAAACCAAACCATTACATTAATTATAGATTAAAATGATAACCATTATTACTTATGTAATAGATCATTATTTTTAATAACTTATCCATTCTTCCTGATTTAGGTTAAATGGATTTTACTAAACAATATTCCTAATTCTTGAAACCCCTGTTTTAAAATCTAAATACAGATTATTGATTCCCTAATCCTAGAGTTGTAAAATCAATAAGGATAGAGATATATTTTTCAACATTGTTCATTGAACATGATATCTAATGAATGGTTATTGATCAGAAATATATTCCTCCTCCCTTCCCCATTTTCTTCTTCTTGTGCATGGAATCAAAGAGAACTGCTGACCCAAGGGTGGTCGGTGGTGGTGTAATGAAACCTACATAGTGGGAAGGGATACATTCAATGTATGGAGGAGACATTTATATTTAGTTAAGGAAATAAATAAGTGAATGTGGATGACCACAATGGTATATGGTGGGGGTACATAGATGGCTGCTATAGTATAATTTCATGGTAGTGCTAGCAGTAGTAGAGTTGATCGCAATAGTGGCCAGTGGCAGAGAAATAGGTGATCATGGAGTTAGTTAATGTAATTGAATAATGAGTCCATGAAAGGTGTGGATTAAAAAAACCACTCTACCCTAATGGTGCAGGCCAACTAGTGGGTTCCACTCATAGTCCAGTACAACCCGTGAGATGAACCAAGTATAACATACATGCACATTTCCTCATTTTAGATGAAAACTCAATATATTACACAATAATTAAAACCCTAGAACTATCAAGGATTAGTTAATTTATAGAATAGATACATAATAAAATTATTTTATGAAATATATTCAACACATCCCATAAATATATTCTCACATATTACCCATTCTTAGACATATCCCACTTAAATCCATTCTTCATAACTTGCGGAAATAGAAACAAAATAAAGTGTGAGACTAGATAAGTAGAATTGATAAAAATGGGAAATATTAATCGATGATTCATATGTGAGAATAAGATAATTATAGTGGAATGGGAACATTTTCATATCTTATGAAAACATACTCAATCATTTGAAGATCATAAATAGAGAGTCCTAGAAAAAAATTGGCATAACAAGTCACGAGTCATAAGCTTTTAGAACCATCAATAATCAATCATGATCCATGATAGGATAACATATTCAGAAGAACATGTAATAAGAGTGTAGCATAATAATAACAATATATCATCAATTTATTAGTCAATGTATTATATTTAAGACAATCATAACATAGTGGAAAGATCCCCATAGCAGGCTGGGTTTACTCCTCATTCCATTTTCATTCATAGTAACATAGTCCCATATTGGATTGGATTCACTCCCCATTCCCTTTCATATTATATAAAGATATATAAATATTTAACAAATGAATTTTAGGGACATATAATTCCAGGACCTCCCATAAAATAATGAAAATCATACAAATGTGTGCCATAAGATCCTAAGAACATTCGTCATTTCATTATAGCTTAATTAACTAATGAAAAAATGGGATTCAAAAAAATTATTTAGAAAATGATCATCATATAAAATATTGAAAAATAAAGTGGGTAATATCATTAGATAATTTCCCTAGTGGATCATAATGTTCCTTAAAGGATGTTTATATAGAAGAAAAATACTTTTATAAAATAATTAGAAATATTCTTTGAAAATCAAGAGAAAACATCCTTTTCTTTTGGTAACTTCTTAAAAATAAAAATTACTATAAAATTGAAATAGTATTTTCTTTATAACCATGGAAAATTTTATTTTAATATTTATAAAAAAGGAAAAACATGGTGGTGGGAAAATCCATTCATTTGATAAATGTTAAAAGAAGATTCCATCCATAGTTTTGTAAAAAGTCAGATATAACCCATACAGAATTTTTTTAAAAATTTATTTTTTAAAACATTAGAAATAAAGTAATATATGGTTTAAAATTACTTCATAAAATAATAGTAAAATATAAAATAATAATTTCAAACCTTTTTAAATAATATAGACATAGAAGAAAAATATTCTTGATTAAAAATAAATAATAAGGTCGTATTTTCTTAAAAACATTATTTTGGTATTTTTGAGTACCAAAGAGGGTGAAATATAAATAATAATTTAGAACCCCATATATAACTATATTATAATAAAATAGATGGGTTTTAATAATTATTTACCATACAATTTCCACAATGAATATTTAAACATGAATAATCCCGATTAAAAATGAGATTACAACAAAAACCATTACCTCACATCCCGAATTGCTTCGTACATGATCTAAAATATTTTTTAATAAATTTTTATTTATTATAAATATATATAATTAACAGATTAATACTTATATTACCATATATTATTCATTCATAGTTTTTAATCACCCATTTATTAATAATTATACACTAAAATCAAAATTCTGGGAGTTAACTATTTTGCTTTTCATGCTTGTTTTAGTTTGGTGATCTTGTTCTTTGAAACTTGGTCATGGTTTAATAATATGAAAATTATTAATGATTTAATAAATATAATAGTTATAATCACATACATTTTTATAAAAATCTATGTTTGGTAATGATGAAAAAATAATTACATCACTTCGTGGAAGCGGTTGTTTGCAGATACACACAAGTAATGTTTTACATTGGTCAGAAAGGAGATATTAAATGGTTTTAACATCAAAATAATGAAATTAACTAATATTAAATAAATTTATTTCATTATATTAATAATATTATAGAATATTTGGAGGAATTATAAGAAAAAATAAACTTGAAAGATTTTTCTTAATTCTTACCTTTTTCTTTGAGTATCTTCCTTTGGATTACACCTTAAGTCTTATTAGGATTGAAATTATGGTAATAAAAGAAACTATAGGAAATTAATAAGTTGTTTGGTAACAAATTTGGGTAGGTATTAGTTGATATAAATTTCTCAAGTGGGGTGAAAAATTTATAAAACGAGGTTCTCTTTTATAAGCGAGGGTAACCGAACCCATGTAAATACCCTTAACTTTAAAATAATATATTCATTTTAATTGGAAAGTGTAATAATAGAAAAATATTGAAATATGAGAATAGTTAAGGTATAAATACAATCAAATAGACATATTTTGAAAATTTTTAGATATAATTGAAGCTTTACCTCTTAGTTTAACTCCCTCATTATTTGTTTTAACCCTTACCATAATGAAACGATTTTTACAATTGTAACTATTTATTATGGATAAAAATTTAGTTAAAATTATTACCTAATATTTATTATGATAATTAAAAACATGGATTCCATTTGAAAACAATAAATTCATATTTGTGGAAGAAATTAATTTTAAAATCCATACACAAACCACATAATTGTTTTTAAGAAAAAGTGTATTTTAAGCATAAAAATAAATTTATTCTCATTCCATTCCTAGTAAAAACAATTAAGTGAATTTTAATTTATATGATTGAATATATTATATAAAAAACTCATTTAAATCATTCATAAATAGTTATTATTTTAGTTTATTAATATAAAAACACATCACATGCATAAAAAGTGTTTTATGAAATATATCTCTTTTGACCTTCAAGTGATTTTATGTTCATTTCTAACCATTTTATACTCAATGAATGGATGATAATTTATTTTTATAAATTTATAAAAAAACTCCTCCATAGGTTTAATACTAAAAATAATATATATTATCTTTTAAATAAAAATATATATAAATAAAACAATGTTTTAAAAAAAACATGTCCATTTTGCTGAGAGTTATATAACTAATATTTCATAAAATTACTTATCAATTCAATGGATTACATTATTTTATTTAATTATTTATTACTTTAATTTCATTAATATATTTTACTGATATTATTTTTTAGATTTATAAAATATAAAAAATGCCTAATTTAACAAAATAGTTCAAAAGAGTCTCTTTAGAATTAATTGTGTTTCCATAAGTGAATTTAACCCTTTTATTAAATTAATTTATTTTACAAATTTTACTTAACTATATAATAATTTATTCCATTTTTTATTTTAAGAAATCATTATTCACTTATGTTTTGTGTTATATGAATCACAATCTAGTAAATACATTGAATTTTTTAAAGGATAATATATTTTAAAATCATATGTCATTACATTCTACCCCCTTAATTTCACCCTAAAAATTACATAACTATGATATAGAAAAATGAATATAATTATTCTTAAATATTTCATAGAGTTTCCACATATCTTCCTCAAATTTATAGTTTTTACAAAATATTTTGGCTAGGTGAGTGGTCTTGTTCCACAACACTTTGTCACTTTGGCCCAACATCTCCACATGTTGTTTCTTATAAGGAGGATCATGATCATGCATTACAATATTTTAGTCTAGTACCTGTGAAGGATCCGATATGTATATCCCAAGAATATATACATGGAAAACATCATGAACTAATGAGAGGTTTGGTGGAAGAACCAAGTGATAAACTACGATCCCTACTTGATCATGAATCTTATATGGATCAATGTATCTGGGGATCACTATTGGGTAAAAGGATCCAGAAAAAGATGATATAAACACCAGATGATTGAACCTTGAGTTTAATTTAAATTCTTTTCAATTAGTAGTTTAGAAAATCAGAATTTCAACTATTAGATCTCCCCTTGTTTTCTTAGAGTACTAGAATTATGAAGTCAAGGTAGACCCTAATAACCACTCAAAATATAAAACATAAATACAAAAACATACACACAAGAATTCAAATAATATGAAAATAAATAAGTAATACAAGTTTAACATGGTTGACACTTTCATCCTACATCCATATAAGTACACTGAAAACACTTTGTATTATTAGAATTAAAAGTTTTACAAACATTTAATCTTTGTAAACAGGAATTAAAATTTTTCATAAATCTTTATAGTACTATACATTACATTATACACCTCAATAAATGGACCCACATCCTTTTATATAGGTTCATTAATATTCAAAATTGTTTCACAACCTTCTAAAATTTGTGGTCAACCATCCGCTGACTTCACCACTCAATTGAGGCATCCACTAACTTAACAATACCAGATGATACCCTATTCATGGCACCAAAAGAATAGTTTGCACAATATCCATTGAATGTTTTCAAACTTATGGTATTTAAACCCATATACTTAAGGTTACCACTGACCCTATTATGAAAAGATTAAAGAAAATTTCAAAGAATAAACGTCATAATACCAGTAATATCCCACTTGAATATTACTTCAAGGAACCTCATATCCATACTCCAACACTATGGATAAAATAATTTTTTATTCCATATTCATTATAGTGATCAACCTCTTCCTCTCATTTAGCTTAACTTTCAATGAGGCACAATTCTACCTCAGGATTTATTGGTATAACACCCTTACGAACATCTCATTTGGATCTCACTTTCCTATGATATTACATAGATTAAAAACCATTTCCTCAAATAGATTCTGGAAGAAATAGAATTTCAGATCAATTTGTTTAATTATTTCATGAAATAACATATTCTTAACAAGGTAGATAACACTCTAAATATCACAAAAATTGTATTTATCCTTTTGATTCTTTTCTAAATTCATTAAAAAAGTGAAATAACTAGATCAAATCATTTCTAGATTTTGTATCTATAATATAATATTTTTTAGTTATAATCAACTTCACTAATTATTGTATCTATGAAATCTAGTTAATCATTATTCATACAAAGGTATAAAAAAACCAATTTTACTTTTCTGAGGGTCACAATAACCATAAATATCGATATCAATAAATCCTTATAAAGTACTATATTCCTTGAGGAACAATTACATATCTACCAAAACTTTTATGTATTTGATGATACACATCATAGTTTCCTAGTACCCCTTCATAGGGTTAAGCATAAAGTGAAATAAAACTCCCTATATAAAGGAAATGTTTAGACACATACAAATCGTCACATATATCAATCTTCTAAAATATGAAGCATATGGTACTTTCACTATGTAATGGACCTCATCTTCTAATGATGGTGATTATGCCTTGGATAACCTGAAGTGACCATCAGGGGGTGTTTTGATAGATTTATGATCAATCATTTTAAACCATTCAATGATATTTAAGATGTATTCCTTTTAGGATACCATTAGTGTATCCGATTTTTTATCCCTCTCTATCCTAATACCTAATATTTTCTTAGCTTGAAAACGATCCTTCATTTCAAATCTTCTGGATAACTTTCCCTTTTTCTCCTTAATCCATAGAATTTTTGGTCCGATCAGTAACATGTCATAAATATAGAGTATAATAATAATTTAAGTTACATAATTATTAAACTTCTAGTAACAATAGTGGTTTGAGTCACTCCTTGTGAAACCTTCGTCATTCATAAGGCATTGAAATTATAGTTTCACTATTGAGGTTAATATTTCAATCCATATAAACTTCAGTTCAGATTGTAAAATAGGCCCTCATTCTGATAGTCTTTAAACCCTTTGAGACACATCATATATATATCCTCCTCTAAATCTCCAAGAGGAAAGGATATCTTAACACACATATTCTCCAATTATAATCCATCAGATGAAACAATTATATGTATTTTTTGGATTTTAGTATGTCTCACTACTGGTGAAAATATTTCTATGAAATTGATTCCTTCCAAATGTTTGAATTATCTCACCCCAAACCATTCCTTATATCTTCTACTTCCATTAGATTCTTCTTTAAAATGTAATATGTATTTGTTCTCAAGTTTTCATTTCCTATTTTAAAATTTAGTCAAATCCCATGTTTTATTAAACTTTAAGGAAATAAAATTTTCCTCCATGGATTTATCCCACTTATTTGTGTCACCAAGTATTTCCACCTCTTCAAGTAATTTGGGTTCCCTAGTATTCATTATAAATAATAATTTAATTAGGTCTCTATACCATTAGACTATTATTCGTAATCTAAAATAACTTCTTATAGAATGTTTAACATTAATTGAAACTTTAATTTCTAGTACTTGATCTTTTGGCACTCCTGGTACAAATTTATTTTTTACCATAGATTTTCCACAAAATACTATAGTCCTTAGTTATTCTGGAACATATTCCACTGGTCAAATTTATGATGTATTCATGCTAAACATTTGTGTCATTGGTAATTTTGAATCTCCAAAGTTTTCATCTAGACTATCCTATACTTCAGTAGTTTACCTGTTTTCATAAACATCAAATTATTACAAGTTCCTATGTTTCCATAGAATATTATCATTAAAGATTACATATTTCATTTTAATTATATTCCATTTAACTTTACCAAAAATTAATTAGAATTTTTTTTATTTCCATAACCTATAAGAAAAAAAATATTTTGAATTTTCCTCTATCTTATCTCTGCCATTTGCATCCAAAAGTTCATAATCAATATAACCTAATATTTTAAGGTGTAAAAATTATATTATATTATAAGACCAAATTTATTTAGGTATAATATTTCCCATGATATGTGATATACTCATATTGACCAAGTATTCTACTATACTAATTACTTTATCCCATATGACTTGGGCATAAAAAAGTGCACACACATGCATATAGTCTTCTTTGCAAAAGTCTGATTCATCCTATCTACAACTCTAATCTATGGTGGAGTTTTTGGTACTATTATCTCGATAATATTCACATTATTCCAACATAATTTCAATAAATTTATACTGTTGTTTTCACCACTATCACCGAATCTTAAAAACATCAATTTTCGAACACTTTCTAACTCCACCAAAACATGATTTGTACAAAGGAATCAAACACATAAAATTTATTTTTAAGAAGATAAACCCAAACCTTAATCATGGAATAATAAATTAATGTGATAAAAAATCATTATCCTCCATGATATTTAACTAAATTATTTCCTTATACATCTGTGTGAACCATATCCAATTTCCAGTCCATAGGCTTCTGACCATTCAAATTGAATGATACCCAATTTTTCTTTCTAAGAATACAACTCTCACAACTCCTGTTCATTTCAGGATTGAGATTTAGAATTCCATTAATTATTCAAAACTTCATGTTTTTATCACTAAGGTGACAGAGTATATAATTCTAGACCTTTGGATTTTCTGATGTGAAAATTCCAACCACTTCACTCCCATTTGAATTTATAGTTAAATATAGGGCTATCATTAACTCTTTATACTAAAACCATGGATCATTGAGTCACTTTCCAGAATCCATTGTTGAAAGTAGTTTAGAATCTATTATCTTCCAATTTCCCCACTAAAATGATATTTCTCATGAGACATGGTATGTTTTTCACTCCATTCAATAAAAGAATATTCACATTCCACATCCAAATATTTACAATAACTTCAAAAGCTTCATCATATTCCCAAAAAGTTCCTCAAAAATTCTAAATAAAAAGGTTTATATTCATCTAAGATAAACCAATAAGTAGAAGGATGAACCAGATTAAACCAACCATAAATCCACCAGATTATGAAAAGTGAGCAGTAGATCACAACCATATTCCATTATGTTAGTGGATTTTGAAAATCTAGTAGTCATTTTTAATACTTTCCTTATGGGTTATGAAATTCCTATGATGTTATACTCACTTACAACAATGATAGAAGGTAATCCCTTGACTAGTAAAATTTATATTACTATTCTATCTAGAATTTTATTCTAATTATCAATGATTCTTCTGATGATGTGAGTACCCCTTTCCATTAGTATTCAATGAAATACCAAAAGGTTCTTATACTTATATTCTATTAAGAACCACACTGAGGATGAAATTTAGGACATCCAAAAACATAGGGTCCAATTTTACACAATAATTAATTAATAATGTAACCATTCCATCCCAAGATTCTAGTAAATTTGAAACTAGTAGAATATCATAAAAATCTCATGTGAAGGTCACTTTCACTGAGACAATATTGCTTAAGATCATGTTGAAATTTATCACATGATCTTTTGAAGACCATAAATCCAATAACCTATAGCTAAAAAAACATAATAATAAATAATTTGTTTAAGGATTTAAATTTCTCATACATCTCTGATAGGGATGCTATAAGTATAACATTGGACTTCTTATCCTGAATATTAAAGGAAACATTTCATGTAAACATCATCCTCACCAAGACTAATGATTTTTGGTACAAATTTTCATATTCTCCTTTACAAATATTTTCAATTTTCTCAAACCAAAAGATATTCTACATCATTATGGTTGTGATATTCCTATATATACATCTTCTATAAATTAAAATTAGTTCCATTGAACCAATTGATATGGAACTTGCTTTTATATTTTTCCATATATTATAATGACAGTATGACCAATTGAAATTCAATATAATTTTGAGGAATGTGAGAATTTCCCCTAAGCTTTTGAGTATTTCTAAACTGAAGTACCATATGATACCACTTTTTGGGTATAAGGAATCTAAAAAAGTTGATATGAATACTGGATGGTTGAACATTAAGTTCATTGGAAATTTTCATCCATAGATAGTTCAACACAACAAAATTTCAACTACTATAACTTCCTATTACTATATCAGAGAACTAAAATTAGGAAGTCAATATGGACCCTAATCACCACTAAAAATATGAAGCACTCACACTCAAACATACAAAAAATCATTCAAATAAAGGGAAAATAAATAAGGAACACTGGTTTTATGTTATTTAGACTTTAATCATATGTCCATGGGACAACACTTGAAACTCTTAGTATTATGAGATATAAAATTTTTAAAAATGCTTTATATTATTAATACAATGTTACATTTTTTCATTAATTTAGTAAATTCTAGTAAATTATTTCATACAATTTAGTATCTAGTCCCACATCCTTTTATAGAGGTTCATTTTTGGTTAAATAGGTTGCACCACCATTCAAAATTTTAAATCATCCATCAATTGACTATTCCGTTAAACTGAGGATGTCAATAAATCAAACACACCATTTTTTAAAATATTCATGGTACCCAATAACCAGTCTACAAAAAATACATCGAATGTCTAAAAACTTTTAGTATTTATACACATAGGATGAAGTTTTCCACCACCGGTGTTATAACAAGAACAAATAAAACATACATAGATGGAACTTAGAATGAGTGAAATTATATATAATTTAAGACAATGTCATGAGTTCCACACATAGATTCCATTTCCTTAAAAATATTATAAAATTATTCCAAACATATATCCATAAGAAAAATTTCTATCTAAATTCAAATTATATATCCTATAGATGGTTATAGATATAAATCGTGCATAGACTCTAAGATGACTCGACATTCTATTTAATAGATCTAACTTTTTTATCCCTTTCCACAAATATAATATGTATCAATAAATGTTTTTCTCTAAATTCATCTTATAATGTTGGATTTCTCCACTTATTTCTATAAAAGGATTCATAAGGATCCATCTGAATGCTCGATTGAAAGCTGTTGTTATAAGAAAATTAAAATAAATGAAGGTGTTGATCCCAAAATCCATTTAAATCCATTAATAAATATCTCAAAATATATTATTGGGCTTAAATAGCTCTCTCTTTTGGGACATGTTTTTGAGGATGATATACAATGATGATATTTATATTTGTATTAAATGATTTCTAAAGACTCATTTATAACTTTTTTTTACACCTTAGATTATTATCAAATGAAATTTATTTTACACTCCTTTATACCATAAAAAATCCTCAACAAATATCCTAGAATGTTAGTGAAGAATGAAATCATCATTGATGGTAATTAAATGCACTGACTTTGTATGGGGATTAATTGTAATCCAAATGGAATTTTGGCTATTGGATGTCTTGAGGTGTCCTATGATGAAATCTGTGGTGATGTTTTTCTATTTCCATAGAAGCATGGGTAATTTTTTCATAATCCCCCTATAATTATAACATAAATCCTTAACTTAATGATATACCAATTATTAAGATACACAACCCATAATATCCCCTTTTCATGTTGTCCCCCCAAAAATGTTCTTTGAGATCTGTATACAAATTTTTTACTTCTAGGATGGATGAAGAATGATTATATGTGTGCTTTATCCAATGTAAATGTATTCAAATATTATATTGAAAGGATATATATGCTGTTCCTGAATCATATAACTCTACCCTGATCAATGTTGAACTCTATAATATATTGTACCTTATTTTGTAGCTTAATGTTTTTCTTTTAAGCCTCCTAAATCATTACATGAATGGATGGTTGGACATTAACTTGAGTAATATATGATTTATCCTATTTTTGTATGATTTTATGGTCAATCATTTTTATGTCCATAAGTATCAGATATCTTTTCATCCTTATAATGAAAAAGATAACACGAACCTTCCTACTCAGAGCACCAACCACCTTATTCACCTTCCCATAGTGGTAATGTATTTACTAGCCACAATTACTAATCAACTCCAACAATCATTTTTAGTGCACAATAAACTATTTCTTTGTGAATATATACTTCATAAATTTATGATCAGTATATATATGACATGTTTCATGATAATGATTACACGTCAATTTTTTTGAAATTTAAAATTACCACCGTAAGCTCTAAATCATGATTCAAGTAATTTTCCTCATTAACCTTCCATTAGAATGAGTCATACACTACTATCATGTCATTATGCATGATAAAACATCCATATACTTTCTTTTAGGAATCATTATACATCACAAAACCTTATACATTGCATGGTAGTGTAATAATAAGTTCACTAAATAACCTTCTCTTCAGATTCTTGAATGTTTCTTCACATTAATATTTTCAAATAAACTTGGATCCTTTCCATATAAAATTAGTTAATGGACTTTATATTTGTAACAATTTTCCACAATTTTTTGATTTTATTCATCCAATACAAGAAAATTATAGAGCTTTGATACAACAGTCATTCTGGGCCATTTTTTAATAACATCAATCTTTAAAGGATCCACCGATATACCCTCACTTATAATTACATGACCCAAGCATGATACTTTCTATATCCATAATTCGCACTTTATAAATTTGGAATAAAACTTCTCCTTTATTAATATCTCTAATACAATCCTAAAATGGTTTTAATTATTTCCCTTTCTATTATAATACATGAGAATATTGTCTCTAAATACTACCATACATTGATCAAGGTAAACACCGAAGACTCTATTCATTATATCCATGAAGACATCAAGGTAATTTGTAATTCCAAATGAAATAACTATAAATTCATTGTGTCCATACCTCATACAAAATGATGTATCAAGTATATCCCACCTTTTGACCCTATGTTAATGATATCTGAATCAAAATTATTCCCTTGAAATGTTTCTATATACATGTATTTGATCAAAAAAATTATTAGTATGGAGTAGAGGGTACTTTTTCTTTATAAAGATGTTTTTTAGTTTTCGATATTCAATGTAATGATTCATTGAACCATCTTTTTTTCTTAACAAAAAGAATAGGTTCACCCCATTGTGACACACTAGGGAATAAAAATACCTTTTATATATTCTCTAATATCCACTTCTTTAATTTTAATAGATCAAATGGGTCCATTCTATAAGGAATCTCTGAAATTGGTGTAACACTAGGTATGAGTTCTATTAAAAAATACACTTCACAATTTGAGGTAAGACTAGGAAACTCTTTAGGAAATACAATAAAATATTAATAAAAATTGATATATATTAAAATTTTAATATCTCCCTATCCATTTGAGAAAAATATCCCACATGAATAGGTTTTGAGACCCATAGAGTATAATTATTTTCCATTAGAAGTTAAATTAATACTCACACCTATAGATGATCATAGGTTGATTTTGGTAATCAACTATGACTTCTCTGCCTTAAAATTTGATACGGTCTCCATATAGAGAGAATCTGACCCCTTATAAAATCAGATAAAATTCTACTATAGGGAGAGTAAAAATATTTGTATTATGTACATTATAAAAACCTTTTATTAGATAGGAGCTGCAGACTTGAGAGGAAATCATCACCCTATTCATATTTTTCACTGATAAATCAAAAAATAACTATTATGTTGGAGATGTGGTACTCTTAGAAAATTAAATAGATATAAAAGAGTGGGAAGAAACTAATTCAAGTAAGAAATTTATAGTTCTAGAGTAGATGGTATGTGTAACTTTCACCACTTCATTCTAATAACCAACATTGTTGTTGCGATTTCAAAGTTATTCCCATTTTTTACTTTTGATAAAGAGATTTATAGCATTAATTTTCATCATTAACCCTTGGATTTATGCACTGGATAGTATAATGTCTATAATACTTTAAAATATAGAATTGGAGTGTGTGTGGTGAATTTGGTTTATCTTTTTTTTATCATCATTGATTGGCCTTCATGTCTTTTGAACATTCATTTTCTAGATAGCCTTTTTCAGGGCACTTGAATCATTTACCTTGAATCATTCAACATTTTCATCATGAAGGAAGATTACTTTTATTTCCTCCATGGGGTTTGTTATTTTAATTTCCATAAAAAATACATCTTTAACTTCTTATCCTAAAAATCATGAGAAGAATTAGAGTCACAACTCTCCATTTCTACCTTGTGAGAAAATATAAATATTTCTTCATAGCTATCAAATTATCTTATATAAAATTCAATTCAGAGACTTAGTCTTAAGCCCCCAAATAATTGATTAATTTCAATTTCATGGTTGATGATAAAATTGGAACCATACCATGCACGTATTGTTAAATTTTCCTTACATGTTCTAATAAATTCATCATCTTTTTGTTTAAGTCCCAATAATTCCCTCTCCAATTTAGTATTAAGAGTTTGAGGGAAATTCATATTGAAAAATAACATGTTAAAATATTTCAATTTTATGGATTTAATTTATTTATATTTATTAATATTCATTATAAGAGTCCAAAATTGATCAGTTTCATTATCTAAATGATAATCAACCAAGAAAACCTTCTCATGGTCCAAGCACTAGAGAAAAAAAAACTATATTTTCCATAGCATTGATCCATTTCTCACCATTAAGTGGATCAGAGGACCCACTGAAGGAAGGCCATTTCGACATGAAAGGATAATGGTGAATTTTTACATAATTTGGATTTTTTAATGTATAGTTTGAATCAAATTACCATTCATAGATTAAGAGAGATTGGTGAGCATAGCCACGAAATTTTTCTTCACATTTCCCATTCAATTTGGTTTCTCATGATAATGTACATTACATTTGATATTAAATTCACTATTCAAATGATTCTTTATGGATCGTTCCATTGACTAAAACTAAAAAAACTTAGCATGAGTATCAAGAATTAATAATCAAAGTGATCAATCATATGATAATGAAAATCCTTCTTAATATGTCCAAAATTATGGCAATTTATTATCAACCTATGACACTTTAGGTTCATACTATATCAATTTTTGTTCATCATAGGTTGTATTATGTTATTTACTCGTATTATTCATAACATAATCCCTAAAAATAACTAAATCTTACTCTAATACCAACAGAGGTGACCCAATCATAACACACACACACACACACATATATTGCATCATTTTAGATGAAAACATAATAATTACACAATAATTCACACCCTAGAACTGTAAGATTTTAGTGTATTTAATTATTAGATACATAATAAACTTATTTCATGAAATATATTCAACATATAAAATATAATTATTCTCACACTGTTCCCTTATTAGACATATCCTACTTAAAAATTTCCTTTATAACCTTAGGAAATAGAAACACAAGAAAGGGTGAGATCAGATACTCAATAAGGGAAAACAACATAGATAAAAATCAATGATCATATGTAAGAATATGATAATATTAATGGTATGAGAATATTCTCATAAATTATAAAAACATACACAATCAGTCATAGATAATAAATCATGTGTCATGGTATAAAAATTTGTCATAATAAAAGTTTGAAATCATAAGAGTGCAGAATCATAAATAATAAATCACGATTCGTGAGAGCTTATCATAAGAATAAGATCATTTCATAGGAGTGATTAAATATCATACTTATATAAAATCATTTCATTAGCCAAGGACCACTGTTAAGACTATCATAACATAGTATAAAGAGTCCCATAGTATATTGGTTTCACTCTCCATTCACTTTTCATTATGTTTATATGTCTTTTTTTTGGTTATATTGATTTAAATTCCTCATACACTTCATTTTTTTTTGTTTTATGTATATCATGCATTTGATTAAAACTACTTACCAAAAATTAATTTACCCATTTTAATCATTTTAATAAGAACCTATTATTTATTTATATTTAAAAAATTAATAAAATGTATGTGTGTTATATCATATATATTTATCAGGTTTTTCTTCTAAATAAATAATATGTTAATGCTTCAAATGATCTACTAGAGTTATATATATGTATTTGGATTCTATTAGTTCAAAAAATTTACTTTCTCTAGTTTAAAATTGATGATTTCTTCAGTTAAATGTTTCTTCTTCCATCAATTCAGAATTTCTACTTCTATCTGTGTAAAATTTATTCTTCTATCTTTTTAATATTTCAACTATTGTCATTTCAAAAATATTATATTGTAAGTTATGAATTATATGGATATCAGGTATGTGACTTCAAAAGGAACTAAAAATACCCGATTATTTAATTTTTAATACCCTCCATAAGTCTAATTTTTTTATTTCAAAATTATTTTAATAATTTTTTTTCATGTTTTTAATATTTTATTTGGTAATAAATTAGTTACAAATTATTTCAACCCTGTGATAATTTATTTTATATTGTTTAAAATTATATTTATTGATGATTTAATACATGTTTTTATCACTATAGAAAATATTCACAACTTGTTTCTTGTATTTGAAAATATTTTATGTTTCACGTTTTTATTTGTATTAATTTTTCCATAATTATTATCAAATTATATTGGAATATTTTTAAAAGTAATAATTTCATCATAAATGTGTTTATGTGTTAATTTATAATATATGTTTACACAGTCTACATGCTCGTGAATCTCATGGAATTAATTTACTAAATATTATATAATTATTTTGAGTGGTTTATTTAATGTTTTTTGACTTATTTAAAAGTGTTCAAATGATATATTTAAATTAGTTTGATTTGTTTGAATATTTATAGAATCTGTTTTTTCTATTATAAAGTTTCTTGACTCATTATTTATTATTTTAAATGATTTTTACTATTTTAATGAGTTCTATAGCCATTGTACATTTATAGAATTTATATAAATGACTTAGAGGATTCCTGAAATGATATGATGATTATATATGAGTATATAAAAATAAATACAATTATATATGATGATTAATTATTTTGACTTAAATAAATACAAAAAAAAAAACACACTCTATGGATCTTCAAGTGATCCTATAAACATTTTTAACCATTATTGAAGCTCTCATAAAGGATGTACCTAAAATTCTTAAATTTCTACTACCATGATGAGATGAGCTAATCCAATACTCAATAACTAGTATAAGTGATCATTTGTTTTATATATCTGCTATGTCCCTGTATTTTATGCATGTAACATAAATTATCATACCTAAAAAATGATTTTTCTTTTAGTTTATTATTTTCCCATAAAAAATCATTCTATTAATTCAGGTTGTGACTACCATGTTCTAAATTCAGTTAATTTGGTCTCTGATTCTAGATTTTAAAATGTGGGATAGGTTAGAGCTTCCTCAAAATGTTTTTAAGGGTTATGACTTTCCTTATAAAATTTAATATTTTTTTGGGTATACATACAATAGAAAAAATGTGTATTGTATCAGTTTATGATTCCCCTAAAAAATAAGTTAGTGAAAATAAATATCTCTCTGATTTAAATAGGTACAAGACTAGACTGGGTCTATTTTGAACCGAACTACTATAAAAATTTTCAAGTCCCTATATCATTTTAATTTCTAATTATTTATAAATTTAATATTTCATAAATCATATTCACCCCCTTTAGTCCTTTATCCATTTTTTTCAACCTAATAATTTGTATTACAGGTTGACCCCTTTTAGGAATTATTTGTTTTTCTTCTCAAGTTACTTTTTGAATTTAGAAAACCCTATAGAGTCTTTTATTTTCCTTTTTTAAGAATTATTTTTTTATATAACTAGATCCTAGACCTAAAATTATAAGGATAATTATTATATAGATTATAGAAATAAATCCTATTGATGGGTGGATTATTTATAATTCTCTTCATTTCAATGAAAATAACTATTGTAAATTGAAACCCAAAAATGAATCTTATCTGAAAAAATTTAGAATTAAACAATAGATAAAAATAGTAAAACCATCAATATTTCCTAATACAAATCTTGGAACTTTTAGATTAAATGACATAGCAAATTTTTTTTTGAATTATAATATTTTAAATATTTTATACTGTTATATTAACCATAATGTTTTGAGTCATGTATCAGCTTATAAGACAACTCGTGAAATCTGGAAAATTTTGTAACCGAAAGTGGATCTAAAAAGCTGATTAGAACCAATTTTGGAATTATTCTAGTTGATTACAAAGATTTTAAAATGGGCAAAGATAAGATAGTAAATCAAATGTTCCACTGGTTCACTAGTATAATGAATGAAACTAATGCACTTTTGGAAATCTGAGAGAACCCTTTACTTATTAAAAAAGTTCCCTAAGAACTAGCAAAGATTCGGAACACAAATAAGGTACATTTTTTTAAAAAAGTATTAGATTTAAGGGGTACACACTAGATAAAATCATTGTATTATTGTTCAATATGAACTTAAATTAAATAATATTTAAGAATAAAGACCATAAGGAAGAAATATATTGATTTCAAAAATCATATAAATTTTTGTCCTAACTATTCTAAATATGATCCATAGGAATTTGATAAATGAGAAATAAAAAATATAAGTAAATAGATTTATAACATCATTAAGTGAAAGAAAGAGTTAAAGAAGTGACAATGTAAAGATTATAATAATAATAAAAAATATAAGAAGGGTATTGCATATAGACCAGATGTAACATATTATGAATGTATAAATAAGGGTCACATCTGACTTGAATATCTAATATATAATTAAGAAGGGATAAATAAGAAATACAAAAAGAATATAAAATATGATTATAATTCTTTATGAAGTTTAACTAAAGAATAAAATTGAAGTGATTAATTCATAAGTGATAAAGTGTTCACCATACAATGTTTGATGTTAGTAAATACAAATGAGGTATGTAATGATTTTAATTCTAGTTATTATTATAATGATGATTTTTATAACTTTGATGATTTTTTATGATAAAAATTAAAATATTAAAAAAGTTTTATTAAAGTGTTTTCTAAGTTTTATGAAGAATACAAAAAGATAATAAGAATAGTATCAAGGAAATATAGAATGAAAATAAGGATAATGAATCTCTCAACAAAGAAATAATAACTTCTATATCATGTTTTAAAGGTAATATCTATGATTATTTTGATTCTATTCAAAATAAGAATTATAATTTTAGAAAATTAGTTAGTATATTAAATTTTATTATCAAATTTTGTTCTATGAAAATAAAAAAAATGAAAACATGGTGGATATGATGAAACAAAATAAAGAAAAAAATGGTTTGGGGTATAATATAATGATTCTTAATATTTACAGTACTAATTTTGTTAAAATTTCTTCTATAAATTCTTATTTTCTTATATTATTTTAGTGTCGGTTGAATTGTAATTATTTTAGTAAATTTTCTCTTAGATTCACTCAAAGTCATGGAAATATTAGATATTTATTTCACAAAATCTTTCTTTTAGATTACCTTACAATAAATGTTTTAAATCTATTTGGGTACATAAGAAATATATTTCTAACCCAATTGGACCCAAAATAGAATGGGATCCAAAATTATTCTCTTTGTAATTTATTATTTCAGGATAACCACCTTAAGAATATCTAGAACACACGGTACATAGAAAATGGTTGTTCCTAACACATGACTAGTGACCTATAAAATTTCTTCACTTATATCAGATGTGAGGGAGACCCTATAACTTTTAAAAAAAATTCTAAAGTCAAGGTTAAAGGTTTCAGTGAGTTAGGTATTTCTAATGTTGTTTTAATTTATAAAGTTCTATATGTCAAAGGGCTTAAGTATAATATAATTATAATATCTCAATACTGTGATGATAGTATACATTTTAAGTTTGAATATGATAAATGTTTTGTGTTTAAAGATAATTCTATTTTGTTTTATATGTATATAAATTATAACATTCAATATATTAATTTCTATGATCTATATAATAAATAATTTAAATGTATTAGTTTTATTAAAAAAGACGATGTTCTCTATCATGGACGGATTTTACATGATCATGTTTTAATTATAAATAAATTTTTAAAGAATGGATATGTTCTATATTTACAAAAGTTAAAGAAATATTATTCGTAAATTTTTTAAGATGATTTTAGAAATTTAAAATTTTTAGAAGAAAAACTACTAGATAATATTTCTTTTTTGGGGGATAAAACTTATTCTCAATATGATCCTACATCTTGGAGGATTCATACAGATCATCATAATGATGACATGATCAGCAATGTTGGTTCTGGTATAAAAACTAGAAGCTATAATTTAATTTTCTTTACCAAATTTTCTTTTTCTTATGATTATGTTACTAATAATGTTTTTGATGATTTAAAATACCCTGATTGTATTGTTTCTATGAAAGATGATCTTAATCCATTTATTAGAAACAATGTATTCTCATTATTTGAATTTCATCTAGATAAATAGGTAATCATAACTAAATGGATATTTAGAAACAATTTAGATGAATCTAGATATATTGTTAAGAATAAATATTTAGTTTTTTCCCAAGGATATTTTCAAGAAGAAGGTATATATTTTGATGATTCATTTAAACCAATTTTCATGTAAGAGGATATTATAATCTTGTTAACATTTTCTTATTTCCATGATTCTATGTTGTATCAAATGGATGTTCAAGGTGATTTATTAAATGAGTTTTCTTCCAAAGAAGTTAATTTTTGTCATCACCATAGTGTTAAAGATGAGAAATATCCTAATAATGTTTTTAAATTCTCAAAATATTTGTATGGTATCATACAATAAACTCATGCTTGGTATGATAGGTTTTTAATGTTTTTGTTAAATAATGGTTTTAAGAAAGGTAATATTGATCCTACTATATTTAATAAATGGGTTTATAAGGATATTTTAGTTGTGAAAATAAATTTTGATCATATAGGTTTTGGTTCTTCTATAAATTTACATTATAATGATTTTTGTACTATGATGCGTTTTTTGAGTTTAAAATGAGATTAATGGGAGAATTAGAGTTTTTATTAGACTAAAAATTTATCAAAGGAAGTATAAGATCTTTCTTAATCAACCCAAGTATTTTAACGAGTTGTTTAAAATGTTTGGTAATGATTATTGAAAATCTAGGAAAACTCCAATGATTACCAGTTGTAAATTATATGTTTATGCTTTTGGTAAATCAACTAATGTTAATTTTTATAGAGAAATGATATGCAGTTTTATTTATTTAACTATATTTAGAAATAATATCATATTTAGTGATTTTTATGTGTATGGTTTGAAGATGATCCTAAATAGAATTATATTAATTTTATTAAATGAATAATTAGATATGTGAATATAATTTTTAACTTTAGTTTGTTTTATTCTAAGTATATTTTTGTTTTATTTTATTTATTATTCGGACTCTAATTTTATAGGATGTTGAATTGACAGAAAAATAACATCAGGTATGTATCATTTTCGTAGAAAATTTTTAATTTCATGGTCTTCTAGAAATAAATTATCTGTTTCTTTATCTACTTCTTAATTTGAGTATATTTTTATTTTTACTAGTTTCACTCATAGTTTATGAATTCATAAATATTTATGTGATTTTTTTATTTATATTAATAAATTTCCTATTTAATATGATAATGTATCTGAAATTTCTGTTTCTAAAAATCCTTTATGAAATTCTATAAAAAAACACAAAAAAATTAGATTTTATTTTTTAGTGATCATGTGAAGGAATGTGATGTTGTTTTATAATTTATTCATATTGGTAATCAGATTTTACATATCATTACTAAGACTTTATAATTTTCCCATTTTGGAAAAAATTAAATTTGAGCTATGAATTTTGAAATATAAACTGTTTTATATCTATATGTGTATAGGTGGAGTTTCTTTTTCTTTTTTATTTAAAAATAAAATGGGGATAAAATAAAATGTTTTTTTATATGTTTGGTTTTGTAATAAAAAAATGGGGATATTGTTTTCTTTTGTTTTATGTTTTATAATTATATTGATTTAAATTCCACACACACTTTATTTGTTTTGTTTTATTTATCTAATGTGTTTTATTAAACCAATTTACCTCAAATTCCCTTACTTTTTTTAATTATTTTAATGTGATCCTATTATATATATATTAAAAAAATTTAAATCACATGTGTGAGTATTATATCAAATATGTTTATATTGTTTTATTTTGTGAAAAAATTATTTGTTAATGTTTCAAATGAATTATTAGAGTTATATATATATATATATATTTCTTCTATCATTTAAAATTTATTCTTCTTCCAGTTCAATTTTTTTTACTGTCTCCAACTCAAAATTCATGCTTTCGTCAGTTAAAAATTTATTCTTTTGTAAATTCAAAAAAAATTTCTTTCGTTAATCAAAAATTTACACTTCTATCACTTAAATAGTATTCTACCATCAGTTATGAATTTTTAAATCATTAGGCATGTGACTTTTAATGGTCTTATAAATATTAGGTTCTTTAATTTATTCTAACATTCCTATGTCTAATTTAATTTCATTTAAAATTTAATATTATATTTTTTTCATGTTTTATTATTTTATTGGTTTCTATATTAAATATAAATTATTATGATCCTATGTGTATTTATTTTAGATTTTTAAAAATTATATTTAGTGATTCTTTATTTTTATTGCAATAGAAAATATTCACAATGTGTTTCCTGTATTTGAACATAATTTTTATTGCATGTTTTGTTTGAATTAATTGTTCCAAAATTTATATCAAATTGTTTTGGATTTTTTATAAAAGTGGTTATTGGATAATAAATGTGTTTATGATTTAATTTAGAAAGTATATTTACTTAGTAAAATTTCTTATGAAACTCATGGAATTATTTGATAGATTATTATTTAATTAGTTTAAACAATTTATTTAATATTTTTTGAACTTTTTATTTTTTATATTTGTGGAATCTATTTAATCTTTGATAAAACTTGTTTACTCTAATATTATTATTTTGAATGATTTTAACCATTTAGATGAGTTCTTTACTTGTTGTATGTTCTAAATATTTATACAACGGACTTAGAGGATTCTTGGAATAATAAAATCATTATATAAGGGAACATATGATTACCTAAGAAAATTCAATATTTTTTACTTGAATCAATAAAAATCACTCACACTATATGAACCTTAAATTTATCATGTAAAAAATGTTTACCATTGTTGAAAATCTCTCAACGGTTTTACCAAAACTACTTTAACTTCTACTAACTTGACTAGATGGGATGATCCAACAATTGAGAACCAAGGATGATGATTCTTTTTATATCTATTTCATCCCGTTATCTTATGTCTGTTACATCAATTACCATATCTAACATGTTATTTATCTATCATTTTATGATATGACCATAAAAAATAGTTCTTGTCATTTGAGTTGGGACACCCAAATTCTAGATCTAGGTAATTCATATTGTGACTCTCAGATACTGAAAGTCAGGATATGTTAGAGAATCCCAAATTTTTTAAGGGTTTTTACTCCCTATATAAAATCCAGTTTATCTTTCTTGTTATACCAATATTAGAAAATTTATGCATCATATAAAGTTATGATTTCTCTAAACAATGAGATAGTAAAAATGAATATCTTATTATGCAGAGAGGTGTAAGAGTATACTAGGTCCAATTTGGACTGAACTACGATAAAATCCATCTATGCACTATATCATTTTTATTTCAATTACATTTTCACTTTAAAATTTCATAAGGCCTATTCACCCACTGTATTCATTCTTTCATTCTTTGCAGCATAACAGATTATTGGTGGAAAATCCTTATATTAGATTATTTTTAGTCCCCATTACCTTTCATATTATCTCATCAGATATCAATAATTAAAAAAATTATTTTTAGATCAATATAATTTGGGCAATAGCTATCACATAATGAAAATCATACATATGTGTTACACAATATCCCAAAATGCTCATCATTTTTAAAGCTTAATTAACCATTGGAAAAGAAACCTATTTTATAGAAACTCCCCTAGAAAATAATCATCATAGGAAAACTAGATAAATAAAGTGGATTGAATAATTATATAATATCCAAAATTAATCATAAAAATCATTAAAAGATATTGGCAGAGTTGAAAACTACTTTTATAACAGTATTAAAAATATTATTTAAAAAACACAAGAAAACATTACTCTCTTTTTGTAACTTTTAAAAACTAAAAATTTATAGAAAAATGGTAATAGTATTTTCTTTAAAAAACATGAAAACCTATAAATTATTTTTTGAAAAAAATAATAAACATGAAATCCTAATATTCTGTTTATTTCATAAATGTTTTAAAAAATACTTTTTCCAAATTTTTGTAAAAATCTAGATATAACCTATACATAAAACAATATGTAAATTATTTTTAAAAAAATATTCAAATAAAATAAAAAATTATTGAAAATAAATTTAAAAAACAATTGAATAATATATAATAAAATTATTAAATCATTTTAAATAATATGGATGTGGAAGAAAAATATTTCAGACTAAAATGATAAATAATGTTGTTTTTTCTTAGAGACTTTTTCTTTATATTTTGAAGTACCAAAGAGTATTAAAATGAAATTAATTATTTAAAAGAATATATATATCCATATTATAATAAAATATATGGTTTTTGATAGTGATATGTCATAAAATTTCTCTAATAAGGTTTAAAAATGAATAATTCTGATTAAAAATAAGATTGTAACATAAACCCTTACCTCAAGTCCCGACTTTCTTTATATATGCTCCAAACTACTATATAATAATTTTATATTTATTAAAAAAATATATAAGAACCATATCCATTATTATCTTACCAAATATGACTCATTCATAATTTTCAATCACCCATTTATTAATAATTCTATACTAAAATCAATATTCTGGGTGTTAACTATTTTGTTTTTCATGCATGTTTCTGTTTGGTGATTCGGGTCCTTGAACCTTAGTCATGGTTTCATTATATAAAATATCTAAATAACTTCATAAATATCATATTTATTCCTTATATACACTTTAAGAAAAATATATGTAAGGTTGTGATGAAAAATGAATTACATCACTTCATGGAGGTGGTAGTCCGCACATACAAACAGTTGATGATTTAATTTTTAAAATTATGAAAATAAAGATAGGTAAATATTAATATATATTTTTATAAAAATAATTATATCATAAATTTCTTATATATTCATTAAATCCATCAACATAACAATCCATGTGAGGTGGTGATGAAAACTAAAACATGTCTCTTTATGAATATAGTAGTCCGTACGTATGCATGATAAATTCTTTCATTTTCTATTGTATGGAAAGGAGATAGAAAATGGATGTAATATTAACATAATAAAATTTAATTACCGTAAATATACTTATTCAATATTATTAATATGGTTATATAATATTTTTATGATGTGTAAGAATAAATAAACATTAAAGAACTTGATTAAGATGATTACCTCGTCTTTGAGTATATTCCTTTAGAAAACACCTTAAGCCTTCTTAAGATGTGTATTTTGGTAGGAAAAGAACATAGAGGTCATGAATAAAGTTGCTCTAAATTTAGTTTTTATGTTCTTGGTAAAGATAAGGTTCTAAATTGGTGCTGATAAGTGATAAGAGGATGTGGGTTATTATAAGTGAGAGGAGTGACACACCTCTAAAAACCCTTAACTTTTAAAATAATGTAATGAAATATTCTTGGTAAAGTGGAACCAAATGGATTTTTTTAAAATATTGGATCATTTTAGTAACATATTCACTCAACCAATTATATTTAGATACGTTTTGGTGATAATTAAATCCTTATCTCTTAGCCTAACCCCCTCGTTAACCCTTTAAGCTCTTACCGCGGTGACAAGATTTTTACCATGTTAACTATTCTTTATGAATAAAAATAAAATTGAATTTATTACCTAGTATTTATCATTTTTATTTAAAATATTAAATTTAATTTAAAAGATTCAGTTCATAGAGTTGGCATAGATTAATTGTAATATCTATGAAAAAAACACATAAAAACCATCTTTAGAAAGAACTTATTTTAAGAAACAATGATTTTACTATCATTACTTTCCTAGTAACAACCATTATATGAATGTTAATTTATTTTAATTAATTTATTATATAAAATTCTAATTAAAATAATTCATAAATAGTGATTTGTTTTTTTCATTATCATAAAAACATATTTCGCACATAAAAACATTTTTTGAGAAATATATCATTCTTCCTTAAAATGATTTAATATTTATTTATAACCATATGATTATTAATATTTTAATTATCATTCATTTTTATACAATTATAAAATACTTTTTCATATTTTTAATACTCAAAAATAATATAAATTTTCATATAAATAAAAAATTAAAAAAATAAAACAATATTTATAATTTTTTTTTGTTTATCCAAGTATTATTAGATTAATATTCTATATAATTACTCAAAAAATCCATTGATGTTATTAATTAATAATATTTTATATTAATTGGATATAATAAATAAATTCAATTTATATTATTCTTCAAAAGTATGAAATATAGAAAAATTTCATAATTCAACCAAAAGCTCAAAACAATCCCTTTAGAATTAGTTGTATTTAATTAAAAGAATTTAACACTTTTTATAAAGTATTATATTTTTTCAATTTCACTTTAATATCTAATAATTTAAACATTTTATGTTT
Source organism: Viscum album (assembly GCA_963277665.1). NCBI lineage: Eukaryota > Viridiplantae > Streptophyta > Magnoliopsida > Santalales > Viscaceae > Viscum > Viscum album. Next base: position 435,183,943 of record OY728158.1, on the reverse strand, counting down.
TAATAAATCATTATTTAATTTTATTTAGTGTTAAGTGCCTCAAAAGTTAATCAAAACATTGAATTTATTTTCTAGGAATATATATTATAAACTCATAAGGTGTTATAGCTTGAATTGATGCCTTAAACGAATGCCACTAACCATACAGGACTAACCCCATAGGCCCTTGTTATCTATCTTAGGTATTGGACTATAATGAGAAGTGGGCCCAGCTAATGCACTATGATGGCGTGTTGGGTCTGGCTCACTCGATTCGACACAAGATGTTTACCTCAATGTCATGTGGGAGATATGTTGTTATTTTCCAGGACATGTGTTAGGTTCACATCCATGCCAGGGGAACACAACCTCAATTTTAGAGTACTACGTTTTTGACCCTGTAGGATGCCATATGGCTTGGACAATATGTAATTTTTCATAAATGTTTTACCATGTGTTAGTTTTAAGAAAACAAGTAGCATATAATAAGCAGTTTACTAGGTAGATCATAGTGGTGTGGTTCATTTTTTCATTTGAGTCATCCTGTGAGGTGAGGTAAGAAGTTTTAGGATTTATATCCAAAGGGATGATGATCAGTTTTGGTCATAGAGATCATATCATTCAACATGGGTTATGTATCCCCCCAAATTTTATATTCCTCTTAGAGAGGTGTAGATCCCCTATATTTCTATTGGAATTAATCTCTCATCTTATCTGTGTTACTCTATTATATTATATGTTACTCTCATTTACTTTGTGCTACTCTCATCTACTATATACTATTCTCTCCTTCTATGTTATACTCTTATTTTTTGTGTTCTAATCGATGAGACACATGCCCTCCTTTTTGGTTATAAATAGGTGACACATGTTTCTTTAGCTAGGATAGTTCTGTTTCTCAGGGTTGCATAGTGATTTTTAACCAGCAGTTACCTGTGATAGAGTAACTCTCCTCAATATTCATGGTTATCTCCTTAAAGAATATATTTGTTTTTATTGGTTATTATTTCTGTATTTCCCCATTTTTTTGATATTACTTGTTTCTTTCTATTTAATTTATGGTTTTAGGGTATCCTACCGAATATGTATATACTCGTCCTTGTATGGGATTTGTGACCACACATTTGTTGCCTATGTAGATGATTTTGGTTTCAAATATGGTCTTGGTGGATGTAGATCTGTTGTGGATTATTTAGAGTTAACTCTTGGAGATTCTTGGTGATACATCATGGATCATGGTGGTTCTGGATAATGTTGATGACCGTTATGGTTAGAGATTGATCTAGGAATACTATTAAGGAAGAGGATCTTTCTAGAGTATGTTTTTATAAGATTCATAGGCTTTTTAATGTACAATTCCTTGGTTATTTTATTATCTATTCCCACAGTTGTATTTTATGTCTCATTCATGTGTTATAGAGAGTTTATATATATATATATATTACTAGTTGTGATAGTTATTTTATATATTAAAGATGTATATTTATTGCAAGTTTATATAGGATAAGGCCTCTCATGATGTCTGATATTCCCACTTGGTACTAGTCACCAACCCCTTTGTCATTATATGTGGGAATGGGGTGGTACAATTATCTTACTATCAACTCAAGAAGAGCCCCAGTGGTTTGGGTCATTCCATAGATGTATCAAATTAGTTGAGTTCTTGGTATAAAGTTTTGAGTTAATTTCCATGTGAGGATTTATTTTAGGAATTTAGGGTAATGTTTTTAATGGTCTATTAAGTTTTTAATTATAATAGTGAGACAAAAATATGCACGAAGACTATAATTTCATTTAAAAAATAATACAATAACCTATTATTCCATCCAAATCACTATAAAATTAATTACTGGGTACAAATATGTTGGTTCATGTATCAAATAGTGGCTAGTTATAATAATTAATGTATTTAATTTTTCAATACATAGAGATATTCTCTAACCCCCATGGGTTTATCCTATAAATTGTAGGGTGATTCCCACTAATATCCATATTTGTTTAAAATGAGGGTTACAAAGTGACCATGCCTTTAGTCGTTCCACTCACTTCCAATTAGCGAGAGACGATGTGTTGTTTCCAAGATCTAGTTGAGAGATATCATTTCTCCACAGTCTGAGGAAGTTTATCTTTCATTCATGCTTAGTGAATAATATCTTGTATAATATCACTATGTTATAAGATACTACCCATATTATGGATATTCTACATTCATTATGACAACTTATCCCTCAAAAATTTGTAAGGAGAGATTTATCATTCGATGAAAGTGGTTTGGATGGAGTCTGAGACTCATATTTCTATTTTGTTCAAACTTTCCCTAGATAGATAATGATTATTTTTTTGATCTACAGAAATGAAATAGTGAAATGTTAGTGGATTATATTTCTCTCAAAATTATTATGATACTACTCTACCATAGTTCGCGTTTGATACCTTTTCCGGGGTGGATTATCATATAAGGATTTTGGGCCTTTGGCAGGGTGACATGACCATGTCTGAGTATTTGACAAGGACCATGGACCTTTTGAGTTTTATTTTTGACATGTTTAATGAGTGAATTATTAAAAATAAATGGTTTGGGAAAATAATCTTGGTGAAGAGTTATCAAACTATGGTTATGCTTTCACAAAACACTACATATGTTAGAGACTCCTAGGTAAGTATTTGTAGTTGAATATTCTTGGTAGGGATTCACTATGGATTTGAAATTTGTCTATTAATTCACCTGGATATAGCTTTATTAGTGTTTTGGATGAATATTCATGTCAAATATAACAATAAAATTGAAGACCCAACTATTTTAGGTAGTTTACAAATGAGGAGTGGTTCTAGTTAGGATGTGGGTTGTATGGGAGTAGATGGAGATGGTTGACACTTTGACCCCCCCCCCCCCCCCGTCACCACCTACTTCAGTTAGTCCCTTTAGGTGAAAAGTAATGATAGTCAAATCTATGGGGTTATGGATGTAATGTATGACTATAATTAGGAATTAATATATTCAATTTAAAGTATGATTCATATCCACTTTTTAGATACCAGCATACTAAAAGGAAAAATCATAAGTTATTCTCCTAAAATCATATGATAGAGTGTTGGAGATTCCAATGGAACCCCTATCTAGTCCCTTATCATTAAGAGAGTTTCCATTCATAATGAATATCTTTTAATGATCACTTCAGGTGAAGTGAGTTTATCCTTAATGGTGAAATGGGTCTTTTTAGGTATTCCTTCATTCTATACATGAGATCCAATGGTCCCTTACTAAGAATAAAATGGTTACTGAATCTCGTATTACAAAATGATACATAGTCAAGAAATTGAGGTGATGTCCAACCCTAATATTAAGTGGGATCCCCTTTGGTGTGATGAGTAGATCCCACCCTTAATAAGTTGTGGTATACTACTCATTTGATGATAATCATTAATTTATCATATATGTGAATAGATTATAATTCACTCATTGTGAATATAGATGAATTCATGAATACTTCTGAAGGGTGATATGAGGGTGTCCCTTGATGAAAGAATAATGTATGCATCAGATTATATTCAAAAGATCTCTATCAATTATTTTTTTGTTGGAATGATAAACTCAATTGTGATGTTCATGGAGCATATAGACTAGGTCATTCCTTGTGTTGGTTTGAGGTTTATCTTTTTGGGAATTCATAGAATTTACCTTTTCTTATCAAAATATTATTATCCTTGTATTAACCTCTCACAAAATTAGTGATATTATCATTTATTAGCATCGGTATTCATGAAATTTTTGTTTTTGTTGTTGATGTGATATTTATAGAATGGTAGTGGTGGGAAATTCTTTTGGAAGGGGACTTTTTGTCTAGATAATGGAGAAGGTTCATGGGTACATACCTTATGGGAAAGTTATTTTTATAGTGATATGGGTACATTAATCACCATTTATTGAAGATGTCATACCCACACCCTCTACTTTTTTGTGATATTATTTGAGTGGTGTTGTCGAATTAGTGATCTGTGTGATCAAACATTCTTAGTTGATGGACATTTTGAGTAGAGACCTCACTCTGGGAGGGAGAACCTCTATGTAGTATATCTGTAAGATCTTTTTATGTGTTCACGTAACATGAAAATTATTTCTATATGGTGGTGGAGGATTTCTAGAGATTTTTTTAGCCTTGGTTTCTTGGGGTTTGGTTCGTATTATTCAAGGCTTGGAGAAAAAAAGAATGGTTATTTGAATGGTTAGGACTTATGATTCATTTTTTGGTAAATTGGTCCACTCAACATGTTGTGTTAAAATTTTGAGTAGTTTTAGGGTGTTGGTTTTTTTTGGGATATGATCAATGAGAGTTTCCATAAAAGGGAGTTGAAAATAAAACAAGGTTAGATTTTATAGTGGGTGAGAACCTATTGGATATTGAGATGAATATAGAGGATACCCATATATGTTGTTAAGGGGATGAGGAGGAAGGACAATGTTTCCTTTTGTCGTGAACTAGTTATATTAGTGAATGTACCCAACTAGTGGTAGAAAGTAGAGGGACTTGTGTAGGTATGAAGGATACTTGGACCTTGTAGGGATTTTGGTGTTTGTATAGAATATTGTTAAGTTGTCAGTGGAAGAGTGTGCTAGAGATAGATTTATCTCATATGAAAACCATAAAGAAAAAAATTAGAGGTGAGGAACGAATATCTCCCACCAAGTATAACCTTATTAATGAACCATTTTTAGGATTATGTTAGTGGTTCATAGTTTTGTTTTGTTTTTTATTATTCGGATAACTTTGATTATGTAGGTTTAGAGAGACTCACATTGTGTGGACTTATGTTCCTGATATAGTCTTGATTTTAGAGGATATAGATCCAATAGTCTTGATGGTGGGAAATTGAGTTATTTTCATGGATGATGGTGTTTTTTATCTAGCTTAGAGCTAGGCCCCTGGAGAAGAAACAAGTGCATATGAAGGTGGATAAATTTCCACATGATATTATTTCATGAGATTCCTTGTTTATCAGCTCCAATTATTTATTTTTTTATGGAGTAAAAGGGTTAAAGGTGTGGAATGTGATGCACCCAAATTTTTTCCCAATTGAGACACAACTCAATTTTGACATTTTAGAGTCCTCGGACCTCCTCTAGGGTAAAATGATAACTTTAACCTAGTAAGATACCTTAGAATTTTTGTTATGGTTTCATTGATCATATGATATAGTTTTTACCCCTAAGATGAATTTTTATGGATTTATAGGAATGTTTAAATTTATGGTATTTGTAACATTTATTTATTAAATGAACATAACTTATGTCTCAATAAAGATTAGTTAAATAGATATATTTATTTAGAGTAGATATTAATATCATGGTAACCCTATAATTTTTTTTGGAACCATTGGAATATTCTTATAATATTTTTGAGGTTGGTCACTGGATAATTTTGTATATTTGAGTGATATAGAGGCTCGAAAATATTATATTATTTTTATCTACATGTGTTTTTATGATGAATCACTTATATATATTAAATATAAAATTATTTGGGAAAAATGATACTATGGTTGCATCGGTAATGTGATGTTTTCCCTAAAGAGGGTGTAATTTTAGTGTGCACCAAAGGCCCCCAAGATGGGTTTTCAAGGGTGTTGTTTATTTAATTATTTTTAATTAACCTTAATTAGGGGTGGTGTGAATGCAAAAATCACCCTATAAAACCCACATTATGAGTTATATCTTGTGTTAGACACACTATTTCATGAAATGAACCCTATAGAGATGGAATGATGGGAGAGAAACCAAATCATGATGGAATCTATATATGATCAAATGAAGGAGACCATATTAATGATGAAATTGATGATCAAATAAAGTAGAGATCATGAACAAGACCATAAAATCAGCGATGAATTAAACAAAAAACCATTTATTTATGAGTACAGGATAATTATTTTTAATTGACACACTATTCTTTTGGATTTATATTGAATTTATTTTTCGGAACCACATTATAGATTCTTTAAAATTTTTTTTTTCAATCTAAAGCTTTGTTCTTAAATCTATAGTCCCTATGCTGAAAAATATCTAGGGTTATAGATTTATTTCATAACTCTATCCTCTATGAAATATCTATTATTCTGGGTTGATGATTGGGACTCGATCCTCTCATTCTTCTTCTTTTTCTTCTCCTCCTCCTCCCCTCCTCCTCCTTCTTATTATCTTTCTTCTTCTTCTTATTCTTCTTCTTGTGTATGGAATCAAAATAACCATTGAATCAAGTGTGTACAACGAAAATGAAATGATGAATGTATGGTGGGAAGGGATGTGATCAAGTAATAGGTCATGTATAGTGACTGAGGTGGGAATTTAGTGGATTGAAAGATACCAACCATGGTGAAGTCTAATAAGGGTGTGTAGAAGGAAGTCGTGGTAGTACCGACTACAATAATTTTGATTGTAATGATGGTTGACAGTGGTAAAGTAGGATAACATGATGTGGTGGATTAAGGCCATGCCATAGTATAGAAGAGTCAAAACATGAGGTCTTAATAAATTTAGGAGGACAATGTGTGAGGCTATGATGGTTGAAAATTATTCTGGTTAGTCTACCACCATAATATGGGCAAAAAAACAAGCTTAACCTATAGGTCAGGCCAGCCTTCCCCAATGCATTGGGCCATGTAGACCCAACCCTAGTAGAATTGGGTATCCAAAATATCACACAAAGTTATATTGAACGATGGATATAGAGTTCTATCTAGGACGGTTCCACCTGAAATAACCTGGAATGTGTAATATGATAGGTTTCCCCAATTTTAGCACATTGTGTGTCATGATTAGAGGACGCTGGAAGGCCTGTAATTTCACATGTGGGGAATTTTTCTCAAAATTTCAATCACATGTTAGTTTGGATAAATTGAGTATCATGTCCTAAGTATTTTTATATATAGGCCATATTGGTGTAGTCTGGTAGGTCATTTGAGGCCTTTTTCCAGGTAAGGTAGGTAGTTTTAGGATTTAGATCTATATGTTTGATGATGGGGTTCGAGCATGGTGGTCAGAGCATTCCTTGAGGACTAGGTATTCCCAGTTGTCTACCATGTGATACTTGGAAATGCCTGGAACCCCATATTACTAAAAGAGTAAAATACACTCTATTTTCTATTGTGTTCTAATATCACCTACTATATGAATCTCTAATATGTTATGTGCTACTCTAATCTGTTGTGTGATAATCTCACATAATATATTCTAGTTTATTGAAATTTATGTATAGATTACCAATTAATTTAATGGAAAAAGATCCTGCAAATCATTAATCCCAAGAATCTATAGGAATTTGGAATTTAAAATTAATAAGAAATAAATAAATAAATATTTTAAACCATTTATTTGTAATCATCATGATTTCTCAATATCAGGATCACCATTTCATGGGTTTGAGGGTGATTACAGGAGTAAAAAATGAAATAATCCCACCTCTATTGGAATCCATGGGATGGTCAAGTCACTTGTCATGAATGTGTGATCATCTCCACCTCCATAACATGCTAGTACCATTAGAATAAATAAGGTTAAATATGAGTGTATATGGGAATCTTGACCATGCATCATGTAGACAACCATCATGTAAAAGTGACTTTACATAAACCTTTAGGGAACTTCTTTAGCCTGAACACATTAACTCAAGAATTACAACACATGAGTTATTTTTTTGGTCCGAAGCCTCATTTTATTATTAAAGTAAAGACCTCTTTTTTCTGGGTAGAGGTAGACCCATTACATAGCCCGAAGTCCGTCTTCTAAAGACAAGGCTTGAAAGACCATTTTTTGGGCCAAATGCCCCATCAGTGAATAGAACTACAACAGTACTCAGTCTTCTATATTACCTGCTAATGTACCGCCACTACTACAATACTTCTATAGTTCCCTACTACAACACTACTACAATACCCCAAAAATTTGTCCTTGCCCGGATTCGATCCTGGGTCTTTTGGATGCCAAGAAGAAGCCTTTTCAACTTGGGTACATGTTCATTGGCACAACACATGAGTTAATTCCTTATCCTATACATGTATTTATATCCCTTATGTTATAACTCTTACAATTGTTGATTGATAGTTTGTGTGAGGTTGAATCCACTTAAATTTAAAAAATTATAAAAATACTTACATTTAGTAGTATGAGATCACATTTAATATAATGGTATTTTCTCAAATCATATGACACTATTAAATGTAATGAATGTAGGAAAAAGGAATGAAATAACATTTCATTACCACTGTAAAATTTCCTTATATCATACCATATGATAGAGTGTACAATTTCATGAAAATGACATTTTCACACCCCTTATGATATTTCCCAATCATTAAATTTGATTTTCTTTATATCAAATATATTTAAAGTATTTTGGTAATACTAAGGAATACTATCTCTTTCAGCCTCCAACTTTCATTAAAGCCGATAAGACCTTTTTTAATTTCACCTAATATCATATCATTTATGATAACTAGTGAAACAATATTTATAAATATTTTGGATATCTTCCTAAACACTTATGAAAAGCTTCCATTAACATGACCTTGTATCACATCATATGTAACAACATGTGAATACCCATCTAAAAATCATTTTGATTAACTATAAAACAATTTAATAGAATATATCTAAGTCAAATTCAGTCCTCATTCAATAAAACACAAAGAGTTACCTCCCAAGCCTTTATAAAATTGAAAATTAATATGAATCACCAAATAAATGTATCTCTATACCTATGTACACCAACCACATATCATGCTAGAAAGAATTCTGAAACACTTCCATTGTCCATAAAAATGAGAAACCATGAGGTATAGAGTATGTCAATAAAATATATAAAACTCATATGTTCTTGACTATTTGAGTATATATTGACTTTATCAATGAATACATCATATTTCATTGAAATTTCTATATAAATGCATCACATGAACTTTATCCATATAGATATGGACATTATATGTGCTATTGAGGTGAAACCTTACATTTTCCATTATATCTTAATGAGGGTTTAGATTTTATCCTCTTTACATTAGAGTAAAAATGACAACTTGGTTGTGCTTCAAATGATAACATAATCAACAACCTAACCAACCAACCCATAATTAGTTGAGTCAAAATGAAATGAATAGGAATGATATCAAAGTATTAAGGTTCTCAAGCAAGGTATCTTACTAATCATAGGTTTTAGGGACTCCTATATGATATATGAACCCCCAGTATACAAGATAAATAGTATATGAAACTTTTTGTGGTATACCTAGTGGGTCATTGAAAGTATAAAAACACTTTTTGTGCCTTATGAGAATATTTAAAATCTCATACATTAATTATACTCACACTAATGTTAACATTTTTTCATGACCTACAATACTCTATGATGAACATCATCTAGGGATAACTCAAACTCACACTTTGAGAGATCAATTAACATAACATTTCATAAAATTTATATCTATATATAAATTTATATATCCAACAAGAAATAATGGTTACATGGATTTTTCTTAATATGATACATTTTATAATCCTAAAACTCGTTTAATATTATTTAAAAAAACGAACATAAGCACCCATCTATCATATGATATACGATAGATCAATGATATGTTTTCTACAATTTATAGTGTAATGATAAATTATTACATATATATGAAATTATTATCACATATCTATTTGAACACATGAAAAAACCATCCCACTTAATTCTATATTGATTAACATATATAAATAATTAAAGTTTGAATAATGGTTATATTTAGGAATTATACACCTAATGTACAAAGTACTTGAACATATTCAAACAGCCTAACTCCAAAACCCCAAATGTTATGATTTAAAATTTTATTGCCTAAATATATTTATTTATTTTAAAAAAATTAGTGTAACACCTTAATATTTTGAAAAATAAAACTATGTTCGATAATAAATATGACACAGAACACCACGCCTACAAGAACCATGAAACATTGACCGTTATAACCTAGTCGTTAAATTATTGGGTAGAAATATGATAATTTACTTATAAAATATAGGTTAAGGTCTTTATAAATATAAATTTATTGATAACTGCTTAGTAAATTATTATTCAATTTTTAGTAAATTAATTTTATTCCTCAAAAATATGTTTTCATAAAAAATGAATTTTATTTCTTTTTGTGAGAAAATATTATAATTAATTTCTTACAGCTTTAGAAATTTTATTAGATAAATATTATTTTTTATTTGAAATAATAATATCAAAATTATATTATTATGAAATATTGATATTTTTATGAAAGGTTTGGTTTTATAATTAATAGTGAGAAATACTAATTTTTACAGAAAACTGTATTTTATTTTCAAGTATTTATAAAGTTAAAATATATTTTAGATTAATTTTAAAATTTAATTTGTTAATTTTAATTAAAAATAATCTAATTATGGTATTTGGAATGAATTTTATACATGGATATATTGTAAAAACATTTTACACTTAAAAGGGACGTTTTTTATAACAAAATATTCTCATCGCATCTCACGGGTCAAATATTAAATTAAATTATTCCACATATATGAATTGAATATTGAAACATGTATTAAATATTTGAAATTGGGAGGTCAAAATTTGTTAAATAATACCCATTTATTTTATTCATTATGAATACTTACAATAATAAATAATTATCTCCACCGTAAGCTTAAGTCGAGTAATTAAGGTTAAAAATAATGCAATAAGGACTAAAGGTTGACCCTAAGACTTTCCATTATCCTATTGGATAAGTTTATTTTTTCCATATATAAATATTTATATAATATAATGACACTTTCTATATAATATATTTGATTTTTAACTTTATAATATTTAAGAAAAAGATACAGAAAAAATTGTCATTTCCATACATTTAATATCTATAATTTTTTTGACAGAGTTGAAAAATACATATTCTCAATTATAAATAGAAATTTAAAATAGAAATTATTATTTTTATAATTATAATTTATTTTTAATTCTTAATAATTAAATAATTACCTTAAATTATTATTTAAAACTAACATAATATTTAGTCGATTAATAGAAAAATAAAATAAATAAATTTAAAAAATATTAAAAGTAATATAAATTAAATTAATTATTGTGTTACGGATTTTTTTACACAAATATAAAATTTTAGTGATGTGTTAAAGGTTTATATTCGAATTACATTTCTTTCATATTGTTTCCCAAGTCAAATTAAATTAATAGTTCTAAAAATGATATTAATGATATTTTATAATAAACTATATTTTATCAAATGATTTAAAATTAATAAAAATATTAATTTATCCAAGTGATTATGATATGGTTTAAAATATCAACCATGATATAACTATCTTGACCCCTAAAGAGAAAAAAAACTTTGTTATCCTGAAAATTGTTAAAATGTGTCAATATAGGTTAATATAAAAAAGAAAAGGGTAAAAATATATTCTAATCTTGTAAAAATTTTATAAGGTGATTTTATATAGAACCATAATAATCCTATATTATAATTATATCGTTTTTATACCTTTTTACATGAAAATTAATTTATAGAAATTTAATATTTATAAAATTCCAAAAGTGCCTCTCACCTCACTTATAAAAGAGAACCACCTATATTATTTTATTAACACTTAAAAATAATTTTAGTTCTTCAAATAACTTCAATAATACCTTAATTAATTCTCTTAACACATACCATATACCTTTTTTTATTATAAAACCTTTTTAGGAAGGCTTTTTTGTGTAATATTAAAATGGGTGTCTGAAGAAAATGTATCGTTTTTAACTCAGGTTTTTTGTTTTATTTCTTCTTCTAATTTCTTAAAATATTATTCAAACATGATGATATAATGACACCAATATATCTCATATAAATAGATATCATTATATTAATGAAATATCCTATATCCATATCCTCTTTCAATAAATGGGGAACAGAACCATCATTCATGTGTACATCAAACTTTTGCCTTGCAAACCGGTGTAATTCATTTTCCATCATCACCTCTCATCAATATTTATGATGATGTATTAAATATATATATATATATATATATATATAATATTTTCCACATATTTATCATTCATAAAAATTAATATATCATATATTTTCTTTCTTTTCCATTCATTGAAAGATGATAATGTTGTTCATGCGTATGTGGGGTTTACCACCTCCACGAAGTGATGTGATGATGTTTTCATTAACACATAACATGGATGGTATATATGAGAATATTACAAGAAATAATATGACATTTATGATATAAATATAAAATAACACTTACCTTATTTCAACCACGATCATTGAAAAATGGAATCTCTTGTCATGCATACGTACAACCTACCATATTCATGATTGTAACATAGTTAATTTTTCATAAACATTTGTCCTGGTTGGTTTTAAAATTATAATTTATGTATAAAAATTATATTTACATCATTTTTATTACTATCAATATGATTAAATAATGACTTCATTAACCATATTCAACCCTCTAAAGTCATTTTGAAATTATGAGCCGAATATCATCAAAACATCCAATGTGAACATAAATGGCCATGTTATTGAATATAATAGGATGATAAAAAAAATAAATAGGATAAAAAATTGAAAAAGTTATAAATAAAGTAAATAATTAACATCAGTTTTTTATTTATGAAGATAAATAATGTAAAATATTAGTCAGACTCGAGGTAAGGTACATTCTTTAAAAACAGTCTTTTATAGTTTCCCCTCAAACTCCTTTTATTCCATGTCCATATTACTCTAAAATTTTCAATTTTTTTTATTTATTATTCAGTGGATGATAAATTTTATATATAACATATTTTAATTTCTTTATAATGGTTTTTAAAATGAATATTTTTAATGTTCTACATAAGGTACACTTTACTTTAAAAACCACATTTTGAATGTTTTAAGGATTTATTTTCTAAATATTTTTCTTCTATGATCATATTTTTAAAATAAATTTTTTGATGTATTTATATAGATATAAATTAATTATAAAAGAGATTTTATGTCACCTTTTAAATTTATTTGAAGGTTTTCCAAAAGGAATATTTCTTACAAATTTTATATAGAACATTTTGAATTTCTATAGAAAATACAAAATGAATGTTTTATTTTAAAATATACAACATCAAAATCCTTTACCTCCACCACAACCATTATTTTATTTTTCAATTTATTTAAAATATTCCATGTTTTTGAAAAATAAATACCCTACATATCTTTATTATAAGTATTTTCAAAACGGGTTTTAAATGGAATTGATATTTTCATATCTGTAAAAAATTTCTTATGGGTGTAAGGTATCTCTTTGATCCACTATTTTTATTGGGTTACAAAATTTTTATCTATACCACTTTCTTTATCTATTTAATTTTAAGGAATAATTCTAAATTATGTATATATTCCTTCCACATATATACATAAGTTATTGTCACTTCCTTTCATGGGGTCATAAATTCATTATGTTCATTTATAAAATTCCTTCATTAAGAAATTTACTTTGATAATGACATGAGGAAAGATTCTAAAATTCATTTCTTATAATGGGAAATTTTTATGATTATGACTTATTATTTATTTCCTTTTTTAATCAAAATCTTGAAAATGTTATAATAATTATACCAAGATAACAATCTCATTTTGGGGTAAATTTTTTTTCTCATGATACATTAGGTATGGGATTATAGAGTAAACCTAATCCAGTATAGGACTCTATCAACCATGTGATGTTATCTTGGAAGTTATCCCTGAATTATACCTAGGTAATGTTTTATGTTGTCGCCACATTTCATATACTACTATGATATTATGATACCATGTTCTTTATGATATTCTTCTTTGTGATTACACATGAGCTTATGTTTAAAGGAACTTATACACAAATTTATAAGGGTAAAATGTATATATATATATTAAAAATAATAATAAGTTTTTCATGATTGCAAAAGATTATTTATGAGTTTTATTTTCTACTTTAATATTTATTATGATATATTTTAGGAAAATATCAGGGAAAAATTGATTTCATATATAATAACATGTTTATATTGAATACCAAATTTAATTTTGAATAAGACAAATCTTGTATAAGTATTCATGATCTAACTATTATCTTTATTTATTTTTTATATGTCCCTTACTGAGTTTTTTGTGCCTATACCATGTTATATTTTTTTCATAGGGGTTTAGTTATGATTAGGTAAATTGATGAGGTAATGATGAAAAATTATAAATATTTTCAATGAAAATAACAATTCTTTTATTATAAATTTTTTTTGAGAAAAAATGGATATTATGTGGAACATTCCACTTTGTGATATAATATTTATTTATATAAAGGTGATGAACTAATTATCTAAAATTGTAAACCATAAATATCCTCAAATGTAATAAGATGAATTATTGACTTAAAAATCAATATTATGTAATGTTTAATGTTCAGTCCTTAAACTTTGTATCTGAGGAAAGGTTTATATTACTTTGGAGACAAGGATGTTTTCATGAGGGGAAAAATTAAGAGTTATTGATACCGTCATTAGTTTATGAGTTTAAGCTTGATCATAAGTTAAATATATTAAACACATTTTTGGAGGTTTTAAGTTATTGGATTTTAATGTTTTAATGAAATTTTAGGAGATGTTTTATTGGTTTTAGGTATATATAACCCATAAGTTCAATATTTTGTTTTACTTGAGGAAGAATGATATTTTGATTAGTTTAATGCTATTGATATCCTTCATGGTTTATAAAATATTTTATTATTATGGTTATTTATAAATATTCTCATAATATTTATAGGGATGTTATAATAATTATATTAATATAGTTTTTTTAAAAGGAAAACCTGTCATATTAGGAAATGTTGTGGGGATCGGACCCACAACTAAAGGGTGATAATATTTCAACACCTACCACTAGACTACATGATGTCTTAGTTACTATGAAATTTTATTTCAAAATGATGTGATAGATAATGATTAAGTTTATTTTCGGAATATATTTTTTATCCTAGAGATAACCATGGGATTGAGAATTTATTTGGTGATTATGTGATTATTGTTATTTTGAAAGAATCTCACTATTTTAAGAACCTTATATGATTATGGTTAAAAAACATTATGAGATTTTATTTGAGGAAGAAAGGTTGAATAATATTTTTAGAATTATATATGATTTTAATATAGATTTATGTTGATTCAATTTATTTATATAAATGATTATAATATCTTGGAGATTATATGGTTGTGAAATATATATTTTTAGTATGTAACATTAGGAGTGATTGATGTTATTTGAAGATAAATCCAAAATTTATATTTGGAGAATAATTGATAAAATCATTATAATTATTGGGTTTCAACCATTAATTTTGAATGGTTTGAATAATTTTAAGATTAGATATTTATCAAATGATCTAAGTTGAAATTTGGGTGTTATTATTGAGGATTTGGGGATTAATGTTGTATTTATTTATGTGATTGTTAATTACTTTTCTTAATTATCTTATGATAACCATTTTGGTTTTGGTAAATGTTAAAATATTTGAGGAAGATCTTGTTATCCTTTTTTGGATTATAAAATCTGTTATAAGATGATTTTATTTCAAATTGCCCGAAACATTCTCTTTGAATACTCATTATTTAGAGAAAAAGATGAGATTGTGGTGGAAATTGATTAAAGGATGAAATTATTCTTAGGAAGTAAGTATATTTCATTTTTTTATTCATCTATATGTTAAAGTAATTACTCAACTCTAAGCAAACAATCTTGAAATAAATTTTTATCCTATTAGCTTCATTTTTGATGAATCAGTGGCCTTTTTCACTACTCATCAGTTTATGGGTTGTAGTCATTAACTTTCTCTTGATCATTCACTTTCTTATGATCAATGATCTACACCACTATTAATAATTTTGTGAATGTCACATTTTTTATCCATGTCAATATTTTCACTTCCCACAAATTTTTTCTTATTTTGAAACCTAGTTAGGTTAAGACCTTTTTATTTCCCTTTTCCACTTTTTAAGAGGAAGCTTTATTAACCCTTTTTACTGTGTGGAATTTCAACAAAGGTATTTTTAGATGTCAATTTTTTTTAAAAATTCAACTCCAAATTATTAAGATTAAATTTATTAAATGGAGGAATAATGTAAAACCCTAATATTTTAAAAAATAAATCCATATCTGATAGTGTATTTGACACATAACATATAGCCTAAATTAACAATGAAATATTATTATTTAAATAAGAGCGTTAAAACCTAGATGTTAATTTTTTGGGTATGAATATTTTTAAATAAGTTATGAAATAAAGGTAAAGTTCCTTGTCAATATAAATTTATTGAAAATTTATTAGTAAATACTCACTCATTTTTTAGTAAAGTCATTTTATTCTTCAAAAATACATTTTCTTAAAAATTGACTTTTATTACCTATTGTTAGAAAATATTATAATTAATTTCTATAACTTTTAAAAATAATATTTCATAAATATGATTTCATTTTTAAAATCATAATATCAAAATCATCTTATTAATCAATATTTATATGTTTCTAAAATGTTTTATTTTCTAATGAATAGTGAAAAAATAATGATTTTTATTGAAAACAATATTTTATTTTCAAGTATTTACCAAGTAAAATAATATTTTTGATTATTTTTAAACTTTAATTAGTTATTTTTTATTAAAAATAATATAATAAATTGTTTTTAATGAATTTTATACTAGGATATAGTATAAAAACAATTTATACTTAAAACGACAATTTTTTGAAAAACAGTTTTTCATCATGCCTTATTGGTCTAATTTTAAATTAAATTACGATACTTCTATGAATTGAATATTGATAAATGGATTAAATATTTGTAAATATAAAGCTATAATTTTTCTTAATATATTACATTTATTTTTTTAGTTATGAATATTGACTATAATAAATATTATACCCACAGTATGGGTAAATCTAGTAATTTGGTTACAAATAATATGATAAGGACTAAACATTGACCATAACACTTGAATTTATCCTGTTTTATGAGTGTACTTAAGAAATTTATATTAGTGTCTCTAAAATATGGCCACCTAGTTCCAAATTCCTTTTATTTTCATATTTATAATATTTAAGTAAAAGATAAAGTTAAAAATGCCACTCTCTTGCTTTTAATTAAAATTATATTTTTTGGCGGATAAAAAAATTAGTTTTGGTTATAAGTAGTTAGTTGAAATATAATTTATTTTTTTTGGTAATTTATTTTTACTTTTTATTAATTGAATAATTATATAAATACTTATGAAACACAGACATAATATTTATTGAATTAATAGAAAAATAATATAAATGATTTTAAAGTATTAAAAGTAATATAAATTGAATTAATTATCATTTTATATGAATTTTTTATATAAATATAATAATTTAGTGAAATTTTAAAGTGTTATATTATAATTAAATTTCATTCATGTAGTTTTGAAAGTCAAATTAAATAAATACCTTCAAAAATGACGTTAACAATATTTTATAATAAATAATATTTTATTAAATGATTTGAAATTCTAAAAAATAGTATATTTTGACTATTGATTGGGGTATGGTTGAAAATTTAAAAAATGATCTATTTATTGTACAATTATTCTTTTATAGTAACTATATTGACCCATAAAGAGTAGAAAACATTTTTATCATGGTAATTGTCAAAAAGGGTTAAAGTTGGTTAAAACAAAGAGATAATGGTAAAAACATAATCTAAAATTGTAAAAATTTTATTTTATGACACTATTTAGTAAAATATTCCTATAATATTCAATTTATATTATTTTAGATCACTTTTCCATGAAAATTAATTTATATTAAATTAATATTTTATGAAATTCCAAAAGTTCCCCTCCGCTCAATTATAAAAGGGCACATCCTCTCTAATTTTATTTTCACATAAAAATCCTTTTGGTTTAACCAATACCAATAAAAATACATTAATTAATTCCCACACAATTTCATATGGTCCTTGGTTTTATAATAGTTCCCTCATAGTAAGGTTTTTGGTGTAAACCTAAAGAGGTTGTTCAAAGGTGAGGCATCTTTCTTAACCAAGTGTTTTTGTTTTATTTATTCATACACCTACTCCAAATATTATTAAACCATGATGAAATAAAAAAATACAATAAAATTATAAGTTATTATGTTAATTCCATTACCTATATCCATATACTCTTCCATTAAATGGTAATAAAACCCATCTTTCTTGTGTACGAAAGAATACCACTTTGCAAACCGATGTAATCTCTTTTACAGCATCGCCTATCATAGTTATATATAGGGATGGATTTAATGAATATATATTATATTAATGACATATTTATCATTATATAAAATTGGTATATCATATATTTTCTTACCTTAACATTCAATTAAAGATGATAACATTTTTCATGCATACATGTGGATTTCCACCTCCACAAAGCGATGTGGTTGATTTTTCATTATTGCATCACATGGATGGTATATATAAGTGTATTCAAAAAACAAATATTGTATTTATGATATAATAAAAATTATGTAAATATAAAATAACACTTAAAATATATCTATAATGATTTTTCATAAGTGTAAAGATTACTCCTGCATGTGTATGACAAACCGTCTCCATGATTGCAACATAGTTCATTTTTCATAACTATATTTCATAGTCAGTTTTAAAAGTAAAATTGATATATAAAATTTATAAGTATTTCCTGATTATTATTCTATATATGATGAAATAATGATCTATTTGACCATTCAATACTAGAATTTTAACTATTTGCGACGGGTAAATGCCCAATCAGAAATAGTTATTGAACATGAACTATTTGAAACAAATTTCTTATTACATCACTAATAGTAATTATTTGCAACATAATATTTCACCCATAAAAAATAGTTTTGTTGGGATTTCTGACCACCCAGTGTATAATGTATTCATGGTGGGCATTTGTGATGGTCTAATACTTACATTGAAAATACCCATCGACTTGGGAGTATTTGTGATGGGAATTAATGCCTGTCACAAATACAATTGATGTAATAAATATTTTCAATGAAATCAATTCCATAAAAAAATAGCCCATCATAATTAATCTATCTATTTAACAGTGTCCCACTCCATTTCTTCTTTCTCTCTACTCCTTCTCCCTCTACTGAACCGTTGTGATGCCCAACATCCACCCACCCCACTATGTGCTGCTCCAACACACTTCGTTGAAAGCATGTTTTTATAGATATAGCTTTGATTATCCTTGGTTCAGATTCCACATATCATCGCCTTCAATATTTTTGGGTTCTATTCATTTTATTACATGATTTATTTCCGGCTTCATACAACTCCAACACACTACTTTGCATGTGATTTTTTTTACGAATCCGACTTTGATTCACATTGGTACAAATTTATCTTGTATCTATTTCCATTATTTTGGGGTTTTATTCATTTTATAACATGATTTAATTTTGGAAAACCTTAGGATGATAATTTTATCTAATTTTCATGTTTTATTTGGTATTTAGGATTGCTGCAAATCTTTTATTCACTATTTGATATTTGTATTTGTGTGTATATATATATTAATATATTCCCTATTTGATATATGTCTGTGTGTGCAAAACCTAGGTTTAGTAATTTATCTGATTCTGGTTTTGATTCACCTTGTTTATTATTACCTATTAAATTTTGATATTTGTATGAGTGTGTGAATATATAAATTAATATAAATTACTAGAAAATTGAAAATGAAATAGGTCATTAATTTTAAAGTTATTAAAAATAATAAATTTGCGTATCATGTTGACATGGTTGATAGAAATTAGTTATTTCTTACAGCCTAAAAATTGGAAATTCTATGATTTACACCTTTTGACTAATTCATAATTTATTTCATTACTTTATATCAAATTGTATTAATTTTTATTAATTTATAAAAATATATTAATTTGAATTAATTAATGGTAATTTTTTGCTAATTTATACTAAATTTTAATTTTTTTATAAATTAATAAAAAACTACATTAATAAGCTCAAATCCCAAATATTTGTAATTTTTATTAATTTGTAATTTTTTTAAATTTTTTTAAATTTTTTCTATTTTATTAATATTTTTTATATTTTTTATTTTATTTTTATAAAATTTAATTTATTTTTAATTTTTTTAATAATTTATAATTTTTTAATTTTTTTAATTTTAGTTGTTTATTTTTTATTTTCTTATATTTTTAAATATATATAAATATTTTTAATTATTTTAATTTTTTGTATTTTTTTAAAAAATATAAATATTTGCGACATATGAACAGTCCACCACAAATACTATTAATTGTGATGATGTGTCTTAATTTTTATTTTTTAGAAAAAATGAAAATCCTTTGTGACAGGTGCTTTGCTCGACACAATTACTTTTTCTTTACGACGGTGTGTTATAAATACCTTCATTTGTGACATCGTTTTATGCAATGAAACATTTACGATACTCACCCATCACAAATGACCTTTTTCAACAGACATCCATCACAAATGTGTCGTCATAAATGCCAAAATATCTAGTAGTGATAGTCATCTTGATAAAGTCATTTTGGACTTATTAGCCGAATGTCATCAAAACGTCTGACATAAACTTAAATTATGATGTATTTCAACATAACATGTTAATTAACAAAAAAATATGGATAATAAAATTGAAAAATATTCTTAAGAAAGTAAAAAATTAACATAATTTTATTATTCATGAAGTTAAAGAATGTATGTCATGAGTCAGAAATGAGGTAAGAGACTTTCCTTAAAAGAAATAATCTTTTGAAGTTCCCCTTCAAAGTCTTTTTCTTCCATGTCCATGTTCTCATAAAATTTTCATGAAATTTTTGTTTATGGTTCAATGAATGAAAAGTTCATTTTCTTCAATATTCAAATTTATTTTCAATTTTTTTAAAATCGAATATTCCTAACATTTTATGTAAGGGATAATTTAATTTAAAAACACTGTTTTAAATGTTTTATATATTTATTTTTTAAATATTTATCATCCATGTAAACATTATTAAAATTATTTTATTATTGTATTTATATGAACATAAATGAATTTTAATGGAATTTTTTTGTCTCGCTTGAAATTATTTTAAAGGTTTTCAAATGGAATCTTTTTTATGTATTTTATATGGAACATTTTGACTTTCTGTATGACCTGAAAATATTAAATTTTTATTTCCAAAAACACTTTTAAGCTAAAGTTAGAAACCCAAAAGTTTATATATATAAAAAAAATTTAAATTGCATAGGTAGTTATCAGGCTATTCCAGAAATGTTTTAAAGGTTCGAATCAATCACCTTGCGTAAACTTAATGAGAAAGAGGACACCTTCATGCTTGGATTGTTTTGAAATTCTTTACAAAATACTAAATGAATGTTTTATTTTAATTTATACAACATAAATTAATTTTATGCCACTGAAACCATTATTCGATATTTTTATTTCTTTATAATCCTCATTGATTTCATCAATGAAAAACAATCCTTCCCTTTTTCATATGTATTTTCAAAAATGGTTTCAAATGCATTGGATATTTTGATATCTAGAAATGTTTTTCTTATGGATCTATTGGATTTCTCTAATCCTCCCTTTTCTTTGGGTTCTAACCTATCTCTCTCTATATCTATTTATCTCTCTTTTAAAAGTTATTTAAGAATTATTAATTTTTTATATTTTTCTACCACATATATACCTTGCATATTCTCACTTACATTGATGAGGTAATACATTCCTTATGTTCATTTCTCAAATGTCTTAATTATGAAATTTTCTTTGATTCTGATATGAGTCTAGATTATGAAACCCATTTATTTCCATGGTTAATTATTATGATAATTCCTTATAATTGATTTCCTTTTATTACACACAACATCATGAACATGTTATGATTGGTGTGCCCATATAGTGCTCTAATTCATTGGGTATTATTTTATCATGAGACGTTATGTGTGAGATTAAGGACTAAACAGAATCCACTATAGGAATCTACCCACCATGTGATGATTCCATGGAAGTTAGCCTTGACTAATGCAAATGTAATATTTATGTTGCTACCACATTTAGCAAGTTTCCATGATCTTATAATACAATGTTCCTTATTTTATTCTCCCATGTGATTACTCATGATGTTATGATTAAATGAAAATATATGCTACATCATAAGGGTTAAATTTTTAAACTTTTATGAAAAATATTTCATAGAAATTTTATGATTTTAAAAGAACCTTTATGAGTTTTATTTTTTGTTTGAGATTTATTATGAAATTTTTTATGAAGATATTTGGGCATTAAAATTGATTCACTAGGTAATAAGATGTTTATATTGAACCTAATGTTTAATTTTGAAAAATAAAAAAACTTTTATAAGTATTCATGAACTCATAGGCTTCTTTATTTATTTTTATATGTCCTTTATTGAGACTTTTGTGCCCATCCCATATTCTAGTTTTTTCCATAGGGTTTTCAGGATATGCAGGGACAAGGATGTGTTCAAGATAAAAATTATGAAGATATTTCATTAAAATAGAACTCATTATATCATAAAAATTTTTTGTGTGGGAAAATTTTATACTAAGAAAAATTATTGAATTTGTGATATAATATTTATTTCTTTTGGAAATAATTATGTTCACTTTCTCATATTAACTAAATGTAACCTTTTGTATTTTTATTTACCATCACATATCATAATAAATTTATTATAGAAAATTAAATGACTTTAAATTGAAATTGGTATAATATTTTGTTTTTTAATTTGAACTTCCCTAGCTTAAACATACTCCCAATAGTCTATTAGAGACCATTATTTTCTGAATATCATGCTATGATAAAGAATTGTTTGTGTTAGGAAATGACCCTTATTTAATTTTAGTAGGAATATATGACTAATAAATTATTGTTTCTAAATAATATATATTATTCAATGTTTTCAAAAAATTCTTCTTTGGAAAAAGATAATTAATCTAAATATTCCACATTTTGGTGGAGAGAACATTTTACCTCTTATTTTAAAAAATATCTAGATAAAAAAAAATTATCATGGATAAAACTTCATTTTTCCTTATCTTAGCTTGAAAAAAAAGTTATATAATATAATGAATCAAAAAAATTGTGTATACAATTAATCATCTCTTTTTTATTCACAAAAATTCTTAGTTAAAAAATAACTTCTTATATCACAAAAGGAAAATGAGATAATTAAACATAGATTTTTTTATATTTATATAATATTAATGTATACCTTTGATTTTAAATAATTGATTTAGAAACTCATACATTACCATTTTATGAAAACTATAAGCTCATCAAATTCTTCCCTTGGGTTGGAAAATCTTTATATTTACAACACTTTAAAAATACACATTTTGTATCACATACCCTTAAAAATAAATGAATCGCTTTGTATTCCACTAATATATGGATTGGAAACCATATGGAGTTTTCAAAAACCCTTTATGTATTTCTGAAAAATTCCATCCCATAGAATCATCTTTCAACCTTCCTGATAAATTTCTTTGGTTTCAATGAATTTAACTGGATACTTGAAGAAACATTATTGGAATCTCTAACTTTTATAATGAAAGTTAAACAATTTACCCACTTTTATTGTTTACACATAACATAAACCCAGACACGACATGTTTAGTTCATGTATTCTTAAATTTTGAGAACATAAAGTAATGTTTTCCTTGAATTCATTCATATTTATGGACTATGTACTTATATGATAATATAATGAATTCCTTAACTAGAATAATCCTGAGGAAACTTTTAGGCTCACTAAGTTATTTGAATATTGAATAATATTGAGTTTCTTAGTGGAGAATAAAATTATTTAGGTCATTTTTCAACATATGACATTGAAAACATTATTGAATCTCACTATAGTTTTTATGAAATTATATTCACCAGTTAACACTTAAAAACTTGGCTACTTGGGACAGTGTTACACTAATTCATTGAATATTTTTATTACTTAATAACATTTCTTAAGGTGAAATTCTATTTAGTTGGGTTTATTATAATTTTCCTACCAAAATTATCAATATTTATGTTTAGTTTGATGATGATGATGTTATTATCTAAAATATAAACTTTTAACATATGAGTATCATTTTTTATTAAATTGGATCTGACTAAAATGTTGACCCCATTTAAACACATCATATCTATAATAGAACCAAGATTAACATTTCATCATTAATTACACTGGTTTTTTCACATAAATAATCCATGGCTATAACTAGTAGACAAAACCTGTCAGTAATATCATATATACCACATGGATAGTCAAGTGGACGACCCCTTTCCCATTCTATCATAAGGATAAAACCAAATATATTCCTTAAAAAATCATAAATGTTAATGTTTCATAGATATCTGTAATAAAAATAAAATTCCATGAAAAATCTAAAATAGTACAATCCAGGGGCACTTGAATTTAGGATGACCAACCAGTTAAATAATCTAGGTCACCCAATAATTCAATTCCTTACAAAAGATAATAAAGGGACACTCAGTTTTAGAATAACTTACCCAGTTGGATGATAATGGTTTTATAAAGTGTTTATTTGGAAGGTATCTTTAAATTAGTATTTTTAAGGGGTTTTAAGATCACAATATTATCTAATGGTATTCCATTTTTTCATTTACATTTCAAATTATTTAGTTTTTTAATCCTACTCCCTCCAACAAGTCAGTATGTTAAATCCATATTGATGTGTAACTCCTTACACAACCAATATTTTTTGTTACTCACTCAAAAATAGAATTAAAACATATCTACACATATCCAAATTCATCCCATGCATAAGATATATGAAAATTTCCTATAAAGGTTTAACATTATATGATATTAACAATCTACAAATGTGTAATCCCAGAGCCATATATGGTCAATAGTGACCTTTCTAGAATAATGAATAAACCTCTAGGAAAATTGTAAGTAAGACCCAAATCCCTTCTACCCAAGGATACTTTACTCAAGATAGAATCTAATTCACCATAACTCTAATATATAATATGTATAAACTATATTAAAAAAAATAAATTTATGCCAATAACTTCAACTACAAAACAAGGTCAAGGGAGAGGAAAATTAAATCTTATGTTAATGAAAAAAGCATGTAATGTAAGGCCTATAAATTTTATAATAAGTTTTTAATCACATAAACTAATGAATAAAAAAAATCATAATATTAAAATTTTATACTAATGAATAATAAATCAGGGAGTAACCTTTAAATAAATGAACACTATATTTTAACATGAAATAATAATATATAAACAATTTATAAATAAAATATTAACAATAAAAATTATATGATTTTAGATTTATTTATTATGGATACTATATAATTTCCAAAATAAATTATATTCATAATATAATTTTTTTTAATATTGTCATTATATGAGGTTTTACTTTAATACAAGTTATTTCATGAAATATATTTATTTTATAATTCTATTATGTAATATATAAGCATGATCTTTAATATCAAATATTTAAAAATTATTTTATCCTTTGATTAAATAAATCATAAAAACACTTTTTATGAGGTTAAAATGACATAAAAATAAATAACTTCAAATTTTAGTACTTCAAATTAATCATTATAATTTTTTTTATAATTTTTTAAATATAAAACTTTATATTATGTCTTATTTTTTAATTTATAAACAATTTATAAATTTCCCTTTATTTTTTGGATAAAAAAACTTTATTTCTAATTCACTAGGCAAGCTATGTAATTTTACAAAAGGTATTTAAAATTAACTCTTAAAATTTAAGAAATATTTATTAATAAATTTTTCATTAACATTTCTTAATTAATTATAAACACTTTTTGAATAAATAATTTATAAAATTTACTAATTAATCAATACTCTCAAAATAATTTTCTCATTATTTGTAAACGATTTATACATAATAAATTAAAATAAAAATAAAAAACTATGAAAAATAAAAATTTTCCTTACCAATTATATTTTATAATTCATGTTATATCATAATCCATGACATGATTTATTATTAATCATATTCTACGATAGATAATTTTTTTCTTACAACTTAACCCCTCTAAGCATCAATATAATTTTTAATGATATGAATCATATCTTATTTACGATTCGATGCTCTGTTTTTGTAATATGCAACATGAAGATCCTATTATATGATATATATATATATATATATATATATATAATATAAACATTATTAAACTAAAAATTCAGAACGTGACATGATTTATGATATTAGATATCGTATACTGTGTTACCGAACTTGCAGTATAATTAAAATATTATATTCTATGATTTCAAATATGATATGTATTGAAAATTGATTAAAATTTACTTACCCTATATTTTAATAAATTAAATAATATGTGATTGGATCTAATATCACTAATATAAATATATGAATAGATAAAAACGTATTCTAATGAAAAAATCACATAGAAATCATTAATTCAAAGAATATCCATTGAATTCAAACTAAAAACGAGTCAACAAGAAATGTAGAAATACTATAAACTGCACACCATTCATCATTGAGTTTCAAAAATATATTGATAAACACTACTTAGGTTTGAGGGAGATCACAAGATTGGAATCTGAAATACTCGTACCTGTATTGTTACTCACAGACTAGTTGAATCACATGTTATACACGTGGCATCCTATGAACAGTGTGATAATTCCTCAGGAAAAAATGAAGGAAGAATAAGAGATAATTTGGGAGAATCTTCCTATAATCACCCATACTTCCATCACATTTAAGTGACTTTGAAAAATACATGAGGAATCTCCATTGTTATCCCCGCATCAACTCGATCATTACAACGCATGAGTTAATACCTCAACCCATACTAGTACTTATATAACTTACATCACAACTATCACAACAATATATTTTCTAGGATTGAATCCATTTAAATTGAAATATTAGAGATCTAACTAAATTAAAACTTCTATATGATATTCCCATAATACATTATGAATTTCACTTGGAAGGTCTTACAATTCAACTTCA
This sequence comes from Viscum album, assembly GCA_963277665.1. NCBI lineage: Eukaryota > Viridiplantae > Streptophyta > Magnoliopsida > Santalales > Viscaceae > Viscum > Viscum album. The sequence goes on along the minus strand of OY728158.1, from coordinate 435,156,847 downwards.
ATCATATAGAATTACCAAGTGAGGTTATTACATGGGGTTGAATTTTATACAATATTATTGCCACCAATTTTACGCTATGATTGATATAAATTTATGAATAAAAAAGCATGGAATCTCATTTCATGATTTACTTATGATATTATTATATTGTTCCATATTATAGAGTCAGAAATTTAATGAAATTCATATTTTCACAATCATTAAACATGGATATACCACGACATACTTTCTCCTTCACTAGCCCCATATCCTATATGTTACTCTGATCTTCTGTGTGCTATGCTCATCTAAAATGGGCCACTCAATGGGAAACATATCCTCTATATATCCAGAGATTTGATGTAGTTTTCTTGATTCGATGTAGTTTAGTTTCTTAGCGGTGGATGCCATTTTTTCTCTTATAGCTTATTGATAATAGTAGGACTCTCTTCTATGTTGAAAGTTATCTCTTTTAAAGAATATCTGGGTTTTTAATGGGTTATTATTTCCTTATTGACTTATAGTATTAATAATATTATTTTTTCATTGTTTTTATTTTGTGGTTTTGGGGTGTACTATTGTGTTTATTTATAATCTCCCCTAAACTAGCATTATGAACACATGTGTCATGTCTTTATAGAGAGTATAGGGCTATGAGATTGTTTTGGTGTATGTATAGTAGGTGTATATTGTTTAAAGACGATACATGATGAATTTTTGTCATGCATGATGGGTAATGGTGATTCTTGATGGTGGCATTGACTCTTGTTACTAGAGATAATTTAAAATTTCAGTCAATGAGGAATAAAATTCAGGTGTTTGTTTCTATCATATCCAGATTCTTTTTGGATGTAAATTTTCATGTATATTCATCTATATATAATTGTTATTGTATTTTATGTTTGATGAATGTGTTTTATATAGTGAGGTTGTTTATATATATTTACTTATGTTTCATATAGTTATTTTATGAAATATAGATATGTGTTTGTTATAGGTTAATATATGTTAAGGACACCCATATTGTGTGATATTCCTTCTTATTGATAGTCATAAACACCTGGCCTTTTGGATATGTGATTGGTGTGACACACTCAACTTATTACCAACTTTAGAGGGGCCTCATTAGGTAGGGTCATGTCATGAGCCCATCACAATTTATGTAGGAATATCACACCATGCCACCAAATCCTGATAATAATCATAATAGTAATGTCACACAGACATAAAATCACTAATTGAGTAACAAATTCAGTAATGTAAATGGATCCTACCTCATTTCCATGACCTATAATCACTTATAAGTTCATAACAACCTATACCAAGACCATGGGTTCCTACCACATTAATAAATTTCGTCAAATTAAAAAACTATCTTTGAAAACCAAAACCCATGATGATATAATAGGTGTAATACTTAACGATTGACTCTATGAAGTTGAAACAATAACCAATGGGAGAAAAAAATCTTGGCCCCTCCCACTAAAGCCACCCCTACTGATCCAATAATGACGGAAGAGAGATAATGACCTCTGAATCCCACTCCATTTGGCCCCCGGGCTTGTGACTAGCATTGAGGGTATAAAAAATCTCAATGTGGGGGAAATTACCCATTGTAATACATGTATGATCAAAAGATTGGATATCAATGATCAATCAAAACCATGAAATAATATAAAAGAAAATAACTAAGAACTATCCTATAATGCATGAATAATGTAATTAATACAAGATTCCCCAAAATAAATACCCAAAAGTATGTTAAGGTGGAAACACAATAACAATCCTACGGTTTGAGGTAGTAATGTCCACCAAGGTCCATGTAGTCCTACCGAAAACCTAAAAATACTTTTATATATATGGGGTAATTATAAAATTATACTCAGTAGGAAACCCAAATCCTTTCATGCACATGTGGAATAAGAATACTAATGCACCAGTGAAAAAATGGTAGAACCAATAACACTAATGAAAGTGAACTATCCAATCCCATCCTCCACAATACATGATCACCAAAAAATTAAATCCAACTATAATAACATAATTATAATAATATTGATGATAAGGTTTCCCACACAACTTTCCCCAAACTTTTCCACTCTCACACCCAATATCTCATGTCTTGGAACTCTCAAATCTTTTGTATAAGATCACATCACATCACATCAAATCACATCACATAAAATCACATCACATCTCACCCGAAGATAACTAGTCCATCATATAACATCACATCTCACCCGAAGAAACATGGGATGGCACATCCCATCTCATAACCAGTGTAGTAAGGTATCATATACATGAGGAACATCATCCTCATGTCCTCATCCTACAAGGCACAAACCCCACCATAGGTCATCTCATCATATCCCACCTCAACACATCTTAGACAAAGACACATGGGCCATCAAACCACATAGAATCACATATTGAAAGTGAATTTTTGACTTCTAGCTATCAAAAACCATGTATATAATCATACCCAAGAATAGAGATTAGTAAATGTTGGAATCCATCTATCCTTCTTTACCACCAATATATTGGAAAAAACACCCCCAAACATTTAGTCATTACCATAAGGTGCTCGACTTGGGTGGAGTTTGAATAGAAAATAACAATGAAATATAATGTATATTATATCTTAGAACAAAAGAACAACCTATGGGTTCAAAAAAAGGCACTAACTGACTCAGAACATTACCAAAAATCCTCACAATACCACAACTTTCACTGCCACCACTAAATGAAAAAAATCACACAATAAGGATTAATACACAAAACACTTTTCATCTTCCCTCTCAATTTTATACAAGAAAATCTCTATATTTCCCTTACCAACCCATTTCATTTAAGAAAGTGAATTCATTTCATTATTTCTATCCCATTAATGTTCCCATTAATTTCATTAATTCATCCAATCACTTCACATTAAACATTAACCATTTTAAACAACACATCCACCATTAATTTATTCATTAATCGTTTCCATCCCTTTAACCAAAACAACACACACAATTTTAATTTAAACATTATTATTTAATTTCAATACCACCCAGTAAACTACCACAACATATAACCACACAAAAAAACAACTACCTCATTCAAAAAAATCCCACATTACCACCATTATTTCATTCCCATAATCACTTTCTATATTACAATAATTTTCCATATGCCACATTCACTTTCCATCACATAAACTCACCACATCACAACTTCACATCACTTCCCCACATCACAACAACAAATTATCCCCACACACAACAACTACACTTCAAATATTTACAAAACAAAACACTTTTCACATCATCATATAATAGTTTACATATCTATCAAGTGGATTTTAGTCATTTCCACTTCTATTTTAGGGGGATTGTCACGTCATCCATATATCCATGAGAAACTAATTAATTTGAAGATTATAAGTGATTAACCTTTTATTCAAGGTGGTTTCACAACAACCAAACATCAATGGATTTCGAACACATATCATTCCAGAACATACAATGCCTCTAAAAAGACATGATTTTTGGGGGTATAACAAGTATGGTGAATATCAATATCACTATATCAAAATTTGTAAAAACTTTCACATCATCTTATTTTTCTTGAACTTCAATTAAACATTTAATTATCTTTATTAGTTTGGAGAAAAACATATTACCATGGATAAAAAAGAGTAAAACCACTCCCACATGATACAAATAATGGGATATTATGGATCCCCAACGTCAAATGGTGCATTCAGATTCACCACACAATGCTGAAACAAGAGAAAAGTCACCACTGATGGACACAATGAGGAATATTACCTCTAATATCCTAGAACACATCAACCTATCATTTACATACCCAAACACCATAAAAAATAGTTTTTAGGGAAATGGTTCATCCCAGAATAATAAATAGGGAGAAACTAGAAGAAAATAAAGAGGGGACTTACAAAAAACCACCATGGATTGGTGCTCAATGGATGGGTTTGAAATCTAATGAATGTAGGATAAAAGCGGTTCTAGGGATGCAAATGGATTTCCCATGAAATGGGAGGAAATACAAAATAATTTCTCAGTTTATGGGACCCTAGAAATTTATACCCATCTTGAAAAACATAGGAGTAAGGTGAAACCCATAAGACTATTCCACAACCATCCTAAACACCAAAGGGACTATGGCATATGAAACCTCACCATATTGCAACCATGATAGTAAAAAACTCCCAGATCCATAGATTTATCCACACTGAAGATCCTATAAAATTGATAATGGACTATGATATAGCCTAAAAATCTATTCCATAGACCCCGAACAACCAAGGAGAGGCTGTGCCGTAGCCCCATATTCACAAAAAAAACTGTGTCAAAATTGAAAACTAACCCACGAGACTCTATGATACTGCTATGGACCCCACATCAAACCACCACCTACCAAGAGGGTCCATTCCATAACCAAGGCTCCACATTGTAACTACCTAAAAATCAGTAGTAGAACCAAAATGGCTCTATCCAAGCCAGTACACTACATCCAAAAACATTACATCGCAACAACTCTATTACGACACAACCTCCAGTCTCCACACTACAACCTTTTCGAAATAGGCATTGGAACTTCCCTTTTCCTCATGAACTCCTACAAACACCTTGAGATCTCCTCTGGGTGCCTTTGACACCCAAAATACACATAAAAAAGTGATTATAAGGTCCAAGACGTTACATAATATATATATCAAACTATTCTCACCCTCAAGAATCAAAATCACCCTAAAAATAAAAGGAAAATGATGTCTAAACAACTATCCCATGAGATACCTTTCAAGGATCTCATTGCAACCTAAACCCAACCACACTACCAACCAAACCCACCATACCCATGCAATAAAATTCAGCAATCATCCCTAAAAACCACATCATCACACCACTTCACTATCTTCCCCAATATAAAAAACCACCTCTATTACTCATAATCATCCTCACAACTACCTTAACCTCCAAACATCACAAATCAATGGTCTCTACAACCATCAAAATTCACATCCCCAGGCATAAAAATCAAGGAATTATAGATTTCATGTCAATATATTTTCTTATTTGGGTGATAATAACTCTGGTTTTAGTCATGTTAGGGTATAACATTTCTTGATTAGGAATGAGGTCTTCCATTCCTCATATACTTGAAGTGTAATGTCCTGGCTCAAACAACCACTAAACTGGTATCCGGACTGGTCTCCACATGAAATCAAGGATGTCTCCCCATATTCCGAAAGCTTCTAACTAGTAGTGAGGTTTTAAGGACAGTTAGTGGGGAGAATATACCCTCATATTCATAGTGCACATTGGAAAACAAAAAGTAATATAAAGCAGCAGATATTAGCAGAGGTAGTATAAAGCATTAACTAAACACTAGTATAAAATCTCAAAATCAACTAAATATAGAAAATGGACAATGCCAGTTTATACAATGCATGCATTACAATAATGATAAAATATTAGAGAGTAGTAAAAAAATAAGCATGATTTACATCTCAGTGAATAAATAATGAAAAGACCCAAATCACCTAGGGTGATCTCAATGAGAATCATCAGTACCCGCTTGGTCCTTTTCTCCTAAATCCTATGTAATAGTGAAAATAGTATTATCATAGGTCCTCAATCCCCCAAACAAGAAGAGTCTAATCAGGCACCAATGGTACCCAAGATGGGTGTGAGATAACATCTCATTAGGGTGGTACCCAAGGCATCACACCCAAACCAATATGTGCAATATGTAAACAGGCATTGTGAAAGTAAAGACTAAAGCAATAAACATGAGTAACAAATTCACATGGCATGTAAACTACTAAAATTAATACCAAAATATCCCCCAAGACTCCCTGCACAAGTTAGTCAAGATCCTATAACAAGGAGGCTATAAGTAACACACACAATAATAACACGACCTTACCGTTTATCCAAACACGTCATACTGTCACGACCTTTCTGTATAACCACTGTTTCTGACGCTTTTGATGGGGCACGTGCATCTGTCTGTTCGAGGATGATGATGTTGTTTGTTTCCCCGCATTCCCGCTTTCCTATGGTGGGTGGAATCCGTTCCTTGTTCAGGGATGTGTGCTCCTTGATCGAAATGTGATGATGGGATGTCGGTTCTTCGTTCAATGGATTCCTCCTCAGAACTTATCACCTAGTCCGGGTCTCCCTTATAGATTTAAGACATTTTTCGTGAAACTCTTCTCAGTGCCATATCTTCAGGGACACCAGTTAATTACACTGCTTCTGTCAGGACATTCCAAGGAGTCCGGTCAGGGTAGTAACCTTCGGTCAAGGGAGTAGTAACATTGGACATCACTGGCATGTCTGGACGCTGGAACAATGGGACGTATGGGTTTCTTCCCATTATTATAGGGCTTCTTAAGGGCACGGAAGCCCAAGGAATCCCACTTTGAATGTGGGGAATTTTATGTCACAAGCATGTATCTGAGGTTTTCCTCAGATTCCTATGTTTAACATAGGGTATGCCACAGTTTTAATGTCTAGCAGAGACAGATCGGACAGATCGCAACACTGACTAGAGTGGATCAGATGGGTGTGACCCTTATAGGAAACACTGATTCTAGGAGGCGAATTGGTGTGATCTCACCGAGATGTGGCGGCCCTGGTAAGAATCCAAATGTATGATGGATGGTTAAATGAAGTGGATGAAGAATGAGATGGAGCCGACTTAAGGGCGATGATGATGTTGGACTTGTGCCTCAAAGAGACCTCCTACATATCCCTGTGGAAGGGAATCAAAGTCTGCATAGTTCATGAAGTGATGGGACACTTAAGGAGGAAACCCATATGGATGGGACCTAATGGCAGTAGAACCTTTAGTTTAGAGCATGAAATTGGGGTGTATGCGAAGGACATCTACCCGATGACATGCTGGGGGCTTACACGTGATTAGCTACCCAAGAGTCTGTCTGACACCACTGGGATGTACCAGTGATATGGGTCCATATATATGGGACAATCGAGGCTTACCCCCGGGCTCAGATTGCCAACTGATTACCGTTGACTTGGACTCACAACAGCTTACGGCTGGATGGGGTCACAACATATTACCGCTGGATGGGGTTACAACGGATTACCACTGGATGGGGTAACAACATCTTACCACTGAATGGGGTTACAATGGCTTACCACTGTATGGGGTCAAAAAGTCTTACCACCGGATGGGGTCACAATGGCTTACATGGGGTAACAATGGCTTACCACTGGATGGGGTCACAACGGCTTACCGTTGGATGGGGTCACAATGGCTTACCACTGGATGGGGTCACAATGGATTACCATTGGATGGAATCACAACGGATTACTACTGGATGGGGTCACAACAGCTTACCGCTGGATGGGGTCACAATGGCTACCACTAGATGGGGTCCCAACGGCTCACCATTAGATGTAGTCACAACGGATTACCGCTGGATGGGTTTGAACCTCATGGAGGCTTCCTACATACCCTATCTAGGAGACAGGGATCAAAGCCCACGTAGCTCAAATGGGTACAATTTAACGTATAGTAGGACAAAAAGGTGGCGTACAGTTTAACATCATTCAGGACAAGGGTGGACCAATGTGAAGTGGTTGAGACCAAATGGATGGTAGTTTTGAACCTCAGGGAGGCTCCCTACGTACCTTGCCTTAGCATGGATCAAAGACGATGTAGTTTTAGATGAGTGGGAAATGACGTGATGATATTTGGGACCGACAGGTATTGGTGTTGAACCTTAGGGAGGCTTCCCACATACCTTGCTTTGGCATGGATCAAAGTCCACGTAGTTCGGGATGAGTGGGAACCGATGTGAAGATTGTCGGGACCGATAGGAATTGGGCATAAACCTTAGAAAGGATTCCTACGTACCTTTACTTGGCAAGGATCAAAGTCCACGTAGTTCAGAATGGGTTTGGAGAACTGATGTGAAGGTGATCGGGACCAATGGGTTTGGGGCTTGAACCTCAGGGAGGCTTCCTATGTACCTTTCCATGGTAAGGATAAAAGTCCACATAGCTCAGAATTGGTTCGGTGAACTAATGTGAAGGTGGTCGGGACCAATGTGTGTTGGGCTTGAACATTGGGGAGGCTTCTTACGTACCAGGCCTTGGCAAGGATCAAAGTCCACATAGTTCGGGATGGGTGTGGGGCTTACAATTCAGGATGCCCAAAGAGAATGTCATGGTCGATGCTTTCTCTAATCCCACGTGAGTCATGCTTGGTGTGAGAAACAAGAAGATGTAAAGATCTGATGATCACGTCACGGAAGGTGAGTCCATGGGAAGTGGAATGGGGGCTTACACTTAGTTAGCGACCCAAAGAGGAAATAGGGGCTTACGCGTGGTCTGCAGCCCAGGGTGATGGAGATTGGGACTTACTTCAGGGTGGAGACTCGGGTGGTGACAAAGCCGAATGGTAGAGGGATGGGATATTGATGGTCTTGATGCCCATCTCTCATCTGGTCTTTGGAAAGAAAGTATATTAGAGGAGCAGGGTTGCTTCCTCCTACAAGAAAAGCTAGTGGCATACAACAAGGTGCTTTCCCCACTTCCATGGACAAACTCCGCTCCAATAAATAGGATCTAATTCCATGTGAGTAATTATTTCACTCTCGTAGAGAGTAGTGGGCATAGAGAATGTCCAAGACGGGGCACCCTAAGTTTGATGCATGAGGAAAGACCAAAGTTTAACGTCATGTGCTGGGGACGATGGCGCATGGAAGTTTAATGTCTTACAGCTCAGACGAGGTGGGTTTGCTCTGCATGCTGAGGACATACGTAACTGATACCCTCCCACCCTTGAGGGAAGAAAGGCATCAGTAATGTCGTGGTGAGGGGGTGTTATGGAGTTATCCATTGAGGGGTCCACATTAGCGTTCCTATATGAAGAAGCATGAGGTGAAGCAACGTGAGGTGAAGTACCACCCAAGGGACTTTGAAATTTCTTTGTTCAAACCTTAAGGCTCACACGAGAAAATGAGTTACAGAGAAAATGGGTTCATAGGAAGAAGCCTTTTGAAGCTATGGTGCTCCATGACGTGGAGGGTCTTCGTTAAGGGATGTGATTTATGAAGTGAAGTGCCCTAGCCTAGGTATAGGGAATAAGTGCATATGGAAGGTGCTTTGTGGAGTGGGAAGGCACTCACGGAGCAATGCCTCTCGAAGCAAGGGTGTCCCGCGAAGCGTAATATTTAAATGAAATAGGCCTCGCGAAGCATAGTGACCCTACCTTAGCATGAGAGTCACATGCGAATAAAGGGTACTTCGTGAAGCACAAGTGCTCCGTGAAGACCCAAGTACCTTTGGAGATCTCCTCCCTTCGCAGAGGCCTGTGGGATATGTGAAGGGAATCCCTCTTTGAAGAGGGTCTGAATTCATGTAAATGGGAAGACACTTAACAATGAAAAAGTACCTTAAAAAGCTCCTGGTTTGGAGAGCAGAAATTGTTTCGCGATGTGGGAGCTCAGAAGGCAAAAGGTTGGAGGATCTGTACATTGTGCTTGAGGGGATCCTGGTATTTATTGGAAAGAGGCACTATGAAGAAGATCTTTCTCGGTGCGAAGATGAAGCTTGCTCCATGGCAGGTTCACGAACGTCAAAGTAGTTCATGGAGCATCCCTCCTCCTTGCTTCGCGGTGGGTTCGCAAACATCCAATCGGTTCATAGAGCATCTCACCACGTTGCTCTACGGCAGGTTAGATAACTTCAAATTGGTTTGTGGAGCATCCCGCCTTGTTACTCCAAGGAAATTTTGCGAAGTGGGAGATCTGCGCCGGCCACAGGGCCGCTGGGGCTCCACGCATGGTCCTTGCGAGGCAGCCCCTAATGCTTTCCATTTGTTCTTTCTTTTCCATAATTTTGGCATCAAAAAATTCCCCCCTCAGACATTGAGCCGAGGGGAAAATAAGTGTCAAAGTCATAGGTTCAACCACCAAAATTACGTAGTCAATCGCGAATGTGCCTCATGATGGGGGCTTGCGAGGCAGAGTGGTGCATGCAGGCTGGTACGTTGCGATGCTCCCCGTGGATCAGATGTGCTATGAATCACCTGGGGTCCCTGCCTATAAATAGGGGAGATGACCTCTATTTTTTACTTTCTATTATCCATGTTTTTGTCTTGTAGTGAACTCGATTAGAAAATCTCTGTGTACTACGCGATTTCTCTTTGTGAATAGGGCCTTCTGCTTCGCGGTGCAGAACAAGTCTTTGACATCACAGCGGAGCGCTTTTCGTCTTGTATTTGAAGGCTGGGGTAGGGCTCTGCGAACAGCCTTCACAAACGGTCTCCATGAACATACTCCATGAAACAGCTGCGCAAACAAAACCCAAAGAACAACTAATCATAAAAACTGAATGTCTCACCCAGAGGCTACCAGGGGGTCCTTACAGACGCTGCCCGTAGGGAGGATATGGTGAATAGCTTGGGTCTTGGGGAGTTGATTCATATCCACTCTGACCACAATTTTCTGGTGGATCTGCTGTCGGAAATACATAGGAACTATCCACTATGTAAGAGGTTGTTGTTGTATGTATTTGGGATGAGGGATGACGTCATTATCCCTGGAGAAAGTAGGGATGAGCCATCTTATTAGTTCAAGAGCACGTCATGCCAGCGGCAATGGTTCAAGGCGGCTGATGGACATGCCCGGGAGGATTTCACACCTATTATTGTTGATTGCCTATACAACCATCTAAAATTTTTTGGTGGGAAGTAATTTAGGAAGGAAAAATCCCCCCTTTGTATTAGACGATCTTGAAGGAAGCCCTGAGTAACCCGAGGAAGGGATGGTCCGATGAGTGGGATTTACGCCAGGGTGAAATCTTCACCGATGACTGGGCCTGGGCATACTAGGTAGGTGCCTCGTGTGAAGAGTTCGTGGAAGATCTGAAGAGAGTGGGAATGTATGAGGCGACTTGGGCCTCCCAATTTCACATCTACAAACCGATGTAGTTGATGGCAGATTTGTTGAGCAGTTGGTCATCGAGGACCAATACCTTCAACTTGCACCATAGGGAGGTTGGAATCAGTTTATGGGATGTTCTTCATATATTAGGGGACCTGATATTGGGGGAAATGTATGATGAATTACTCCCCGTTATGGGTGTGTGGGAGGATCCAGAACAAACTTCACTGCTGGTGATGGCGTTGATGGAGTTGGTGCCCGGAAAGGACAAGGAAGCAGCGGGAGACGTTCACTTCAGACGGTAGTTGAAGAATTTTCTAAACTTCCTGGAAGAAAGATAGTTTCCAGTGAGGCCTAAGACTTTCCCAAAGGGGGCTCAACGGGGCAAGGATCTCTTGTAATGGAAGCTCTTAGAGGGAAACTAGTGGAAAACTTGGGGATTCAGTGTCATCACTGAGCAACAACTGGTAGTTAGGCTGGCGACATTCATCGCGACTCTCATCTGCGGTCAGATCCTGCCAGTGAGTGATATTAACATGGGAGTACGACCAAGAACATTTATCATGGTGTCTATGTTGGCGACAGGAGTGCGGGTGAACCTCATAATCTCGATGCTCTCCAAGATATACAAGTTGCTATGGAATATCAGTGAGGGGAAGAGGCCACCAAGGATATGCGGACCATTCCACCTCCTTTATGGGTGGATTACAGTGCACGTCAGGGAGGTATATGAATATCCTAACCCCATATCCCCTATGGGATCAAATTTACTCCCATCGATTCTGAATTCCACTGAGAGATTTCTAGCCATGATGACTATGCAAGCGGTACTAAACTATGTCTGGAAGGTAGAGGAATTCAACTTTCATCCATTCTCATTGCCAATGTGCGATTTTACTAATTATGGCCAAGGAACGGAAGAGAATCGGTCCTATCTTCTGGGCTTTCGAGGTGGAGTCCTAGTGGTAAGAGTGGTCCGTGAGCATCTCTGTGATCCTTACATCCTGCACCGATTTTCCAGGAAATTTCGGTCTATGCAGTGACTGCCCCCATAGGTCTATTTGGGGTGCACCACGAGGAAAATATGTGCGTGATGAATCAGATGTGGCTTATTTTCATATGGGACGATGGAAAGATGAAAATGAGTTGACTCTGCCCATGTCCATCTTCAGGTTGGTGAAGGAGTATGCCAAAAGATGGGAGGCAGTCTACTCAAGGGAGATGCTGAAGCATCCGACCGCTTAGTCTGGTGATGGTGTGCCTTCCTAACCTCGAGGTTTGGGCTAGAATACGGCAAGGACATCACGCTGTGGCGGGGCCTCCATGACAATGGGGCCTATACTAGTTGAGGGGGAGGCAGTGGCAGCCGATCCAACAATAGCAGTGGACCCGATGGTCCTAGAAGAACAAATTTATATAGAGGGAAATCCACCAAGAGGATCTTATAGAATATCCACTCAGGATCTGGGGAAGCGGTTGTGCCACATAGACATACCAAAGAATGATGCCTTCCCAGAGGCCTGGGACATCTGGGATGTCAACAAGAAATTCCTCATCCCATCTAAGATGTGTGAACACTTGAACCGTTTCAGGATGGAATTTTCAGGAATTGGACCTATTAGGGTCGGATTTGCAGTATCCTAGGAGGAGGCGAAGCGATACCTTATCGAGTTGGATGATTTTTTCCACTCCTGGGGTTCCCCGAGTCTAATGAAAGACTGGGTGAAGGTGTTTTTGGTTCAAAATACCCCTCCACAGTTATTATCTACTGAACTAAGAGAGTGCTTTCCTCTATCGGAGTAATCATACGAGTCCTCGTAGGGGGAGGAGGCCGGTAGAGGGAGCCCATTGGAGGAGGGCGAAGTTGGTGATCAAGGCTCAGATCTTGTGTAATTTGTAGAGTAACATGAGGTATCATCCTAAGCCCCTTCCTTGGGGTCTGTTTCTAGGTCATTTTAATCCCTTAATAATATTATAACTCTCCTGGAGAACATCATACACCGAACCCACTACCGCCCTACAGCTAATGCAGATGCAGGGTCTTCGGGATCCCTACGTGCTGTTATGGTGATTATCACACCTAGCGGGGCCAGGGCACCCGAGATGGATCCCCCAGAATTTTCATGTATCCTTATAATATACGGGGACCCACGTCTCGAGGTCCCCGCAACAAGTGACCAGGAGCGATATTGAGAGTTTGACCTTTATATGTCTCCTTCGCACAATTCCTGACTGCCACTCATTGACCAGAATAACGACATCTCTGCCCCTATTGGTATGTGCAGTTCTTCAAATGGTGTGGGATTCCTTGTCAAGGTTGGTGGGGATTTCTGGTGGCACCTTTACCTGGGGAATTCCAGTGATCATGGAGGCGGAGATCCAAACTGACCAAGCGGTGGCGCTCCCAATCACTAGTGGGACCGTTAGCGGGTCTGAGCCTGAGATCATTGAGGTGGGATATGATGATGAGGATCGATCGGACAACCCATGCCCCCTCCATATCCGATAAAACACCAGATGTGGACCCCAAATATGAGTTCTTAGGGGCGTTCCCCGCATATGAGCCTGCCAACCACGCCGACTGGGACGATACGACCTCTGATGAAGAGGATAGAAAAATAGTCTGTCGCCGATCGTGGAAGCTGATCAGGTGCTTCATTGATGGAACCCCCCAAGTAAAATGGTTGGAAGGGGTAGATAGACTTCATTTGTCACTGCATGAACTATGTGCTGGGTGATTGGATGCCCATTATCCCTACATGCTCATCTGAGATCTTAGGGCATAGAAGATTCAAGAGTATGACTGTGGCCTCAGTGTGTGCTGGTAGTGGAGGAATGTAGTGAACGTCAAGAGGCTCTAAGAGGACGAAAACGATGTTCAGTAGCTGTAGGTCTAGGAGGATGAGCACTCATCCTCCCTCAATGCGCAATCAGAACTAATATTGCGATTAAAGGACTAAATGAAAGAGGCCGAAGAGAGCATGTTGCAAGCCTTTGCAGAAATGACCATCATCCAGACCGACATATAGTGGGCCTAGATTGTGGTGGAAGAATTGCGTCCCATCACTTCTGAGGAGGATCAGGATCTTAACTAATGACAGAAAATACTAGATGCCACAAGCTAGAGGGTGGCAGAGCTGCAATGCTCTTTTGATGGGGCAAACCCATCCATGGGAGGGATCGACCCTCGGGTATTGTAATGATTACAAACCCTCAAACACACTTTCATTATTTGATTATTTTATACCAGATGCATGCATGATTTATTTTATTTTTATTGGTTTATTGCATTCCCATAATATTTGGGGAGAATCCAGTGATCAATCCCAAAGATCACGTGGGTCTGGCCTGGTGTGTGAAATAAGGGATGAAAACCTTATTATTCCACAAAAATGTAAGAGTGAAAACCAAAATTCAGGCATCTGGGGGTTTTGAACAACCAATCCGGATTTTTGGGAGGAAAGGGAGAGGCTCGATTGGAGGATAAGGACCTCCAATAGCTGAATCATCGCTTCCCCAGTGTGCACTAGTGCACGAGTGGGGTAACACCAGGGGCATTGGTATTAATCCGAATATAGGGGAGTGGAATGTGTGAATCACGATAACCAAAATTTAAAACATTGTAGGATGGTGTGACAACCAAGAATACCTTTTGACAATGTTCAAAACAAAGTATCCCTATTGTGTTATCCTGAAATGGGGATAAAAAATGAGGGTCGACCATTGACCATGTTCAAAACATGGGGCCTAACTCGAAATGCCATCTATTTGTCTTCCGGAACATTGGCCTAGGGTAGTAGGCGAGCCATAGGCCGAGCATCCATACTGTTAGTTAGTTCCATTAGACATTAAAGAGGATGAGGGTCCGAATGAAGGGCACATAAAGCGTGGAGTTGGAGTGATGGGTTGTTCAAATGGAGTCCAACACTTTTGAAATCATGCCACTGTGATGAAGGAACATTAGGTGGCCGTATCCGTCTGATCATGGATCAAACATACTTCTGATCAGGACCTCTTTGGAAAGGGATCTGGTTCATCCCATGATTAACACGGGGAATCATGATTTTTTTTAGGGTATAATTGCAGTTTAGTGTCATGAGTTGGAGGACATATGGACTCAAGCAATTTAATGTCATACGATAGGACAGTGAACCTAGTTTAAAGGTCATACTTCCTGGACCATGATCGGGGATGAGGGGCCAAAAGGGTTAATGAATCTGGGGCTGGGACCAAGGAGAAATTCTTGGACGTAACTACGTATATCATAAGGATGATAATCAAGCCAAACGTAGTTCTTGAATCACAGTGTGGTCAGAGACCGAAGCTGGTAGGGAGAATCCTCTTCAGAGAGGGAGCTGATACATCCCATGATTAACATAGGCATCCTGAACCTGTTCAGGGTAGAACCACAGTTTAGCATCATGAATTGAGAATATATGAATTCATGCAGTTTAATGTCATATGATATGATGATGGGTGTAAGGGAATATCCCAAGAAGGGAGTGTGTGGTGCGTAGCTATAAACCCGAGATGAATGATGACATAAGGAGTCTGTGCCACACCACGTATCCCTGGAGAATGTTCTTTAGGTCAAGGGATCAAACATGAAAGTTAGGTTGGGCCTGAGGCAAAGCGGACGGGCATTCCTACGTACCCCACGAGGATGGGAATGAAGCCATATATAGTTCCGAGAGCACAGTTTAACATCATGTAGGATGATGAAAGGCATGTGTGGCATTACTACGCCAGTACACGTCCAACCAGAACTACTAAGCCCACATGAGTCGTGATCAATGTGGGAAACAAGGAGCAGTGATGGGGATTTCCTAGCATAGGAAGGCACATGTTAGGGGAAATGGGACACTATGGGAATGACGTCCCAATCACTATGCCAAAAACTGGCAAGGGAAGTGCTACCCCTTTATCAGTTCTTCTTTTAGTAGTGCTGATAAAGGGGGGATTTATCAGCGCTGAAAAATTTTATATTTCAAAAAAAATCTGGAAAAATAAATTATTCTTATATAAGTATATTTATATTGATATCAATACTGTATATATTTTTTAAATATGTTCTAGATACGTATAAATAGACTATTACATTTAATATATAATAAATTTAGTGAAAATGGATTCAAAATTTTTAAAAAAATATTATTAATTAATAATTTTCTAATTATTATCTATTAAAAATAATTTAATAACAATTTGAGGACACAAAAAATCAAAACAATTAATAAAAGATCTAAAATATTTTGAAAATTTAACTCAAACTTCAAACGGCAATAACTTTTGATCCAGGTGTCCATTTGAGCTCTATAGGATATCAAATCAAAGACTGTGATGAGATCTACGTGCCAATGACTAAGGAAAAGCCTCGGTCACATTTTTTGAGCCCAGAAAAGGCCCAGAAGTCCTCCAAAACTGAGTTTTTAGTCGGGATACCCTGATTGCTTCACATTCAAACAAGTATAACTTCTGATCCGGATGTCCGTTAGGCCTGTACCACATATCATATCGAATATTGTTTCATTTTCTTCAATTTGAATGGTTGTGGTGTTGAAACGGAATTATAGATTATATGTTATGGTCGTTTTAACATTTTATGTGTTTTCAAATACACATATATATGTATTTATTCGTAAATATATATGTGTCTGTGTGTGTGTGGGTGTCTATGTGTGTGTTTGTGTGTTTTATATATGTATATATGTATGTATTTATTTATTTACTTACTTATAAACACACATCAAAAACATATTTTATAATAAATGTATTTAAAACTAATCTTATATGTACCTTTTATGGCTTTTCAAATACACATATATATGTATTTATTCGTAAATATAAATGTATTTGTGTGTGTGTGTTTCTCTGTGCATGTCTCTGTGTTGTATATATCTATATATGTATGTATGTATTTATTTATTTATAAACACACATCAAAAACATATTTTTTTAAATGTATGTAAAACTAATCTTATATGTATATATTAATATACAAATAAATATACGTATAAAAAACTATAACTAAATATATATATATATATATATATATATTAATATACTAATTAATATATATATATACTAATATATGAATAAATATATTTATATTAATATGAATCTATATCAATATATGAATAAATATAACTATATATATAGATATATCATTAAATAGAGAACAAAATGAAATGGATTAGTGGTAAAGGTGCAGTTGTGAAAGGGGGGAGGTCTCGGGTTCGAGTTTGGGTGGAAGCGAATGGGGCATATGACGATGCGCGGGAAGGGCTGCGTGCGGGAGACCTCCTAGCACTAATAAAAGGGTATGTGAAGCGCTGATAAAAGCACTCCCTGAATTATTTTATATTTTTGTTATTTTATTTTAATTTTTTTGACCTTTATCAGCGCTAAAAAAAAGCGCTGAGAAAGGCCCCTTTTATCAATGCTAAAAAAGTCCTGATAAAGGGGTCTTTTATCAACGCTTTTTTAGAGCTGATAAAAGGGGCCTTTATCAGCGCTTTTCAGAGCGCTGATAAAAGGGACCCCCCTATATTAGCGCTAAGATTTACAATGCATTTTTAGTTCTATTAAATCCCTTTTTTGCACTGATATAGGCCTTTTTTGTAGTAGTGAATGATGATAACCCACCTATATAACGCCCCTAGACGCACAAAGGAGAAAAGCTGAGTATGTTGGAATTACACTTGAATATAAGGAAGTGGAAGTATGTGGATCATGATGATTGATATCTGGACCACAATGATGGTGGCATGACGATAGGGGATAACTATTGACCCTATTCAAAAAATAGTATCCATTTCACTTTAGCCTGGAATGGGGACAAACAAAGGAGGGTCGACCGATGAACATGTTCAAAACACGGGACCTATCGCAATTATCGTCTGAGGTCCTCAGGGATGTTGGCCCAAGAAAGTAGGTATGACAATGTGGCATGAGACGAGGCCATAAAAGGGGGTCCCTTCAGACATGGAGAGGAAGAGGATCCAAATGACGGGCTCATAAAGCTTGGACATGGAATGAGGTAATGTCCCTGTGAAAATTCCACACATAGGGCATTGCCATAGCACATCTGAGTAAGCAAACAAGACGTATTAGATAAAGGGAGTTGATTCCCCCTCCAAGGAAAGGGGTCCTAAGGGTGAATGATTCCCAAATTAATGGTCGTTGGATGGGCCATTAAGGGGAGATTGATTTAATAGACTGGGCGCAGGGCGATGAAGTAGCCAAACCCAATGCACAGCTCCCACAGGGAGATCTTAGTTTTGGGTCATAGAACTCGGACCAGATTGGGAAAAGACAAGGGCATATAGTGAGACTATTTCAAATCCCAATGTGAGTGGGAACCCATGCAGTATTCGCCATACCACATGCTCCCGAAAGATTTCGGGTTAAGGGGGTTAAAGAGAGGACACGATTTTAGATTTCTGGGGCTGGACCAAGAGACAATGTGTCTAGGTGTTCCTACGTATAACATAAGGATGGGAATCAAGCCATACATAGTTCTAGAAGGTTTCATGTAGTTTAACATCTTGTAGAAAAGATGTAGAGTGGTATTAGTTTATGGTCATAGAGCTCAGACCATAGATGGTAGGGAACACGGGAGACACATGGTGAAGTAATTATGTAACCCGACGTGAATGAGGACTTGGAGTCCAGATCACCATGTGTTCCTTGGAAAGGTTTTAGGTCGAGGGATCGAAAATTAAAGTTAAGCTGGGCTCGAGACAAAGTGTTCGGGTGTTCCTACGTATCCCATGAGGATGGGAATCATGCCTTATGTTTTTCTTGGGGTTTTTTGTGTGAAGAGATGGATCTAGGATAGAAATTCCAGGAATCACCACAGGAATCAAGTTGTATAAAGGCTTCGAAAAATGGTATGGTGTGTTATTGATACCTAACATGATGTCCCCTTGACTGATGATATCATGGTGCAGTGACACTTTCCGTTGTGCGGTCAGGATGATAATGTCACAGTTTAGGTTCATGTGATGGGACCAACCATGCATTTTAACATCGTGCAGTATAGACATAATCGTTTAAAGTCATGTGGGACTAGGCAACATAGTCTTGTGTCATATGGCTTAGACATATACCAAAAAGATGAGGTTCAAAAGGGAATGTTCATGGTGTGATAAATCATACCTGACGTGAATTATGACGAGGTGCACATCAAATCATGCGTGATTCCGAGGAAGAAACCATGGGATGAGGGGCCCGAAAAGGTTAGAGGATATGGGACAAGAGATGCTAGTTCTTAGTTGATCTGGACCCGAAGAAGATATGTTCGGGTGTTCATACATATCCCATGGGAATGGGAATAAAGCCATACATATTTATAAAATAGATTTTAGTTTAAGGTCTTATAGCTCAGACCATAGTAAATCGGAATATTTCTAAGTGAACGCGGACCTCAATCCGATCCCTAAGCCCACCTGAGTCGAAATCGATGTGTGAAACAAGGGTGGAAAAGGTTTTTGCAACACCTAGAATACATGCCAAAGGGAGGTCTGTGCGGAGCCCCGAATGAAACTTTACCGCAGCTTCGTTTTCTTAACATGAAAATGTTCGCTGAGGTATTGTACCGAGAGGGTTGAAATTCCACTTGGACACAATGGGGTGGAAAATTATTTGAATCGTGTAATTGACATTCGAGCCTTGAAGGGGTTGGCGTGATGACAGAGGATAACTATTGACTATGTTCGGAACACAACATCCATATCATGTGTCCTTAAATG
Organism: Viscum album; assembly: GCA_963277665.1. Lineage (NCBI taxonomy): Eukaryota > Viridiplantae > Streptophyta > Magnoliopsida > Santalales > Viscaceae > Viscum > Viscum album. The sequence continues at coordinate 435,137,185 of OY728158.1, read as the reverse complement.
TGAATAACAAATGGGCATTGACCATTGGCCATATTCGCAACGCGGGACTTGTATCAATTTATTGTCTGAAACCCATGAGGATTTTGGCCCGTAATGGTAGGAGAACCCTTATGCCTAGAATCTTGGCAATTTGACGGTCCCTTTGGATGTGAAAGATAATGGAATCCAAAATGAAGGGGAACACGAATCCTGAAAGATGGGTGAAAGAATGTCCAGGTAGAATCTAAAACTCTAGGTTCTAGACTAGAGTACTCATGGGTCAATTGGTGAATCACTATAGAGGGCCAAGGGACCTGACATAACGGAAGCCAGATCAAAGAGATGAGAGCAGGGAAAGGGAGCGGAGGCCACTATGGAGAGAGAGGTATGCAGCATGGTTGTTATAAACCTAACATGAATGGGTACATAAGCCCATACCTCACCATATACCCCACTTTTAGAAGAACACTGGCCAAGGGTCCAAAATGATATGGAGGTTTCTAAGATATGGGGATGGACCTGAAGACCAGACATTCGGGTGGTCGTACGTATCCCATGAGGACAAGAATCAATCATGACGTAGTTCTAGGGGTGCCATGTAGTTTAACATCATGACGGTAATGACAAAGATAGGGGTGACGTATCCCATCCAGGGATTTGTACAGCACGAATATTAACCCGACGCGAATGAGGACTTAATCCCAAACCACATTGTACTACCCTAAGTGAGAACCTAGGCCAGGGGACTGAAAAGTCCAAGGGACCTGAGGCTAGGACACAAAAAGAATGTCACGACCAGCTTGTATTTTAACGTCTTACAGTGAGGATGAAGGTGATCTATGTTTAGCATCATAGATCTTGGACCGTATATGACTAGTATAATGTCATATGCATAGTAAAGAGAGGGAGAATCATCATGACTATGGAAGAACACAAGCGGAAATGATGATAGAAGAAAACTGTTGACCAGATTCACAACATAGTATCCACCCTTGTGTGACTAGAATTTGGGGCAAACAATTGAGATTCGAATGATTTCCATACTTGAAACACAATGCTTGTATCAATTTTCCGCTCACAATACTTGAGGACGTTAGCGCATAATGTTTGGAGGGCCCTTGGGCCGAGCATTCATACAATTCGGGGTCCCTTTTGGATACAGAAGGTTATGGAAACCCAAATGATGGGGATCACGAAGCATGATGGGGGTTGTGCTTGCGGGACAGACGATAAATGAAGGGAGGGATGTCTCAAAGAGATATGTGTGGCATGGTGAAATAGCTCGACGTGAATGAGGACGTGAGTCTATACAACAACACACAATCCTAAATGAGAACTTGGACCAGGGGGCCAAAGAGGATGAAGGAGTCGAAGGCTGGGCGTCTCGGCCAACCATAGCCATATGACCTCTCATGAAGGCATTGCCTTCACATCTTTTAAGCCCACGTGAGCATTGCTCGGTGTGGGAAACAAGGAGTAGGACTTGGCTCTCCACATCCAATAAGGGTCTGACAGCTGGAATTACACTCAAAATGAACCACTACACTACATGTTTGGGACATATGGGGGTGGTGAAAATGAAAAAGGATAGATGTTGACCAGATTTGAAACACAGTATCTATATTGTGTGACATGAAATGGGAACAAAAAATGAGCGTCGACTGTTGAACATATTCACAATGCGGGACTCGTATCGATTTTTTGTCTAAAACCCTTGAGGGCTTTGGCCCAAAATGATAGGAGTGCCCTTAGGCTAAGTAACCTTATCGTTTGGGGGGCCCCTTCACATGTGAAAGATAATGAGAACCCAAGTGATGGGGTGTGTTGAGAATAAATGCACCATTGCAATTTAAAATGAAGTTAGATGGCAGGAGGGATAAAGATCTTCGGGGGAGATGGATACATGGTACAATCCTAATGACCTTGGTGTGAATGAGGTCAAAATCCCACACCACACCATGTATTTCGTCCTAATGAGAGGTCCCAATGTTTGGGGCTGGTCCAACAGATGAAATTTCTGGGTGGTCCTACATATCCCATGAGGATGGGAATGAAGCCACACATTGTTCTGGAAGGGCCACACAGTTTAACGTCTTGTCGTAAGGACGTGGGAGGATTAGAAAAACTAAGGAGGGAACATGGTTCAATAATCATAAACATAACATGGGTGGGGCCAAAAAATCCTATACGACACCATGTGGCATCCTCCAAAATAACTATGCCCAGGAGGGGATAGTCATAGAGGAAACTTGGGGCTAGACTCAAGATGTGGCATCCGATAATTCTTACGTATCCCATGAGGATGGGAATTAATCCATACGTAGTTCTTGAGATACAGTTTAACTTCTTGCAGGATGACACACAGCTTAATGTCATGCAGTATATTTCACAGTTTAAGGTCATGTAGGACTATAAGGCATTTTTTGGTTGTGTGGGACCATCACACAGTTTGGGGTCATGTATGACCATACAGTTTATGGTCAGGATGGACCGTTTTGAATCAGTAAAATTATTACTTGGGGAACATGGCATTGGTGGGGGGAGTTATACTCTCACCATCCATTGTAACCAGTGATTATGCACCATTGGCGTAAACCTTGTGAATTATGTAAGGTCCTTCCCATTTGGGTTCTAACATGGGTGGTTTCCTACCAGGTATTATTGGTACCCTCAAGGCCAATACCATGTCTCCTTGCATGAAGGAGCGGAGATGATCTTTATTGTTGAAATCTCTAGATATCTTGTTCTGATGCCTTTCCAGATTGTACAGGGTACGAAGCCTATTCTCATCGAGCACTTCCAACTCAACTAGGCGGATTTCGCTACTTTATCTGGCGCTTGCTGATTATAGACCACTATGCGCAGTGACGGAAATTGAATCTCTATGGGTAGGACACACTTTGTCCCATACACCAAGGAATATGGGGTCACCTGGGTGGAATTACGAGTCGTTGTTTGGTATTCCAATAGGGCGTTGGGGAGCTTTTCCTACCAACTCTTCTTATTTTGTACTTAGCGTACAATTTCTTCAACTCAACTTCTCGGAAGTTCGTACCGTTATCGTTGAGGACAGTGTGAGGGACTCCAAATCGATAGATGATGTTGGAGCCTACAAATTTAATGATGGAATGGTCTTTGACCTCCTTGAGTGGGATTTCCTCTGCCCACATGGAAAAGAAATTGGAAATAGTTAGGATGAATTTGCACTGGTGAGTTGTCATCAGTGGATATGGTCCATCAACATCGAGTCCCCATACCACAAGTGGCCAAGAGTAGATGGTGGAGTGGAGAGGATCTGGTGGCCGATGCAAGATGTTAGCATGAATCTGGCATGCATTACCCCTTTTGGAGAACTCGATGAAGTAATGGATCATGGAGGGCCAAATTTACCCCTGTCTCTAGATCTAATGAGATAGTTTTGGCCAAGTCTGACGAGCCCTGCAGGAACCAGCATGAACCTTCTGCATGACTTGGGAAATCTTGACCCCATGAATGCAATGAAAGAGAACCCCATTAAACCTGCGCTTGTAGAGGATTTTCTCATGACTAGGACCATCTTGGAGGGTAAAGTGTAACCCATGGTGTCATATTCACTCGCAATCGGCCCGATCTGTTAGGAGTTTTCCATTCTAGAGATACTCAAAAAAGTGATCTCTCTCGTCCAGAGTGACTTCAATCATTGCATCTAGGGGACCAAGGGATCATGAAGTGGAGGCTCTGACGGTATGGTGGATCACCTACATGTCATCATCATCATCTGGGGTGACAGGACCAATGAATCTCCGATGTTATACATGGTTAATTAGATCATCCTACCCGGTCTCTATAAGTGATGCAGCCAGGCTGGCCAGGGCGTCAACTCGACCATTATGAGATCTAGGAACATGAGTAACTTCTGGCCGATATAGGAACTGGGCCATTAGCTAGAGAGGGTGCTCCAACAACGGTATGGGCTTTGGCTTTCTAACGACATAGTCACCGTTGATCTGATTGATGACTAGTTTGGAGTCCCCTTTCACAAGCATGTGGGGCACATCAATCTTAAGGGCTAACTCGAAGCCAGTGATGAGAGCCTCATACACTGCCTCATTGTTGGTGAAGCCTTCTGACAATAGGAATGAATAAGGTATAATGTCTTGTGCCGGGGTAATGAAGACAATACCCAGGCCTACTATGTTGAGTATGGGATCATTGATCCTTCTGCCGGTGGGGCTCTAGGAAGCACCATTGAAGTGCATCTTCCAGAATGATGTCACTTGGCCTACTAAGAGGGTCACCTCATCAATGAAATTAAGATCCAAGGACTAGTCCACAGGAGCCGAATGCGCATCAAGGATGTCTTCCAGCGCTTTCCCATTAATAGCCTTCTAAGGGACTAGCCTGATATCAAACTGGTTGAGGATTACAACCCACCGAGCTAGTTAGCCTAGCAGTGTGGGGTGATTCAGGATGTACTTCAGGGGATCTACCTGGGACATCAGCTATACCTCATGATGTTGGAGGTAATGTCACAATTTTTTTACTAATAATACGAGCACAAGGTAGATCTTCTCGATAGTGGAGTATCTGGTCTCTGTATTGAAGAGCATGCAGCCGAGGTAGTATAGGCTGTTCTCCATCCCCTCATTATTCTTCTAGACAAGAAGGGTGCCGAGAGATCACTCTAGGGTGGTAACATAAAGGTCCAATGGATTTCCAAATATGGGGGTCCATTCATATCTAGTTATACTCAGAGTACCCATCCATAAAGAATAGGGATTGGAACCCAGCTGTGGTGTCAATCAAAAGTTTCATCATAGAAGGGGAAAATCGTCCTTCGGACAGTGATGATTGAGATCCCAGAATTCGATATAGATTCTAATTTGTCGGTTCTTATTCCATACTGGCATAATATTGGCTAGCCATTTGGGGTGTTTTACCTCCTTGACGAAATTGGATCTGATGAGCTTATCAAAATCCACCTCTACCATGGCACTGCAGGAAGGGTGCTTATTTCTAAGAGGCTTATTGAACCCATGATGATTTTCCAGGAGACTGTGGTGGTGGATGGATACTTGAGGATCTAGTTCCAGAATCTCATCATAAATCCTGGAAAATAAATCACTGAGTTGTTTCAGGAAGTCTATGTACTGATGTTTCTCCTCAAGGGGCATAGCGGCACTAATCAGTGTGGGTCTCGGGTCTGTGTCACTACCAAGGATCACCTGTACCAACTCATCAACTGTGGCAGATACAACCTCTTCAAATGCGGGAGGAGCATCCTCTAAATCCTATTCTTCACTCATGGAGGGGGAATCCTTGGTGGGAGGAGTCTCTTCTGAGTCGGAAGCTCCTGATTGGAGGCTAGTACTAGCCTGAGCGGAAGTGGACACTTCATCTAGGAACTCTTGTGATGCCGCGACCATAGCGATGAAGGCTGTTGATCCGATCCCATCTGGTCTTTGGCCCAAGGGGCCATGCTTGATGATATCGAAGCAATAGTGGCACTTCAGCTTGATCCAGTTAATTCTGGACAGGTGAAACAAGAAAGTATGATGTATTGTCATTTCCAAGGGGTAGACATCCCGATATCTTATGGGAATAAGAGGCTCTAGGATCACCTGAACCTGATTTGTATAGAAGTACGAGGTGATCTTACAGGGTCTCTTAGGCCTGGGAATGTGTTCCCCCCCTCGTTCCTGAAACAAAAAATAAATGTTCCATTTCTAGGTTCGTATCCTCCAATTGGTGGATTGGAAAGATGTAGGCATCGTCTAGATCTATCCATGGGCCGGTCATAGCCACGACATGCTCAACCTTGTTATCTTGAATCTGCATGTCTTTTCTCTTGTAGAAGTCAGCATCCAGAAAGTGGGATTCACAAGGGGAAAAGAGAGATATGTCACCTTAAAGAATTCCCACTAGACTATTAAGGGAGTACTTGAGGTAGTGGTGATATGATAAGGGAATTGTCACATGTAGGTGGATCCACGGTCTTCCCATTAATGCATTGTAAGAGGTGTCCTGAGAGACAACCATAAATTCAGTGCTGGCAAGTAGGCCACTGAACTGGGTCTTCAAGTAGATCTTGCAAACCAGTGTTTGTTTCATCCTATCATAACCTCAGATTCTTAGTTTAGAGGGAATCAATTCATCCTCATAAAATCCCAATTTTCACAGTGTCTGATTTGGGATTAGGTTGATTCCAGAGCCCGTGTGGACAAGAAAATGATGAACCTCCATGCCATTGAATAGGCCAGCAATGTACAGTGGGAAAACGTGACCCTATATGAGAGAGACTTAATATTATACAGAGAAAGAGATGATGGCATGACATTCAACATTCTCCACCGCCTCAGCATGAATGGATTGTGCGGCTGAAACCTCCGTCTCAAACTAGAGGGGGCTTCTTAAGGCCTCAGCGATGGCCTTACGCATATCTGACGATATGCGAAGGGACTCAAGGATAGAGACTCTATCTGGAATGTTGGAAAGATGATCAAGAACATAATAATTCCATGCGAGGCATGAAATTTTACTAACAGAAGGTCTCTCTATGATAGGAGGTATGGTGGGCCCCACCGACAGGACCGGTGGCTGACTGGTACTAGGAATATCGCACTGCTCACTAGTTGAAGCCTACAGAGTGGCTACCAGATGAGGGCCAGATGATTGAGACCAGCCTGTAGTGGGGTGCGGCTGGTCATGTCATGGTCGAGGTGTCTCTTCCTGATCCAACAACATGAACGATGTTGAAGGCGGGCCTGGTGTCACCAGATAAGAAGTCTGCGTATATTGAGCTTTGCGCTGGGCATGCTGCATGGTTTTGGTAGCTTGCATAGCCTGGATGGATGTACTGACCGAGGAACTATGACAACCCATATAACAATGGCTTCGTTGATGCTGAAGATAGATGGGGAAGTTGGGAGGATCCACATGGTGCTCCTCATCGTCAGGAATCATGTTGGGGTTTACCAGCTCTACGGTGTTAACCAAGGCATACCCTTGACTGTCACTCGAAGAGCCATCCACTACTGGACGTATTCTGGGAGGGATATCCATCTTCGGGGTCATGAAGTCACTGAGAGTACGGGGCGACGATGGTATTGGCAGGGGACTTTGATTTCCCTTGCGCCCCCGATGCTTGTTCTTTTGGGAAGAGGACGACTGAGACAACGATGCAGATGTAGTGACTGCAGTTTCTGAAGGCTATGGACAATTTAGGCATGCATGGATGACACCATGGGCATGGGTGACTATTTTATGAGCCTTCCAGTTTTCATGCTTCTGGGACCAACGATTGGAAACCTGAAGCCACTCGCCCTCATTGTTACTGCTGTTGTGTGGCCTCACAAAGACATATGCCACCTGTGCTGGGGCTGGGCCTAAAAAGACTATGTTTTTATCTACTTGGTATTGAAGCTAGTCTTTGAACACATATCACTTCATGAGAGTGTATCCCAGGATCCGATGATAGAGGTAGTGATTAGGGCAATCCGTGAGGTTCTCCTCTTCTGGCCTCCTGCACTCAGGAGAACGTAGAATCCCATGCTCCAAGGCACTACAGAAGTAACCGGGGACTCGTCCCTCATAGAATGAGTAGGTCTAGTTTCTCCTATCTGGAAAGGGGTCCTTTGGAGCTTGACCTTGACGAGGAGCTAGGGGAGCCTGTCAAGGAGGTGGCACTTGGTTATCTCGCTTGGGCGGTGGCAGCACATTGAGTTGGGGAACCTGCTGATTATGAGGGGGGGGGCATTGTTGGGATGGTGGTTGTGCCTGAGGTGGAGGGACTTTTTGAGGGTGCGGAGGCCATTGCACTAGAAACAACTCTAGTCTCCTGGTGGACTCTATTTGAGCCACTGCGGCTGGATCGGCCTTGGTGGCCCTTCTTATGGGGATTGCAGGAGGCAACAGACGTGCCTGCTTAGCTTGCTGTAAGGCTTCCTCTAGGCCCTGGGTCTTATCATAGAAGTCTCGGAATCCCTCAGGATAGTTATGGATTATTTGAGAGGGGAACAGTTCTGTCTTGAGATTCCCTACACACATCGTTAGTAATTGTTCTTGGGTCAACGACAAGTCAAGGGAATATGTGAGTCCTTTCCACCGGGTGAAAAAGTCGGCAACATGCTCATCAAGCCTCTTCTTTCACTTGAAGAGGTCTGCGATATTCGTCTTTCGAGTGGTGTAACTGAACTAGTAGATAAATTTCATACGTAGGACTTTTTAGACGGCTACTGATTCGATGGGGAGCTGGTTATACCAGAAAAACGCAGGCCCTTCTAATGTCGGCACAAAACACCAGAGTTTGGTAGCCTCCTACTATGCTGAAGTTCCCAACATGGGTCCACACCATGAGATAAAGTGGGCCAGGTGCTATGGTGGGTCCCCTGTCTCATTGAAGGGGGAAAAAGTGGGATTTCAGAATCCCGGGGATGTAGGCATATCATCCACCCACGACGGATAAGGCTCACCATTGGGCAGGATTTCCACCTGTCGCGTTTCTAATGCCTCAAGACGGAAAATGAGTTCTACTATTGGCCATCAAGGCGGGGGTTCCTATCTTGACGGGGATCCCTGACTACGAGTGTGTTGGGGGGTTCTTCAACATGATAAGGCGGCCCAATGGCTCGTGGGGTGGTTGGTGGAATGATCTGTGGGGTAGCTTAGGGAATCCGAGCTGGGTCCCGGGGATTGTCACCCTCTTCAGGAGGATGGGGCGAGACATACCATGCCCTTTTACCATAAGTTCCAGCCTCAACCCTGTCTGTGTGGGAAGGATAGTCAGGGTCACCAGGAGGAAATTCTCCAAGGGGATGTTGGGCCTTCCCCTACTGCCCTGACCTAGGATCACAGTTGTCTGGCCATCGCTCGGCAGTGCATTTATCAATGAGGTCATCGACCACCTTCTTTTGTTTGGAGATTTGCTGATGAAATGTGGCCTTTTCAAGGTCATCTTCTACCTTCTACACTGATCCATATGGGTCAGAGGGTTTAGAGGCTCCAAGGTGTTCCTTTCCCTCATTGGAATTCCAGTTGTGGACAAGTGACTCAGTGGGCACGGGAAGACTCATTAGATTCCTCTGTTGATTGGTAATATTTACCGATGTATCCAAGAAGTGTGAAGCTCCCTATAGGGTTAGGTCCTCTCTAAAGAGATCTAGCTCATTCTAGCCCTCCGGCTGGTCTGACATGTTAATCGCGACTCTTCCTAGAGGCATATCATCTATGTCGCCTGGCGAATTGGGTTGTCACCAGATATGACTGAAGAGGAGGGAATCATAATACCTCCAGCCACTGATCAATACATGGGAGAAGCCTCTTTGATAATCCTACGGAGTTCCCTAAATCTCTGAACACACCATTGCTGGAGGGCCCGATGGTGACCTGGTGAATTATGGCGCTGAGCCACCGGGAGTGCGGCCAAATAAACCAGACGAAATTGTTCGCCAATGTCCTCAAAATGTTCTTGGCTCTTATGGTAAGCCACTCAATGATAACGAAGACGAAAATGAGTTGCCCATAGGGTCTGGAGAAAACACTCAACTTTCTCTTGGGTGGGGGATTCTGGCACACAAAATATCAGTGCTTCAACCGGCTAAAACATCTTAGGAAAGTGGTCTGTTGTGAGGATATACCATAAGTTCCTGGGCTCAATTTTAGGGTATGTCCCTTTATTTCCCGACTCGTCGATCAGAGGTGGCTGGGGAACAGGTAATGGTACCAAATCTGATCACAGGGATGGTAGTATGGTCGTTGGAGAATACGGCGAGCGAGCTAACAAAATTCCACATCTCGGGCTATCCTCTGAAGAGTGTAGTGACTTATCCACCACATCACGGTAATATTGGCTGACAACCTTAGTTTCCGGCATAGGAGCTACAACTTCTGGCGGTGGACCACACAACTGATCATCTGCCATTATTCCCCAGAATAGTTCTCTATGATCTCTAATCGAGGTAGAGAGAGCTTCTGGTGATGATGGTGGAGATTGCACGATCGTATCATGTGGAGTCACCAAATTTTCATCCTTTTTAATAAATCTGTGAAGGGAGGCAGGAATTTGATGGACCTCACATTCTGGAAGTATGAGGCTAATGCACCTTGTTCCTACCCCGACACTCAACACGAGGGATCTCTGCGAGGGATCCATCGCTGAGTCGTATTCCACCTCAGATTCTGAGAAGAAAACTAGTTTGATCTCTGTCTAAATCATCACATTGTTCTTTTTATGGTGGTGATGACCCACCCTGCTACCCAAGAATGGTTCTTCAGGATAGGTTAGATTTCCGACACAAGGAGGACATTTGGCCTTACTGGTGCTGGGGGGAGAAGATCCCCGCCTAAGTATGCCGGGGTGCGAGGAGCACTGGGATAGATATCAAAGTGGACATGGGGAGTACCTCCTTGGGAAGTGCTGGAGTGGGTAGGACCTCCGACCAAGATGATAGGAATACGAGTAAGACCTCCATGCTTGTTTCCCCTGACGACCTCAGTGTGAGGAAGGTCCTTTTATTGGTCGAGTCGAACACGGGTAGGACCTCCGTGATGGGTGCTAGGGAAGCGAAGCTGGCCTTCACCACTCTAATTGCTGAGGTGAGGAGGACCTTCTCCAACAATTGTGAGAACATGGGGAGGCACCACATGCTAGAGATTTTTTCGGATGGTATGACTTTGAGTATGATATACTCTATAATACCAAACGTAGGATCGAATAAGTATAATGAGATACAAATAAAAGAGGGGGGGGGTGAATTATATTCTTTTAAAATTCCCTTATGAAATTTTGGATAACCAAAATTCACAACACCTCTATGTTCTAAAGACTTGCTTGATTCCGGATAAGTGATTCCGGAAATGAAACTTAAAAAAAGTTTACACCAACCAAGATTCTACCTTAAGGCGTATAGAATCTAAATAAATCAGAGTACAAGTAAGAAAGTATAAGAAAGTTATACTTTCCTTAACAATAAAAAATACAGAGGGAAAACAAATTAGTAAAACTACAAGTAACAAACAAAAACTCTTTTAACCCAAAGAGAATGGTATCCAACAACCCTGGATAAGAGGTCCCTTGATTTATTCTTTCAAGAAAGTCTATCTTACCCACACCAGGGTAAGCCCTCGATATGAAGATCGGAGTCTGTCTTGCAATCCCTGCAAGCCCTCAACTATCAGTTAGTCGACACCTCTATCTTCCTCAGCAAGGAATCCCTCAACTTCAAGGTGTTGGAACCTTTGTCTTCCTATCCCCGGAAGCCCTTGATTGTAATCAGCAACAATAGGAGTCACACAAAACAAGTTTTCACAAGGAAAAGTTTGAAAAAGCTGTTCAAAATTTATGCATGAAGGTTTGAGAGTTGATAAGAGCCTCTCTATCTCTCTAGAAATCACTTCATGAAGTTTTTATCAACAAAATTCCAAAAGTTCCAAAAAGTCTCGAACACTTTCAAATGAGATCATATTTATAGGTGAAGCTCCAACAGCCGGTTCCCTCCTCCAACGTTCATATTTCTCCTTGAATTTTGGAGGGATCTATACACGTGTAACTCAACCAACGGTTAGTAAATAACTGAAAGCACAAAATCATTTTATAATGAAACAGTTGTAAGCATAAGTAAAACTGATGTTCAGAATGAAAGAAAATAAAAGTTAGGAGTCTAACCAAAATGTAATTCGGAGTCTATAATAAAGTGATATTCGGATTCTGTTTTGTAGGAATTCAGAACCTGAATTCTGTTGAAAAACGGAGTCTGAATTTCAAGGAAATTCAGAGTCTGGTTTCATCAGAATTTGGAACCAGAACTTATAAAGTTTGGAGTCATAGTTCATGGTAATTCGGAGTCAGAACTCATAAGAGTTCGGAGTCTGAATTCAGAGAACTCAGTGCCAAAACATAGATATGTTCGTAAATATAATTCAGAGTCGAACTACATGAGAGTTCATATCCATAATTCAGAGTGGAACTTCATGAGAGTTCGTATCCAGAATTCGAAGTGGAACATAATGAGAGTTCATATCCATAATTCAGAGTGGAACTTCATGAGAGTTCGTATCCAGAATTTGGAGTGGAACTTCAATAGAGTTCGTATCCAGAATTCGGAGTGGAACTTCATGAGAGTTCGTATCCATAATTCGGATTGGAACTTCATGAGAGTTCATACTCGGAATTCAGTTCCAAAAACAAAATTCTTCATATCAAATTATTATATGATTCCGAGGTTATAGATATGAATCTAATTTTTATACTTAAAGAAAATGTTGATATGAACAATGAAATCATGGTAGGGTTAAATTCCATTGGGAAGGAAATTTTTCTTATAAAAGTAAAATATATATTTTCTTAAGTATAAGCTTTTTGTGATTTTAAAAACAAGAAGAAATGGAAAACATCATAAGGAAAAACTTATTGACTCAACAATCTCCCCCTTTTTGGAAAGCACAAAAAACCTTTCAAAAAAGAATATAAGGACTTAAAAAAAATTTCTAGACATTGAAATTAAAGCTTATCTCCCTTTGTTGATGGATAATGGTGAATACAAATAACTCCCCATTAGGCTTTGAAACTCTAAGGATCGTATTCTAGATTTCCAGAATTGAGTTTTCATTATCATGGGAATGAAAAACTTTGTAATGAGAAACTCCCCCTTACTTAAGGATAGTTATTCTTAACTTAGAAATATTTCCTTCTACCTTTTATATTTTTCCTTCTCCCCCTTTTGAGTAGTTCTTTTTCCTTCTCCCCCTTGGTGATTTTCAAAAAGAATTAAGGGAATGGAAAATAAATAAATTGCCTGAAACATTAGTACATAATAACAGAAGATACAAACAGGTGGATATTTCATTAGAATTGAACGAATTTTTTCAAGGAAAGTCATTACAAAAAAAATCGGATTGGTCTATTTGTCTTCTTTTTCCTTGGGGATTAACTTATTCAACAGGGTTTTCAGCTTCTTTATGTCTTTCTGGTCCTCCTCATCTTGCTTTTCTAAGGATTTAATCCTTTCATCTTGAGATTTCAGAGCCTTATAATGTGACTTAATAATTTCATCCCGCTTCACAAGATTTTCTTCGATATCAATCTGGAGATCTGTTTACCATTTTTATATTTGAGCAATCGAATTAAGCTTCCCATTCAGATCCTTAACCTGTTGATTTTGAGAATTTTTCTCAAGGGTCAGCTTTTCCTGAAGATTATTCATATTGGAATCCTCAGTGTCAAAAGCTTCTTTAACATTATTCTGAAATTGATCAAGATCTACCATGTCATTATAAATTTTCTTTGACCATAGAGTGGTTTTGTTGTAAGATTTTCTGTGAACAAAATAATTGATGAGAAAATTTCTATGCTCAGCCTCAATTTTCACACACTTATCCATCACCATGGATATATATTATGATTTCTGATTTAATATCTGTTGAAGAATCTGGAACCTGGAGTATATGGTGGGAAATATCAGAATTGTATCCACAAATTTCTTCAAAGACTCAACAAAAAAATCATGTCCCAGTGCTGATGATTCCGAATCATACACCTTGCTCGGGGATTGTTCTTCTTCAATGTTCACCAAATTTCTTTTAGAAGATCCACCAACATTCTTCTTCCTTATAAGATCTTTTATTGTGGTTTCCATAAGAACTTTCTTACCCTTATCAACTTTTGGAATGGGTTTTGTATCAAGAGATTCTTCCTCACTTTTAGATAGTTGAACAATTTTGTCTTAATCAGGTTTCTCCTTCTCTCCTCCTTCTTCAAGAAAGTGATTCTCATAGCTTTCTTCCTCAGATAATTTTTTTTATTTCTCTTCTTCCTTGTCATCATCTTTCTTACTATCTTTCTCATCTCCCTTTCCTAGAGTGACAAGCTTTGGGGACTCAGCCTCAAAAGTTCAGAGTTGTAGTTTTTCTGATGGATTTCCCTTCTCTTGATATTCCTCAACTTTTTTAATCATGTCATCTAGATAACCACTGTCTTCTTCTACTTCTTCTTCATGTTCAACTTCCTCCTATTATTATAACCTTTCCACAAATTCTTTCTCTTTAGGTTTTTCCGGAGTGAAGTAGTTCTTTCCAGGGGTCTCCGGTAATGTTTGGACAATAAAAGTTTCCGGTATGGGAATCTTCTCAGAAGCTAATTCTTTGACTCTCAAAAGGGATTGTATAACTTCAGCTTGAGACATATTCTTCTTCATATTCTTCTCATTTTCTACCATCTCAGGGTATTCAACAGTATTCTATCTTAAGGATTTAGCTTTAGCAGGGTCCAATCCGAACTGAGGTTCCCCTTCTTTCCTTTTCTCCTTATCTTCCCTCCATTTAGAAACCACCTCATCTGGATATTATTTTTGTTTCTTCGGCTTGGTAGGTGCATATTGGGTTTTCTTAGCTTTAGGGGTATTTTCATCAACTACCACTTCTTTTAATTTCCTCTTCTTACCAACCTTATTCACTGGTTCAACTTTCTCCACATTTTCCAAAATGACTTCTTCCTCCTCTGGTAGGTCATAAAAATCACCTTACTCTTTTGAAAAACCAGCTTTCATCCTCTTTAAGGTGTCATCACTTATCAGCATCACTTTATAGTTTCTCGTCTTGGAGGTGAAATAAATCTTGAAATAATCCAGACATCGAACAATAAGCTTGGAGAGAAGAGCAGGATACATAATAATTTGAGCTTTCAAAGTGGAATTCTTGATGTTCTGAACTGTAATAAGAACGTGCCTCATCAGATTGATCTTTATTAGATTTAACAAGAAATCCATGTTGTAAATATCAATTTTCTATAGTTTATCCTTGTCACCTATTCTCAGAATAAAAAACCCATGAACCCACAACTGCAGAATCCGGTTGTTGGTGGAGAGAAGGGAAATGTTAGCTGTTTTATCATCTTTGAGTCCATGGAATTCCATTTCTTTCACTTTGCTGAAACATCCTTGCACATATGGTAGCTTATGTGAACAAAATTCGGCTTCACTGTCGTATGATAATCCCACCAAGCTTGCATCCTTGGTGTAAGAGAGCTTGTATGTCTTTCCATATCTCTTAAATGAGAATTTTTTTCTTCCATCTTCTTCATAGAAGGAAACATACTAATAAAATTCTACAAGAAAATATGTATAAACAGCATGTTGATCCCCTGGTTTCGATACACAGAAATCTTCCCATCCATTGAGTTTGATATTCTTAGCAATAAGAGAATTATACTTACTAAAAAATTTCAGATGGACCAACCATTCCCTGTAGACTAACCAATTTGAGATTGGCTTCATAGAAGACATATATTGGGAAATGGATTCTACATATATTCAGAATGGAGGAGCACTAAAAGATTCAGAATTTGATTTAAGAACTGAGGCAGTTCTTCGATACACGAGGGCTTTGAAATCGATGTGGGACAACCATCGGGGGTCCCCTTTATATAGGCGATGGTGGTGACCTTTGAACTTCCAAAACCAATATAACAGTTGAAAAACTCCTTGATTTGATATGACAGTTGAAAAAATACCTGCAAGGAAATATTGAATCCGATCTTTTGAGGTTTTAAAAAAACATTCGTATTTAAGGAGAAATGATTCTAAAAAATTTTATAAGAAAAAGAAACTACCAACAACTAAAAATGATTACGAAAACTTAAGTAAGGAAGTCATACCTTTCGGATTGGCTAGAAAGTTTATTCGTAATAGGTGATATTCTTCTTGAAGAAAATTTAACTATGAAAAACTTACTACGAAAAACTCACTGTGAAGAAATTAAAGTTGAAAAGCTTAATGTCTAAAAGATTATTGCAAATGCTTTCAGTACCAAAACTCTAGTACGAAAAGTATGAGTACGAAAATTTCCATTACGAAAATTCTCATTATGAAAATTCTCATTAAAAAATTCTCATTACGAATATTCTCATTACTAAAATTTCTCGTACGAAAACTTCATTATGAAAATTTCTAGTATGAAAACTTAATTACGAAAATTTCTAGTACGAGAAATTCGTTACAAAAATTTTCAGTATGAAAAATTCATTACAAAACTTTTGAAAGGTTCATTACGAAAAAATTTGAAAAAATCATTACGAAATTTTTTGAAAGGCTCATTACGAAATTATTTTGAAAGGCTCATTAGGAAATTTTTTGAAAGAGTCATTACGAAAAAAATTTAAAGGCTAACAAACAAATGTACTCCCCCTATGAAAAGGAGTTTATTACTATAAGGAGAATGGTTCGAAAAGAAGTTAATGAAGGAATATTAACTCATGGTTATCATTCCTAACTTTTGTTTAATGTATTCAAATCTATCGGAGGGTAGATATTTTGTGAAAATGTTAGAAAGTTGCTCTTGCGTTATGATAAATGGAAGAACGATATCTTATTTTTGTGTGTGATCCTTAAGAAAGTGATGCCTAATGTCAATGTGATTTGCATGAGAGTGATGTGCAGAGTTTTTACTAAGAGAAATGACACTTGTGTAATCACACAAAATTTGAGTCTTAGTAAAACTCAATCCATAGTCTATGATTGTTTGTTGCATCCACAACACTTGAGCACAACAACTTCCAGCTGCTACATATTCAGCTTCAGCAGTGGATAGTGATACAAACTGTTGCTTCTTGCATGACCAAGAAAATAATGAATCTACTAAGAAATGATAAGTTCTGGATGTACTCTTTCTATCCATTCTAATTCCACCAAAGTCAGCATCTAAAAATATTTTTAAAACAAAATCATTTCTAGAAGTATAAAAGAGTCCTAAATCCATGGTTCCCTTTAAGTAGTGAAAAATTCTTTCCACTACCTTTAAATAAGATTCCTTAGGATTGGATTAATATATTTCACATAATCATACTGAAAACATCAAGTCTAGACGACTAGCTATTAAGTATAGTATGATTCCTATCATACCTCTAAAAGATGGTTGATCCACTGGTTTCCCAGCTTCATCATGATCAAGTGTGTTAGAGGTACCAATGGGTGTACTAATACTTTTAGTGTTGTCATATCCATAATTTTTAAGAAGATATTTATTATACTTATATTGAGATATTTAAGTTCCTTCTGGTTTTTGTGAAATTTGAAAACCTAGGAAAAATGTTAACTCACCCATCATACTCATTTCAAACTCAGATTTCATTAGATCCACAAAGGAATCAGTTAAATATTAAAGAGTGGAACCAAATATAATGTCATGAACATTAATTTTAGCAATAAAAACATTTTTCTTGTCTTTTTTTATAAAAAGGGTTGGATATGCATTTCCCTTAGCATAGTTATTTTGAAGCAAAAATCCTGTAAGTCTATTATACCAAGCTCGTGGGGATTGTTTAAGGCCATACAAAGCTTTGGTAAGTCTAAAAACATGATAAAGATATTTTGTGTCTTCAAATATAGGTGGTTGTTCAACAAAAACTTCCTCTTGAACATAACAATTAAGGAAAGCACATTTCACATCCATTTGAAAAAGATTGAAATTGAAGAATGATGCAAAGGCAAGGAAAATACGAATAGATTTAAGAATAACTACTGGAGAATAGGTTTCTTCATAGTCTATACCTTCTTGTTGAATATAGACTTTAGCAACTAATCTAGCTTTATTTTTTTACAATGATTCCATTTTCATCACACGTATTTTGGAAGACCCATTTTACTCCAATAAAAAAGTTTTCCTTAGTTCTTTCAACCAAGGTCCAGCCATTATTCCTTTTTAATTCATTTAGTTCATCTTTCATGGATTTAATCCAATCATCATCACCTAAAGATTCATTAGTGCTTTTTGGTTCTAATTAGGAAAGGAATGCTAGATGTTCTACTTCATTTATTAAGGAACATCTAGTCCTTATAGGTTGATTGACATCACCAATGATGTTATCACTAGGATGATTCTTAAGAAATGACTGATTTGTGTTTTGAAAAACCTGTTCATCAACATAGGGTAGTAAATCTTCTGGGATAAATGTTTCAGAAGTATTTTCTTGAATATTTTCTTTATCAGAAGAATTTTCTATCAAAAGTCGATAATCAGTTTTTGAAAACACATCTGAAGATGTAGGTTGGGGTTGTTTGAAAACAAAGCGATCAGTTTCATAAAATTTGACATGTACTGTCTCTTCAACAGTGCAGGTGTTTTTGTTAAAAACTCTATAAGCCTTAGAAGTTGCGGAGTAGCCTAAGAAAATTCCTTCATCAGATTTTGGTGCAAATTTGTGTTAATTATCATTAGTATTCAGAATGAATACTTTTCATCCAAAAACCTTAAAGTAGTAAAGTCTAGGTTTTCTACCATTCCATAACTCATAAGGAGTTTTATTAAGAAATGTTCTAATAAAAACTAGATTTATAATATAACAAGCAGTAATTACCCCTTCAGACCAAAAATGTTTGGCTACAGAATACTCACTCAACGTGGTTCTAGTTATCTCTTGAAAAATTCTATTTCTTCTTTCAACAACTCCATTTTTTGAGGTGTTCTGGGTGATGGTAAGTTGTGATTAATACCATTTCTACTATAAAATGTTTCAAAATTAGAATTTTGTAATTCTTCTCTATGATCACTATGAATAGTTTTCAATGGAAGGTTTTTCTCATTTTTGACTTGGGCTCTAAAACTTTTAAAATAAGAAAATGCTTCAGACTTATTTCCCAGAAAATAGACCCATGTAAATGTAGTGTAATCGTCAACCAAAACAAATATATAATATTTTATCCCAATGCTTCCAGTTTTTGTAGGAAAAAAAGATCCATATGCACTAGATATAATGTATCAGTTGTTGAGACTTCACCGATTGATTTAAAACTTGATTTATGTTGCTTTCCATATTGACAAGGATCACAAACTTTTGAAGAATAAAATCTAAGCTCTGGTAGATCCTTAACTATACAATTATTAGAGAGTTTGCATAAGTTACTAGGGTTACAGTGTCCTAAACTTCTATTCCATAACCATGAATGATCTTCCATTGAACTAAGGAAAGGTAAGTCTTGGATCCTAAGGTCTTATAAGTTCAATGTGTATAAATTCTCTTGACTATTGGCAGAAAGAATACATTCTTACTTGGAATTGTGTATTAATAACTTATCATTCCTAAAATTCACAAGGTTGCCTTCATCACATAATTGACTTATGCTGATGAGGTTGTGGTTAAGACCCTTAACAAACAAAACATTTGAAATCAAAGTTTTTCTAATAAGAACAATGTTAACTATACCAATAATTTCTCCTTGAGCATTATCTCTGAAATTTACTTTTCCTCCTTTCATATTGATAATCATTTCAAAATTGTTTTTGTTACCAGTCATATTCCGGGAACATCCACTATCCATGTACCAAGTATTGATGATGGTACTTTCCCTATTTTCCTAAAAATAAGAAAAAGTTAGGTTTTCGGAATCCAGGCTTGCTTGGATCCAAAAAATTTAGAAAGTAAAATTTTGGGAACCCACATATTTTTAGAAAAATAAGCCTTATGAAATCATAAATATTGGGTTTTGTTTAAGGAAAAATTATTTTCCCAGTGACAACCACATTTACACTTTGTGAAAAATAGGTTACCTTGAGGAACAACATAGTTGTTACTAAAAAGCAGTTTAGAACTATTGTAACCAAAAACAGAAATATTCCTCTGAGGTCGTATTTTTGAACACATTTTATCAAAATTTTCCTTACCTAGGGTAAAGTTTGACAAACACTTCCTCAATGAAAATATTTCGGATTTGTGTTTAATAACTAAGTTCTTGTCTTAAAAACATCTGATTTTGAGCTAGAGCTAGGCTCGAAAACATTTTTCTTTTAAATTACATTTTCTAGATCTTTAGATTGTTTATTCTTCTCAGAACTTATTTCCTCAATATTTTTTAAAATACTTTCAAAATCATCATTTTTCTTATTAAGATCTTTAGAAATATATGATATTTCCTTAGTAAGAATATTATTCCTAGAGTTTTCCTTATCATGATTTTTCATGAGTTTTGAGTTCTCAATCTCGAGATGTTCAGAAAACCTAGAAACTTCTTCATAGGTAGGTAAATTATTTTCTTCATAAGAAGAAGATTCTTCATCAGAAGAGTTATAATATTTACTATCATTAGCATTTAAAGAAACGTTGTTCAAGGATTTAGCATTGTGTACCTTAGACATAAATCAATGATTATCAATAGGTAGCCTAGCTATAAGACCAAGATTATTCTATATAGAAGATTAATAATCCGAAGATTCTTCTGAAGATTCACCACCACTGGCACTCTATGTGTCATTAGATTTCAGAACTTTCTTAGATTTGGACTTGTAATATTTATTTCTGTTCCTTTCAGAATGCCTCTATTTTCTTTCTTTCCTCTTGAGCATAGGAAAATCTGGTCTTATGTGTCCATCTCTCTTGCATTCATAGAATGTGACCTATGAATCTTTTTTATCTTTCCTTTCCTTCTTCTTAGACTAGGATTGGAAATTTCTATGTCCATCTATCTTGTTCATCTTTCGAGAAAGATTAGCTAACTCCTTTTCTAAGACTACACTCTCACTAGATTCAGATTGAATAATAACCTTATTAGATTTGGATCTAGTAACTCTTTCAGGAGTCTTAGCTTTCATATGATTTGAAGTTGTAGTAAAAGAAACACTACCATTCCCATTATTCTTCTTTATATTGTCATCATCTATCTTCATTCTAGTCTCATGTTGAAGGAGAGTTCCAAATAGTTCATCAAGAGAAATTTGAGTAACCTTTCTATTTTCATCAATAGTAGTTCTCTTTGATTCCCACTCATTAGGCATGATATCTATGATCTTGTCAGCAAGGGATTAATCATCTAGACCTTTCTCTCCAAATGATTTCAAGCTATTCACGATAGTCATGAATCTCTATTTCACCTTAAAAATTGGTTCTCCATAAGAAAAATTAAAACCATGATACTCAGCTCTGAGCATGGCTCTTCTAGTCTCGATCACTTTAGATGTACCAAAATGTTTAACTTCAAGTTTCCTCCATATATTGTTAGCTATTTCATAAGAAGATATTTCAATATATATGTTCCTAGTCATTGAAAAAATAAAAGTATTGCGTACCTTATAGTTCAGTTGGTATTCGTGCTTTTCTTGATTAGTGAAAGCACTTAATTCCTTGTCAGGAATTTTATATCCTCTAGTAAGTATGAAAAAGATATCTACCCCAGTATTGATAACAAAAGTATTCATACGATCTCTCCAATATTCATAATCATTACCATCCAAGATAGGTGGTCTTGTAGGATTTAGGTTGTCAATAGAACCAACATTTAAACCTACCATCCTTAGGAAAAACAATGGCACACAAACTTGTTAGTAGTACGATTTTGTAAACAAGAGAAAATATTCTAAGCAAGAAAAATTGTATCTCTAATCAAAAAGCGAATCCGAACTATGATTCTGAAAAATAGATTCTGAAAATTATGAATCTGGAAATATGAATCCGAATGTTATAGGAAAAAAATATTCTGAATCTAATCCTGAGATTAATTCATATGGAACCAATGCTCTGATACCAATTGATAGATTGGTAGAGGGTATGAGGTTTCCAACCTCTGATACCAATTGTTAGGATGGTATGACTCTGAGTATGATATACTCTATAATACCAAATGTTGGATCGAATAATTATAATGAGATACAAATACAAGAGGGGGGGGGGGGTTAATTGTATTCTTTTAAAATTCACTTAGGAAATTTTGGATAACCAAAATTCACAACACCTCTAAGTTCTAAATACTTGCTTGATTCTAGAAAAGTGATTCCGGAAATGAAACTTAACAAAATTTTACACCAACCAAGATTCTACCTTAAAGCGTATAGAATCCAACTAAAACAGAGTACATGTAAGGAAGTATAAGAATGTTATACTTTCCTTAAAAATTCAAAATACAACAGAAAAACAATGTAGTAAAACTAAAAGTAGAAAATAATAACTCTTTAAACCCAAAGAGAAGGGTATCCAACAACCTTGGATAAGAGGTCACTTGATTTATACTTTCATGAAAGTCTGTATTACCCACACCAGGGTAAGCCCTCGATATGAAGATCGGAGTTTGTCTTGCTATCCCCACAAGCCCTCAACTATCAGGTAGTCGTCACCTCTATCTTCCTCAGCAAGGAAGACATCAAATTCAAGGTGTTGGAACCTCTGTCTTCCTATCCCTAGAAGCCATCGATTGTAATCAGTAACAATCGGAGTCGCACAAAGCAATTCTTCACAAGTCAAAGTTTGAACAAGCAGTTCAAACTTTCTGCATGAATCTTTGAGAGTTGATAAGAGCCTCTCTCTCTAGAAATCACTTCAGGAAGTTTTGATCACCAAAATTCCAAAAGTTCCAAAAAAGTATCAAACACTTTCAAATGAGCTCATATTTATAGGCGATGCTCCAACAGTCGGTTCCCTCCTCCAACGGTCATATTTCTCCTTAAATTTCGGAGGGATATGTACATGTGTCACCCAACCAACGTTTAGTCAATAACTGAAAGAACGAATTAGTTTTATAATGAAACATGTGTAATCATAAGTAAAAATGAAGTTCTTAATATAAGAAAATAAAAGTTTGGAGTCTAACCAAAATGGAATTCGAAGTCTATAATAAAGAGATATTCAGATTCTGTTTTGTATGAATTCGGAACCTGAATTCTGTAGAAATCCGGAGTCTAAATTTCAAGGAAATTCGGAGTCTGGTTTCATTAGAATTTGGAACTAGAACTTACAATGTTCGGAGTCAGAGTTCATGGGCATTTGGAGTCAAAACTCATAAGAGTTCGGAGTCTGAATTCAGAGAACATGGAGTCAGAACATAGATAAGTTTGTAATCAGAATTCGGAGTTGAACTACATGAGAGTTTGTATCCATAATTCGGAGTGGGAATTCATCAGAGTTCGTATCCAAAATTCAGAGTGGAACTTAATGAGAGTTCGTATCTAGAATTCAGAGTGGAACTTCAGGAGAGTTCGTATCCAGAATTCAGAGTGGAACTTCACGAGAGTTCATATCCAGAATTCGGAGTGGAACATCATGAGAGTTCGTATCCAGAATTCAGAGTGGAACACCAAGAGAGTTCGTACTCAGAATTCAGATCCTAAAATAGAATTCTTCATATCTAATTATTATATGATTCTGAGGTTTTAGATATGAATCCAATTTTTAGACTTAAGAAAAATATTGATATGAACAATGAAATCATGGAAGGGGAAAATTCCTTTGAGAAGGAAATTTTTCTTATATAAGTAAAGTATCGATTTTCTTATGTATAAGTTGTTTGTGATTTTCAAAACAATAAGGGATGAAAAAAGTCATAATGAAACCCTTATTGACTCAATAAGATTGACCGGGTGTGAGATGTTCCCACCCCAGCAGTATGTGCCAGGAGGAATGACTCCATACCTGATGTAATGAGCACATGAAAGGATTCTGTGATGGGTGTCACCATCATGGGGAGGTCCCTCATTCAGAATGAGGGTAGAACTAGGAGGACCTCCATACTGAGCTTGGAAGCGGGGAAGGCCTGCGTTCTCCATGGTGGTTGTACAGGGAGGGCCTCCATACTAGCGGCGGCCACTACCTACATTAGTGACCAAGAAAGTCGACCCAGCCTATGCATGGGGTAGTTGGGGCCTCGATTCAGACTGAGTATACAAGTCCCCCAACTCAGCATACACAAGGGGTTGATTATATACACCGGTGGTGACCTGAGCCACAGTAGTGGATGACGTTGACACCCCTTGGTGGGCGTCCTCCTCGGCCTATGCCTGATGTTGGTGTCGAGTAAACCGGACTCGGGCCAATGGTGAAGGCACATGGATTACCTTCTCCTCGACTTGTGGTACTAGATGGCGATGCTAGAACGACCTAGTGGGAGCCCCACTTGGGATCCCTTGAAATGGGATCTCAGCCAGGCTGGCCGAGATATCCCCTACCTCGTCGGCGTAGGGGAAGGAGTTATCAAGGTGTTCTGGGGAAAGGCTCCCGAAATGATTGTATGTTGGAGTGGGGAGTAGTGACTCCCTGTGTGGCCCTTGGGGGCGATAGTGGTGATGAGGAAAAGACGCCTCTACATCCTGGCGGGCCATATCCTGAGTTGGGATAAACCCCTCCTTCTTGTACTGGTGTATGAGGTCGTTGATCACCCTACGCTGAATGAATTCAGACGTGGAGATGGGGTGAGAGTGCCCATCTGATGTGGTTGTGGATATTTTCACCGAAGTGGTCATGTCACATGGGGTTGCCCCATTGGCATTGCCGCTACCCCAGCGTCGTTGGGCGGGTGGCGATTAGGCTCCTGGTGCAGAAACATGGTTATTGAAAAGTAGAGAGATTAACCCATTAGTGCTGAAAGGGATGGAATCAAATACTAGTGCCCCAAATCCATTCCATCTTCTATGGCTGGTAAGAATGATCCAAGTTAAAAACATCACAGACTAGTATGTCCAACATTTTGACTACCCCAACTTCACGTGAGTTCCACGCCAGGCCTGCTATTTTCATGGCGGGACTCGGCGTAGGATAACTAGATCTAGTGACAAGATAATCCACTGATATCTCGAATGCTATTAGTATCCATAATGAGTAGAAGATATTCACGTTGGGTTCACCATTTCTGTTTTCGATGCTTTTTTTGGGGCGCGCACATCCGTCTTTTCGAGGACGACGATGCTGTTTGTTACCCCACATTACCACTTTCCAAAGGCCGGTGAAATCCGTTCCTTATTCAGGGATGTGTGCTACATGATCAAAATGGGATGATGGGATGTTGGTTCTTCCTTCTGTGGATTCCTCCTCAGAACTCATCACCTAGTCCGGGTCTCCCTTATAGACTTAAGATGTAGTTCATGAAACTATTCCTAGTGTCATATCTTCATGGACACCAGTTAATTATACTACTTTTCTCGGGACATTCCAAGGGGTTCGGTCAGGGAAGTAACCTTTGGTTAGGGGAGTAGTCACATTGAACATCACTGGCATATCTGGGTGCTGTAACACTGGCGTGTCTGTGTTTATTCCCCTTATTATAGGGCTTCTCGAGGGCACCAAAGCCCGTGGAATCCCACAT
This sequence comes from Viscum album, assembly GCA_963277665.1. Lineage (NCBI taxonomy): Eukaryota > Viridiplantae > Streptophyta > Magnoliopsida > Santalales > Viscaceae > Viscum > Viscum album. The sequence continues at coordinate 435,112,184 of OY728158.1, read as the reverse complement.
CGAATGTGGGGAATTATATTCCCTAGGAATTTATCTGAGGTTTTCCACAAATTCTTATGTTTAACACAGGGTATGCCACCAGTTAAACTTCTAGCGGAGATAGATCAGACTGATCAGAAAGCTGACTAGAGTGGATCAGATGGGTGTGACCCCTGGAGGAAACACTGATTCTAGGAGGTGAATTGGCGTGATCTCACTGGGAGGTGGCAGCCCTAGTAAGAATCATGATGGATGAGGGATGGTTAAATGAAGTGGATGGATAAAGAGATGGAGCTGACTTGAGGGCGATGATGATGTTGGGATTATGCCTCAAAGATACCTCATATGTATCCCCGTGGCAAGGAATAAAAAATGTATAGTTTGTGAAGTGATGGGATACCTAAGGAGATGACCCATATGGATGGGACCTAAAGGTAGTGGAACCTCCATGTTGGGTCAGTAAATTGGGGTTCTTGGGAAGGACATCGACCTGATGACATGCTGGGGTCTTATGCGTGATTAGTGGCCCGAGAGTTGGTCTGACACCACAGGGACAAACCAGCGATATGAGTGCCAACATAAGGGACAATATCTGCTTACCGCTAGGCTTGGATTGAAAATGGCTTACCATTAACATGGAATCACAACGACTTACTGTTGGATAGGGTCATAACAGCTTAACACTGGATGGGGTCACAATGGCTTACCGCTGGATGAAGTGACAATGGCTTACTGCTGGATGGGGTCACAATGGCTTACCTCTAGATGGGGTGAAAACGGCTTACCGCTGGATGGAGTCACAACAGATTACCGCTGGATGGGGTCACAACGGCTTACCACTGTATGGGGTCACAACGGCTTACCGCTAGATGGGGTCACCACGGCTTACCACTAGATGGGGTCACAACAGCTTACTTCTGGATGAAGTTACAATGACTTACTGATGTATGGGGTCTCAGCGGCTTACCGCTGGATGGGGTCGCAATGGATTACCACTAGATGGCATAACAACGGCTTTCCTTTGGATGTGTTCACAATGGTTTACCATTGGATGGGGTCACAACGGCTTACCACTGGATGGGGTCACAACGGTTTACCACTAGATGACGTTACAATGTCTTACCGCTGGATGGGGTTGAACCTCTTGGAGTTTTCCTATGTACCCTGTATTGGAGACAGGGATCAAAGTCCACGTTGTTCAAATGGTTACAATTTAACGTCTAGCGGGACGAAAAGGTGGCGTATAATTTAGTGTCATGTAGGAAGAGGGTGGACAGACATGAGGTGGTCAGGACCAAATGGATGGTGGGATTGAACCTCATAGAGGCTCCTTATGTACCTTTCCTTAGCAAGGATCAAAGACCACATAGTTCGGGGTGAGTGGGAACCGACGTGAAGATGGTCGGGACCGATAAGTTTTGGGCTTAAACCTTGGGGAGGCTTCTTACGTACCTTGCCTTGGAAAGGATCAAAGTACACGTAGTTTGGGATGGGTGGGAACTAACATGAAGATGTTCAGGACCGATTGGTTTTGGGCTTGAACCTTGGAGAGGCTTCATACATTCCTTGCCTTGGCAAGGATCAAAGTCCACATAGTTCAAAATGGGTTTGGTGAACCGATGTGAAGGTGGACAGGACCAATGGGTGTTGGTATTGAACCTCGGGGTGGCTTCCTATGTACATTTCATGGGAAAGGATCAAATTACACATAGTTCAAAATGGGTTTGGTGAACCGACGTAAAGGTGGTCGAGACCAATGGGTGTTGGGCTTGAACCTCAAGGAGGCGTCCTACATACCTTGCCTTGGTAAGGACCAAAGTCCATGTAGTTCGGGATGGGTGTGGGGCTAACACTCTAGGATTCCCAAAGAGGATTTCATGGTCAATGCTTGATCTAAACCCATGTGATTCATTCTCATTGTGAGAAATAAGAGGAAGAAAAGATATGAATATCACGTCGTGAATGGTGCATCTGTGGGAAGTGGAATGGGGGCTTACATGTGGTTAGTGGCCTAAAGAGGAATTAGGGGCTTAAACGTGGTGCACATCTTAGGATGATGGTGATTGGGACATACTCTAGGGTGGAGGGCAGTGCAATGACAAAGACCAATGGGAGAGGGACAAGATAACGAAGGTCCCGATTCCCATCTCTCCTCTGGTCTTGGGCAAGGAAGAAGATAGGAGGATTAGGGATTCTGCCTCCTGTGAGAAAAGTTAGGTGATTACACTAAGGTGGTTTCCCTATCCCCATGGACAAATGCCGCTCCAATAAAAATGATATCATTCCACGTGAGGAATGATATAACTCTCGTAGAGACCACTGGGTATAGAGAATGTTCGAGATTGGGTACCCCATGATGATGCACGGGGCGGGGCCATAGTTTAATGTCATGTGCTGGGGATGATGGTGCTCGGTAGTTTAACGTCCTACCGCTCAGACTAGGTGGGTTTACTCCACACCCCTAGGTCTTAAATAACTGATACCCACCCACCCTTGAGGGATGGAAGGCATCGAAAATTCCATAGAGAGGGGGTGTTATGGTTCGATCCATTGAGGGGTCCACGTTAGTGTGGCTATGTGAAGAAGCAATAGCTGTTAGCATGCCTATGTGAAGAATCATGAGGCCAAGCAATACGATGTGAAGTAACACTCAAGGGACTTTGAAATTTCATCGTGCAAACCTGAAGGGTCACACAGGAAAATGAGTTGCAGTGGAAAGGGGTTCATTGGTAGAATCCTAGTGAAGCTCTGGTTCTCCATGATGTAGAGGGGCTTCATGAAGGGATGTTCTTTGCAAATTGAAGTGGCCTAGCCTGGGCATAAGACATAGGTTCATATGGAAGGTGCTTCGCGAAGTGTGAAGGAACTCGCAGAGAAATGACTCTCGAAGCAAGGGTGCCCCGCAAAGCATAATATTGAAAATAAACGTGCCTCGCAAAGCATAGTGACCCTTCCTTAGCATGCATGTCACATGTGCATGAATGGTACTTCACGAAGAAAAAGTGATCCACAAAGACCCGAGTCCCATTGGGGATATCCTTCCTTTGCGGAGGACCATGTGCTCCATGAAAGGAATACCTCTTTGAAGAGGGGTGGAATTCATGCAAATGGGAAGGCACTTTGCAATAAAAAAGTACCTTGAAAAGATCATGGTTCGCAGAGAAGAAATTTCTTTGCGATGTGAGAGCTCAGAAGGAGAATGTTCAGAGGATCTATCCTTTAGGCTCAAGGGGATTCTAGTATTTATAGGCAAGAGGTTAGATGAAGCAGAGCTCACTCGGCACGAAGACGAATCTTCCTCTGTGGAAGGTTCGCGAATGTCAAAGGGGTTCGTAGAGCATCCCACCGCATTCCTCCACAGTTGGTTCACAAAGGGGGAGCTCGGCACCGGCCGCGGGGCCATGGGAACTCCGCAAGTAGTCTTCATGAGGCATCCCCTAATGTTTTTCCTTTATTCTTGCTTTTCCCTAATTTTGGCGTCAACAACCACATAACACAATTTACCATGACCAATCTATATATTTGAATGTAACACATACCTCATAGCCATTCCATATAAAGAAGTGTAAACCACAAAGGTCCGTATCCAAAGAACATGTCCAAGTAATCCATATAATAATTCTAGACCACGAATGGCTAGATCCAAGGAACTCATCCAAGGAATCCACATCGAGTCCCATGGGAATCCCCATGGAAACTAAGTCTAGGAATTGGTTAGAGTCACAGGAGCATGTGTACCAACATGTCCTACACAAGTCCAAGAAAGGCAGATCCATGGGGTAGCAAGGCCCGAGGCATCCCATAAAATCAAGACTGAAGGGGAATAATCAACCCAATGCAGCCACTAATACGTGTCAGATCCATAGAGAGTATTCGATGACATATATCAAACCATTCATTAATTTCAAATCATTTATCAAATTAAAACATATGAGTATACACACTCATATAAACCATTCCATCATTTACCATATGAGTATACTGTGGAACTGAGCTTCCAGTGGAAACCCCAAACAGGTGAGTCTTAAAACTTTCCACCGATAATTGATGTAAAATTTTCGATATCGGTGAAGAACAACCCGATTAAATCCGAGGATCTCACATGAAGGGTTTTAATCACAAAAATAAACCATAAAAATACATGGTTGAATTCTGAATCCGAGCACCACATCCGACCATCGTTGGAGATCGCTGATTGAAGAATCTGAAGTCAAATTCCCCTAGATCTTCCAAACATGCTTCAAGGAATATACAGAAGCGCCTTTCATCATTATTTGTGTGCTAGCATGGAATTTCAACGATGCCTTCGACGCTCAAACGATCACTGCACCACTTTTCTAGTGATGCCTGAGATAGTACTTGACCCATGCCCTTTGGATCCAGAGAATCTCTCTCTAAATTATGGGAGAGAGGAGATGAGAGAGAAGCTCTATGAAGAGTACTTGGAAAAATCCCCCTATTCTATTTATAGTGGTTAATTAAAATACTCGGTATCACCTTACCGACCATGAATACTTAATGCACTATCAACGAAATTTTATCACTACTGAATTGTGTCATAAATATTATAATCATTTACTTGTAATTTATTAAAATATATTACGTGATAATAATCTAGTCATTAACTTGACATGTCGCTCCCATAAATATTAATTGAACCTTAAATAATTTAATATTCGTCAATTAATATTTTTCATGTATTTACTAAAACATGTAAATACATTTAATAAATAAATTTGATAATCATTATTCTAAACTCGAATAATATGAATTTATTTATTTCATTGGTGATCATTTATCTTTGGACAAATCCATGACCCCTGTGGTAGGGCCCACTATGTCCAAAAATCCTATCCGACTGAATAGGGAAGATTCTTGAATATGCTATTATGTGTGACCCTCTAGGTCCTTATTTTGACAACATTGAATAGTATTCATAGACCAAGAGTGGGATCTAGCAACTCATCATGGCCCTTGAAGAAATAAGTATTATCACAGTAGTGACAACCAACCTAAGAACATTCACTGTGTAATATAATCTCTTTGTCTGTAATATCTCATAAAGAAAGACGCACTCACGTGTCATCACCCTTTTTCTTGCTTTATGGTTTATTGATTTAACTAGACAGATTTACCCTTGACTGCCATGGCCATGGTCTTATAAAGGTAATTCCATCCATATCACATGGTCTGAGATGTATTACTTCCATAACTCAGAAGTGAAAAATCCTTTCTTGACCATTCAACCAATGACATGCCACCAATGACGCACGCAACACAAACTACGTCCCCACGACTTCATCGCCATGGTTTTTGTCCTGTATCAAAGTACACAATCAAATGACTTGCATTAGTAATGATCTTAGGTCAGGAGACCATTACACATGATCGTAGATAGGAACATCCAATAACACCCAAAACATGTTGATTTCCTATTGGTGGGTCGGTCCTCATGATCTCACTACTAGTGATCACCATGTGAAAACTTCATTAGAAGAAGTCCCAATGCTTATGAGCCCCCAGCACCTGATGGCCAAACATCTACAGTGTCTAATTAGTAAGATGTATCTAGACCATAGAACACATATTTAAGATTAATTTCCTAGTATCTAGAAGTTCTCATTATATCCTGGGAACTGCTATAACCTTTCGATACGACAATTAATCTTTGGACATTACTATTACAATAGTGGATGCAGAACAATCTACACTATAATGGTAAGATGACATCATGCATAGGTAATTGTATACAAGATATGGTAATCAATAGCACTGAATAGTTGGGTTTAGGGCACCCACTATTTTAACATATACCCACTAATATCAACCATTTAACAATTCCATTCCATATGAGTATACCCACTCATATCATCCAGTTCATTATAAACCATGGGTTTACCCACCCATTCATCCCAATTCAAAGCAAGGCTTTAACATAAGTATATGGTTATACCCACCCACATAGGTACACCCATTAATTTATTGACTTTACCCAATCACAATTATCACACACCATATGAGTGTACCAATCATGTGCTCTCTTTCATTTAAATAATCCATATGGTTATACCCACCCATATATCACCCATTAATAATTAAATACATCAAAAGTCAACCAATAAGCATACCTCCTCATGTTGAAATTTCAAATTTAAAAAAATCATAAAAGTTTTCCCACTTGTTTATCCATCATTTTTTAATTCACCCTTCCAGTAGTCTAGGCCAATCAATTGAGTATTCCCACTCAATTAACCAATTACCATGAAACATAGAAAATGTATTCACCCATCCATATATCCCATTCAAGTTCACTAGAACTGTTTAGATCAAGTGTATCAACAAGCAAAGTATTCAACACATCTCTTATATAAGAAAACAAAATCTCTTTAATTTCAACAGATCCCACTAACTAGGCAAGCATAGAAAAAACACACATCAACAAGATGATCAACATAAACAGTCTACTCACTATGTTTTTATTTTGAAGGCTACACAACTCATTTGAGGGGATTTATTAAAAAGCATGATTTTTTATTCAAATAGATCATTTAACACAAATTGGTAGTTCATTACAGCATTGCAATCCAATTTATCAAAAGTATTAAATGAACAACTACTGCACTTTTAAAATCAAAGTCAAGGTTAAGGGACCTACTTGAAAAGATGGCCCATCCTTGCTTTCTATCAAAATCAACAACCTTCTTCCCCACACAAACATCAATATATATCAATATATACCCTTAACAAAATTCATGTGTTCCCATCACAGTGAGGGAACATCTACATGGGATATATATATATATATATATATATATATATATATATATATTCAAACCTGAGTGTATATTCATGTGCACCATCAAAACCAATCACAACACCCATCAATTAATTCCTGACACCCATAAATATCTTCACAATCTAAAATTAGGGGTGTGAAAATAATTAATGGTATATAACCTTACCCCAAATTGATGATGACATAGAGATGAGACCCAAACCACCTCACCTTCGGTAGAGGTAGCTGAACATGGAACAACGGTCCCAAGGAACCCCTTTCACAACCCTATAACTGAAGAACGCCAAAAATATGAATTAAACTCTAACATAAGGTTTTCGTAGTGTAAAAATTAGTTGACGGGAAAACAAAAATGGATGAAGTTAGGGTGGAGATGCATGGAGAAGTTCTTACCTTGCCGAGACAGATGACCACCATGAAAGAACCAGGGGAAAACAGCCGACAGAGAGGGAGCTGAAAGGGGGTCATACTGTGCAAGAGTGAGATCACAATGGGGGGATCATGGAACATATGGTGGAGATAGGTGAGGGTTAGTGTATTTTATTTTTATTTTAAATTCATTTAAAATGAAATAATTTTATAACTGATCACCACACATGGTTCAAGCTGCACGGTTTGGCAAACCGTGCACCAACCATGCGACACCCCTCTATTTAAGAAACTCCATCCACACGGTTTTTCCTACATGGTTAGCCTAACCATACATAGACTATGTGGAAGCCTCTATCCCCCATAAATAAGTTACAGGGTTACCTTCTATAGGCCACACAGTTTGGAAGACCGTGTGCAATTTGTGTGCCCAATGTAGGTTCTTAAACATGTGCCTTTCTTGGTCTGATGGTCCTGAAATACTTCGAACCACCTGATAAAATCATCAAGACTTTACCCAAGACCTTTAACATCACTTTTAAAGAGTCCAACTCGCAAAAAATAATTTCGAAACTTGTTTTTAAATATTTCTTATCCAGTAATTTCAAAAAAATCAAAAACCCTCATAAAAACCACCCCGTCCAAAACACAGGTTCTTACAATCATCCCTCCGTAAAACTTATATTTCTCAAGAATCCTTTTGTAACTAAATAAAAACATACCAACCCAATGTGGTCATGAGGTTTCATTCAAACAATCACATTGTGTTTTCTAATAACAAACAATCCTTTAACATTTCACAAGTCCAAATAATTTAAACCTTTAAAACCCGAGCCAAATCTCAAACTCAAACCCAAAACAACTAAGTAGCATTTAACCAAGTCCAAGTAAATAGAGAAAAAATTTCATTTTAATCTCTTTAACCATCTTCACAATAATTATTTCCAACAAGGGTATTAGCATTTAACTGTCCGCACCCACTTTCCTTGAAAGACATTGCTGACCGACACACACCCTCACGCTTAAATTGACGACATTCTCTTTAAAATGGTTCCATATCTAACCATATACAATGAGAAAGAAAGGAAATAAATAAAGGCTTGAATTTCTAACCATTCTTTAATATTCACGGCTTGGACGACCGACACATCCCAAACAGAACCGCAATCCCATCCTCCCCAAGGCATTCATCAGTTAACACCAGCATGTTGAGTCAAACGTTTCCTTATGACTTTATCTCATTATTTTATGTTTTGGTAATCACAAAAACATTTTCCTATAATTATTTCTACATATAAGGAAATTTATTTTCATATTCCTTTTATATATAATTCTAAATTTTTTTTCCTTAATTCAAAAGAATAAATCAGATCCTTAATGAAACACAAAATCCCATGTTTTCTCAATTTCAATTCTCTCAGAAGTTTGATTCTCATTTTATGTCTCTCAATTCAGATTTCTTCAGATTTATGAATCTGATTCTCTTAAAATATAGATTCTAATTCCGATTTCTCAATTCCAAATCACACAGAAAATTGAATATGATTCATCTTTCTCAATTCCAAACCATCCAGAATTGTGATTCTGATTCTCTCAGTTTTTGTGATTCTGATTCAATCAATTTTGTGAATCCAATTCAATTTCATAATTCTGATTCATCCAAAATTTTGAATTTGGTTCACACTTCCTTAAATTATGAATTATCTAGAAACTAAAATCCAATTTATGTTTCTCAAATCTGAATCATCCATATTAATAGATCTGATTCTATATCTTTCGTAAAGTTATTATATTTCATTAATACAAGATTTTTAACATTCTTAAAGTTACTATTTTCAATTAACATAATGTTTTATATTAACAGATTCATATGTAGTTAATGTTTGACATGATATTTTGTTATATTAAATGATGTCACCCGATTTTTTATGATATGATGGTTATAAGTTCTAGCTGTACAGGTCCCTTTAAAATTATAGGGAAAATAAGACAGTTGGAAGAAAATACAACCACTGGATATATCACCAATAAATACCCAATATTTTGAACATGTTCGATGATGTGAACTTTTTGGAGAATTTATACTCTACAATATCTCTTCCAAAATTACTTCATGTGAAAACCATGAAGAGTTTAAGTTGTGAGAATCTTGTTCCATATACTTAAATATTCAACAAGAATTGTTTTGACTTAAACGATTTAGATTGTTATTGTATACAATCGAGGGCTTCTAAGATGAAGGAATACTAAGGTTTTGATTACCTACTTAATCGAGGGCTTCCAAGATGAAGGAATACTGAGGTTTTGATTACCTACTTAATTGAGGTCTTCTAGATGAAAGAATACAGAGGTACCGATCACCTTACAGATTGAGGGATCGTAGGGATAACAAGACAAATACCAATTTTCCTATTGAGGGATAACCCTAGTGTGGGTAAGATATAATTTCTTGAAAGTATAAATCAAGGGTCCTTTATCCAAGGTGTTTTGGATACCCTACTCTTTGGGTTGAAATATCTGTACTATTTTATATGTACTTTAAATTTATGCATCAATTTGTAACAAAAAGAAAGTGTCTCCTATACTTTGTTGTTTGTTGTAACTTTGATTTAAGATTCTATAGGATTTATTTTAGAATCTTGTATAAGCATTCCTGTGTGCCTATTTCACTACAAATCTTTGTTAAAACTAAGGTGTTTTTCCTTTACCTTATAAAAGAGGGTTTAAGTGAATCTTATTTGTTTAACATGGTTATTCAATGTTTCTTTACGTTGAAAAACAATAGTTTTTAAACTTACAATTTACCCCCTATTGTAGTTGAGTATCAACATATATATATATTTCAATCCTAAAATTGGTATTAGAGGAGGTATATGAAATAATAAAATACACATTTGTATTAGAATAGGATTCCATTGTGTGTATCTTAATTATTTTATTCTCTTATATTTTAGATTCAATTCTTTGATAAAATCTCTGTTTATAATTACATACTACACTAACTTGTGGAGGAGAAAAGTTTTGTTTTGAAAGATGACATTAATGAATTTCGGATACTTAGATAATCGGAAGCCTACAAGGCCACCTATATTTTATGGGAATTATTATGAATACCAGAGAGACAGAATGAAGGCTTTGTTTATCAACACTTGTGTGTAATACTTTTTTATGCTTACTAGAGATTATAATATACCTGATAAAGAAGTTGGGACTTTTACTAACAAAAAAAGGAATAATATCAGATGAAAAATAAGGTACACAATACTTTACTTTTTTCTATGACCAAGAATATATATATCCAAATATCTTATTGTGAAGAAGCTAACATCATATGGAAGAAACTGGAAGTTACACATTTTTTAACTTCTAATGTTATAGAAACTAGAAGATCCATTCTTAGAGAATATTATCATGGTTTTTTCCCTATGGAGAACCAACATTTAATGTTCAATAGATATTTATGATTATAGTAAATAGTATATAGTCAATGGGAGAAAAAGGGATAGATGATGAGATGCTTGTAGATACTATTATTGACATCATACATGATGAATGAGAATCGAAGTGAACTGATATTGATAAATCAAGGAAAGTTACAACTATTACTCTTGATGAATTATTTGGATCTCTTAAAACATGAGAATAAATAAAAGAGATATGCTGAGAATATAAAGAATAATAATGATAGTGTTTCTTTTACTACTACTTTGAATCAGACAAAATTCAAGACTCGTGAGAAAGTTGCGAAGACAACAATGTCTAAGAAAGTTGTTATTCATTCAGACTCAAGTGAATTTGAACCATCATAGAATGAGTTATCCAATATTACTCGAAGGATGAACAAGATTATTGGAAATAAGTATTTACAATATAGATATAAGAATTTAGAGACCTGAAGCTTAACGTACATGAACATTACATTACTTTTGCGGAATACTTAGTACATAAAAAAAACACACACACAGGGATCGTAATAGTTTAGTGTCTTTGGAAACTCGGAACGTAATCTTCTAATCGTGGTGAAAGATCTTCAATATCTCCCATAAAGATCTTCCTTTTTTTTTTACCTAAAACCTTTCTTTATATCCTGGGGAAAAGAAAAAATAAAAGGGTGAGCTGGAATGCTTAGTAAGGGTAAACAAAAAAAATCAATCACATAATATTCATAAGAACATAACTTTTGGAAATATTAACCTGAAAAAGAGAGCATAATTTCATAACATGGGATAAATCATAGTAGTGAAGTGAAATCCCAATAATCATAACTTAAAACATGAAACTTTGTGTCATTCACACATAATCATAGAGAATCATTTCTTGTTAGTCAAGACTCATTGCCAAGATTATCTTAGTGGACAAAGTCCCTTTCTGAACCGATTCACCTTCGTTTCAGTCCTGTTTCACTGAACCGGTATAACCTACCGTTCCAGACATGTCTATCTAATGAGATATAAAATCTTTACCCAATGCATTGGAGGGAGATATAGGTCCCACCCATCTCATAATGATACCATTCTTATGTGTTCCACAAAATCATAAATCATACATCATTTCATAACCCATGTAATACAAATGGGAATCTTAAACATCATGACATCATAAAACAATTCATATAAGATAAATGAATTCATAAAAATAATTCCATCACAACATAATCAAATCAATGTAATAATTGGGATAAAAATAGAACCCTTTATTATCTTAGATGGAAAATAATTTTGATAAAACACTTGAACTCCATTCTTGAGGAAAATATCCTTTTTTCTTCAAAAACATTTTTCCTTTCTTAACATGTCATACAACTTTAAACTAAAAGAAGTTGATTAAAAATAAACTTGAAAACTTGTAAATGATTCTTATTGGAAATAATGTTTTAAAAATCCATTCATGTTGTATAAGTTAAAAAAAAGCATTCTTCGTACTTTTTTCGGAAAAGTCAAAAAGTACCTCGTACGAAAAACGACAAAAGATTCCTTTCATATTCTTTAATAAAAACTCACCGAAGGGTAAAATTGGATATAAACTATTTTATAAGGATATAAATATTACATATTGAGTAAACATGGATGTGGATGATAAAATACACCCTAGTAAATACCAAAGTATAAACAATCTCGGATAAAAATGAGATTGTGATATTTCCCTTACCTTAGGTCCGATTTGCTTCGTAAGTGTCCGAAACTCCTGTATAATGATTTAAATAATGTCATTGACTTATTACAGAATCATACTAATTGTTATGATATCAAATATGGTTCACTTATGACTTTATTTTACCCGTTCTTTTGTAAATTCCATGTTAAAGAGCGTTTTGGGTAAAATCGTTTCATTTGTCGTCCGTGTTTTGACTTGTAATTATTCATATGATTACGTAGATCATGATTACTTAATTCCAGAACATGATTTATATATAATATATATTCATAATATACATATATATAATAAATCAGTAAATGGAAAGAAATACACCGTTCATGGAGACAGTAGTCCGTACGTACGCATGAACGCTGTTTTCGTTTCCTTATTGAATTGAATGGAATTAAGTAGATGACATACATATAAATATAAATAAATCCAGTATCATTATTATGTCATATATTTCATTAGTACTTATTATATATACTTTATAATCATTCATGAATGGTTAATCATTGAGAATGAATCTCATCGCGTCGTGGAGACGGTAGTCCGTACGTACGCACGAGCGATGATATCGTTCCCATGGTCGTGGAATTGTGTTGAAGTGTATGTATAATATTTAAGTATCAATATAACTTTATAATAATCATATATAGTTACTCATTACACCATTATACCCATCCAATTAATGTGGTGGCGAAAAATAGTTTACACCACGGCGTGGAGACGGTATTCCGTACGTACGCACGCGCGGTGATTTCCTTTTTCCGTAGGATGGATAGAAGGTTAATTAGAGTTGTTTCATATTTATAATAACATATCAGTATATAAGAAATACTGATGTTATTACTTTATCATGAAACAACTAAAGAAGAAGAAGTTGAAGAAGAAAGAAGTTGAAAAGATCGGTAATGGATATTACCTCTTCTTTGGAACGCCTCTTTGAATCCTCCACTTAGGAAACTAAGATTGGTCTTTGAAGAAGACCAGGACCTCTAGGATTATTCTAGGGAATTGGAGAAGGGATTTTGGCAGGGGTTGGCCGAGCTTGAGTGCTCAAATTGGTGTGAGGAGGAGGGGAAGGAGGTTCCCTTTTATAAGGGAGGAGAGGGGCATCTTAGGAAAATCTCAAAATATTATTTTATATTAAGGTCAAATTCGGTTTATAATGGTTTAAAATGGTCTTATTTTGAAGTTAAAGTGGGTATGGGTCGAAATCCTCTCATCCAATAGGATTATACAAGTTTAGGTTATTATTTTAACCTTATCAATTAGATTTAACTCTAAGTTAAATAATTTAACTTTTACCGTGTCTTTTTGTTTTCTTACACTATATGGTTAATAAACTTACTATATCAAGCCAAACGGACCCCAAGTTGTTTATTATTAATATATCTATCCTTATCTAAGTCATTTGGCTGAAAAGTAATAATATAATACTTTTTTTAAAAACTAATTTTTGTCAATTCTGACACTATTTGGTACATGATTTTTATGAAATTTATAACAGAATTATAAGTTCGAACCAAGTTACTTAAATCAACAATAACATGTCATATTAACCTATAAAGTTAGTGTAAGTCATAAAAATTCTCAAATTACATTTATTTGGGCATTTATAATGTTAATATTTTCTTAAAAAGGTAATTACTGCATCATTGTTGTGTCATAAATAAATTAAATTATTTAAAGTATAAAAATTACAAATAAAATACCATTATGTAGGAAATCTTTTTATCTTTCTAATGAATATTTATAGTCGAAATTATATTATGTATAACCCTATATTAAAAATGTTTTAGTAAATAAACTTTGATTTTAACTCTTTTAACTCTTCTTTGAATTAAATAATAATAAATGTCTTAATCTAATCCAAGTGGGCCTAAATGATAATATTTTACACTTAAGGTTGTTTTTGGTCGAGATACACTTGTACAATAGGATTAGGACATGTTTTAGGGTAATATTAATATCATTCTTACCCTTAATTACCCTATTTACTTTTAACCGTGGTAAATAAAAGTAAAAAGTTACTATTCACCAAAAATTATTTTCATCTCATTGAACCACATTTTACTTATTGACATCAACCGTGTCTCTCGGATTTTTGAAATTCCATTCACAGAAGCGGTAAAATTATGTTTTATGAAAAATTCAGTTTTTTAACTACCACTTAGTAGTTTCACTATTCATCAAAAATTGATGTTTTTCAGAACAATGCCAAAATTTCATCCTAAGCTATATTTCATATTCCGAATTCAAAAATGAAGTCTATTTTACCAAATTCATATCATAGAAGTTGCATTAATTAATTTTATAATTAAATCCCGCTATTAAAACAAATAGCGTGTTTTTAAGAAACAATATCTATCAAAAGATTGACACTTGTTTATGTCTGGTTTAAATGTGAAATTTCATCCAATGACCAACATTGTATTAAATTGTAAAAATATATTCTAAATATACTTTAAAACCACTCAAATTAATAATTTATCACTATTAATTATTTCTATTGAAAAAGTTGTTTTTAACTAAAAGTTAGTAATTTTCACTATTCATCAAAATATGAAAGTTATCCGAAAAGTACCAAAATTTCACCTTAGGCTAAATTCGATACTACGAATCAAAAAATGAAGTCCATTTTAGAGAGCTAAAATTTCTAAAATTTTAAAAGGTGGTTATTACTATTCATAACAGCTAGTTTTAATAATATTTTAATAGCATATCGTTGTTTAGTGAAACTTGGTATTGCGTACTACACACGCTATCGAGGAAGGTCACGATTGCATGTAACACAAGGCAAGTCAAGGATGTGTGTTGTGAAAGCTCCTTTTGGTGTAGCGTACAACACAAGAAATTAATAAAATTAAAAGGAATATTTTTCATTAAATCTCAGGCTGTTACATTCTACCCCCCTTAAAATGAATTTCGCCCTCGAAATTCGTCTAGGTTATAAGTGGTTTACTACTCGAAAGTTTGTTTAATAGAAACCCACATCGTAAAAAGGGAATAACAAAACCAATATTTTAAAAAAAAAGTATGAAACGTAACGGTTACCCAAATAAACTAATCACTGGGTTTCCACATAGGTTAAAAGATGGATATGGAAGAGAAATCTAACCATCATGTTCTGATGGAGAGTGGTAGAGAACATGGCTATGGAAAATCCAGCAATCACAAAGCCATAAATTTGTGATGATCTAAGGTACCATCTGATTCATCAGATATAAGATCACTAGGACAACATTTTTGGTTTTCAAGATCATTTCCCTAAAGTTGATGAAATTGGAATTAGAAGAAATACTTTCTTGATTTTGGTATAGTCTCACAGTTTGTCGTTCTTTGGACAATTTCCACTTCATCTCTTAAATAAATGAAGTTGAATTTTGTCATTCGTGATGTGTTAGCAGATCATGTGATAGAATGATGGGTCATTCCATCTCTTTCAAACAATAGGTTAGCAAAAGTTATAAGTCCATCTTATGGTTAATTGTATATGGTTCCAAAAATGAACTTATACTTCATATATCATACCTCTTAATAAAATAAAACTAGTTTCTACTAACCAGGGACTTCCTGTAGTCCAGTGGTAGGCGATAAAGGTCAGTCGCACTTCGGTTGTGGGTTCGATTCCCACAGCCTTGTCCGAAGCGATGGGTTGTCGCCCGTCCTGCAGGTTGTCCTTTTTTTAAAACTACATTACTATAACATCCCATCAATAATATCGAAAAAAATTTTCTATCCTTAAACAATACTCACTTATGTCCAACATAATCCATTTCAATCTTTAGGCTTATCCATAATACTGCAGTCCACTCTCATAACATAGTGAAAACGATTACCAGAGATTTAATACCATCGTTGATCCCCATATATCATAAGATGTGTTTTGTTGGTCACATTCCAAACATTCAAAGTCCTTAATCATGTATTCTCTTGAATACCTTAGTGAAAACATGAATGCAGTTAAAAGTTAACACTTTCCACATACCAAAATCCTCAAAATTCTATATACTCAAACCATGATATCACTTATTCCTTATATCAATCATGAGCTCATGAATACTGTTAAACATTTCATTTTCTCGTTTTTCCTTCATTATGCGCATATCATCTTATTTCCAAAAAATATATCAATCACTTTGAATACCATATTAACACATAAATATTCCAATACTTTATGATACCACATTATTTTGGAATCCCATTACATAAACACTTAATCATTCCACCACATCGTTGTCATATTCAACACCGCCAATAGTGATCACATGTGACTTCCCTTTTTCCTTTGCCTTCAGTGGTTGCTCATGTTGATCATCACTAACCCTTGGATTAGGGAATTTATTAGCATAATTCCCCATTTTCTTGAACTTGAAGCATTGAAGTGTTGGTTTTGCGTTCTCTGCAGTGTTTGCTTTATTCACATCATTAGAATCCCTTTTTCCATTACTTCGACACTCAGCTGCTCGATGACCTTCTTTTCCACACTTAAAACATTTTCTAGCCCTTTTAAGACAATCTCCACCATGCTTCTTTCCACACTTTGTGCATAAGGAAATATTCAACTTCTTTTCACCATTATTCTGAGATTTCTCCTTGAACTCCATCTGTCGTTTCTTGTCAAAACCAAGAGATGGATATGTAGCACCAACTTCCATTTCTACCTTGATAGCACAACGCACAATTTCTTCATAGCTACTGAAGTCTCTTATAGCTAATTCCCTTTGAAGACTTGGTTTTAAGCCACTGAAAAATCGATCAACTTTACTTTCAGGTTGGATGATAATGCCAGATGCATACCTTGCAAGTCTTGTAAAATTTGCTTCGTATATACCAAAAGATTCATCATCCTTCTGCTTCAGCTCAAGAAACTCCTTTTCCATCTTTGTTCGAAGAATACGAGGGAAGTACTTACTGAAAAACAATTTCTTGAACTCGTCCCTTTCCATGGACTCAATTTCATCTCTTGGCCTCGTATTCTTGATAAGATTCCACCATTGATCAGCTTCACCTTCCAAACGATATACTGCTAAGATGACTTTATCATGTTCAGAACATTGAAGAACTGAAAATATCTTTTCAGTGGTACTAATCCATTGTTCAGCAACAAGTGGATCGGAATTCCCACTGAAAGAAGGTGGACGTTGCCTCATGATGGACTCAATAGAATATTGTTCCCTTCTCTGCTCATTTGGAAGTCCAGAATGATTCATAGCTTGTGTAAGGATAGCAATAAGATTTTGCACTCCATATCCCATAACATTTGTTTGTTCAGGAGGACAATCATTGCATTGTCCATTGTATTGATCAACACGGTTCCTTCGGGTTCCGGCCATCGTCTAAAACCCAAAAAGAATAGTGTGAGAGGCAAAAATCATGCTAGGGAAAACAACATAATAAAGGGGGATTACCTTCAATATCTAACATCTTAGGTTTTATTCTATGATCATTAGCGTAGTTCTAGTACTATAACCTATACGTATACTTAACCTTAGGGACATCCCAAGACATACCTTAGAAATATTTCTAGGGATATCACTAACGTTTTCGCATCCTAGTTTCCATAGGTTGACTAAACCTTTCCTCTGATACCAACTGTAGAGACCCGAAGCTTAACGTATATGAACATTACATTACTTTTGCGGAATACTTAGTACATAAAAGAAAACACACACACAAGGATCGTAATAGTTTTGTGTCTTTGGAAACTCGGAACGTAATCTTCTAATCGTGGTGAAAGATCTTCAATATCTCCCATAAAGATGTTCCCTTTTTTTTACCTAAAACCTTTCTTTATATCCTGGGGAAAAAACATAAAAGGGTGAGCTCGAATGCTCAGTAAGGGTAAAAAAAAATCAATCACATCATATTCATAAGAACATAACTTTTGGAAATCTTAACCTGCAAAAGAGAGAATAATTTCATAACATGGGATAAATCATAGTAGTGAAATGAAATCCCAATAATCATAACTTAAAACATGAAACTTTGTGGCATTCACACATAATCATAGAGAATCATTTCTTGTTAGTCAAGACTCATTGCAAGACTATCTTAGTGGACAAAGTCCCTTTCTGAACCGAGTCACCTTTGTTTCTGTCCTGTTTCACTGAACCGGTATAACCTACCGTTCCATCCATGTCTATCTCATGAGATATAAAATCTTTACCCAATGAATTGGAGGGAGATATAGGTCCCACCCATCTCATAATGATACCATTCTTATGTGTGCCACAAAATCATAAATCATACATCATTTCATAACCCATGTAATACAAATGGGAATCTTAAACATCGTGACATCATAAAACAATTCATATAAGATAAAGGAATTCATAAAAATAATTCCATCACAACATAATCAAATAAATTTAATAATTGGGATAAAAACAGAACCCTTTATTATCTTAGATGGAAAATAATTTTGATAAAACACTTGAACTCCATTCTTGAGAAAAATATCCTTTCTTTTTCAAAAACATTTTTCCTTTATTAACATGTCATGCAACTTTAAACTAAAAGAAGTTGATTAAAAATAAACTTGAAAACTTGTAAATTATTCTTCTTGGAAATAATGTTTTAAAAGTCCATTCATGTCGTATAAGTTAAAAAAAGCATTCTTCGTACTTTTTTCGGAAAAGTCAAAAAGTACCTCGTACGAAAAACGACAAAAGATTCCTTTCATATTCTTTACTAAAAACTCACCGAAGGGTAAAATTGGATATAAACTATTGTAGAAGGATATAAATATTACATATTGAGGAAACATGGATGTGGATGATAAAATACACCCCAGTAAATACCAAAGTATAAACAATCTCAGATAAAAATGAGATTGTGATATTTCCCTTACCTTAGGTCCGATTTGCTTCGTAAGTGTCCAAAACCCCTGTATAATGATTTAAATAATGTCATTGACTTATTCCAGAATCATACTAATTGTTATGATATCATATATGGTTCACTTATGACTTTATTTTACCCGTTCTTTTGTAAATTCCATGTAAAGAGCGTTTTGGGTAAAATCGTTTCATTTGTCGTCCGTGTTTTGACTTGTAATTATTCATATGACTACGTAGATCATGATTACTTAATTCCAGAACATGATTTATATATAATATATATTCATAATATACATATATATAATAAATCAGTAAATGGAAAGAAATACACCGTTCATGGAGACGGTAGTCCGTACGTACGCATGAACGCTGTTTTCGTTTCCTTATTGAATTGAATGGAATTAAGTAGATGACATACATATAAATATAAATAAATCCAGTATCATTATTATGTCATATATTTCATTAGTACTTATTATATATTCTTTATAATCATTCATGAATGGTTACTCATTGAGAATGAATCTCATCGCGTCGTGGAGACGGTAGTCCGTACGTACGCACGAGCGATGATATCGTTCCCATGGTCGTGGAATTGTGTTGAAGTGTATGTATAATATTTCAGTATAAATATCACTTTATAATAATCATATATAGTTACTCATTACACCATTATACCCATCCAATTAAGGTGGTGGCGGAAAATAGTTTACACCACGGCGTGGAGACGGTATTCCGTACGTACGCACGCGCGGTGATTTCCTTTTTCCGTAGGATGGATAGAAGGTTAATTAGAGTTGTTTAATATTTATAATAACATATCAGTATATATGAAATACTGATGTTGTTACTTTATCATGAAACAACTAAGGAATAAGAAGTTGAAGAAGAAAGAAGTTGAAAAGATCGGTAATGGATATTACCTCTTCTTTGGAACGCCTCTTTGAATCCTCCACTTAGGAAACTAAGATTGGTCTTTTAAGAAGACCAGGACCTCTAGGATTATTCTAGAGAAGTGGAGAAGGGATTTTGGCAGGGGTTGGCCGAGCTTGAGTGCTCAAATTGGTGTGAGGAGGAGGGGAAGGAGGTGCCCTTTTATAAGGGAGGAGAGGGGCATCTTAGGAAAATCTCAAAATATTATTTTATATTAAGGTCAAATTCGGTTTATAATGGTTACAAATGGTATTATTTCGAATTTAAAGTGGGTATGGGTCTAAATACTCTCATCTAATAGGATTTAGACAAGTTTAGGTTATTATTTTAACCTTATCAATTAGATTTAACTCTAAGTTAAATAATTTAACTTTTACCGTGTCTTTTTGTTTTCTTACTCTATATGGTTAATAAACTTACTATATCAAGCCAAAAGAACCCCAAGTTGTTTATTATTAATTTATATATCCTTATATAAGTCATTTGGCCGAACAATTAATAATATAATATTTGTTTTAAAAACTAATTTATGTCAATTTTGACACTATTTGGTAAATGATTTTTATGAAATTTCTAACAGAATGATAAGTTCGAACCAAGTTACTTAAATCAACAATAACATGTCATATTAACCTATAAAATTAGTGTAAGTCATTAAAAGTCTCAAATTACATTTATTTGGGCATTTATAACATCAATTATGTTAATATTTTCTTAAAAAGGTAATTACTACATCATTGTTGTGTCATAAATAAATTAAATTATTTGAAGTATAAAAATTACAAATAAAATACCATTATGTAGGAAATCTTTTTATCTTTCTAATGAATATTTATAGTCGAAATTATATTATCTATAACCCTATATTAAAAATGTTTTAGTAAATAAACTTTGATTTCAACTCTTTTAACTCTTCTTTGAATTAAATAATAATAAATGTCTTAATCTAATCCAAGTGGGCCTAAATGATAATATTTTACACTTAAGGTTGTTTTTGGTCGAGATACACTTGTCCAATAGGATTAGGACATGTTTTAGGGTAATATTAATATCATTCTTACCCTTAATTACCCTATTTACTTTTAACCGTGGTAAATAAAAGTAAAAAGTTACTATTCACCAAAAATTATTTTCATCTCATTGAACCACATTTTACTTACTGAAATCAACCGTGTCTCTCGGATTTTTGAAATTCCATTCACAGAAGCAGTAAAATTATGTTTTATGAAAAATTCAGTTTTTTAACTACCACTTAGTAGTTTCACTATTCATCAAAAATTGATGTTTTTCGGAACAATGCCAAAATTTCATCCTAAGCTATATTTCATATTCCGAATTCAAAAATGAAGTCTATTTTACCAAATTCATATCATAGAAGTTGCATTAATTAATTTTATAATTAAATCCCGCTATTAAAACAAATAGCGTGTTTTTAAGAAACAATATCTATCAAAAGATTGACACTTGTTTATGTCTGGTTTAAATGTGAAATTACATCCAATGACCAACATTGTATTAAATTGTAAAAATATATTCTAAATATACTTTAAAACCACTCAAATTAATAATTTATCACTATTAATTATTTCGATTGAAAAAGTTGTTTTTAACTAAAATTTAGTAATTTTCACTATTCATCAAAATATGAAAGTTATCCGAAAAGTACCAAAATTTCACCTTAGGCTAAATTTGATACTACGAATCCAAAAATGAAGTCCATTTTGAGAGCTAAAATTTCTAAAATTTTAAAAGGTGGTTATTACTATTCATAACGGCTAGTTTTAATAATATTTTAATAGCATATCGTTGTTTAGTGAAACTTGGTATTGCGTACTACACACGCTATCGAGGAAGGTCGCGATTGCGTGTAACACAAGGCAAGTCAAGGATGTATGTTGTGCAAGCTCCTTTTGGTGTAGCGTACAACACAAGACATTAATAAAATTAAAAGGAATATTTTTCATTAAATCTCGGGCTGTTACAAAGAATATGTACAAGAAATATTTTAAATAATCTAAAGTGGCATGTTATGGATGCAAGAAGGATGGACATATCAGACCTTATTTCCCAAGGCTTAAAAGAAAGGAAAAGAAAGATAGACATTATGATAAGAAATTGAAAATATATTACTAGACCAAAGGAATGAAAATATTGAAGGAAAATGATTCTTGGAGTGCAAGTGGTGGAGACTCATTTGATGAATCCTCAAAAGATGAATCTTCTGGAAAAAAGAATATTAGTCTTATTTCTAGAATAACAACTAAAAACCAATGTTTCAGGGATAGGGTACACACTACTAAATATTTACCTAATATATCTTTAAGTGCCAATTATACTAATGAATAACATTCTACATCCAGGAATAAATAATCTTCCAAGGAAGAAGAAATCTTACTTACTTTTAAATAAGTATCTAGTTTTTCCAAGTTACATGAAAATGAAAATAGTATGATAAAAAAATTATAAGGAAAATTCTAGAAACAATATTATAAGTAATTATGTATCATATATTTCTAAATAACTTGATGAAAAATATTATGAAATTTTTTCCCTTTCAAAAAACCTTGAGGAAGTTAATTATGATAAGGATAAACTTTATAAAGATCTATAAAATGTTATTTCCAAGAAAATTGAATTAGAGATAAACTCCAATCCTAAGACTAATGAGTATGAGGATAAGAATTTTTTCATTTGACTAAAATATGTAATATTTTCCTTAAAGAAACTATTTTCAAACATTACTTATGGAAAAGAAGGTTTTAATAGAATGTATTCACTTCGTTTCCCTTTTAATAATAGTTCTGGAATGGGTTATAGTCACTTAAAACCTATTTTCAGTCACAACTATTTTGTACCTAAAAGTGACCTTTTTCAGTAAGTGTTAAATTGGTGGACATTGGGAGAAAAAAATTTCTTAAAAAAAGTAAATCCTTAGGTTTTAATAAAGCTCACTTTTCTAAGTAAATGTAGATTCCAAAGATTTTACTTTCTAATAGTTTCAGATCCAAGAAAGTTTTGATTCTGAAAATATAATTGTTTTATTTTCAGTAAAACAAATGAAGCACCGAAAACAATACATGGAATATTTATAGTGAATGTTCTAGGAAAAAGAATGGTAATAAAAATTTCTTTGAAAAGATTATTAAGATGAAAGGTGGAAGAGTCACTTTAGAAGACAATGCTTAGTGATAAATTATTGGTATAAGTAATATTTTTCTTCTTGGAAAAGCCTTAATATCCAATGATTTATTTGTTAATGTTCCTAAGAACAACCTTATAAGAATAATTGAATTATGTGATGAAGTATAGATTATTAATTTTTGTAATGAAAAATTCTTAGTACACAATTTCAAGGATTAGTTCATTCTTTCTGTCCATCGGTATGTGAATGTTTATACACTTAACTTAGAAGGCTCATGGAGCTAAGAATTACCTTCCTTAGCAAAATGGAATACCAATATTGGTTATGGAATAGAATCTTGGGACACTGTAACTTATTGAAACTTATGTAAACGGTCTAAGAAATGACTCATTAAGGATATACCATATCACATATTTGATTCTTCAAAAGTTTTTAACCCTTGTCAATATGGAAATAAACATATTCCAAGATTTATTTCTATTAGTGAAGTATCAACTTATAATTCATTATATTTAGTGCACATGGAATTGTTTTCTCCAATAAAAATTGGAAGTATTTGAGGAAAATACTAGGTATTTGTTTTAGTTTATGATTAAACTAGATTTACATGGGTCTATTTTCTATAAAAAAATATGAATCCTTTTATTAATTTAAATCCCTTTCATCCAAAATTAAAAATGAGAAAAACCTTCCATTTATAACTACATTTAGTGATCATGGTGGAGTATTTCAAAATTCATATTTTAAAACTTCTTGTAATATGAAAGGAATTACTCATAACTTCTCAAATCCTAGAACTCCTCAGCAAAATGGTGTTGTTTAAAGAAGAAACTGAATTTTCAAGAGATAACATGAACCATGTTGAGTGAATAGTCAGTTGCTAAACATTTTTGGGTTGAAGTTGTGAGTACTACTTTTTATACAATAAATTGAGTTTTAATTAGGCCATTTCTTAATAAAACACCTTATGAGTTATTGAAAAGATTTAAACCTAAAGTTTCATACTTTAGAGTATTTGGATGAAATGTAATAATTTTGAATAAAAAGTATTACTTAATCAAATTTTCACCCAAATTTGATGAAATAATATGTTTGGGCTATTCCACTACCTTTAAGGCTTATATAGTCTTTAATAAAAATTCATTTTCTATTGATGAAATAGTACATGTTAAATTTGATGAAATTGATCATTTTGTTTTTAAAAAACCTCAACCTACATATTCAGATGTATTTTCAAAAACTGATTATCAACTTTTTCTGGAAGATTATTATAATTAGGAGAATACTCAAGAAAATGTTTCTGAAGTATTCACTCGAGAAGATATTCTACCCTGTGTTGATGAACAGGTTTTGCAAAACCCAAGTCAGTTTTTTCTATGGAATCATCCCAGTGATAGTATCATTGGTGATGTATATCAACCTATAAGGACTAGAAGTTCTTTAAAGAATGTATTAGAGATTCTAGAATTTATTTCCCAATTAGAACCTAAAAGTAATGATGAAGATTTATGTCATGAAGATTGGATTAAAGCTATGAAAGATAAACAAAATGAATTTGAAAGGAACAAAGTATGGAACTTTGTTGAAATACCTAAAAAAACTTTTGTAATTCGAGTAAAGTGGGTATTCATAAATAAATTTGTTGAAAATGGAATCATAGTAAGAAATAAATCAAGATTAGTTGATAAATGTTATAATCAATAAGAAGGAATATGCTATGAAGAAACCTATGCTCTGCTATCTAGACTTGAATCTATTCAAATTCTCTTATCCATTGCATCATTCATTAACATGAAACCCTTTCAAATGGATGTGAAGTGTGCTTTACTTAATAGATATGTTCAAGAGGAAGTTTATATTGAAAAACCTCCTAGTTTGGAAGACACAAAACATCCTGAACATGTTATTAAACTTACCAGATATTTATAAGGTCTTAAACTAGACCTTAAAGCCTAGTATGATAGACTTACATGA
This sequence comes from Viscum album, assembly GCA_963277665.1. Classification (NCBI taxonomy): domain Eukaryota; kingdom Viridiplantae; phylum Streptophyta; class Magnoliopsida; order Santalales; family Viscaceae; genus Viscum; species Viscum album. The sequence goes on along the minus strand of OY728158.1, from coordinate 435,087,007 downwards.
CATTTTTTACAAAAAAATTATTTTAAGGGAACTGATGATCCAACCCCATTTATAAATAAAGAAAATAAAAATGTTTTAATTATTAAAATTTATGTTTATGACATTATATTCAGATCAACTCAAAAATACTTAACTAATTCATTTTCTAATCTTATGAAATCTGAGTTTTAAGTTAGTATGATGGGTAAGTTATCATTTTTCATGGATTTATAATTTCTTAAAGACCATAACGAACCTAAATATCTCAACATAAGTATATTAAATATATTCTTAACAATTGTGGATATGAAAACACTAAAATTATAAGTACTCCAATCGGTACCTCGAATACCCTTGATATTGATGAATTTTGGAAACCAATAGATCAGACATATTTTAGAGGTATGATACACATATTACCATACTTAACTACTAGTCAAAAAAAATTAATGTTTTCAGTATTATTATGTGCAAGATATCAGTCTAATGAAAAATAATCCCATTTAAAACTAGTTATTTTTTTCGCTATGTAATGGAAAATATGGAGTTAGGACTTTTATATTCTATTGGAAATGATTTTATTTTAAAAATATTTTTTGATTTTGACTTTGGTGGTTGTAGATTGGATAGGAAAAGTACATATGTAACATGTCATTTTTAGTAGATTCATTAGTTTCTTAATCATGTAAGAAACCAATCTTTGTATCTATTTCTGACGCTTTTACCAGGGCACGTGCATCTATCTGTCGAGGACACACAGCTGTTTCCCTACATTTCCACCTTCCAAAGGCAGGCGATATCTGTTCTTTATTCAGGGAAGTTTTCTACTTAATCGAAACATGATGATGGGATGTCAGTTCCTCCTTCTGTGGATTCCTCGGAACTCGTTACCTAGTCTGGGTCTCCCTTAAAGATTTGAGTCATGGTTCGTGAATCTCATTCCCAGTGCCATATATTTGTGGATGCTGGTTAATTACACTACTTGTGTCAAGATATTCCCTGAGGTCTTGACATGGTAACAACCCTTGGTTGGAGTAGATGACAACATTTGGTATGTCGGGGCATCTCTGGATGCATGGACATTGGGGAACCTATTTTCTTCATCATAAGAGGGCATATCACAGGTGTAGAACCCGAGGCATCCCACGTCAGTCGTGAGGTATCATATACCAGAGGCATGTCTCTGAGGTTTTCCTCAGCTTCCCATGTTTAACACAGGGTGTGCCGCAAGTTTTACGTCTTGTAGTGATGGTTACGCCAAAGGCGTGTCTTCTAAGGTCTTCCTTAGGAATCTCCTGTTTAACATGAGGTATGAAATGAGTTTAACATCTTGTAGTGATGGAATGAGGGTTATCAAAATGTCTAATATAAATGGATCAGATTGGTACATCCCTATGAGGAAGATATGTGAGTGTTTACCTGGTGGATGGATCAAAACATTCAATAAGAGTAGACCCAGGATGGTGTGACCCATAAAGGGGAAGATGTCATGTAGTGAAGGCTGATCTGGACACCACTGATGGTCGATCAGGGAGTGTGCACCCTAGAATGGGGGAATACCAAGGTTTACCATTGACTGTGATTGAACCTCATGGAGGATTCATACGTACCCTGTGTAGACGACATGGATCAAAACCCACGTAGTTAAAAGGGGTGATGAATTAGTGTGTACACAAAGGACAATGACCTTGATACATGCTAGGGCTTACACATGGAATGTGGCCCATCATAAGAGGGATACACTTGGGTGGGTGGTTATGGATGTTGTGGGTATTATTCTTGGTTAGCTGCCCGGGTGCCGCAAAGAGAGGCACTGGGATGAATGTCAAGATATCACCCAGATGTGGTGGCCCATGTGAGAATCATGATGGATGATGGATAGTTGAATGAAGTGGAGGGGGAATGAGATGGGACCATCGTGATGGTGATGGTAGTGTTGGGATTGATCCTTAAAGAGGCTTATTATGTATACCTGGGTAGGGAATCAAAGTCCGCGTAATTTTTTTGGGGTTCCAACAGCTTACCGCTGGTTGGGGTTCCAACGGCTTACCGCTGGTTGGGGTTCCAACGGCTTACTGTTGATTGGGGTTCCAATAACTTAAAGTATATTGGGGAACACAAATGCTTACCGTCAATTAGGGTTGGACCTCAGGGATTCTTCCTACATACCTTGTCTGGGAGACAAGGATTAAATCCCATGTAGTTCTAATGGTGTTGTTGAAACGACATGAAGGGGTTCGGGACCAATAGGTGTTGGGCTTGAACTTCAGGGAGTCTTCCTCTATACCTTTCCTTGGTAAGGATCAAAGTCCACGTAGTTCGAAAAAAAGTTCAGGACTAGTAGGTGTTGGGCTTGAACCTCAAAAGGCTTGTTACGTACCCTGCCTTGGCAAGGATCAAAGTCCACATAGTTCGGAAGAGGTGTTGGTGGATATACATGAAGGTGGTCGGGACCAATGGTTATTGGACTTGAACCTCAGGGAGGCTTCCTAATTACCTTTCCTTGGCAAGGATCAAATACCACATAGTTAGGAAGAGGTATTGGTGGACCGACGTGAAGGGGTTGGGACTAGTAGGTGTTGGGATTGAACCTTAGGGAGGCTTCCAACTTATATTGCCTTTGAAAGGATGAAAGTCCACATAGTTCGGAAGAGGTGTTGGGAATTACACTCTAGGGTGGCCCAAAGAGAATGTCATACTGTTCACTCTAATCCCATGTGAGTCATGATCAGTGTGAGAAAAAAGAGACAACAACAGACATGGTGATCATGGCACAAAGGTGGGTCCATGAAGGTTGGTGAATCAGGATTACACATGGATACTGCTCATGTGTCGTTGTGGAGTGGTAATGGGGGATAGGTCATACGCATGGAAGCTGCCCAGGTGCCGTGAAAGAGCAACAATGGATGTATGGGGATTATGTATGGAAGCTGCCCGGGTGCCGCTATGGAGAGGTAATGTTGAATGGGGATTACACAAGGAAGATTATTGAAATGTCTTCATCATGTATGGCCATGATGGAATCCCAACTCACTAGTGGGTTAAGTCATATAATTGAGGCCAACAACTATACACCAGTGTACAAGAGGGATAACTCCAATGGCGTCGGAATCAGTGCGAACAAAGGGAGATGAATAGTGTGAGTCACAGGCCCTACATTCAGAATGCGATGAGGGTGGATTGACAATGGATGATAAATTTTGACCATGTTTGAAACAAAACATCCATATCGTGTTTTCTTGAACTTTGAATAATAATCCAGGGTCAACTAATGACCATGTTTGAAACACAAGACCTGACTTGAAGTGTCGTCCAACGTCTTCTAGGGAATTGGCCCAGAACGGCAGGTGAGCCGATGCGGCCTGGGACTAGGCCGTTAGGGGGTCCCTTCAGACATGGAAGAGGTTGAAAATCCAAATTAAGGACATGAAAGATGTGATGTGGAGTGATGGAATGTTTGAACGGATCCCAAAGATATTGAAATTATGCCACTGTAATCATGGTATGAGGTATCTAATGATTTTCACATAAGCCATCTCTTATTTAGAACAAGAGGCAACCTATTATTGAATGATAGAGCATGCTATAGTTTAAATTCAGGTAGAGGGGACTATTAACATCTTATGCTTGGAACATAAGGAATCTCTTGTTTGGAATAAGAGGAATCCTATGCTTGAGACATAGGGTGTCCTACAGTTTATAGTCATGTAGAGAGGACTATTAGTATCTTATTCTTGGTGCATAGGGCATATCTTGCTCCAAGAAAGAGGAATCTTATATTTGTCACATAGGGAGTACCATAGTTTATAGTCATGTAGAGAGGACTATTGGCATCTTATGCTTGGTGCATAAGGAATATCTTTTTTTGGAGCAAGAGGAATCCTATGTTTGGAACATAAAGAGTACTATAGTTAATAGTCATGTAGAGAGGACTATTGGCATCTTATTCTTGGAGAATAAGGAATCTCTTATTTGGAGAAAGAGGAATCCTATATTTTTCATATTGGGTACACTACAATTTATAGTCATTTAGATAAGATTGTTAGGATTCTTATTCTTAGAGCATAAGACATCTCTTGTTTGGAGAATGAGGCATCCTATGTTTAGAAAATAGAGAGTACTATAGTTTATAGTCATGTAGAGAAGACTATCGGCATATTATTCTTGGAGCATAATAAATCTATTGATTGGAGCAAGAGACATCCTATTATTTAATAATAGGACATACTAAAATTTATAGTCATGTATAAAGGACTTTTGGAATCTTATTGTTGGAGAATAAGGCCTCTCTTGTTTGGAGCAAGATGTGTCATGTATTTGTCATATAGGGAGTACTACAGTTAGTTGTCATGTAGAGAGAACTGTTAGCATATTATGATTAGAGCATAAGGAATCTCTTGTTTGGAGCAAGAGGCATCCTATATTTGTAATATAGGTTTCACTACAATTTAAATTCATAAAGATTGGACTATTAGGAATCTTATGCATGGTGCATAAGGCATCTCCTGTTTGGAGCAAGATGCATCCTATATTTTTCATATTGGGTTCACTACAGTTTAATGTCATATAGATAAGACTATTAGGAATGAGGAAACTAGAAATGGAGGGTGTTCAGACTTATGTAAGAGTGGCCCTTTCTGGTTCAACCTGTCATATGAGTCAGGTGATGGGGTTTTGATGAGTTACTTGAGGAATGGTTCGACTAATTGAACTTAGGAATTGTAGATGAGAATCTCAACTCACTCCATTTGAAAGGGACCAAGTGGAATATGTCTACTTAAGTTATTTCATGGTGATTGAAGGTGTATCTCAAATCATGGTATTCCATAGGGGGAAGATGGCCGTGCACAAGGGCGCAATGGAAAAAGTGGACTCGCAGAGCATAGGGCCTCGCGGAGCGAAGTGGCTTGCGAAGAAAAGGGGGATCATGGAGGAAAGTGTCTCATGGAGAAAAGAGTATCATTGAGAAAAGCATCTCACAGAGAAGAGTGTCTCACAGAGAAAAGCCTCTCGTGGTGCAAATCCTCCCATGGAGCAAAGCATCTCATCGAGCCCTTTGAGAAGGGCATCACTTCACAGAGTTTGGGAGCTGTGCGAAATGGGAGATCGGCTGCCCAAGGGTGGCATGATCATCCTTATGAATGTAGGTGAGATGCATATTTATAGGTGTTGTTGGTTGGAAGAGCATGCTGTGAAGCACAAATGCACTTCATGAAGCACAAATTCATGCCGCGAAGGAAATCACACTCTACCACCAGAGGAAGTTCCCTCAAGTTTTTTGTAATCACGGATCTGACTATCATCGAGCTTTGCGGTGCTCGCGGAGGCTCTGGTAAAGTTCCCTCAAGTTTTTCATAACCATGGATTCAATAGTCATTGAGCTTTGCGTCCCTCACAGAGGCTCTGGTCAAGTTACTTCACTCCATGATCGTGGAGGGAGCTTCGCGAATGGGCTCCGCGAACCATTTTTCCATTCCAACTTCAAATGTCTATAACTCATAATCTGTAAATGGGTTCGGGATATATGACTTGTCAAATCGAAGATTTCAAAACAATCTACCTTCTTGGATCATGTATGGAAGCATTTGGAATATTTTTTAGATGTGTTTTTTGGTCTCAAAAGTATCAATTTCCACTATGGAAGCTGTATGTTTTTGTGATCAAGTGTTGTGGATGAAACACACACTCATAGATTATGGAATTAGTTTTACTAAAAATTAGATATTATGTAATAGTAAAAGTTCCACATTATTAATAAAAAACCTTTCACATAACTCTCATGTAAAGAACATATATATTAGGCCTCAATTTCTGAGGGATCACACACTTATAGGAGATATTATTTTACAATTCATTAGAACGCATGTACAACTTGATGATATTTTTAAAAAATATTTACCCTCCTATAGATTAGTATACATTAAAAAAATTTAAGAATGATAACTATAAGGTAATAATTCATTTCTACCTTTTGTTAAAATTATCACCTAACATGAAGACATTTCTTTTAGTAAGGGGAGTACAATTTGTTTCGTTATTTTTGTCCAGAACATAATAAAAGATTTCAGAACCTAAATATTATTTTATTCAAGACCTAACAAAAGTTTTCAAAACCTAATTTTTTTAGGACCCTAAAATTTTTTTAGGTATCTAATATTTCTAAGAATGGTCTTATCAAACCAAAACAAACCTTATGAGAACTTAGAAAGGTAAATAGTAATACTTATTATTGTTCCGAGTAGATGCATCAAGAGGTGATTGAATAGAGTGTTTATAAAAATTTCTATTAAAATTTGGTTCTTTAAAATAGAATCCACCTATTAAAATAATAACCAATGTCAGTTTGTAGTGAATTTATAAATGTCGTGAATGTTTAATTAGTTTCTCAGAAGATTGATTAGTTCTCTTTTTTACCAATCAAAGATTAGAAACACTTTTAATGCTAATCTACTGATTCAAAATAGATATAAACACTTCATAAACTAACTATCAATTTTTAGTTTATCTTAATGAAATAAATACATAACAAATAAAAATATAAGTAAAACAACACAACGGTTAAAACAAGAGGTTCAATCTCCAGCTGAGACTTAGTCCTCTTCACTTGGTAATCACGTGCCTCTAAGCAGTTTATATTAATAAAATTTTGATCCACACCCTGTATCAGGGTTCACAATAGCACACAGGGATCTCCAGGTCACACTTGACCTCTACCATAGTTATTTGTGGGAAACAAATATCAAACAGAACACACATGATCTCTTCCACAGTTCTACGTGAAGTAAAAGAGCAGAAAGGGATTGAGAGTGAGGATATTTTGGTATCCTCCAGTTATTCTCAGGAGACAGTGTGTGTGATGCAAACAGATATACACACTGCTCAAATAGTAACCACAAATTACAATAGAGTTATGAAATAAGAATAGGGTTTTGAAATCACTGTGTGTTGTGCAGTAAAGCTCCGGACTCAATGGATGTAGATAAATGGATATTCAAGTCCTCTTTTGGAAGTTGGAACCAAAACAGAGTATCGTAGTCTCTGTAATCGAGCTTCCAGGTGTGAAAAGGTTCAGCTCTTTAATGTCAGGATTTTCAGAGAGCTTCAGGAGGATGAAACTTGTAATATTAAATTTCTTGTATACTCAAGCTTCGAGTTCTTCTATTTGAAATATATTTCGTATTTGCACAACCCACCTTTTTGTTTTTCTAGTGGGTTCAAATTCTCTCTTTTTAGGATGAGCTTGTAATCCTTTTACACTTAAAGGTCCTATATGAATAATGATATCCACACATGCATGTACCTTTTACTATCTATGGATAGTCCTACATACAACATTAAATAATTTCAGAAACATTAATTTGTCTAAATATGAATGTGAGAAATAAATTCGAATTAATAAATTCAAAACAATTATTTATGAATATCAGTGATTCATTTTCATCGGTCTATCATCTTAGGTTTGTTAATATCGGTCTGTAATCTTCATTCTGTCATCTTCGGTCTATCATATTTGGTCTATCATCTTCAGTCTATCATCTTTGGTTGGTCAATATCTGTCTGTCATCTTCAGTCTTTCATATTGTCGTCAATATCAGTGTGTCAAACATCGGTGTGTCGAACATCGGTGTGTCGAACATCGGTGTGTCGAACATCAGTGTATCGAACATCGGTGTGTCAAACATCAGTGTGTCTAACATCAGCGTGTCGAACATCGAGGTGTTGAAAATAGGTGTGTCAAACATCAGTGTGTCAAACATCGGTTCATTTCCAAGAAATGTAAAAAGCTTATTAAGAGACTGTCTTACACATAACATTACACGACTAAGTGACATCCAAAAATAAATGTAAAAATACACTTGTAAACATATGGATTTATAAATATAAGTTATTGCCTTATTATTGTATATTGATCATTATGAAATAATTTATTAACTTAGAGATATTAAATGGCATGAAAGAGTAGAATCTGTAGATTGGAATTATTTGTGCTTATGAAAACTACAATAGGATAGAGGGTCCAACCATCTCCCCATTTTTTATAATCACAAATTATTTCATACATAGAAATATAAGGAATCAAAAATATGTGGGCATAATATACATCACTAAAAGAGATTATGAAATATAACTAATGCCTTCCCTTGTTTGAGGTTTGAAAACAAAGGTCCCCCACAATAAAAGGATTGTGATGAGTATATTCCATGTGTCCTATTCCAGAAATTCAACCCCATAGATTAATAATGAATGCCTCTTCTTTTCATAGATAAATAATATATGACTTAGGCCTTTTCTCCCCCGTTTGGGATTCGAAAAGAATGAGAAGTAGAAAATAAGAGGAGAAATATCATAACAAAACACCATAATTTTTTTAGTAAGATGAGGAAAAGTACAAGAGAAACAAAAAGATCAAATCCCAATAAAAAAATACAATCCATCACTATGGGTTGGTCTTCTGATGGAATTTTTCTTTATCTGAAGGATCTGGAGTAGGATGAGAAGGTTTGGGAGTGGAAGAGGATAGAAATGGTCTGAAGATAACACCAGGAAGGACAAAACCTATAGGTACATTTGCTGAAAGGCTAGGCCTTCTTTCCGAAAACACACGACTGAGAGTTTTCTCTGTAATGACCGGTCGAATCTGGGAAAGTCCCTAAGAGACAGTCATTGGAGAAGGAGGCCAAGAGGTAGTACCAATGGAAGCTATAGGAGGGACCGCAATGGCTTCAGCCTAGACATGTAGATATGGCTTAAGGAGATTGATGAAATCATTAATGATTTCACCACCATATTTCAAAGCTTTCTCGAAGTCCTCTTTATTCTCCATGAATTTATTCAGCAAAGGGGTAAACTCCTTTATTTGAGTAACCTGCTTCTTGAAGGCTTTAGTGACAAGAGGTATTCTGATATTCTATACTAAAAAACTGAATCTAGTTATGAGGTCATTCTTGGTATAAATCATAGCAAAGTGGTTATCCACCTTTTCTATAATCACTTTCTAAGCAGTAGAGGTTTCATTGGTGCACTGCCTAACCATATTATACATGAGGTCTATATTTTGATGCACTTTTTCAAGAGTTTCTTTGTATGAAACACTCTGAAGATGTTGGAGTTCCTCTCTCATCATAGCCTTGAGAGACTCCAAATCAGCAACATCACCTTTACCACTTCTAGAACTGGATGGGCCAATTAACATTTTTCTAAGATCGTTTTTCAACTTTTTCAGATCCACATTGATTAAATGAGTCACCAAGTTCCTAAGAACTTCTATAACACCACTGAATGTGGTCTTCAAGTTAGAGGTTAGAGAATTTAACTCATTTCTCATCTTTCTTACTTCTTCTCTCAGCAAAGTATTGTGACAAATAATGGTTTCTACTATGGTAATGAGATTCGGTTGAATCTCCTAGATCACTATTCTTGCAATCTTCAATGAATCAGTATCTGAAATACCTATTAAAGTGGAGGATTTACTTTTGGATCCAACTGAGGATATCACTAACTCCCATATATCATTTTTAAATTGTTCTAAATCAGCCTTAGTGACATAGTCACTGGGCACAGTTTGTGCTACTGCCTCTACTGTTGCAGGTGAAACTGGTGGAATTGGTGAAATAGGTTATGGTTTTTCTTGGACTTGTGGGGAAAGAGGAAGAGGAACCTTTCCTCATCTGAGTCATACTCCAAACCAAAAAGAATGTATCATGGATCATTATACCACTCTATAGTACATGTCCAGTATCTTGGCTCAATATTATCAATACTGATCCTTCTTCCTTGATTCTTAGGAACAACATCATCTTCATCAACTTCTTTATCCAATCATCTAGCCCTAAAAACATTTCTGAGTACATGAACCAATGGAACTTCAGGTTCTTCCTGATCTCTAGCCACTTCAACTTCTCCACGAACTTCCTCAATTTGAGGCACTTAATCCTCAACTTCTTCCTCAGGGCCACCATTCATTAGTTCATTCAATTCTTGAATGATTTATGTATTTTCATCATTAGTATGGGGTGATCTATCCTCATGTTCAAAATCTCTATGATCAACAACCTCTTGTTCAAATTTCTCAACACCATCACTAGCTCCATGAATAGAATCCTCACTGGATCTATCCAACACTTGTTGTCCCACTTTTAATGAATCACTTTCATGCTCATCATTCCCTCTTTCATCATCATAGTCATCATCAGACTCCTAATCTGATTTACTTACATACCCTTCAACTCCAGTAACCTCAGTCTTTTCCTCATCCTCATCTACTAATAAAGGTTCTCTTGAGGGTAAGTCTAAAGGTGAACTGGCAGGTCAATAAGACATATCATTTGGACATTCAACAATATCAGAATCAATCCTATCATCAAAAGGAGATCCTTCTTCCCTTGGCACTCCTGGCCCAACTTCCTCATCATAATAGACAGGCTCTTCTCCTAGTTGGAGACCTAGATTAACATGATCCTTTGGTCAGGTATGATGGTAAACTGTATTGAAATCCTTATACAACCTTTCCTCATAACCTACCCAACATTTCGTCCATGGGTTCCAGAAGATCTTCATACTTTTACAATTATCTTTTTGAAGATAGTAACCACTACATGTATTTATCACTTCATCTCCATATTCCACACAACCTAACTTTTTTAACATGGAATAGATAATCCTCGAATAGTATAAAAATGTGGCCTTCTTGGATGGGTTTATCAAATTAGATACATGAACCATTAGATACCTACACATGTTCACTTTTATCTCATGTTTGAAAAGATAGATCAGGAATACATCCTGATACTTCATAGTTGAGAAATCTCACTTTCTTGGGCATATTTAATGTTGAAAAAACTTAAACAATAATCTTACTTCTCCATCAAACTCACTTGCAATAGTCCTCCTAGATTCTCCATTTCTAGTTATTTTCTTTACCACATCTCCATAAGAGAATAAATTAGAGGAAGGTGGAATATTACCCAGATAATCAGCATAGACACCTTCATGGGGAATCTCCAAGAACTCAGCCCATTCCATAGATGAGAAAGCTACATTCTTTTCATTTACTACTGACTTCATCCATGCTGCCTCAACATCATCCCGAGATATCTTTAATTGTTGATAGAATTCATGCACTATCTAGGGATAATAAGGTCTTTTATTATCAGCAAACCAGCTCAACTAGCCTTGAGATTTCAGTACTTTGAATAAAAATGACTTTCTTGACATAAGCCACTCAACAGACACTTCTTTTTCATCCATAACCACTCAGCTTTTTAAGCTCAGTTTTGCAGTTCCACTGGACTCACTATTTTAAAGCTTAGAATAAGGTGATTTTCTTGGCTCTTCCATAGCGTGCTTGGTCCTTGCCATGTCAAGGATTCAGATTCCAAAAGAGTTTAGGATGATGGTCGAGAGGTAGATTGACAAAGGGTTGAAGGATTTACTTTAGTGGGAAGGTGAAAGGTTGGGATGGATTGAACTAAATATATCATTTATGGATTGGAAATCATAAAACATAAAATTTAAAAACAGAAAAAATAATACAAAACAATGTTGTTTTATTTAAAACAACCAAAATTAAAAAAGAGTCCTTAAAAACCTCGATGTTAATGAATCAATTTTACATGATTGGTTTCAGGTATCCTTTTCACAAGATCGGTTTCAAAGATTGGTTTCCGAAATCAGTTTCTAGTATTGGTTTCAGAAGAACAGTTTCAATGATCGATTTCATAAGATCAGCTTCACAAATCGGTTTCAGTGATCAGTTTCACAAGATCAGTTTCAAGGATGGGTTTCATAAGATCGGTTTCAAGGATCTGTTTCAAGGATCAGTTTCATAAGATCTGTTTCAAGGATCAGTTTCAAAGATTGGTTTCATAATACCGGTTTCAAGGATCGATTTGAAGGATCAGTTTCATAAGATAAGTTTCAAGGATAGGTTTCAAGGATCAGTTTTAAAGTTCAGTTTCAAGGATCGGTTTCAAAGATCAGTTTCATTAGATTAGTTTCAAGAGATCCTATATATTTATCATTCCTAGTTCATGTCTAATTTAATTAATTCTCTTAGAATTTAAGGGTTTAGTGAATATATCACCAATCTAATGTTCAATCCTAATAAATTCAAGACATATATCACCTTTTTGATAATGATCTCTCAAAAAGTGAAGTCTTACATCGATATGCTTTTTTCTAGAATGAGAAATTAGATTCTTGTAAATGTTAATTGCACTTGTGTTGTCACAATTTATAGGGATATGTCTGAATTTAAATCCATAGTCTGATATAGTGTGTTTCATCCACAAAAGTTGTGCACAACAACTACCAACAGAAATGTATTCTGCTTTAGCAGTTGATAACGGAACTGAATTTTTCTTTTTTACTACACCATGATATCAGTGACTTTCCCAAAAAGTGACATGTTCTTGAGGTACTCTTTTTATGTAACATACATCCACCAAAATCAGCATCTTATTAGATAAAAAAAATCAAAAGGTTGTACTTTAGGACAGAACAGTCCTATGTTAGCTGTATATTTGATGTATTTGAAAATTATTTTAACATCATATAAATGTGACTTTTGTATTTCCTTGAAATCTCGCACACATACACACACTGTACATAATATTTGGCCTACTAGTAGTTAAATACAGCAAACTCCCTATCATTCCTCTATAAGCGGTTTGATCAACTGATTTTTCATTTGCATCAAGATATAACGTACATTTAGAATTCATAGGGGTTTCACTACTCTTAATTCTATCAAAGCCATATCATTTCAAATTATCTTTAGTGTACTTAATTTTATTTAAAATAATACCTTCTTTATTTTGAAATATTTGAAATCTAAGAAAATATTTAAGTTCACCCATTAAACTCATTTCAAAATCTCTTTGAATTATGTCTTAAAAATAATTACATAAAGAGTTTTTGGAAGATCAAAAGATAATATCATCTACATATATTTGGTCTATCAAAACATCTTTTGAAATTATTTTTATAAATAAAGTAGGATTTGTGAGTCCTTTTGTAATGCCTTTATAAATAATAAAGTTACTCAACCATTCATACCAATATCTTGGAGATTTTTTCAATCCATATAAAGATTTCGATAATTTGAACAAATGATTTGGAAAAAGTGGATTTGTAAAACCAAGGGGTTGTTCAACAAAAACATCCACAATTATATAACCATTTAGGAATTCACTTTTGACATCCATTTGATAAAGTTTAAAATCCAAGTGTGACTAATAGGCATGTAAGATCTTATTTTCCTCAATTCTAGCTACTGGTGAAAAGGTCTCTTCATAATCAATTCCCCCTTATTGATTATATACTTGTGTAACTAGTCTAGGTTTATGTCTAATTATATTTCTAGCCTCATATAATTTATTTCTAAACACCCATTTGGTTCTTATATTCAAAGTATCATTCGGTCTATTTACATGTTTCTAAAAAATTTTTATTTAAAACTAATTACATTCTTCTTGCATGGAAATTACCCAAAATTCATCATTGATTCCATCATTGATATTTTTAGGTTCAAGCTAGGACAAGAAAGCATGATGTTCAACCTAGATTCTCAAGGAAGATATCATTTGTGTTCCTCGATCTAAATCTCCAACAACAACATCTAAGGGATGATTTTTAAGGGTCCTGGTTGGTCTAGAGAAGGTAGGACATGATATTTCAGATTGGTCTGGTTGATCTAGTTCACTATGGTTAGGATCTAAAGAATTTACAGAAGTTGATGATTTCATAGATTCCTTCACATGACAATTTGAGGTTTTATCATTAATGTTTAGATTGGACATATCCTCTTCAATATTTTCTAGTGAGGTCTTGGGATCATATGGATATGCTTCATCAAACATGATGTGTACAGATTCCTCCACACATTTGGTTTTATTATTAAATACTCTACAGGATTTTATTGAAGTATAATATCCAAGAAATACTCCTTCATCACTTTTGGAGTTAAATTTATCTAAATTGTCTTTAGTGTTCAGAATATAAACTTTACATCCAAATACTTTAAAATAATATACTTTTGGTTTCCTTTTATTACACAACTCATAAAGAGTTTTCTAAAGTATGGGCCTGATTAAGACTCTATTAATTATGTAACAATATGTATTAACAGCTTCAGCCCTGAAATAAATGGGTAGATCCCATTCAGTAATCATAGTCTGAGCAATTTCCTATAAGGTTCTATTTCTTCTTTCTACCACACCATTATGTTGATGTGTCCTAGGAGAAGGGAAGGTATGATTATAGCCATTTTGTGAGAAAAAAGATTCAAAATCTTGATTTTCAAACTCACGACCATGATCACTTCTTAAGGATTTAATCTTAAAACCAATGAGATTTTCTACAGACCTAGCATACTTGGTAAAATGTGAACAAGGTTCACTTTTATGAGATATGAAAAAGGTCCAGGTGTACCTAGAGAAATCATCTAAAAAAACATAAACATAGTGATTCCCATTGAGAATTGAAACTATAGATGGTCCAAACAAGTCCATGTGAACCAACTCGAGAGGTTGAGAAGTAGTCACTTCTTTCTATGGTTTGAAAGAGATTTTATGTCACTTTCCTTTTCGATAAGGATTACGGACCTTATTGTCTGAAAACTCTAATTTGGGTAAGTCTCGAACTAATCCTTTTATAGTTAAATTTCTAAGAGAGTGAATGTTGCAATGTCCTAATCTTCTATGCTAGAGCCAAGACTCTTTGTGAAAGGCATTTAGACAAGAGACATTATATGAGGCTAGTGTGTCTAAATTTATAGCATATACATTATCATTTCCTAAATGAGAAAATACTAAATTATTCTTGGAATATAAAACATGGAATGCATCAATTTTAAATTTAACATTAAATCCATCATCACACAAATGAGATATGCATAGAGGTTATACTTTAATCCATCAACATACAGTAATTTAGAAATTGAAATAGTGTTAGGGTTACCAATCTGGCCTAGGCTAATGATTTTTTCTTTACCATTGTTACAAAATGTGACATGTCCTCCTTCAATATTGATAAGAATTTTAAATATTGAAAAAGACCCTATTATATGTCTTGAATAGCCACTGTCCAAGTACCGTATCTTTTTACAGGATCTCTTTAGGCAGTTTACCTACAAAACAGTTTAACCAAGAAATGACTTTGGTACCCATATTTGTCTGGGTCCACATACATAAGTAATATAATCTTTAGGTACCCACATCTATCTTATGGGTTTCTTATATGGATAATATAGAGTATTTGAAAAATAAACTCTGTTTGGTCTTAAAGAATTGGATATACTAAATGAATTGGTGGAACTGGAACATACTGTACAATTCTAGTTTTTGAAAAAGGTAGTAGATTTTCCAAATTTAGTTACTAAACTTGATTTGGATAAATTCATTTGTCCAAGTTAATATCCTATCCCAGAAGTATACTTAGGAGCTATTTTTTACCATCAATTTGAGTAATAGTATGTTTCCCATTAGTAAAATTTATTTAGTCTTTCTTTAATTTCTCATTAATCATTTTTAACTCATTGTTTTACTTGATCAGTTGAGAATGTTTTTCCTTTTCAGTTATAAGTTCAGAATTAACAGTCACACTAAAAGCATGATGTTTCTTCAATGATTTATACTTATCTTTCAACTCATTACATGTTTCTTATAATATATTTCAATATTCAAATAATTCAACATTTTTCATATTCTCAGACTCACTTTCAGAATAATAAGAATTGTGTATAGGAGAGTCTAAGGTTACCTCAGATGTTTTTGTTATAAAACACATATTATCCATATCATTTTTCTCATTATGAGAAGATCCAGATTCACTTGAGCTTCCCTCAAAGGCACTCCAAGTGGCCTTTATTGCTTTCTTATACCTTCTATCATTGTTTTCATAAATTTTCTTGTATTTCATATTTGTAAAGTCAGCCTTGACATGTCCTTTCATTTTACATTTGTAGAAAATTAACTCTTTGGATTTCTCATTTTTCTTCCAATCCTTTTTTCAATTTCCCTTGTTATCATACTTTCTTTTATTATTTGGATTTTTGAAAAACTTCTTTTTCCTATATAATTTCTTGAATATTCTAGCCAACTGGGCCATATCTTCATCATTTTCTAAAGCTACTTCATCACTGCTTGATATTTCAATAGCAGCTTGAACATTCTCATTGTCTTTACTTTTAGAAGTAGTTGTATTGAAGGATACATACTTTCATTTTGGTTCATACTCTTCTTTATTTTCCTTTAATTCCTCTTCATACATCATTAATTTGAAAATCAATTTATTCACTGAAGTCTTATCAATATCACACGATTCTCTAATAGACACAGACGTTCCATGCCATCATTCTAGTAAGAATCGCAGAATCCACATGATATGCTATTTGGTTGTTACTTCTCTTCCCAAGGAAATCATGGTATTCAAAATTTCATTGAACCTGAGATACATATTAGAAATTGACTCATCAGGCTTTATTATGAAGTAGTCATATTTAATATTATAGGTATTTAGTCACATTTCTTTAACATTAGATGTTTCTTCATGAGAAACATATAGAGTGTCCCAAATTTCATGTGCAGATTTACAAGAAGAGATACAATTAAAATCTTAATCTTCTAGTGCACAGTATATAACATTCATTGATTTACAATTATTGTTATTATAAGTCTTGGTTTATTCATCCCAAGTGTTTCTAGAAGTTTAGGAATTGCAAATTAACTTTCAATAGTAGTCCAGATTTGAAATCCCATGCTTTCTAGATGTATTTTTATTTTAAGATTCCACAGAGCATAATTAGTTTCATTAAAGAATGGTGGTCTATTGGTAGCAGCCCCTTCTAGTCTATTTTCCATGATAATGATTGTACCAGAATGTCAAAGAGATGAAAATTTAGAAATAATAGAAATTTTGAGATCTTTGAAATATAACTATAATCACATTTGACATGATTTTATGGACTAACAATAACTTTCAAACATTCCTCTAATACAAAATGGTGGTCGGAGTAGATGACTCAAGAGGGGGGTGAATTGAGTATCTATGAAAATTTCTGTTAAAAGTTGGTTCTTTAAAATAACATCCACCTATTAAAATAATAACCAAAGTCAGTTTGTAGTGAATTTATAAATTTCATGAATGCTCAATTAGTTTCTCAGAAGATTGATTAGTTCTCAGTTTTACCAATCTAAGATTAGAAACACTTTTGAAGCTAATATACTGATTCAAAACAAATATAAACACTTGCTAAACTAACTATCAAATTTCAGTTTATCTTAATGAGATAAATACATAATAGATAAAAATACAAGACAAACAATAGAGTAGTTAAAACAAGAGGTTCAGTCTTAAGATGATACTTAGTCCTCTCCACTTGGTGATCCCCTACCACCAAGTAGTTTATATTAATAAACCTTTTTTCCACACCCTGGATCAGGGTTCACAACAGCACACAGGGATATCCAGGTCACACTTGACCTCTACCATAGTTATTAATGGGAAAAAACTATCAAACAGGCCACACATGATCTCTTCCACAGTTCTACGTTGGATACAATAGTAGATAGGGATTGCGAGTGAGGATATTTTGGCATCCTCCAGTTATGCTCATGAGACAATGTGTGTGATACAAACAGATATACACACTACTCAAATAGTAACCACAATATCACAACAGAGTTATAAAAGAAGAATAGGGTTTAGAAATCTCTATGTGTTGTGCAGTAAAGCTCCAGACATAATGGATGTAGAGAAAATGATATTCGAGTCCTCTTCTAGAAGTTGGATCGAAAATATAGTATCGTAGTCTCTATAATTTAGCTTATAGGGGTGAAAAGGTTCATCTATTTGATGTCAGGATGTTTAGTGAGCTTCATTAGGATGCAACTTATAAAATTAAACTTCTTTCATACTAAAGCTTTGAGTTTTTCTATTTTCAATATCTTTCATATTCGCACATCCAACCTTTTTGTTTTTCAAGTGGGTTCAATGTGTCTCTTTTTAGGTTGATCTTGTAATCCTTTTATACATTAAGGTCCAGTAGTATTGAAGATCTCCCCACGTGAATGTAACTTGTAATTTCTATAGATAGACCTACAAAAAACATTAAATAATATCCGAAACATTAATTGGTCTAAATATGACAGTTAGAAATAAATTCGAATTAATAAATTTGAATTAATAAATTCGAAATAGTTATTTATGACTATTAGTGAGTCATTTTCATAGGTTTGTCATCTTCAGTTTGTTAATATTAGTCTTTCATCTTCAGTTTATCATCAATGGTTTTTCAATATTGGTCTGTCATCTTCAGTCTGTCATCTTCGGTCTGTCATCTTCGGTCTGTCATCTTCGATCTGTCATCTTCGGTCTGTCATCTTCGGTTTTTCAATATCAGTGTGTCGAACATTGGTGTGTCAAACATCTGTGTGTTCAACACCTTGTCGAACATCATTGTGTCAAAAATCAGTGTGTTGAACATCGGTGTGTCGAACATCGGTGTATCGAACATTAGTGTGTCGAACATAAGTTCATTGCCAGGAAATCTAAAAAGATTACGAGGAGACTGTCTCACACATAACATTACATGACTAAGTGACATCAAAAAATACATGTAAGAATAAAATTTTAAACATATGGATTTATAAATATAAGTTATTTCCTTATTAAATTATCTTTTTCAGTATGAAATAATTGATTTACTTAGAGATATTAAATGGCATGTAAGAGTAGAATCTGTAGATTGTCATTATTTGTGATTATTAAAATTACTATATAATAGAGGGCCCAACACCTATTACATCTTTATTTCAATTCCATTTTCTGGTATTTCAATGATTTTTAAGATTTGTTTTATCATATTCACCTTTCCTTAAATCCTTTTTATTTCAATGAAACCTCAAAAGATCAAAATCTATAAAATTTCATCATCTTAATCACAACCGTTAGATCTGATCCGATAAATTTCAACAATTTGATCTTCCTTTGAAGTTGAACCATCATTTCTTTGCCTATATAAAGGACGAGACACCCCATGTCCCACATTGAATTCCATAGATTTTTCCTTGTGTTTATACCTACCTTCAAGGTTACCATTTCAGTTTCTATATAAAAAGTCTCAAGATTCGTAACCACCAAAGATAAAGAAACAAAAATCTTACTTAAATGAAGTTTTAGAAAAGTGTATACAAGATAATTATCTATGGAAATAAGGAGGTGTAGTGTTTGGGTTGTATCCAGAAGAAGGTAAAGCTTTGAAAATCAGAGATGCTAAAGAACTTGAGAAAAATGAAATGGAGAATAATCTTATAAACAAGTTAACTGAGACTAATATTGTTCCAGATTTATTAAAAAATAAAAAAAGAGCTATAGAACAAATTTAATTCCAGAATCCTTTCTTCAAGAAAATAAACATCCCCAACAATATCAACCAGTTTTAGTAGAGGCTACCCATTAGTAAAAGGAAAAGAAGTTGTTCCAAGATTAGTTCTGACTGTTCATGAATAGTATTAAGAATAAGAAGAAGAATTTAACAACCAAAAAAATAAAGTGATGATGTGATTCAAAAAATAGAATAAAATTAGATGCGGATCCAATACAACCAGTTATCTTTAAGAACTTCTCAGGCCTCTTCATCAATGCTTTCCTGAGAAGGAAAATTAGTCCACAAATCACCAGCTCAGAAAGACAATATTATTGAAAGTGAAGTTCAATAAATACCATCAAATGATGAAGTTGATGAAGATAATATGTTGATGATTCCAATGATTAAAATAAAGAATATTATGGTGGTGGTGATGATGATAAAATAATTCATGTTTATTATGATTGGAAAGAAATTCATAGGTTAAGGAAAGCAAAATCAAAGAAAGAAAAAGGTAATAAAGTAGATGTTTTAACATCTAAGAAAGTTGCTTCAGAATTAAAAAGGTTTTCCTCATCTATAAGAGAAGATTTTTTTTCAATCCCTAAAGATGATGGTGAACTCCATGCCTTATTTCCCAAACCTTGAGTCAAGATATATGCTTATTTAAGATTCCAAAAATTAGAAAACAAAATAAAAAACCTTTTCATGGAAATCATCATAAAACATGAAGACAAATTGAAAACATATGTGCATAATTAAGATTATCACAAGAAGAATTGAAAAGATATAACAAAGTGGTAAAATCAGATAAAAAATTATCTTAATGCTATTGATGATGTGTTTGACATAGTAAAGGGTGCCTTTAAAGAATCAGAAGTTAAAATAAAAACTCTTTCAAAAAACTTCTCAAAATGGATAAGGTAAGAATAAGATATTAAGTTGCAATAAGACATAGATTTATATGGGAAACATAATTCTATTGTTCAAGTAGTGAATGGAGTAAAAGAATAAAAATATGGAGAGGATGAGAATCTTATATCCTAGGAAGAAATAATTAAGAAAAAACAAAAAATATTTAGAAACTTGAGGAGAACAAACATGATTAAAAAGTTGTTTTAACAAAGTTTCATGATGATCACAAGGATCTCAAGAAGTTGAAGGCCATAGTCAAAAATTTAATAATGAAGAAAGAATGATTTTTCTTTTGTATTTATGATCTTTTTTTTTGTAAAAAACTTTTTCTAATGATAAGAAATGTTTATCTTACCTATTTCGTACAGTTTGTTTTATAATTTTTTAGTTATATTATCCTATTTCTCATTCCTTTTTGAAAATAAAAATGGGGGAGAAGAATGTTCCAAAAATAATATTAGTCAATGGAGAAAATGTAAAGAGGATAATTCTTAAAAAATGCATCCTTAAGTAAGGGGGAGATAGTTTTTTCTTAAAAAAGATGAAAGATATATAAATTCTAAATATGATCCTTAGGGGGATTTCTTAACCTAAGGGAAAGTTAGTCATATTAATATTAAGTCATTAACTGAGGGGGATATAAGTTTTTCTTTTAAGTTTAAATAAGAACTCCTTTGGTTTTAATACTCTTTTCTTAAATCGGTTGTTTGTTGTTTCCAAAAAGGGGGATATTGTTGAGTCAAAAGTTTCCTTATGTTTTTTTCTCATTCATTTATGTTTTGGAAATAACCAACACATTTTATTATAATTATTTCTATCAATAAGGAAATTTATATGCATGTTTATTATAGCTAAGTATAAAATTATTGTCCTTAAGTCAAAATAATATTTCAGATCCTTAATGAAACCCAGAATCCCTTGGTTTCTCAATTCTGTTTCTCGTAGAATTTTGATTCTGAGTTCAGGTTTCTCAATTTTTATTTATTCAAATTTATGAATCAAATTATCTTAAAATATCGATTCCTATTCCTATTTCTCAATTCCAAATCGTGCAGAAAATAAAATATGATTCATCTTTTTGAATTCCAAATTGTCTAAAATTGTGTTTCAGATACTCTCAATTTTGTGATTTTTATTGTCTCAATTTTGTGAATCCTATTCAATTTCTCAATTCCAAATTGTCCAAAATTTTGAATTTGATTTACACATCCTTAAATTCCGTATCATCCATAAAATCGAATCAGATTTATGTTTATCAAATTTGAATCTTACTGTTTTTCAGATCCAATTTCATATCTTTGCTAAGGTTTCTATATTTCCTTAATGTAAGATTTTATAACATTCTTAAAGTTTCTATTTTTACTTAACATAATGTTTTATATAAATAGATTTATACATACTTAGATTTTCTCAAGATATTTTGTTATATTAAATGATGCCATCCAATCTGTTATTATATGACCGTTGTAAGTGCCAGCTGTACAGGTCCCTCTGAAAATTTAGAAAAAATATGACTATTGGAGATATCATCTATAAATACCCAGTCATTTGAATGTGTTCGATACTTTGAACTTTTGGTAGAATTGATACTCTGTGAGAGCTCTGCAAAAATTTCTTCATGCAAAATCCATAAAGAGTTTAAGTTGTGAATAACTTGTTCCACATACTTAAATATTTAACATGATTTGTTTTTATTTGTGCGATTCTGATTTTTTATGTATACAATTTATGGATTAAAAGTTGAAGGAAGACATAGGTTCCAATTACCTGCTTAATTGTGGGCTTCTAGTTGAAGGAAGATAGAGGTGTTGATCACCTTACAGATCGAGGGCTTGCAGGGATTACAAGACAAATATCGATTTTCCAATCCATGTATTACCCTGGTTTGGGTAATATAGTCTTTCTTGAAAGTATACATCAATGGACCTTTATCTAAGGTGTTTTGGATACCTACTCTTTGGGCTAAAATATTTGTACTCTTTATAAGTACTTTAAATTTGCGCATCAATTTTCTACAATAAAAAAGTGTTTCTTATACTTTCTTTTTTGTTGTAACCCTAATTTAAGATTATATATGCTTTAGGGAAGAATATTGAATAATCATTCCTATGTGCCTATTTCATTACACATCACTATTAAACCTAAGGTCTTTTTCCATAACCATACAAAATAGGCTTTAAGTAAATATCATTTGTTTGACTTTTTTAAACAATGTTTTCTTAAGGTTAAAAATGAAAGTTTTTAAACTTACAATTCACCCCTTTTAATTGAGTATCTACATATACATTTCGATCCTACAAAGCACGCACACCGAATTCCTTACCAGAATTCAGTGACATTCCCCAAATCAAACCACCACTATGAAATTATAAAATGATCGTGCCTCGACATGAGTAAAATAGTAACCCAAGAACCAAGCCTCTAGCGTACAACCCATAATGAGATCACAAAATATAAGAACCCGGTTCTTATTTTTGAGGTTCGGGCATCTTATTTTCTCTTTTCCTTAAGTTTTTTTGAGAAAATATGTAAAATGGGAAAAAATCCTAAATTTTAGAAATACACGCCATGTACTTTTCCACATGCCATGTACTTTTGTCCGTGTGGGATGGGTACACGGGGCGTGTATCCATGTCGGTGATGAAGGGTGTAGGAACCGACTACACACCGTGTAGTGGTACTTTACACGCCATGTAGTTAGTCGGCAGGCCGAAACAGTAAGGCGGTGGAGCAGCCGCCAGCTGGGCGATAGTACACGCCATGTAATCAGGACACATGTCATGTACTCAAGTCAATGGATGAACCGTATGGCTGTTCCCCTAGAGGAACATTGAAATGAAGGAAGTACACACCGTTTACTTGGAAGTACATGCCGTGTAATTTGTTTTTTTTGCTTAAATTGGTAGTAGCCTCCCCTGTTCACAGGGAAGGTTTAGAACAGGAGGAAGGAGCTCGGGAGGAAGGCTGGATCTTCGTGGATCAACCGATCGAGCATTGGGAATCCGTTTCTGCCTCGGACGATCTTGTTGGAACCGAGTGAGTGAGACCTCTATTCTCCTAGCGTGATGCTGACCAATTCTTCTCCTAACGAGAGTTATTTAAGGTTTAATGAATGTTTTTTTACCTCATATCTATGCCGTTCTTGGGCGTTTCTGGAATAGACGATCGTGTATACCACTCGTTGACATATAAGGTAGGTGGATTGGTGTTTATTTTCAAATTGTCATGCGTTTTTTGCGTGTTATTGAGCTACGAACCCATATTTGGGGTGTCGTGAGGCTGAGGCCATGGCTATATTGAATACCTAGAATTTTATAGGTAATTAAATGTGATATTAATATGTTGTTTGGGATCAGTGCTTTGATCTAGGACCACCCCGGGGGTGTGTTCCTCTGTTTAGCCATTTGGCCAGGATACCCAAGGGTATGACATGTTTAAATTAGGCATTACATTTTCCTTGAGAGGAATTTTATGTAAAGTGCATGTTTATATGTTGGGAATGACATGGTAACTTGTGCCTAATGGAAGTGTTTTACTATAGCATGAGGGTGTGACTGTATTAACTTGAGGGAAACATACTATTTCTCCTGAGGGAAACCTTTCGTGCCTGAGGGCTTGATTTCTCTGCCTGAGGGTGACACTTCGTACACCTAAGGAAAATTTCTATTACGCCTGAGGTCTATACCTGCGGGTTGGATTCTGATTACCAGAGGGTGAGATTTTGGTTGTCTGAGGACGCTGACTGCTTACTTATAAATTCACTATGGTGTTTTTCTTAAATGATTAAATGAATAATAAAATGGCAATATAACTAGTAGTTAGTTACGTTTGAGTATTGCTTACTTTATTGCATTTTACTACTGCACACTGTTGTTGCATGCTTACACGCAGTTGGTCACGGGCCTTTGGTGGGTGCCTACTGAGATATGTTTCTCGCACCCTATTTGGGTCATGCTTTTTGGCCCAAACAGATTACGTTTCTACAGGTGTAGATAGGGGAAAGAGTCCCTATACAGGTACTTGACTGTTGCTAAGGAGTAGGAGGGAATGAGACCGATCCTAGGCTCCCGATGCCACTGCCAGATATTTTTTCTTTGTTTTACTGTACTCTACATTTTGATGTACTGTATTGATGTATAACATGTTCTGGCTGTTTTCTTAGAACTTGAGACCTGTAGCATTATTGTTTATATATTGTTGTATATATCCATTACTGTTGTTATTTCAGTTGTGTATGGTTTACTACTTCCATTGTTTGTTGTATGTTTATTTTGTATTACGCTGCGCAACACATTGACAAATGAGGGCATAGTTTCCCCACTATCAGACTTGGGCCCTCGCTACTAGTCGGCAGCCTCTGGCGTTTGGAGAAATGCGCTTGAGGTCACATGGCGAACCGGGTTCGGGGCACCCGGAACCGGGACGTTACAAAGGGGTATCAAAGGGAGGTTCTTTTCTTTGACTTACTATTTGTAGCTGTAGTCAGGGATAGGAAGAACGGTAGTTGGTAATAAGCTGTTCCCAGACATAACTAACCTGTGTACAAGGAAAATCCAGTCTACCTCGTATTTTGCATTTTTTCTGAGTTTGAAAATTTTACAGTTGATTTGATTTAACTGTTGGGTGACACAGTTGAGATTGTGCTGTTTATAATTTATCTGTGGGTTCTATTTAGTTGCAACCCGAGGATATGAGGGTATGTCATCTCATGCATCATATTGGAACATGCTAGATATCACATTCCATGCATAGTTTCCATGCCATGTAGGTGCATTAGAAATTGCATGTTGTTGTGATAGTTGTTGTGATAATAAATCATGCTGTTGTGATAGCTGCTTGATAAATACCTGCTTGTGATATGGTATTTTTTTTGAGCCTGTTTATAGAATGGACGCCAAACTTCGGTTTTTGGGGAGTATGGGCCCCCATTAACAAATGTTGGTGGATCATTGACTGTTGTTTGTTATAACACAGATAATATGTCAAAATTTGATTCTTGGGGAGCATGGGCCCTCACGGGTTGGAATTGGACACTTAGGTGTTGTTTTTTTGGTACTTTCTGGGTTCTGGAGAAGTTTCTGAGGCATACTGTCTGGAAACCCAGTATACATGCCGTGTAGTATGTTAAAAATGTCGTGTATGGCCTTATGTTGGGGAAGAAAAAAAAACTTTTTGAGTACACGCTGTGTACCCAGAGTACATACTGTGTAGTCTCTTCCAGTGTCACAAACCGTGTGGGTGGTGACACAGGGTAGGGAAAGGCTTTGGTAAAACACGCCGTGTAGCTTTTGTACACGCTGTGTAGTGTTGACCCAGAGTCTGGCCGTGTAACTAACAACACGGGTCGGTGAACTCCTGTACAGAACATGCCATGTCAATAATGAACACGCCGTGTAGTCTTGTCTGAGGATAGACCGTGTGGTGTTAGCCGTGTGGATGGGAAACGGGGTGGTGTACATGCCGTGTGCAGGTGTAACACGCCGTGTAGTTGTAAGCTGAGTAGTCAGCCATGTCATAGACAACACGGGCAGTTGGGAAATAAAACCATACATGCCGTGTAGATTATATACACACAATGTAGTTTTTGTTCAATGGAAGACATGTGGCTTATCCTTGTAGGAGGACCTGGGCAGGGGAAGGGAAGTCAAGTAAACGTTGTGTTGTCATTGTACATGCCGTGTAGTCTTGTTTTAAAAATCTTGAAATTCCTTCTTCTTCTTGTTTTCTTTTGTGGTTCCTTCACTTTTCGGTCTTAATAATATTGAATATAAGTCGTGATTTTGACCTTGTAGTGTCATTCCACCTAGAAGACCGCACGTTGTTCGCAAAGAGAGAGGCAACGACTATACTCCAGAAATGGTGGGCCATGGGCTACCAGTGGATCCTCCAGCAGAGCCAGATGCAGCGCCGACTATTATATTAGACACAGGCACGGAGACGCAGTTCCGTGAAGGCTTTATGCGGTTCATGAAGACCTTTCAAGGAGCACCGCAGGCTGCCACATCTATGGATGAGCTGACACGAATCTTCCAGCAGCATCATCTACCTACGTTCTCAGGGGATGGCGGACCACAGGTTGCAGAGTCTTGGTTGGAGTCGATGCAGACTATTTTCGATCATCTTGAGACACCTCCAGGGTGGAGGGTCAAGCTCGCGACATATATGGTGCATGATTCTTCCAAGAGGTGGTGGGATGTTACCACCCAGTCAGAGAATCACATGGACATGGCGTGGGAAGACTTTCAGACAGTCTTCTATGATTTTTTCTTCCTGGAGATGTTTAGAGAAGATAGAGCTCGAGAGTTCATGAATCCGCAGCAGGGCGCAATGTTATTGATGGACTATTCTTCTCGTTCTATGGATCTTCAGTATTTTTCACCCGTGCTGGTGGGTGATGAGATGTTGAGAGCCAGACGTTTTGAGGATGGTCTTCGGTATGACATCCTAGCGCTAGTGAATATTTTTAGGTTTCCTTAAGTACACGCTATCGAGAATCAGGAACTGATTACAGAGAGGAACCTGTGGGAATCTAGTGGTGTGGGCCAGGGCGGTTCAGCACCAGTTACTGGTACTATTTCTGCTGGAAAGAGGAAGAGACATATGGATTTCTCTCAGGGAGGCAATACCAGCCATCCAGCTTCTTCAGGTGGCCCGATCAGGTGCTACCAGTGTGGTAGAGAGGGGCACAAGAGGCCGGAGTGTCCACATGACCCAGTGGAGTGCTGAGCTTGTGGCAAGATGGGCCATCTGCAGTGCTTTTGTAGGGAGTTTCCACCAATGGCTAGTGAGAGGGGTTCTGTGCAGAATCCGTGTGCGGGAGTAGGACGAGTGGATTCTTACCAGTTAGGGAACTGGAACATGACAGGGCATGCATGCAGAGATGGTGGTCATTGCCGTGGTATCCAAACACCAGGATCTCAGAGGCAGTAGGGCGGGACACCTCAGGGTAGTCAGGCTGTGTCACAGGGTCACGACACTAGGCAGGCTGATGCAGTGCAGCAGACCTAGCAGGAGTAGGATCCCAGACCATTTACAGTCCGAGGTACTATTGTAGTAGCATCTGTCTTATCTTCGGTACTTTTTGATATGGGTCCTACTCATAGTTTCATATCTGTACCTGTTTCGTAGAGCTTTGGGCTCTGTGTTTCTACTTCATCCGATATCATGATGCTAGACACTCCATTGGGGACTAGAACGGTTGGTGTGCGTCAGTGCAAGGAGTGCCCCCTTGAGGTTGATGGGTGTCACTTTCTATGGGACATCTATGTCTTAGAGATGATAGCTTATGACGTCATTATTAGGATGGACTGGTTGGTTCCATATCGAGCCTTTGTAGACTGATATCATCACAAGGTGCATTTCATGTCACCAGAGGGCGGAGAGTTTCTATACAAGGGAGAATGGGATGTTCAGCCGAGTTGAGCTAGACCAGAGCATCATGGGCGAGGTGGAGTCACAGCCGAGATTGCGAGTTTGTATCTGGATGATTAGGGGACTTGTCAGATGGATTTCCCTCCAGTTGTTGATCATTTTAGGGATGTCTTCCCAGACATCTTTCCGGGTCTACCTTCGGTGTGTGAGGTGGATTTCTCTATTTATCTTGTGCCAGGAGAATCACCAGTGTCCATTCCTCCTTATAGGATGGCTACACCTGAGTTTCAGGAGCTCAAGAGGCAGTTAGAGGAGTTACGGTCGAAGGGTTTTATCCGACCCAGTACTTCACCATGGGGTTCTCCGACCCTTTTTGCGAAGAAGGCGGAGAGTACCCTCAGACTTTGCATGGATTATCGGAAGATGAATTAGTTGACGGTTAAGAACCGATATCCCTTGCCGGGGATTGATGATCTATTTTATCAGCTTCGAGGAGTACGGGTGTTCTTGAAGATTGACATGACATCCGAATATCATCAGCTGTGCGTGAGACCATCAGATATACCGCTTACGGCTTTTCAGAGCAGATATGGTCTGTAAGAGTACTTGGTTATGCCGTTCGGACTCACGAACGCACCAGTAGTTTTCATGGCTCTGATGAATCATGTGTTCCATCTGTATCTTGATTCTTTTGTGATAGTATTCATGGACGACATCTTGGTGTACTCTCACTCTCGACACGACCATGACACCCACCTTGAAATCATATTGAGTACACTGAGAGAGCATAGACTATATTCTAATCTCTCAAAGCGACAATTTTGGATGGACCAGATTCACTTCCTGGGTCACATTATCTCAGAGGCAGAAGTTTTAGTAGATCCTGAGAAGGTGAGGGAAGTAGTTTCCTGGGACCAGCCTAAGAACGTGTTTGAGATACGAAGTTTCTCAGGGATGTCTGGTTACTACAGATGCTTCATATAGGACGTCTCCCACATAGCAGCATCATTGACTGGTCTGACTAAGAAGGGTGTGAATTTCGTTTGGTCAGAAGCTTGCGAGACAGATTTTCAGAACCTGAAGGGAAGGTTGACTTCAGCACCAATCTTGATACTCCCAGAGAAGGGGAAGGGCTATACAATTTACTATAATGCATCACGTATTGGGATGGGAGTAGTGTTGATGCAGGTCGATCAAGTCGTTGCGTACGGGTCTCGACAGTTGAGGCCACATGAGAGGAATTACCCGACACATGATCTCGAGTTAGCTGCAGTTGTTCATGCGTTATGCTGTTGGAGACATTATCTTTTGGGAGGGAATTTTGTGATTTTCACCAACCACAAAAGCATCAAGTGTATCTTTACTCAGCATGACCTTAATATGAGGTAGAGGAGGTGGGTTGAGTACCTACAGTCCTTAGATTTTGAGCTTGCCTATAAACCTGGTAAAGGTAATGGAGCAACTGATGCACTGAGTAGGAAGACTTAGATACAGGTGGTGAAAGAGGCTAGTGGTGAGTGGGATCTCATGGACTTGTTCTCTGAGATGCATCTGTTGGTGCACGACAGTTAGGGGAAGACTTATCTTTACTCTTTAGTAGTGACTTCTACCCTCATAGACAGAGTGAATATGAGACAACTATCTGATTCATAAGGCCTAGTTCTATGGGATTCAGTGGCATGTGGGGACCCTCCTCCTGGTTGGATGATGGACAGTGATGAGGTTTTGCATTTCCATGGACGAGTGTGGGTTCCAAAGGATATACGCCAGGAGATGATGTGGGAGTTTCATGCTTCAGCTTGGGAAGTTCATCCTGAAGTTACCAATATGTACTGTGACTTGAAGCGTCAGTAATGGTGTCCAGGTATGAAGAGAGTGATAGCTGGTTTTGTTATGAGGTGTTCCACCTGTCAGCAGGTGATGGCGGAGCACTAGAGGCCAGCTGGGCTGCTACAGAAGATATCCATTCCAGAGTGGAAATGGGATGATGTCGTGATGGACTTCGTGATAGGGTTTTCGAGGTCATCTTGAGGCAATGACGTCATGTGGGTTGTTGTGGACAGACCTACGAAGGTAGCTCACTTTTTTCTGATCAAGGAGACCTTCGGAGTTGACGAGATCGGAAAGTTGTATTTCCGAGAGATAGTTCGTATTCATGGGGTCCCTTGTTCTGTCATTTCAGATAGGGACGCCCACTTTACGTCTCATTTCTGGCAGAGTTTTCAGAGGGCACCGGGTACACAGGTTCTTCTGAGCACTGCATAACAACCCCAGACTGATGGCCAGTCAGAGCGTACGATAAAGGTGCAAGAGGACATGCTGCGTGCATGTGTCCTGGACTTTGGGGGCTCTTGGGAGAAGCATATACCCCTAGTGGAGTTTTCCTATAACAATAGTTTTCAGGAAACTATTGAGATGGAACCATATGAGCCTTTATATGGTAGGCCATGCCGTTCACCTTTGTACTGGTTAGAGGCAAGTGAGGCAGCTTTACCGGGGCCACAGCTCGTGCAGGAGACATCTGAGCAGGTCCAATTGATTTGGAAGCGGATGGCTACCGCGCAGTCTCGACAGAAGTCATATGTTGATCTCCGTAGATTACCTTTGGAGTTCGTGGTTGGGGGTCAGGTTTTCTTGCGTGTTTTACTGAGGCTGGGACATAAGCAGATCAGGAGGCAAGGTAAGATTTCACTGAGGTATGTGGGGCCATTCGATATTCTAGAGAGAGTCGGGATGGTTGCCTATCGGTTGCAGTTATCGCAGTGGTACCGAACCATGCACGATGTCTTCCACATGTCTCAATTGCACCGCTATCATTCATACCCGTCTCACATCTTTCAACCCGAAGAGGTTGAGCTGGAGGCAGATGCTTCCTTTGAGGAGCATCCGATTCGTATTGTTGACAGGAGCACAAAGGTTCTCTAAGGCCGGTCAATTCCTCTCGTGTGGGTGCTATGGAAGCATGGTCAAGTGCAGGATGAAACCAGGGAGTTGGAGACCGATGTACGTGCTCAGTGGCCAGAGTTGTTCATGGCTATATATTCTCCACCCTTGGAAGGGAAATTCAGGGATGAATCGCTATAAGGGGGGAAGTTTGTAAGAACCCGGTTCTTATTTTTGAGGTACAAGATTATTTTTTTCTATTTTCCTTAAGTGTTTTTGAGAAAATATGGAAAATTGGAAAAAATACTAAATTTTGGAACTACACACCGTGTACTTTTACACATGTAGTGTACTTTTGGACAAGTGGGATTGATACATGGGGCATGTTGCCATGTCGATGACGAAGGTTGTAGAACCGACTACATGTCGTGTAGTGGTACAGTACACGCCGTGTAGTCAGTCGGCATGCCGAAATAGTAAGGCGGTGGAGCAGCCGCCAGCTGGGAGACAGGACACGCCATGTACTCAGGAGTACATGCTATGTACTCAAGTCGATGGATGAACAGTATGGTGGTTCCGCAAGAGGAACAGTTAAATGAAGGAAGTACAAGCCGTGTACTTTGTTTTTTCACATAAATCAGTAGTAGCCTCCCCTGTTCACATGGAAGGTTTAGATCCAGAGGAAGGAGCTCAGGAGGAAGACCGAATCTTCATGGATCAACCGATCGAGCGTGGGGAATCAGTTTCTGCCTCAAATGATCTTGTTGGAACCGTGCGGGTAATCCCTCTCTTCTCCTAGCATGTTACTGACCAATTCTTCTCCTAACGGGAGTTATTGGAGGTTGAATGAAAGTTTTCTTACCTCAAATCTATGTCGTTCTTGGGCGTTTCTGGGATCGACAATCATGTATACTGTTGGTTGACGTATAAGGTAGGTTGCTTGGTGTTTATTTTCCAACTATTGTGCGTTTTTGCAGGTTTTTGAGCTACGAACCCATATTTAGGGTGTCGTGAGGCTGAGGTCGTGGCTATATTGAATACCTCGAATTGTATAGGTAATTAAATGTGATATTAAATTGTTTTTTGGGATCAGTGCTTGGATCCAGGACCACCCCGGGGGTGCGTTTCTCTATTTAGCTGTTTGGCCAGGATACCCGAGGGCATGCCATGTTTAAATTATGAATTACTTTTGCCTTGAGAGAAATTTTATGTAAAGTGAATGTTTATATGTTGGGCATGGACCAGTTACTTGTGCATGAGGGTGGTGTTTTACTATAGCCTGAGGGCGTGATTGTATTAGCCTGAGGGCAATGTACTATTTCTCCTGAGGGAAACCTTTCATGCCTGGGGGCTTGAATTCTGTGCCTGAGGGTGACACTTCATACACTTGAGGGCAATTTCTATTACAACTGAGGTCTATACCTGCGGGTTGGATACTAATTACCTAAGGGTGAGATTTTGGTTGTCGGAGGATGCTTACTGCTTACTTATAAATTCACTGTGGTATTTTTCTTAATTGATTAAATGAATAATAAAATGGAAATATAACTGGTAGTTAGTTACTTTTGAGTACTGCATACTTTATTGCATTTTACTACTGCACACTGTTGGTGTATGCTTACACACAGTTGGGCACGAGCCTTTGGTGGGTGTCTAATGAGAAATGTTTCTCACACCCTGTTTGGGTCATGCTTTTCGGATCACACAGATTACGTTTCTGCAGGTGTAGATAGGGGAAAGAGTCCCTATACAGGTAATTGACTATTGTTGAGGAGTAGGAGGTCATGGGACCAAGCTTAGGTTCGTGATTCCGCTGCCAGCTGTTTTTTCTTTGTTTTGCTGTAATATGCATTTTGATGTACTATATTGATGTATAACATGTTCTGGCTATTTTCTTAGAACTTGAGACATGTAGAATCATTGTTTATATATTGTTGGATATATCCACTGCTGTTGTTATTTCAGTTGTGCATGGTTTACTATTTCTGCTTTTTATTGTATGTTTATTTTTTATTCCACTGTGCAACACTTTGACAAATGAGGGCATAGTTTCCCCACTATCAGATCTGGGCCCTCGCTTCTAGTCGGTAGCCTCTGGCATTTGGGGAAATGCGCTTGAGGTCATGTGGTGAACCGGGTTCGGGGCACCCGTTGAGTGGCACCCGAAACCGGGACATTACACAAAACAACCCCATAACTTTTAGACCTTAGAGTGGCATATCAGCGATTTTCTCCTAGTGAATCTGGGATGACATCAAGATATGGAAATGATCATCTCATTCAGAGGAGTACACTAAGAGTAAACCAAGAACATCAGTCGAACCACTACAGGTCGCCTCTTTACAATAGATTGGATTCACCCAGTGATGCATCAAAACCTGAATTCTAATTCCTATACCACCTAAGGAATTCATGTTCCTTTATGATTTATAACAAGAACTCTTCTAAAAATAACAGAGTTTCCAAAGGGTTGTGCATACTTCCAACCTCATCAAGTTCATTCTTCCAAGAAAGAACTGACACATACACCATAATTGATGTGACGCTACCCACCTTAGGAGTGTCCATGTCATCGAAAGAAAATACCAACCACTCACATGTGTGCTAGCTCAGAAACCCCATTAAAACATGTTTTACGCTAACTGAACCACGATAACCACTTCAAACAATTGGAATGAAATCTCAAACTTAAGCTGACTGGTGTGTCAAAACATCCATGTCCTAGAAATTCATCCCAAATAGTTGGGTGAACTTACCATAAATCCCTTTTCACCTTACTGAGAAGTTGAAATGAAAACATAATCAACAACATAAATCTCACAATTAAACTGAACACTACTAGTTATTTACATTTTTAAACACTCGATGGGTACTGCGTATGTCAACACATTTAACTCTAAGTTCACAAAATCCAATGACACATTATCTCACACAAAAATTTACTCAGAACATGAAGTACCGAGCTATCTATCACTAATGTGAAAATATGTTCACACGACCTCCTAAATAGCTGACCATGCCCGAAGCATGTCTAAAACACTGAACCATGCATTCCCCGATGCTTGTTCCATCACCAAGAATTAAGTTAACACAACCACTCCTCCAAAAAGGGCTTCTTTTAAAAACCCCAAATTCCGAATTGGGACAGCAACACCAAACAAAAACAACATCAAAATCTCATAGTTTAATTAAGTCATCAGGATCTAAAGGTTATACCTACCATGGGATAGCCCCTTACAAAGAACATGTGTCAACCCTATCCCTTGGTCACAAAAAAAAAATTAAAACAAGGCTTAAGAGAGCTTTTTTTCATTTAAGCCAATGCTAAAAGAAATAGCCTATAGATGACACTCACATTTCCATTCGAAGGCATACCACATAAAACATTTAAAACTACCCCTCCACTGGGGTTCAAACTGAGGACACCACTTCATGTTCCAACTTTAAATCCATTCACTAAATTCATTTCCACCTTAATGAATTTGAAATAATTTTTAACAGGCCACAAGTACCATTTCAAAAACAAGGCACATGGTTTTTAAACAACTCCCCATGTGAAAAACAGACAAGTTATGAAAAAATATCTTTTTAAACATTTAATGTTGAAAGGAATTCCATCTCAAACAAGAAATTTAGCATCTAAATTCTTTTTAACCAAATAGAGAACTCTGAGGGTCCCATTTATACAACTCGGGTTCTTCAAAAAGTAACCCCATAACAATTCATTTCATAAAAACGTGCCCCAACTGACCTACTTGGGTCCATTTTGGAATTTTGATGAATTTACCAAACACTTTCACAGTATAGCATGCTCATAAGAATAATGGTCCCTGGATATGAGTGGCTATCTACCAATCCATAAAGAGACCAAACCCTTTACTGGTGGCATTTGGCTCCCATTTAATCAAATCAATTCATTTATCTTTTTTATTATAAAATCCCTTTTTAAATTGTTTGAATACAGGGGTTACCCTTTTACAATTTATAAGGTGACTATAAACCTTATAACTGAATGTTTCCCCATTGTAAACAGAACCAATAAATTTTGGATCATGCAACCATTTTCACATATCAAAACCATCTCTAGCATGTTATCATAAGCAGTAACACAAAAGAATCATATAACACTGACTCATGGAATAATATAAAAAAAATGCAACAATAAGAGTTAGTATGGAATATAATCAACTATACATGTCATACAAGTAGGCATGTTATAGGAAGTCAAAGGAAAGGCATTACACTCAAGGCACACATCCAAAATTACCAGGCATCCCACTAATGAAAGTACAAGGAATATGAATTTTTAAGTGCCCAATATGATTCATGTAAGGATACATCCTTTCCATATCAGTCTAAGAGAAAATTTAAAAAACTTTCAGAATCAATAAACATCAGAAAAAACACCAATCACCCAAGGTGGAATCATATCAACTGTAATAGTGAACAATATAAACAGTAATTCCTAGCTTTGACCACTACGTCATTCACAATATGTGGGGTGATTAGTCCCAAGCACAAATATCTACTAGGTGCTGACACATTGCTAGTCTCACGTCTACCATCCCAAATAGTAAGAAAGAGGGAAAAAAATTCTCTTATACCACTTTGTAACATCCCATCCCAGGTGACTACTAAACTAATAGCCAGACCGGACACCACATAACCCCAAACGCATCTCCCTATACGCCAAAGGCTTCTGCATAGTAACAATGGTGTAAGGACAGTTAGTGGGGAGACAATACCCTCATATTCATAGTTTACAACGGTAAACCGATAGTAATATCATGAAATGAATATCAACAAAAACAATATAAAAAAATAACTAAATAGTGGAAGATAATTGAAATATCAATGGAATCTAAAAAATGGACAACTCCAGTTTATAAAATGCATGTATTTCAATTATGATACAATATTCAAAAGTAGTAAAAAAGAAGCATGATTTAAATCTCAGCGTAGAAATAACGAAAAGACCCCAAGCCCCTAGGGAAATATCTATGAGCATACCATGCTCTGGCTCGGTCCCTTTTTCCTAACTCCTAGGTACAAGAGAAAATAACATAAGAATAGGTCCTCAATATTAAAAAAAGAAGAGTCTACTCAGGAACCAATGATACTCGATCTAGGTGTGAGATAACTTCTCAATAGGGAGGAACCAAATTCATCACACCCAAAACAATATATGATATATGTAAACAAGTATTGTGATGGTAAACACCATGGTAGTAAATATGAATAAAAAATTCCCATGGCATGTAAACTACTAACAGTAATACCAAAATATCCCCTCAAGGATCCCTACAGAAGTTAGTAAACCTCCTACAACAAGGCATCTATAAGTAATGCACATATA
Source organism: Viscum album (assembly GCA_963277665.1). Taxonomy (NCBI): domain Eukaryota; kingdom Viridiplantae; phylum Streptophyta; class Magnoliopsida; order Santalales; family Viscaceae; genus Viscum; species Viscum album. The sequence continues at coordinate 435,051,137 of OY728158.1, read as the reverse complement.
AATAACATGTCCTATACTTTCATCCAAACATGTCATACCATCAATACATTATTGTATAACCACATATCACAATTTACCTTGGTTAAGTTGTGTATTCTAGAATAAAAGATACCTCATGGTATTTTTGTATAAAGAAGTGTAGATCACAAAGGGCCAGATCCAAAGAACTAGTCCAAGGTATCTATAAAATAATTCTAGACCACAATGTTTTTGATCCAAGTAACTCATCCAAGGCATCCACATCGGGTCCCATGGGAATCCTAGTGGACAATCGGTGTAGGAATTAGTTGGAGTCCTAAGAGCATGTACACCAACATGTCCTACTTGAGTCCAATCAAGCCAGATCCATAGGGTTGCAAGGCCCGAGGAATCCCACAAAATCAAGACCAAAGGGGAATAATCAACCCAAGGCATCCAATAATGCATTCTATATCCATGGGGAGTAGTCCATGGAATCAATCAAACCGCCATTAATTTCAAATCATTTATCAAATTAAACCATATGAGTAAACCCACTCATATAAACCATTCCACTATTTACTATATGAGTATAATCCCTCATATCAACCATTTTACAATTCCATTCCATATGAGTATACCCACTCATATCATCCATTTCATTATAAACCACGTGTTTACCCACCCATTCATCACAATTTAAATCAAGGATTTAACATAAGAATATGGGTATACCAACCCACATATCTAAACCCATTCATTCATGGAGTTTACCCACTCACAATTATCACAGACCACATAAGTGTACCACTCATGTGATCCCTTCTATTTAAACAATCAATATGGTTATACCCACACATATATCACCCTTTAATAATTAAATATGTCACAAGTCATCCAAAGAGAATACCCTCTCACTTTGAAATTTCACATGTAAAAACATCCTATGAGTTTAACAACTCTATTTCCCTCTGGAATTGGGGATGATCTTATTGATTTAAGATTAAAACATTCCAAGCGGTTTCTAACGGCTTTGTCTATAGAACCGGAAACATCCAATGATTCCATATCCATTTGAACCTACTTTCCAAAGGTAGGCGCTCATTAGTTGTGGACTGATGAGGCTTAGTAATTTTCATTGGTCGAGAGGATGGGAAGTCAGACTAGTCACACCTTTTTGAGGGGAATTATTATATAATACGAGACTCTCTTTATATATTTAAGTTATGTTCGTGAATCCTTACTACATTACCAAGTTCAGAATAAGTTTTCCTTTAGATCTGACAATTAATGATTGATATGTAGGAAATTTGGAGAATCTTTTATATGTATTTGAGGTTCTTCATCGATAGAGAATCAACTGTATTTGTTATAGATTCGTAGTCAATGGTATCCTTTGATACATAAAAGTCTCTTGGTGATTATGATGACCATACTGGTTTTAAAGCCACTCAGTGGGGCACTTGAAGTTTATTGTCATTCAGAAGGACATTGATTATTTCAGAGTTGGGATCATACCCGCAGATGGGCTACCTACATATCCTTTGTTTAGGAAAAGGAATCAGAACCCACTTAGTTCAAGTAAGGGAATATTACTTTTATTATTGACGGCTCAAAGAAAGATGTCATAATTACTTTTACGCTCTAAGCTCACGTGAGTTATGCTCGGTGTGAGAAATAAGAGGTATTGGTAAAACTAGACAATTGTTCCATGAAAGATGAAATCATAAGAAATGATATGGGGATTATATATGTATGACTGCCCAAACAGATGAAGATTAATATTTTCTTCAGGTAAGAAAACTAGGAACAAGGTCCATAAAGGTATATGTACTTTATGAAGACTTGGATACTCTAACTTGAGGCTTACTCCTAAAGAGGAGGCCCAAATTAGGAGGGGACATATGATATGGTTTTACTCCTGAGAAGGAAGCCCAGATCAAAAGGAAATTTATATTAGTTAAGAGAAAATTAAGGGACTTGGGGCTTACTCCTAAATAGGATGCCCATATTTGAAACTGGGGATTACTCCTGAAAAGAAAGCCCAGGTTAAAATATTTATGGTTGGGGCTTACTCATAAGGAGGATTCCCATATTTGGGAATTTTAAGATTGGGGCTTACTCCTAAAGAGGATGCCCAGATTAGAGGACTTGGGGCTTAACTCCTAAGGAGGATTCCCATACATGTGGACATTGAGACTAGGGCTTACTCTTGAAAAGTAAGCCAAGGTTATAGAGGACTTGGGGCTTACTCCTAAGGAGGATGCCCAGATTAGGGGACTTGGGGATTACTCCTAAGAAGGATGCCCAAATTTGGGAATTATGACTGGGGCTTATTCCTGAAATGGAGGCCCAGGTTAAGAGAATCTTGCATCTTAAAGGATGTGGTTAAATGAATGAAATCTCAATATTTAGTGAAAAAAAGATGTGTAAATCACTAGGTTTTGAGAGATATTCCACAGAATTCCTTTCAGATAAGGAAGTCAATAATAAAAACATGCCATAAATGGATTTGAAGAAATTCTTGAATACTGAATCTTGAATAGGAGAGGTAGAATGGTATAAGAAGGGTGAAATGGGAAAGAAAGTCACCCAAAAAGGCAGGGGCACGCAAGTCTTGGCAGGCGCGTAGGTACTGCGTGGGCGTGCATGTCCTGGTCGCGCAGGTATACCTTCGCGACACATGGGTACTTGCGCGATTGTTAACCAGTAGTGTAATACTTGGGCGATCCTTGAACAAAGCCTTAAGAATCATCCTGAGGTACTTCCAGAAGAGAGGCACACAATTTTTGGTGAAGGAGAAGGGTGGCTCACAAGTATGTTCATTTCCCTTCAGGGTAAAACACCTTAGGCGCGCAAGTGTTAGTGAATTCTAACACTTAGACCTTACTCCTCTTGTCTAGACCTTCCATTATAGGTAAAGAATTACCTGAGAAGTGTTCAGAAGACCTGAAGAAGAGACTTGGGCGTTTAGAGCTCTGTATCTGAACTCTGGAAAAATTCCTCCTAAAATGGGTGGCCCACAGGGTCTATTTATAGGTTGGAGAAGACCCCTGGCAGTTATCACATAGGGCGCGCAAGTCACTTGCACGACCATTAGGCTTCGTGCAGGTGGACTTGCGCAACCGTGATAGAACTTGCGCGGTGCATGTGCTTTTCAAGCCTTGTTCATGCCTTTGTCGATTTTTGATGTTTTCTTCAAAGGTTGAATGAATTTGTGCTAATTCATTTACCTTTACATTATTTTGGACTCTGTGATAAAAAGGAGAATCAAAAAAAGTCCCCCCTCAGAGTTGGATCCTAAAAAATGAGGATGTGACTCTGAGGAAAAGAAGAAAACCAAAGGAAAGGCGGCACATAAGTATTCAGTGCGCAACACTCATTGCGCAGGTGCGAGTCACGCAGGGCTGGAGCGCGCCAGCTGTAGGCGCAAAGGTGGGTAGCCTGGCCTATAAATATGCAGTCATTTTCCACGCATAGCATCTGATTTCCGGATTTTCGAGCTCTTGTCACGCAGGTCCCCTTCGCCGCGCAAGTTTCTCGTTTTCCGCTGTTTCATTGCTGTCATGCTATTGTCAAGGTAATAGGACTTGCGTAGTGATACATGCGTGCCAAAAACTTGCACGACACATTAACACTTTCACGACACATCCATACTTGCACGCCAAGTTTAGACTTGCGCGCCTTAATGCCTTTTCCATTTTTCTGAAATTCCATCACAAAGTTTATGAAAAATAAACTTACTTAAGAGTTTATTTATTTCACTTTTGTGAAGAATCAATGGCTCTTAGAACCGAAATAGCTGATGAACTGGCTAGCAAGAGGATTGATGATATGATGAACATCATTGGCCACGATTATTATACTGTCAAAAGTAGCACTCTTCTAGATTTGGCTATGTATCTGAAGAAATATCATCGCCACTTCCCCCAAAGCATTTATTTGCCTTTGTATGGCTATGGTCATTTACGAGAAGTTACTATTCCAGAAGCGAAGCACTATCTCCCATTTTCACGGTTTCAGAATTATACCAACTTTGCTTTAGCGAATATCTCACGCGGAGGAGTATTTCTAAGTGCTGGAACAGTGGAGAAGGCCCACATGATGCATCATAGCCCTTGTACGCCAGATTTGAAACCTCATATGCCTGAGCTACAACCACATTGTCATCTTTTAATCTTCTGAAATGCTCAGATGGATCAATCCAAAGGCTGGAAGAAAATTTGGGACTTCCTTCCTGGGGGCGGTGTGAAGCCAACTTGGATGTGGGTATACTGGGTGTGACAAACCTGTACAGAGTTTGTCGAGGATCTGAAAGGAGTGGAAATATATGAAGCTGTCTGGGTTGGGAAAACATATGTTTATAGACTTAATAACTTCATGCCAGAAATACTCAGCCACTGGATCCCAACAAATAATTCTTTCCATCTGAATCATGGAGAAGTAGGCATCAGTCTGTGGGATGTCCATAAGATCTCAGGGGCTCCGATTTTGGGCGACATGTATGATGAATTCATTCCTCCCAAGGTGACTTGGAATGATTCAGAGAAGACTCCTGCTTTAGCTCGGGAATTATTTAAAATATTCCACAGTCTCAAGAGTTTAGAGACCTCGTTAACTCATTCTTGAAAGGATATTCATCTGGAGGAGTGGATGAATATATTTCTTATTGAGAAGAAAGAGAAGGAACCAAAGGAGAAGGAGCTGAAGGAGAAATGATCCACGAAAAATAAATCCAAGTATAAGAGGCCAAAACTTCCTACCACCTGCCCAAAACCTGAGAAGAGGGGTGCTCTTGGCACATTCTGGACAACTCTAGAAGAAGGAGAGTTATAGAAGTGGGGATATGAGGTGAATCAAAGGATCCCAAAGAAGACTCATTTGGAGGGCTTCATGTCTATGTGGCTCAGCGTTTATCTCTTGCCAGTCATGGATTTTAAGGGAGGCATTAGGCCAGGGACCTTCGTCATTGCGGAAAAGTTGGTTGAGGGAAAAATGGTTGGGTTGGCTACACCCATTTTAGAAAAGATTCAAAGGAGTTTACTTCATGTATTCAAGGGTAAATATCCTTTAATAATAGTTGGACCATTCCAAGTTTTATGGGGATGGATCACCACTCACTTCAGGACTTACAATGTACAGAATGGATTAAAAATTCTTGGAAGTTCTTTCAGGCTGTCAGTGCAAGAATTATCTAGAGTTGCTCCATTAGATGTTAATTCCTATGACATGAAAGTGAGGATGAGAATGTTTAAGGAATTAAAATTCGTTCCCTATGGAAATATTCCAACCGGGCGGTCTGTTGATGATGGAATAACCAATTTGGATCTGAGGGCATACATGCTAGCTTGTAGAGATGGTGTGCTAGTTGCCAAGATTGATGGAGAAATTATATGTGAGGACAATGCTCCATATAGATTTGAATGTCAATTCAAGTGTCTGTAAAGGATTTCTGTATCTACCCCAGTACATGTTAGGTTAGAAAAACATCCGATGGTTGCTCAGCAACTGTGGCTGCTGACGTCAAGGGAGAAGACTGGGTTGGTATTTGATCTACCAGTTGAAAAAGCTGCACATAACCTGACTACATGGTATGCCGAGCACTGGATAGCATCATACCACAAAGGGGTGCTGAATCACCCAGTTTATCAAGTGGGGAAAAGGAAGAGGTCTATAGAGAAAGAAGACCTTCCTCATAAAGGTGATGCTTCCCCGCCTGAAGCTGATTCGCCAGATTCCACTTCTAGGACTGATTCACCGGATTCCCATGATGGGGATGATGAGGCACAACAAGTGGAAAAGCAGCCTCGTGCCCGATATAATCCTCTGGTTAGAATCAAGAGACCTACTCCATCAACTCCTGGTGAGTTACTTCATTGTGGTAATTTAATCACTGCTACTTTATAAAGCAATAAGTCTTATTTTTTTATTCTCTATCTGCCGTTGCAGGAGCCGGGAAAAAACTGAAATCAAAGATTGTAGGACCTTCCTCACAACCTTCATATCTAAGACCAGAGGCTGTCTAGTTATGGAAGAGTTTATACTATGATAGTGAGACTGCCTGGCTGGATTTGTGTGAGGGCCTACAACTTCCTGGAATAGGAAATATTCTGGCTTCTACAGATATCCAATATGAGGATAACCCTAATGAAGTGCAGGCTTACATCAGAGATCTGGAAATGATCATATATGCTACTGATGAGTCTGTTCCTGTCACCAGGAGGGTGAAGGAATTGATTTATCGTGGCGCCGCTGAGGGGACTGATGAGGAGTGGCTCGATTATGTGGCTCCTGAAGATGTAAGTTTTCTTTTCTCATTTGCTTTGAAACTTGATTTCAGTTGAAGAATTTTTACTTAAGGAAGTTATTTTTTCATCTTGAAGCTTTAAAAGAAAATAACTACTGAGGTTCCTTCGCCAGAGTATAGCCCTGGTGGTACTGCCATCGGGGTTGCTGATGAATCTCCTTGCGAACCGGGCGAGATATCTCCAGGACAGCAGGCCATGAATGAGGATCTGGCAACGACTTTTCATTCTCCAATCAAAGTGCCAATAAGGGAGACTGCTGATACTCCCAAAAAACCAAATAATCAAAGGCAACGAAGGAGGAAGTCCACACCTAAATGCTTCATTAGCAGCAGTAAGTCCTTCGGGTAATCATGAGACTATACCCATGAAAAGGTTGCTCATATTTCGGGGGATTGCAGGGGCTTCTTCAATTTCCCCCATGAGGGAAAGGACTAATCCTCCTTCAAGGACCACATAGGGTGCTATGGAAGAAACACAAATTCAGGCTGACTTGGATGCTCCTGGAGAAGAGCCAGCATCTGTTCCCAGTATCCCTCCTTCTGCTGTTGCAAGAAGAGAAGAACCTGTTTCTGGTAAGTTATCAATGATTCATTAAAATGTTGAATGAAACATCGACTGACTTCCATTCTATGATACTTCAGGTTCAACTCCTGCATTAGAGCTTATGGCGGCTATTGCAACTGATGCCGTGATTTTATCCGAAGATGCTGTCCAGGGTCAGGGGCCGCAGGACATACGTTTCCAAGAAGACACATCCAATGCTCCCACTAGTGAGACTAACCAATATTCTGAAATATCATTGGATGAAATGATGAATCGTGGCATGTATTTCAAAGAGTTTTATGATCATTCTAAGTTATCATGTGATTTAGAAGACCTTGGGCATGAGTGTTATCCTTCACCCAATAAAGATTTTTATAATTTACACTTCTAATCATGACTAAAAATAATATGCTGTTCCATCCCTAGAAGCTACTGAACTGCCAATGCCTGAAGAGGGTGTAGACATTAATGTTAACCCTACTATTGTAGAAACATTAGCTCAAGTAGAGATAAACCCAATAAACCCTCCTGATACCCATCTTGAAGATCCTGTTGAGACTGGGAAAGACAGGGAGGAGTCTTCTCAGGTTGATGATCTACCATTGGGTAAGGGATAACAATATTTGTGATTGTACTTAATTTGCAAGACAATCGATTCTTTTGTTATCCTTTGAAACTAACCAAAGGTTTCAATTAATTATGCAGGGCCATCAACTGTAGTGGCTATATATAGAGGTGAGTCCTTAGCCTCTGCCCCAATGGGAATTGAAAGAGAAGAATCATAGGTCAGGGGGGAAGGAGCAGAACATGGCACTTCTTTAAGTGAATTAATCCCAGATTACATGCCCCATGTGATAATGATGTTGAATCATACCCAGAGGTGCTTAAGGCGCTTAGCTTTTCATGACGCAAGGCATGGAAAAACATATGGAAAATCATATCTGAGGTTCCTTTAGAAGATCTGTCGTCAAAGATTTCCTAGTTGTCGTCCCAGTTCATCATGCTAGGACTTGGCAGCTTTGGATACCAAGAGATCCATACCGCGGTGAAACAATTCATCTTCAGGATGAAGCAGGAGCAAATGTGTCGCAAAGATTTGACCAGGGTGAAACTGTCAGTTAACATTGGCAAATTTGAGGCTGCAGTATCCCGATCTGAGGCTGATTATGCTGCCAAGATGAAGGAGCTGAAGCATAAAATCAAAGAAAAAGCCGTCTAGCAGGTGCATCTCCAGCAACAGTTAGATGCTATTATTGGGGAACTTGACCAGCTCAATAATTCATTGAAGGGAGCTCAAATGAATTGTATGAAAGCCATTTTAGATTCCAAGAAGGCACTCCATCAAGCTGAGAAAGGTGAATCTAGTCGAATGCACGAGCTTCATGTAGCTGCCGATGAAGCTCGGGATGCTGTACATCAAGTGAAGACTTATGTTGACAATCTTATGTAATTTCCTAAAAAAGAGAAGAGGATCCAATCTATGGATGTCCCTCTAATTGTTGTGCATAAAATGGAAATAATTCTCTCATCTTTAATTACTTGTGCACGTATTTTCCCGCTACCTGATTTAGATTTTACCTATGCCAATGGGCCTAGTAAGCATAGTTTGATTTTTTCTTGGATTATTATAAATAACCCTACAATCTTTGGATATTTTAAATGATCAATATTACCTAAATCATACAAAATATATGTTTATTGAGATAGAACTTGACATTTATTCAGAGTTCCTTTGACTTTTTTGGGTAGTTTAAAGTCATGCACGTCGGACATAAAGAGGAAAATGTTTAAGGTCGAAATAGCTTTGGCCGAATGAATTAGAATTAACTCAATTCCTTGAAAATTCATCTGAAAACATATTAACATACTCAAGTATGAGGGAAAATATGTAAACTATGACTAAAGAATATTTGAATCTGAGGAATGATATGAAAAAGAGCTAAAAAGGAATTAGAAGAAGTAGTTACCAAGAATGAAGTTACCATTATTTAACAAACCTGTTAGGGGGTTGAATTATGCAGGTCCACCTAAGGGCATTGGCTTCATAGTCAAATAAATAGCATCTTTTGGCTGACAGGTCCGTTATGTATACTACTTATGCAAGGCCACCTAAGGGCACATGCTGCATAGTCAGGAAAAATAACTCTTAGAAATTTACTTTCCTAGTGCTAGAGAGCCAGTGAAAGTTTATGGAGATTCAAATTTTACAAAGTATAGAGTTTTCTGTACGGAAAGAAGTACTTGAATATGGAGAAGATATTTCCAAAAAAGATTATCGAAGAACTAGATGAATATCACTCCTACGAAGGTCTGACCCAAACGTAGGTAAGGAGAATATAAACCATAGACTTGAATACTTTCAGATCATGAAAAAGGATATGGGAAAAATATGTTAAGGATGAATATTTTTGCGGATCCCTACATATTGTCATTTAAGAAAAATAAGGACAAAATAGGTTTTCTTCCCAAGAATGAAGTTACCAGTATCCGAAAAACTCGTTAGGGGGTTGAATTATGCAGGGAAACCTAAGGGCATTGGATGCATATTCAAATAATAACATCTTTTTGCTGACAAATATATTATGGAGATTATTTATACAAGGCCACCTAAGGGAACGTACTGCATATTCAGGCAAAAGAACTCTCAGAAGATTGACATTTTTGTAACTAGAAGTCAAGAAAAGGGTTATAAAGATCTGAAAATATTTAAGGTTAGGATTATGACACATAATGATGCGTATTGTCCAATGTATGCATAGATACACAAATCAATACTAACCATAATCATGTTGTGGCTGGGTCCTGAATGGAAATGTCGGACTTCACTACGTATCCCATAAGGATGGGAATCAAGACATACATAGTTCTTGAACTACAGTTTAACGTTGTGTGGGACAAAAGGATTGGAGATCTTAGTTTAGGGTCACAGATCTTGGACCATTGTATGAAACACACAGTGTGTGCTTTCATGGAGAATTTTCAGCCAAGGGACTGAAAGTGGAATTTGGGGTTAGGCCCAAAAAGGTTTGGGGCTGGATTTGAGGGACACTCGAACGTCCTACATATCCCATAAGGATGGGAATCAAGCCCACATAGTTCTAGAAATACCCTCTATACAAATTTGGTTCGTGCAGGTGAAGGGTGAAAGTATACTTTAGTGCAATGATGGTTTGACCAAAAATAAAAGGTTTGGGAATTTCCATGTATGCACGTAGTCTTTGGAATGAATCATGATTGAAAAATCAATGTAAATAATGATTCCCTCTTTGGTGAGGGTATCAAAGAATATTGTAGTTTATTGTCATACTGGACAAAAGTGTTGTATAGTTTTAACGTCGTATAGCAAGGATGGAAGTGAACCAATGTAAAGATATTGATTCTAGGGGCAGTTTCACGAATCAACATCGTATGAGATGGAGTTGAACCGATATGAAGAGATAGGTTTTGGGCTTGAACCTTGGGAGGTTGCCTACGTACCCATCCTAGAAGGAAAGGTTCGAAGTCCGCGTAGTTCAATTAAATAATGAATTAGTGATCACGTTGTTCTTGGGGACAACGATCTAAAAAATAGTGTTGGGACATACACATGGCTAGTATCCTAGAGATAGTGTTATTGTTGAAGTTTTCTCTAAGCTCACGTTAGTCATACTCGGTGTGAGAAACAAGAGATAGAAACAACCTTAACGATACACAGTTTAATGTCATGTAGGACATATGAAGGGACTATACAGTTTAAAGTCCTGCAGTTAGGACTATTGGTGTTGCACATTTTAGTGTCATATAGCAGGGACAAAATATAGTGTAACATCATGTTGGATGTATTAAAGGATTTTCTGTACAGTTTAGCGTCATGTAGGTAGGACGATGGGGAAAATACAGTTTAATGTCATGTTGGACAAAAAGAGGATTGTACAGTTTAATGTCATGCAGTGAGGACAAAAGAGTACACCATTTAACATCATGTTGGACGTATTAGGGACTTTTTCACAGCTTAACGTCATGTTGGATGAAAAAGGGACGATACATTTTAGTGTCATGTTGGACGTAAGTGCCAATAGTTTATAGTCGTATGCATGTACCGTTGATGGTTATGCAGTTTAATGTCTTGCTGGACATAAGAGACTTATGTACAGTTTAGCGTCATGTAGTTAGGACGTCACAGTTTAACGTCGTGTGGGACGTTAGTAATATAAATAGTTTAAGGTCATATGTATGGACCGCTGCTGTATATTTTAACGTCATATAGCAAGGATAATGAAGGGGATAAAGTTTAATGTCATGTTTTCTGGACATGATGAGCAGTTTTAATGTCATGCAGGATGGTGGTGCAGTTTAAGGTCATACTAGACCGTGGATGATATATTTTGTGTTTATACAAAATACTTCTTCAAAAATCTGGCATTGGTTGGAGTAGTGATGAGTTCTCCATCCATCGAGATTAATGAATAAGCTCCATTGGAGTAGACCTTATGTATTGAGTAAGGTCCTTCCCATTTTGGCTCAAGCATGGGAGGATTCTTTCCTAGTATCATTGGAGTTCTAGGAACTAATACCAATTCTCCCTGAGTGAATGAATGAAGACTAACTTTTTTGTTGAAAGCTCATGCTATTCGATTCTGATAGACTTCCAAGTGGTGAAAAGTGCACAATATTTTCTCATCTAACCGTTCCAATTCATTCAATCACTTTTGAGATTGTTCATCTATAGATGACTGATCACAAATGGCTACTCTGAGCGAGGGTAGTTGAACTTCAATAGGCAAGACTGCTTCTGTTACATATACCAGTGAATATGGAGTTGACTGCATTGCAGTGCGGGTGGTAGTCTGATAAGCCCATAAAGCATGAAAGAGTTTATTAGGCCATGAATTATTATCTCTATCCACCAACTTTTTGAAGTATATTGGAAGGAGTCTTGTTGAAGGCTTCTATCTGGCCATTGGCCTCTGTATGATACTGAGATGAATGATTGGATTTGATGTTGTATTCTTGATACAACTTCTTCACCTCGGATGAATAGAAGTTGGTGCCATTGTCCCTCAATATGGTATGAGGGACACCAAATATGGTAATGATGTTAGACTTGATGAATCTAACAATGCATTTAGAACTGACTTCCTTGAGAGGTACTACCTCTGGCCATTTGGAAAAGAAATCAGTAGCAGTAAGAATATACTTAAACTACTTGGCCGTAGCTGAAGGGTAAGGTCCCAACACATCCATTCCCCATGTGGAAAATGTACACATGTATTTAGCTGTATAAAGTAACTCTAGAGGTTGATGAATGAAGTTGGTATGTACTTGGAATGAATGACACTTCTTTGTGAAATCAACACAATCTTTTATCATTGAAGGCCAAAAGTATCCAAGCCTTCGAACTTGATCAGACAGTCTATGTCCAGACTGGTGGGCACCATAGACTCCTGCATGCACTTCTTTCATGAAAGCCATTGTCTCTTCACCATCAATGAATCTTAAGAGAACTCCATCAAAACCACATTTGTAGACAATTTTCTCTAAGTGATCTGGGCTATCATAAAGTGTAAAATTGACCACACGTCGCCAGATTTGTTCTTTCACGGCTCTATCAGGTGGAAGTATTCCATTTTGAAGGTATTCCCTAATAGGTGTCATCCATCCTATAATATGACCATAAGGTATGGTAATGGGACTAATTTAATTAATTTCCTCTATTGTGATTTGAAAATAAGGTGAAATTTCACGACGGTGGGCAATACTGATGGTTGTCTTGTCCCGATTTGGATCTTCCAGAGCTGTGGCTATATTAGCCAGTGCATCAGCTTGAGCATTTTGTGATCGTGGGACATAATAAAATGTCGGTTCCGAAGGGAATTCCTCCATTAACTCTCTGACTTAATCATACAAAGGGATTACTTCTACTTTTCTGATTGCATAATCCCCATTGACTTGTTTGATTACCAGGTCTGAATCACCTTTCACCTTTAAGTGATTCACTAGTGCTTGAAGCGCCAATTCCAAGCCTGTGATGAGAGCTTGGTATTATGATTCATTATTGGTACCACCTTCCCATAGTAAGAAGGAATAAGGTAACAATGTCTTTTCTAGAGAAATGAGCACAATTCGTAAGCCAACTTTGTTGAATTTAGGATTTTCCATTTTCGTCCATGTTGGACTTCTGGAAGAACCATAAAAATACATTTCCCATGCCTGAGGACTTTCTTGAATAGAGAAGACTTCCTCATCAAGGAGTTCAATATCTGAAGATGTGTCTTCCACTGAAGGGTGTTCATCTAGGAAATCAGCCAGAACTTGGCCCTTTATTGCCTTTTGAGACACATACTGAATATTGAATTACTGCAAAATAACTACCCACCTTGCCAGACGTCCTTTAATCATTGGACGGCTAAGGATGAATTTGACCGGGTTATTACGAGATAACAATTGGACATCGTGATGTTGTATGTAGTGTCTCAACTTTTGAACTGCAAAGATTAATGCCAGGCAGCACTTCTCAATACTTGAGTACCGGGTTTCTGCTTCAAGCATAGTCCTACTGAGGTAGTATAGGCTGTTTTCATTCCCAGCATCATTCTTCTGAGCATGAAAGGCACCCAATGATCACTCTAGAGCTGTCACGTAAGGGATAAGTGGTCTTCCTTCAATATGTGGCATGAGTACTGGTGGACTCAAGAGGTAGTTCTTGAGTATATCGAAAGCTTCTTGACATTCTTCAGTCCACTGGTAAGTGACTCCCTTCTTCATCAATTTGGTGAAGGGTAAACTTTTTCCTGACAAATTGGCGATGAAACGCCGAATATAGGCTAAGTTTCCTTGAAGTCATCTTAATTCATTCAAATTTTGAGGAGGTGACATACCAAGGATTGACTTTTTCTTCTCAGGATCGACTTCAATACCATGATGGCATACAACAAAGTCAAGAAATTTTCCTGAGGTTACCCCAAAAGCACATTTTAAGGGGTTCATCTTCAAATTATGTTGCCGAAGTTTGCGGAATATGACTTCTAAACCAGCCAAGTGATTAGAACATTGTTTGGATTTAACCACCAAATCATCCACATAACATTCAACAAACATCCCTAAAAAGGGTTTGAAGATACGATGCATGGAACACTGATATGTTATGCCTGCATTCTTTAAGCCAAAGGGCATTACCCAGTAGCAAAACACACCTTGAGGGGCTCTAAAGGCTGTGGATTCCTCGTCTTCTGGAGCCATTCAGATTTGATTATATTCAGAATATCCATCCATCAAGGAAAGTGCTTCATATTCAGCTGTTGCATCAATTAAAAGTTCTGTAATCGAACCTGAAAAATGATCCTTAGGACAATACCAATTAAGATCTCTGAAATCGATGAAAACTCTAATTTGGCCGTTCTTCTTTTTCACAGGGACAATATTATCCAACCACTTGGGATATTGAACTTATCTGATGAAGTTAGATTTGATAAACTTATCCACTTCAGCTTCAATTTTGGATGCATAAGTTGGGTGTGTTCTTCTCACGGCTTGCTTAAATCCTCAATGTTCTTCTCGTAAACCCAAATGATGAGTAGGAACATCAGGATCAAGCCCGGACATCTCTGTATAGTTCCAAGAAAATATATCTCTATTTTTCTTTAAAAATGAAATATAAATCTATTGTTCTTCAAGAGTCATGGCCGCACTGATTAAAGCGGGGTGTGGATCTTCTTTTGTACCCAGATTTATTTCTCTGAGTTCATCCATGGTGGTAGAGATACCCTCTTCAAATGCTGGAGGAGCATCTTTGAGATCTTCCTCTTCTTCTTCATCATGTGTTATTTATTCCATTTCTACTCGCATAGTAGATGATAAAGAAAAATTTCCATGATCATAAGAGATGTTAAAATTTGAACATCTTGAAGATGAAGCTTCCATTTCTGACCCAATTGATGATGAAGGGTCTTCCTTGGGAAATAAAGAGGGGATGATGGATTGAGAATCAACATCATTGTTCACCTCCGATGTTGCTATAACTTCTTCTGGCCTGATTGGCGAAGTATAGACTTTCTGGATTTCAGCAGGTTAAATGAAGATGTCACCATTTGGTCTTTCATCACTGCTTGGTGGGTTACCAATTTCTTCCATGTTGTCTGGATCAATTTCCATAATTGACATTATGGATCTTTATATAAGAGTATTTTGATTTGGGTCTATCCTGTAAATTTGACTGATAGGCAACACATAATCTGTACTCACATGTGTAAATGGATTTACTGGAATCTTCTCCAAACCATATAGAGAATTGACTTTGGTAATCTCCTTGGCTATGGATTTATCCTTTCCCTTCATGTGATAGAATTCCACCTCAATGTATTGAGACTCACATGTCTTGAACGAGGCCTTATCACCATACAATGTCCCAATTTGACCATCGAAACAATACTTGAGACATTGATGGTATGATGAAGGGATAACTTCATGTTGATGTAGCCAGGGTCTTCCAAGAAAGATGTTGAAGGCTGAGTCCTGATCAACCACCATGAAATCTGAATTGGATACAAGATCTACAAACTGAGTTCTGAGTGTAACTTCTCCCAGTGGTTCTTGTTCATCTTTATCATATCCTTGTAACATCATGGTAGAAGGAGATAAATAAGATTCTGTGAGGCCCAATCGACAAAGTGTATGAATGGGCATGAGGTTGACTCCTGAACCATTATCAATTAAAGATCTTCGGATATCTACGCCATTAACCTTTCCAGATAAGTACAAAGGTCTAATATTTCCTTGCACGACATCATCTTCATCTTCATCAGTAAAAGATATTACTGCATGGAATTTTGCAGTATTATTCTCTATGTGATAGACTTCATCTGTAGCAATTTCAGTTTCAAACCACTGAGGGCTTGACAAAGCCTCGATGAGTGCCTCCCGAAGATCCTTTGATAAATTCAAAGCATCCAAAATTGATAACATGGATGGTACTTGGGCCAGGTGTTTCAATACATCATACTTTTGATCCAGAGTTCTGCATTTCCTAATAGGAACATGTGGTTTAGAAGGTACCTTGGAAGCATATTCTTTGGAAGTTGATGCATCTTGTATTGGGATAGGAGTTGGCAAATATTCCTCGTTTTGGAAGATTAGACCGATTAGATCCATTTACTTGTTGAGAGGAAAAAGATGGAGCCTTCAATTGGTCTTCCAGAATAACTGTGCTAGGACTGAATTTGCTATTGGTGGAAGCACTTGCTTTTTCTTGTTGAGCTCACTGAAGGGATCTGCCATGAGTTTCTGCTGCATACACAGTTCTAGTAGGGGTAGAATTGGAATAGTGGCTTCTAAAATATCCACGTCTTCCCCTGTATCCTGAGCCTCTGGAACTTCCTATTATTCCTCTGTTTGATACAGGGAATTCAGGCTCATTGAAATAAAAACTGCGATTGGAATATGGATCTGTTAATTGAATCATATTAACAGAACCAAAGATTAAATCTTCATCTGATGAGGACTCTGCTTGACTAGCAAATTTAGGCTGTGCTATTTGGTGGGATGGTGCCCATTACTTCAAAGTAGATGGCATGAAATTTGCCAGATTCGAAGACAACTTAGGCTTTGACACATACTCATCTTCTTCTGGTTGTTCCTCTTTGTTGTAATTATGCCGTTTCTTTGAGGATTTTCCCTCTGATGAAGATGTTTTTACTGCGGCATTCATGGAAGAAGGCACAATTGCTTTCTTCAATTGTGTTCTCTAAATAGCATGAGTTCGGTTGATCATCTTAATGACCATTCAATCATCATATTTTTGTGAATTTTTGCTTTTGACTTCTTGCCACTCGCCTTCCTCCTCTGGAACTGTAGAAATAACACATGCTACTTGAGCTGAAAAACCTTTTAATTTTACTTGTCCCGAGTCGACCATCTTTTGCAGGAGGTCCTTGAAGACAAAACACTTCTGGATGGGATGCCCCAACATTTGATGAAATGGGAAATAATTGGGATGGTCTTCATCTCCTTTCTTTTTTGGCCTCCTGGGCCTTGGCAATTGAACCAAATTATTTTACAGAGCCTAAATGAAGTAGCCAGGAACTTTTTATTTTGGGAAAGAATAAAATTTTCTCTTCAACTCATCAAACTATTTCTGTATTTGATCTCTTTGATTGTCTTGACGAAATGTCCTTTGTTGTTGGTGCTCAAGAGGTGGAGCCCTTCGAGAATATGATGGTTTTGAGGTAGAAGCAGGTACATGTTCTTGTTTAAGAATAATTTTAGCAGTCTCTGCTTTACCCATTCTCCTTCCTAGAGTTGATGGAATTACACAAGATTTAGTCTTAGTCTGTATAAGAGAATCATCAATCTGTTGAGCGATTAAAGTAAGGTCTCGAAACCCTCCTGCATATTTCAAAGGGATCAATGGAGTGCGTAATTCATCACGCAAATTTGCCACACATATTGGCAATAGTTTCTCTTGAGGATGTGCTAAGATCAGAGAATATGTTAATCCCTTCCAGCGAGCAATGAAATAAGAGACTCTTTCATTCTCCCTTTGCTTACAGTTTGTAAGATCGAAAACTATTGTCTTTGGAAAAGATGAGATGAATTAAAGAAGAAATCATTGATGGAGATCTTCCCATCCGGTAATTGACCGGGATTGCAAGCTTGTGTACCAGACAAAGGCTGGTCCTTGCAAGCTTCGCACTAAGCATCTGAGTTTCACTGCTTCTTGCGGCTCCGGAGTTCCCATCATAGGATCGCAATAAGACATGTAATGCATCAAATGCTGATCAGGATTGCATGATCCATTGAAAATAGGGAATACAGTGTTCCCCAAACTTGATGGGGGAGGGATTGCATCTACCCATTTAGGGTAAGCTTTCTTTTCTGGTTGAACCTGCACATTCTTCCCTTCCATAGTCTCTAACCGAGATATCAACGACTCAATGGTAGTTATTAAATTTTGAGAAACATCTGGTTGAACTTGGACTTGGGCAGGTGTAATGACTGGAGTTTGGAAAGGTATGTCAGTTGGTGCTACAACTAATGGCAACACTACCAATTGTTGTTGCACTTGACCCGTAGGATTTGACCTGTGAGGGTGTACTGATAAAGGACTAAATTATTGATCCATCTCAGTAGCCGTAACAAACTCCCTTGGCTGACTGACTCCAGCATGCTTAGGAAGAAGACTAGACTGAATTAGTTCTGCATTTAACCTCCTTAATCCCTTCATCTCTTTCTCCTGTTGTGAAATCCTTTTCCTTAGTGAGTGCGATTGGCCTTCTACAGAGAAAGGATATGTAACCTGATTCTTTCCCTTCCACTTGTTTGATCCCTTTCGAAGAGGGTGAAGTGTGTTACTTGAAGGATTACCTATGTTCAGAGTAATCCTTTGATTTCGTGTACGCACACCTTCTCCATTTGTGTCTATGTGTACATCTTCTTAAGAAGGAACCTCTTCATCTGAATCCCCTGAGTGAGTCTCATCTGGTGGATTAGCAACAATGACATTGATTACATTGATTGATGCATAACGTATCGCATCCCTTCTATCAGCATTTCTGTGATATAGTATTCTTCCATGTCTTTGATGAGACATTTCCTTTTGTTGATTCGATCACTCAGGAACTTCTTGACGATCTGTAATTTGGAGGGAATATCCTAATAATTTGGCTCTTAGTTCCTCCTATGGCTTATTCCCCAATCGAGAGAAGATTGAATTTCGCTGAGGAGGGGATCGATGATTTGAAAAAGTCCTAAGTCTGGTGGACTAGGGCTGTTCCTGCTGTCTTTGCTCAACTTCTCGAATCCTATTTTTTGATTCTGAGGATTGGATTAAAAGAGTCCCCAGTCTGGTGAGCTGGGGTGGCTCTTGACATGCTATGTCTGAGACTTTCTGAAAATCTCTCCTGATATTGCGGACCCTGGTTCATAAATTAGCTAGATGCATCAATCAACATCTACTTTTATCACCGGGATCAAAATACCATAGGATGATTTATGAAACTTCTGTCACTTGATGATGTGCTTGCTCTATACGAGAGGCATGTTCAATATTCTTGTTTTCCTGATGCAGGAGTAATTCAACAACTTGTTCTT
Organism: Viscum album; assembly: GCA_963277665.1. Classification (NCBI taxonomy): domain Eukaryota; kingdom Viridiplantae; phylum Streptophyta; class Magnoliopsida; order Santalales; family Viscaceae; genus Viscum; species Viscum album. The sequence continues at coordinate 435,032,265 of OY728158.1, read as the reverse complement.
TGTATTCTTGATTTTTTAGAGGAACTAGTTGAGGCCTATTCTTGGGAAAGCTTTTGATTAAAAACAAAGCCATGTATTTGTGGCCGACCATAGGCAATAACATTACATGAGACCATTTTTGGCAGGCTTTGCTGATTGGATAACACCTTGAAATGCAGTGTTCCATGAACACCCCATCCTCTGACATGAATACCAGAGGGGGAATTGGAAATTAACTGGCGCAATCTTCATAGTGCGCCAAGGCATGAACGTTGAAGGGATCTCTACTGCTTTTTAGCCTTCGGATATCGAGATACTGATAGAGATGCCAAGTCAATTTGGAATTTTAACCCTTTTATTATCTTAACATGATTTTCATATTCATCATAAGATAATACTTTCTTTTTCAAATGACAAAGAGTTTTCCATATGTTGAGACGAATATCAGGAATTCCAACTTCCATCAAAATATCTGGAATATTATACTGAGAGTCAGCTAGAGGCCAAAACATGACTGGAACTTCACCTTTCTCCAGTTGTTTTCTCATATTCATCATTTCCTCTTTATCATTCAATGAATATTCTTTTACCTGATTTGACCAGAGTTTGTGCTTCCTTGTTGCTTCATCGGATTCAAAAATATTGGTAGAGAAATCACTGATAAAACTAGAAGATGCATGACTTAGGGGTGGTTTAGAGAATGACCTACACCCTGGGCTATCTTCCTATTGAGAAGGTATTTCACCTGCTAATGATAAAGCATCACACATGACTGGTTTTTCATTTGCAAGTGCCTCAAGATAATAGGTCTTTCTCGGCACTACATTGTACACTAGAGCATTTTCCAGGCAAGGTACATCACTACTGCAGAGAGGACTTTCGCAGTGAAATTCATCATCATGGGGAGGACAACCATGGTGGGTTACAACAAAAGATGAGATCTCTTACTCCTTGGTCTTCTGACCACACAGAGGGTTCTTGTGGCTCTCATCTGAAGATGAAACTTTGAGATTGACTGAATTGTCATGAAGAAAGCCTTCATGAGGAAGTGTCTGTTGAAGATCTTTGGAATTAATGTTCCCACTATTGGGAAATGAGGGAGTAGAATCTTTCATTCCAATAGATATCTGTCTGAAGGCTTCAAGAACTCCAGCATTGAGCAAGGCCTTGTTACAGATTAGATCTTGATTTCTTGACTGTGTTGGGTGAGTCTTCTTCTTAGATGCCTTCTTACTTAATTTAGCGGGTGTGTCTGCCTACTTAGGAGAAATGATCAGGTTAGGCTGATTATCTCTGCTCAAACCAGGTGTATGTGCCTGACTTGGTTGTCCGTATGATATGGGGGTATACGCCCGACAACCCTCTTGGACTGGAACAGATGTGTGTGTCTGTTCCGGAGTGAATAGTTGATGTGACACTCCACTGCTAGGGATAGATTTATGTGTCTTTCCTTGATAAGTTGCTAAAAACGTTATAATATCCTGGAAAGCATGCAGAATATGAGCAGGGATTTGCTTCTACTCATTCACCATTGATAGAATATGCTTGGTGACTTCAGCTCCCGGAACGGGGATATACATCCATTCCGTGCTTGGAGTAGGTGTTTGTGCCTGCTCATATCCTCCTTTTCCCATTAGTGAATCCTGACAGTACTCAAGTGTGGGGGCAGATAATTGAGTCTGTCTCCTGTTTATCACCGGAGCTTTCCGACTGACTTCTCCGTGCGCTACCAAGCGAGACTGTTGGTAGACATAATTAATACTAGCAGGTGTACGTGCCTACTGATTGCACTTCGCCGAACATGGTTGACGAGATCCATCATATGTAGTCAGACGAGCCTGCTGACTAGATGATGATGTATAAACAGGTGTATGTTCCTGTTTATAATACTCCGCCGGAATTGCCTGACGGGGTTGGCGTGATGCTGCCAGACGAGTCTGTTGGACTGTAACGCCCCGACCCCAGCTACCCAGAGTCGGTGCATTACTTCGTAACATTGGCATGATCACAAAAGATCAAGTCTCAAAAGACCGATTAGTTTAGTAGCCTTGGAAACACTAGATACATTCGTAAACGTTACATTACATCATAAAGTGAAAAACTACAATAACAAAGTCTCCATAGTCCACACTCATATCCTCTTCTGACAATCCCTGCAGGTCATTCATAAAATACTTCTTCACATCCTGGAAAATATTAAAACATTGAAAGGGGTGAGCTCAGATGCTCAGTAAGGATAACAATAATGCGGAAGCTTTCATAAATAAACATTAACATTTAAGGAAATGTATAACTAAAAAAAAGCCTTTTAAACATGAACTTCAACATAATATGGAAAAAGTAAAATGAGATAATGCCATTTACTTCTTCACATGGATATTCTACTAGTCGAATAATCACATGCAATATCAATTACCACTTTCATAATGATGGAATGCATAATGCCGGACTATCATAACCACGTAGTCAAGGCCTCGTGCCAAGAACACAAATAAGATTTTGTCAAGGCCTTGTGCCAAGACACTAGTTTGTCTCATGTGACCTTCAGATGCATTGAGGAGCTATAGCGGGCTCCACCCGTCACTTATTAAGTCCAATGCATTCCTCATATGAATAGGTTTAAACATATCATAAACCATAACATAATTGTATCACATAAAACATGCATAAAGGAAACATAACATTTCTACATTTCAATCACAAGATGTCAATACAACACATTGATATAATAAAAATTCTTTCAAAACCATTTTCAATACCAAAATAAAATCAAGTTAAAACTTTGTATTTATTTTTCATTAAAAAAAGTGATGGCTTGTAGAGGAAGCCGAAACTCAAATAATGGGCACGGCGGCGGAGAAGTCGTTGTCCCCGCATAAGTACGGAAAGAAAAACATTCCCTTTTTGTCGTTTAGTAAAACGCTTCGTATAAAAAAGATTCCTTTTGAATAAACGTAAAAGTCAAATGGGTTTATACACCGTATAAAAGAAAGTTGTGTATAAAACCAAATATGCCTCAATGAAAGGGGATTGAGACGAAGTCCTTAAAAAGATCATTTTTAAAATAAAATAGATCTATTATGTGTATTCACTATAGGTACACATAAAGAAAGTAAAAATAAAAAATAGGATATAATAATATCATGACATAATTTGAAAGTAGTAGATTAACCCAAAGAATGGAAGTTGGGTTAAGAAATTCCCTTACCTTGCATCTTGTCCTGACTCGAACGTTCTTTAAACTCCTGAATAATAAACTAGAGTTAATTTCTATTTACTTAAGAACCTTTTTCATGTTCATTATTCCATTTATATCACTTATTACCATGTTATGAACATTATTTAATTATTTAAGTTAATAACGGTCGTTTTGTCGATCTTTGCTACTTGAGTCAAAAATAAACTTCTTATAATTACAAGTTGTTCATGTGGTGAAATATCCATTATATCCAGAGTTATATTCATGATGTAGATATCATATATATCATATATATATATAGTATATACATTCATTCATAATGTCACGTAACATTTAGAGGTAAGAAATGAAATGCACCGTTCATGGAGACGGTAAGCCGTACGTACGCATGAACGCTACTTTAATTTCTATTTCGTATTTAATGGAATGGAATAATAATGATATAAATATATAATTAAAGTATAATATAGTGTATAATACCATTTAATCCATCCTTTATACATCCCACATATGGCATTAACGATTCAAATCACTTTGAGGGGGCGGTAGTCCGCACTTCCTAAAATGAAATTATCGCATTTTACCCATAATGGAAATCATAAAGTATGCCATAAATGAGAAATACAGAATCATAAGTAAAACATAAACATATTTTATATCATATATAAATATAGTGACATCTTAATGGCCACCTTTGAAGGTGTTATATGAGTGTTGAACAATCATCGTTTCGTGAGGTAGAAATTCGCCACACACAGAAACCGTATGTTCTTTAACCATTAGATGTAGGTGTGTGTATGTGTATCTCGAATCCTTTTTATCAAAACATCCTATTATATTTAGGATACTGGTTTTGTTAAAAAATAAATTAATAAAAAGAGTTTAGGGGGTTGGAGAAGAAAAATAAAACAAAACAACATTAGAGAAGACATTACCTCAAAATCGGGTAACTCTTTTTGATTTGAGCCAAAGGCTTCCTTGGGAAGAGTTCTTCCCAAAGTGAGGCTTCTAGGAGTAAGAGGGGGAAGTTGGGAGAGTATTTGGGCAGAGTTTGGCCGAGCCAAAAGGCTTAAAAGTGTGAATAAGGTGGTATAGGTGGGGGCCTTTTATAAAAGGAGAGGAGGGGCTCTTTTGGAAAGATTGAAATGTTACATTATTATACAATGCTTTTCAGATTCTAAAGGTCCCACACTTATATAATTCGTGTCTAAGGTGATAAGGGTTCTATATATCCTCATCCAATAGGCTTTGGACAAGTGTAAGCCTTGGATTTTGCATTATCTTCTCATTTTATTTAAATCGTTAAATAATGAGGTCATCGCTGCATCATAATGATGTCATAAATAATTTAATTTATTTAATGTCTAAAAATTCTAAAAAAAATACTATGATGTATGAAATCTTTTTAGATTTCCAATTACTATTTATAGTTAAAAATATGACTTGTATAACCCCATATAAAAATTGTTTTAGTAAAACATTTCATGTTTGTGTCATTTTTTACTTTAACATTAAATAAAAGTTATTTATGTCATTTTACAACTAAAGTGGCTCCATGGGGTCCCCAAGTTGACCCATGGATTTTATTGGTCGGCCATGGAACATCCAATGAGGTTAGGACATGTGTCAAGCTCATCTCATATTATTAAAACATTATTTTTACCTTAAACTACACTAATTACCTCTAATCACGATTAAGAACTTAAAAGTTACTATTCACCAAAAATTATTTTAATCTCATTCAACCACATTTTACTTATTAATTACAACCATGTATGTCGGATTTTTGAAAATCAAATCACAGAAGTGGTAATATTTCATTTAAACAAAAAATCAGTTATTTAACTACCACTTAGTGGTTTCACTATTCATCAAAAATTGATGTTTTTCAGAACAATGCCAAAATTTCACCCTAAGCTATAATTGATATTCCGAATTCAAAAATGATGTCTATTTTAAAAAATTCCAAACATATAGGTTGCATTAATTAATTTTATAATTAATTCCCGCTGTTACAACGAATAGCGTGTTTTTAAGAAACAATTTATATCAAAAGATTGGCAATTGTTTATGTCCAATTTCAATGTTAAATTAATTCTAATGACCACCATTGGATAAAATGGTAAAAATATATTCTAATTATACTTTAAAAACACTAAATAGTATAATTTATCACTATAAATTATTTTGATTAAAAAATTTGTTTTTAAGTATTTTTCACTATTCATAAAAAATAGAAGTTCTTAGAAAAATACCAAAAATTCAACATAGGCTAATTTCAATATTCTGAATCCAAAAATGAAGTCCATTTTGATAAATAAAATTTCTATAATTTTAAAAAGTGGTTATTACTATTCATAACGGCTACTTTGATTAGTTGCGGTGTTTTAGAACTCGAAGTTGCGTACAATGCAAGCTATTGCATTATTGAATGAGAAGCGTATCGTGGAAGCTCGGGGTGTTACATTCTCCCCTCTTTAAAATAATTGCGTCCTCGCAATTTGAAATTTTTCTTTGAAAATAAAAGGTTGAAAAGAGAAAATACCTTTGAGGAAAACCCACATCGGAAATAAGGTTAATAAATATATAACATTAAAAGAAAGCAAGATAAGTACAAAGGTCACCAGATATAGCCCATTCTAGGATTCTATGAAAATATGGATATGGAGGAGAAACAAACCATCAAGGTCTGATGGAGAGTTATAGAAAACAGGATTAGGAGAAAGTTTAACCACAGGAAAATCACAAACTTGTGATTGGTTAAACGGTCACTGAATCCCCATTTGGAAAAGTTAACCAACAACATTTTTGTTTTAAGTTACCTTTTATAATGTTGAGGAATTTATTTAGGAGATTTAATAAGAACGTAAGGGAATATACATACTTTTTATGTATACTTTCATTCGTTAATACATTTTTATCACAAACCCATCTTTTACTCCAAATGGTAATGGAACTCAAAAATATTCTTTTTATCCTAATTGTATAAGGTTACAAATATTAACACATATCATTTAGATTAGTAAAACTATTTTGTAATAACCAGGGACTTCCTGTAGGCTAGTGGTAGGAATTAAAGGCTTGTCGCACTATGGTTGTGGGTTCGATTCCTGCAGCTTTGTCCGACGCGACGGGTTATTCCCCACCCTGCAGGTTGTCCTTTTCCTAAAACTATAGTATTATAATATTCCAAAAATAATCTTCAGAAATGCTTTAACCTTAAACAATACTATCCATGGTTCAACTTAATCCATTCCAACCTTAATAGTTATCCAAAATACCTCCGTCCAGACTTTCTCTAAAAGATCTCTAAATTCCAAAATCAATTGTAACATCAGATTCCCCAAACAAAGAAAAGTTTCTCTTATTGTCACATACTAAAAATATGATTACCTTCATCATATTAAACCCTTACTGAAATCAACAAGTACTGCAGTACAATCCTTATATATATATATATATCACATTATTCTAATAACCAAAATATAATCCATGAGTCCAAAAGCACCAATACATTAGTTATTCTGATTCAAATGTAGTAACAGCATAAGATTGTCCTTGATCCCTTGGACTTTTCTGAGCTAAGTTTCCCTGACGCTTAGGACATTCATTTGCATAATGACCCATTTCTCTACAATTATAGCATTCAACTTTGATAGCCTCTTTCTTTCCCTTACAATCATGAGCCTGGTGACCCTTTTCTCCACATTTATAACAAACTCCCATTTCTTTTAGACAAGTACCAGGGTGATTCTTCCCACAATTATCACATAATGGAAAATCCCTCTTTCCCTTTTTCCCTTTATCTGTCTCTTGTTCCACCGTTCTCTTCTTCTCTTGCTTTACTTTGTTGTCATAAGACTTAGAGAATTCCTTTTCTGTCTTGATAGCACACGAGACAATATCTTCGTATGATGAGAAGGATTGTGATACTAAAGATCGACGGAGAAATGGTTTTAAACCATCAAAGAAATGATCAATATTACTCCTTGGGTTACGTATATAATCGGCAGCATGCCTCGCTAACCTTGTAAAGTTAGCCTCATACTTTGCAACATTCTCATCCTCCTTCTGCCTCAGACTCAGAAATTGCCTTTCCATATCTGCTCGATGTTCATGAGGAAATTATTTTTCTAAGAAAAGCTCTTTGAACTCCCTCCATTCCATATTCGATACGTCATCATCTTCCTTTGTGTTTTGAATCAGCGACCACCACTGATCGGCATCTCCAGTGAGGCGGTAAACTGCCATGACAACCTTCTCCCTTTCACTACTCCCCAAGGCATGGAATATTTTCTATAAGGAATTTATCCATTGCTCAGCTACTATAGGATTTGTACTCCCAATGAAGGTTGGTGGTTGTTGCCTCATGAAACGGTCTAGCATTGATCCTCCACATTGCGGATCAGGGTGCTCCATACGAGTAAGGTTATTATTCATAACCTGCGTGAGTTGTCCCAGTACGGTGAGAAGCTGATCAGCACCAGTTGTATCACTAGCTCCACCATAATTATCTTGAGTAGGAGGGAAATCCCTACACGGAGTGCGTGCATTGATATGATTTCCATTCCTTCCACTAGGCGCCATTTCTAAAAAATGGCATAAACTAGATCAGTTTATGAATAAAAATACATAATCCCATACTTATAAAACACTTAACATAAATTGAACTATTTATGGATATAATCCATAATCATAAAAATGTTTTCTTTGAGGAAGTATATACTCATAAACCCTTCATAATTATTTGTAAAGAAAATGAGAGTTATCCTAAGCATATCCCCCGGGAGTGTCGTAACCAAGAGTGCAACAAGGCCCGTTGTCGTGCTCCAGTTCCCGTTCGAGTATAGCTCAAAGTGGTGTTTTCGGGTTTTACCCCTAGGAACATCTGTGCCAGAGCCGCCTCTACCTGCTCGTATCTAGACAGGGATGTATTGCTCAGAAAACTCACAAAATCTCTACAATACCAAAATTCTAGGAAGTTCTTCTATACTAATCCTTAAAGTCTATCTTCGGGCTATGTGCTCTAATCAGAGTTTATCTAAATCTAGCTTCCAAGGTTAGTACTAAACTGCCTCTGATACCAACTGTAACGCCCCGACCCCAGCTACCCAGAGTCGGTGCATTACTTTGTAACATTGGCATGATCACAAAAGATCAAGTCTCGAAAGACCGATTAGTTTAGTAGCCTTGGAAACACTAGATACATTCGTAAACGTTACATTACATCATAAAGTGAAAAACTACAATAACAAAGTCTCCATAGTCCACACTCATATCCTCTTCTGACAATCCCTGCAGGTCCTTCATAAAATACTTCTTCACATCCTGGAAAATATTAAAACATTGAAAGGGGTGAGCTCAGATGCTCAGTAAGGATAACAATAATGCAGAAGCTTTCATAAATAAACATTAACATTTAAGGCAATGTATAACTAAAACAAAAGCCTTTTAAACATGAACTTCAACATAATATGGCAAAAGTAAAATGAGATAATTCCATTTACTTCTTCACATGGATATTCTACTAGTCGAATAATCACATGAAATATCAATAACCACTTTCATAATGATGGAATGCATAATGCCAGACTATCATAACCACGTAGTCAAGGCCTCGTGCCAAGACCACAAATAAGATTTTGTCAAGGCCTTGTGCCAAGACACTAGTTTGTCTCATGAGACCTGTCGATGCATCGAGGAGCTATAGCGGGATCCACCCGTCACTTATTAAGTCCAATGCATTCCTCATATGAATAGGTTTAAACATATCATAAACCATAACATAATTGTATCACATAAAACATGCGTAAAGGAAACATAAAATTTCCACATTTCAATCACAAGATTTCAATACAACACATTGATATAATAAAAATGCTTTCAAAACCATTTTCAATACCAAAATAAAAGAAAGTTAAAACTTTGTATTTATTTTTCATTAAAAAAAAGTGATGTCTTGTAGAGGAAGCCGAAACTCAAATAATGGTCATGGCGGTGGAGAAGTCATTGTCGCCGCATAAGTACGGAAAGAAAAAAATTCCCTTTTTTTCGTTTAGTAAAACTCTTCATATAAAAAAGATTCCTTTTGAATAAACGTAAAAGTCAAATGGGTTTATACACCGTATAAAAGAAAGTTGTGTATAAAACCAAATATGCCTCAATGAAAGGGGATTGAGACGAAGTCCTTAAAAAGATAATTTTTAAAATAAAATAGATCTATTATGTGTATTCACTATAGGTACACATAAAGAAAGTAAAAATACAAAATAGGATACAATAATATCATGACATAATTTGAAAGTAGTAGATTAACCCAAAGAATGGAAGTTGGGTTAAGAAATTCCCTTACCTTGCGTCTTGTCCTGACTCGAACGTTCTTTAACCTCCTGAATAATAAACTAGAGTTAATTTCTATTTACTTCAGAACCTTTTTCATGTTCATTATTCCATTTATATCACTTATTACCATGTTATGAACATTATTTAATTATTTAAGTTAATAACGGTCGTTTTGTCGATCTTTGGTACTTGAGTCAAAAATAAACTTCTTATAATTACAAGTTGCTCATGTGGAGAAATATCCATTATATCCAGAGTTATATTCATGATTTAGATATCATATATATCATATATATACAGTATATACATTCATTCATAATGTCACATAACATTTAGAGGTAAGAAATGAAATGCACCGTTCATGGAGACGGTAAGCCGTACGTACGCATGAATGCTACTTTCATTTCTATTTATTATTTAATGGAATGAAATAATAATGATATAAATATATAATTACAGTATAATATAGTGTATAATACCATTTAATCCATCCTTTATACATCCCACATATGGTATTAACGATTCAAATCACATTGAGGGGGTGGTAGTCCGCACTTCCTAAAATGAAATTATCGCGTTTTACCCATAATGGAAATCATAAAGTATGCCATAGATGAGAAATACAGAAGCATAAGTAAAACATAAACATATTTTATATCATATATAAATATAGTGACATCTTAATGGCCACCTTTGAAGGTGTTATATGATTGTTGAACAATCATCGTTTCATGAGGCAGAAATTCGCCACCCACAGAAACCGTATGTTCTTTAACCATTAGATGTAGGTGTGTGTAAGTGTAGCTCGAATCCTTCTTATAAAAACATATTAGTATATTTAGGATACTGTTGTTGTTACAAAAGAAATGAATAAAAAGAGTTTAGGGGGTTGGAGAAGAAAAATAAAACAAAACAACATTAGAGAAGACATTACCTCAAAATCGGGTAACTCTTTTTGATTTGAGCCAAAGGCTTCCTTGGGAAGAGTTCTGCCCAAAGTGAGGCTTCTAAGAGTAATAGGGGGAAGTTGGGAGAGTATTTGGGCAGAGTTTGGCCGAGCCAAAAGGCTTGAAAGTGTGAATAAGGTGGTAGAGGTGGGGGCCTTTTATAAGAGGAGAGGAGGGGCTCTTTTGGAAAGATTGAAATGTTACATTATTATACAATGCTTTTCGAATTCTAAAGGTCCCACACTTATATAATTCGTGGCTAAGGTGATAAGGGTTCTAAATCTCCTCATCCAATAGGCCTTGGACAAGTGTAAGCCTTGGATTTTGCATTATCTTCTCATTTTATTTAAATCGTTAAATAATGAGGTCATCGCTGCATCATAATGATGTCATAAATAATTTAATTTATTTAATGTCTAAAAATTCTAAAAAAATACTATTATGTATTAAAGCTTTTTATCTTTCCAATGACTATTTATAGTCAAACATATGACTTGTATTACCCCATATAAAAATTGTTTTAGTAAAACATTTCATGTTTGTGTCATTTTTTACTTTAACATTAAATAAAAGGTATTTATGTCATTTTCCTACTAAAGTGGCTCCATGGGGTCCCCAAGTTGACCCATGTATTGTCTTTGTCGGCCATGGCACATCCAATGAGGGTAGTACATGTTTCAAGCTCATCTCATATTATTAAAACTTTATTTTTACCTTAAACTACACTAATTACCTCTAATCGCGATTAAGAACTTAAAAGTTACTATTCACCAAAATTTATTTTAATCTCATTCAACCACATTTTACTTCTTAATGACAACCATGTATGTCGGATTTTTGAAAATAAAATCACAGAAGTGGTAATATTTCATTTAAACGAAAAATCAGTTATTTAACTACCACTTAGTGGTTTCACTATTCATCAAAAATTGAAGTTTTTCAGAACACTACCAAAATTTCACCCTAAGCTATAATTGATATTACAAATTCAAAAATGATGTCTATTTTACAAAATTCCAAACATATAGGTTGAATTAATTAATATTATAATTAATTCCCGCTGTTACAACGAATAGCGTGTTTTTAAGAAACAATTTATATCAAAAGATTGACAATTGTTTATGTCCAATTTCAATGTTAAATTAATTATAATGACCACCATTGGATAAAATGGTAAAAATATATTCTAATTATACTTTAAAACCACTAAATAGTATAATTTATCACTATAAATTATTTTGATTAAAAAAGTTGTTTTTAAGTATTTTTCACTATTCATAAAAAATAGAAGTTCTCAGAAAAATACCAAAAATTCAACATAGGCTAATTTCGATATTCCGAATCCAAAAATGAAGTCCATTTTGATAAATAAAATTTCTATAATTTTAAAAATTGGTTATTACTATTCATAACAGCTACTTTTATTAGTCGCGGTGTTTTAGAACTCGAAGTTGCGTACAATGCAAGCTATTGCATTATTGAATGAGAAGCGTATCGTGGAAGATCGGGGTGTTACATGGACAACGGAATTAAAACGGGCAGGTGTGTGTGCCCACTCGTTGATTTCCACCATGTTAGGTTGGTGGACTTCACTGAAGATGGAAGAGATGAGAACCTGCTCACTGTTAACCGGATTTCTCCTCTAGCGATTCATCTTGCCTGCTCAGGTTTGTGGAACCTGAGCCGAATGCCTAGAGTCGGTACCCTAATCATGTTGAGGGCGCACTGCCGCACAAGTCTGGCGTCAATTGTTGGTGGGAGCCCTCGGGAAAGACTCTTGTCTCCTTGAAATAAGGCCTGGAGGGACCTACTCATTCACCTCCTCAGAATATGGGAGTGAATGGTGATTTCATTCCAGGGATAATGACCTGAAATGGTTGGAGACGGTGGTTAACACAGCCTGCTTCTTGATCACTGGTCGTCGCTGTCCAGAAAACCAGGGTGAATTGTTTACATGGAGGGCTTGTTGGGCAGCCTCCAGTGATGGAATAGTACCGTTTTGATGGTACTCCTTAACCAGCACATTTGATACCCAGCATTGAAGATGCTGAGTAGGTGATATCATCCTTAGAGTAGATGATAATCCAGTAGGAGTACCAACAGTGGTATTCGCAGGTGTGAACATGAGAGAATCCATTCTGGAAATGCAGAGGATCTTGGAAAAGAGTTCCTGTTTGATATAACATACATAATCAAGATAAATTCAGCCACTATATCTTTTTTATGATCATATATGTCAATGATTGTTTTTTGGCCCTCTCATTGAGTTTTAAATAGGGGCCTAACAAATAAGCAAAACATCATTTTTACTTGGTTAAGGATTCACTCTGGGTTCACCATTTTTTGTTTCCCTCTAGAATTTGGGATGATCTTATTGATTTAAGATTCAAAAAATCCAAGCGGTTTCTAATGGATTTGTTCATAGAACTGGAAACATCCAATGATTCCATATCCATTTGAACCTACTTTCCAAAGGTAGGCGCTAATTAGTTGTGGACTGATGAGGCTTAGGAATTTTCATTGGTCGAGACGACGGGAGGTCGGACTCATCACACCTTTTTAGGGGAATTATTGTCTACTCCGAGACTCTCTTTATAGATTTATGTTATGTTCGTTAATCCTTATTACATTACCAAGTATAAAATAAGTTTTCCTTTATATCTGAAAATCAATGAATGATATGTAGGAAATTTAGAGAATCTTTTATATGTATTTGAGGTTCTTCATAGATAGAGAATCATCTGTATTTGTTAGAGATACTTAGTCAATGGTATCCTTTGATACATAAAAGTCTCATGGTCATTATGATGACCATACTGGTTTTAAAGCCACTTAGTGGGGCACTTGAAGTTTATTGTAATTCAGAAGGAGATTGATTATTTCAGAGTTGGGATCATACCCGCAGATGGGCTACCTACGTATCATTTGTTTAGGAAAAGGAATCAGAACCCACGTAGTTCAAGTAAAGGAATATGATGTTTATGATTTATGGCTCAAATAAAGATTTCATAATTACTTTTATGCTCTAATCTCACATGAGTCATGCTCGGTGTGAGAAACAAGATGTATTTCTAAAACTAGACAATTGTTCCATGAAAGATGCAATCATAAGAAATGATGTGGGGCTTATGTATGTATGACTACCCAAACAGATGAAGATTAAGATTTACATCAGGGATGAAATCTAGGAACAAGGTCCATAAAGGTATATGTTCTTTATGGAGACTTGGATACTCTAACTTGGGGATTACTCTTGAAAAGGAGGCCCAAATTAGGAGGTGACTTATGATTGGGTTTTACTCCTGAGAAAGAATCCCAGATCAAAAGGAAATTAATACTGGTTAAGAGAGAATTAAGGGACTTGGGTCTTACTCATAAGGAGGATGCCCATATTTGAAACTGAGTATTATTCCTGAAAATAAGTCCTAGGTTAATAGAATTATGGTTGGGGCTTACTCATAAGAAGGATTCCCATATTTGGGAATTTTAAGATTGGGGATTACTCCTAAGGAGGATGTCTAGATTAGAGGAATTGCGGATTACTCCTAAGGAGGATGCCCATACTTGTGAACATTGAGACTGGGGCTTACTCCTGAAAAGGAATCCCAAGTTATAGAGGACTTGGGGCTTTCTCCTAAGGAGGATTCCCAAATTAGGGGACTTGGGGCTTACTCCTAAGGAGGATGCCCAAATTTGAGAATTATTACTAGGGCTTATTCCTGAAAAGGAGGCGCAGGTTAAGAGAATATCTCATCTTAAAGGATGAGGTTGAATGAATGAAATCTCAATCTTTAGTGACAAAAAGATGTGTAAATCACTAGGGTTTGAGAGATATTCCACAGAATTCCTTTCAGATAAGTAATCCAATCAAGAAAACATGCCACAAATGGATTTGAAAAATGTATTGAAGACTGAATCTTAAATAGGAGAGGTGGAATGGTATAAGAGGAGTGAAATGGGCAATAAAGTCACCCAAAAAGGCAGGGGCGCGCAAGTCTTGGCAGGAGCGAAGGTACTGCATGGGTGCACAAGTCTTGGTCGCGCAGGTATACCAGCACGACACATGGGTACTTGCGTGATTGTTAGCTAGTAGGGTAATACTTGGGCGATCCTTGACCAAAGCCTTAAGAATCATCCTGAGGTACTTCTAGAAGAGAGGCGTGTAAGTTTTGGTGAAGGAGAAGGGCTGCATGAAAGTATGTTCATTCCCTTTAAGGGTAAAACACATTACGCACGCATGTGTTAGTGAATTCTAACACTTAGACCTTACTACTATTGTCTAGACCTTCCATTCGAGGTAAAGAATTACCATAGAAGTGTTCGGAAGACTTGAAGAAGAGTCTTGGGAGTTCAGAGCTCTATATCTGAATTCTGGAAAAAGTCCTCATGAAATGGGGGGCCCACAGGGTCTATTTATAGGCTAGATAAGACCACGAGCAGTTATCACTTAGGGCGTGCAATTCACTTGCGCGACCATTAGGCATCGCGTAGGTGGACTTGCGCGACCGTGATGGAACTTGTGCGGCGCATGTGCTTTTGAAGCCTTGTTCAGGCCATTGTCGATTTTTGATGTTTTCTTCAAAGGCTGAATCAATTTTTGCTAAGTCATTTCCCTTTACATTCCTTTGGACTCTGTGATGAAAAGGAGCATCAACAAACTCGTTATCCATCATTATTTAATTAACCATTCCAAAAAATCCAAGCCAATATATTCAATATTCCCACTTAATTAACCAATTATCGTCAAGAATGCCACATGGATTCACCCATCCATGCATCCCTTTCTAGTTCACTAGAACGATTTAACTTAATTACAAAAACACAAAAAGGAGGAAACACATATCCAAGATAATCAAACAACATACCTTTAATTTCAATAGCTTCCTCTAACTATGCAAGCATAGAAAAAACACACATCAATAAGATGAGAAGCATAAACACTCTACTCACTACATTTTTAACTTGAAGGAAAAGCACCTCATTTTGGGATTTTTAATAAAAAATATGATTTGTTATTCTAACAAATCATTTAACACAAATTGTCCATTCATTGCAGCATTGCAATCCAATATATCAAACGTAGTAAATGAACAACTATTGAACTTTTAAAATCAAAGGCAAGGTTAAAGGCTCCACCTCAAAAGATGGCCCAACCAAGATTTCTAACTCAAGTGGCAGCCTTCTTTCCTGTACATGGATATATATCCATATATACCATTAAAATAATTCACATGTTCCGCACACCATGAGGGAACATGAACATGGTAGATATATATATTTATATACATTCATACCTGAGTGTATATTCATGTGCACCATAAAAAAATAATCAAAACACTATACAACTAATTCTTGACACCCATAAACATATTCACAATCTAAAATTTGGGGTGAGAAACCATTTAATAGTATAAAACCTTATCTCAAATTGATGCAAATGGAGCAATTCGACCCAAAACACACCGCCTTCGCCGACAATAGCTCGAACATGGACCAAGGCCCCAAAGAACCCCTTGTATAACCGTAGAACCAAAGAACACCAAAAATCTGAATTAAACTCTAACCTACAGTGTCTACTGAGCAGAAAGTGGGAAACATGAAAGCTGAAATGGCCTAAGTGGAGGTGGAGATGCATGGAGAAGGTCTTACCCTACTGAGATAGATGACCACTAAAAAAGAACTAGGAAAAAATGACCGATGGAGAGGGAGCTGGAAGGGGGCCATCATATGTGAGAGGGATAGGCCGGGGGGGGGGGTTCCAGTCGCATATGTGGGAGATAGGTGAGAATTAGAGTGTTTTATTTTTATTTTAAGTTAATTTAAAATATATAAATTTTTAGAATAGATCATCAGACAATTTTTAAGCCTTACGGTTGGGTAAATCATGCACTAACCATGAGGAACCCTTATGTTTAAGAATCACCTACCATACAATTTTTCCTTCATGATTAGACTAACTGTTCAAAAACCGTGTGAAGGCCTCTGTCCCCTATAAATAATTCACATAGTTACCTACTATGGGATGCACGTTTTGGAAAACTTTGCGCAAATTGTGTGATATCTACTGGTTCTTAAAAACATTCTCTTCCTAGACTGACACTCCTAAAACCCTTCGAACCATCTTGGAAAGTCATAAATTCTTTAGGAAATCTTGATAACATCACTTTTAAAGAGTCCAACTCATGGAACATAATTATGAAACTCAGTTTTAAATCCATATTATCCAGTAATTTCTAAAAATTCAAAAACCCATGTAAAAACCACCCAGTCCAAAACACGAGTTTTTACCGGAAGAATTATCATATATCACACCAACAAGAAAAAGATCATCTCATAACTAAAAGGATTTCAAACATCACATTATTAATAAAAAAACAAGTAAAAAACACATTCTCAAAAAAACTCATGGTATTGGGAACACATCTACATATTATGGTACCAAGTACTCTCCTCTAGACCACCATGACTCCATAATAGAAGAACCAAACCAATATTCCATCCTCGCAAAACCATCTCTTGAAAATCTTGGATCTCCACTAGATGTTCCATAAATGTATCTTCATCCTCAATATCCAATTATCTCCCATTAATGACATGATAATAACAGTGAAGATACCAATATAACTATGATGAGTGGGAGACATTATGGATCTAGTTCATCCATAGTGGAAGTTCAAACTGATAATCCACATTTATAACACATACTAATAGCTCATCCATCCATCCAATGGCTCAAAGGCCTTCATTTTTATTGATTTTCTAATAATCCATCTTTCAAGGGGTGAGGTGGAACCCTTACATGGTCTGTTGGCGTAAGTATTTCATGGACTGTATGCCTTAGAGGAATTCATTGCCCATAGACTTCAAACATTACATATAACCCAGACTAACTACTTGGAACTGCTCCTCCCCAGCATCTTCATCGTGAAATCAGCTCTCCACCTTCGCATGACTGTTTGGTTAGTCTTTCCCATGCATGAACATGCTTTTCCTGATGGCAGGTGACATACCCTATCATTCTTGAAATCCATTTAGCTTCTACTAAAGTGAAAACTCCTTTGCTCATCCTCCTTATAGAGCATGTTCCTTGTAGGTTGTCTAGTTGGCATCTGCACCTAATGTGGCCCCAATGCCTTGAGGTGGCCTGAAAGCCTTACTGACCTGAAGGCGTAGGTGTCCCGAAGGACTTAAAGGACTTGGGGACCAAATTGGTGTCCCGAAGGCCCATAAGGAGGAATAGTCCTGGCTACTACAATGCCAAATAGTTCCTGATACAGTTCCCACTACAGTACCCTCTATAGTACTGCATAGTTCCCACTATAGTCCCTGCTATAGTACTGTACAGTTCCCTCTACAGTACCTGCAACATTACTGCTACAGTTCCCTTGAAAATATTCCTCCACTTGGATTTTATCTCGGTTTATTTGGATGCACTTACTAAGTCTTCACCAACCGGGCTGAGGCTCATGTTCCACACACCAATAGCTCAAAAGGCCTAACAAATTGAGGAAAGAGAATAATCCCATGAAAAACCTCCACTCCCCACATTGAGGGGAAACCTTCAAGAACACATGGTATAAAACCTCAAAATATAAGGCCCATCTCCTGTGATCAACATATTACTTTTTACAGACCTTTACTTCTTTAATAATTTCACGAATGGGACTAACCATCTCTATAATTATCTATACCACATTGGTACTGAGAACTAACGATTCTCCAACCCCAGTCTAGAATAATAAAGAATTGCATATCCTCTCATACGATTCCTCAAATGGGTCCATGCTAACAAATGAGTGAAAAATATTATTATAAGAATACCCTTGCAATGTTAAGTATTGTTCACAAGATCTTATGAAGTATAAGATACATTCCTATAATATATACTCCAGTTTCAGGATAGTCCACTCTGTATATCCATCTGTATGAGTGTGGAAATTAGTTCTATGGTGAAACTGAGTGCCAAAAGAATGATATAACCCCCTTCATACCCATGAAGTAAAAAATACATCCTAATTCAAGAAAATGGACATCATGACTCCATGAAACCACACCACCTTGTCCACATACCCCCTCACCAAAACATCCACAATGCCAGACTCCTTGATCACTAGGATGTGGGATAATTTCATTTACCGGTCCATTATTTCCCAGATAACATTAAAACATTCCTAAGCTTGAGGTAACACTGTGATAAAATCTATTTTGATTTTGTCCCATTTCCACTTGGGGATATCCAAAGGGTACATCTAACCACTAGGAACAAGATTCTTTACCATTTCCTACTAGGAAAATAAATATTGAGCCACAAATTCCGCCACCTCATGTTTCAACTAGGGCCACTAAAATTGAATCTTCATGCCACGATACATCTTCCACACTCCCAGGTGTACTTACATAGGTTATATATTAAAAACATTAAGGACTTCATAAAGAATAAATATCAGAAAAAACACCCTCTCCTAAAACAATATTCGGTTCTAACCATCACCTCACCATCCATCAAGAGAATCACTATAGACAACATGATTTTACACCACCTCAGCATCCGAGTCTTCTCATTGATACTCGTCCACCTATAACATTAGAGTAGAATATACCATCATCTTAACAAATCAACCTCCAATATCAACCACCCTTGTATCCAAGTACACGGATGGAAACTACATCTCTTTCTAAGAATATATGGACTATTGGTCAATATCCTTCCATAAATTCCTACTCAAAGAATGGGCCACAAAATTTCCATTTCTTGAGGTGTAAGAGATATCCAAGTTATAGTCCTAGATAAAATCCATCCACCTCTACTACTATAGATTTAGATCACACTGAGAAAAGAAATACCTCAAGATCTTACGAACTGTGAAGAGAAAAAATCACTCACTAGTAAGGCAATGTCACCATATCTTTAGCACAAACACAACCGCTTCTAGCTCTATATCTTGGGTTGTATAGTTACAGTCATGAATAAATTACTATCTAGAACCATAAGAGATCCCCTATTTTTATTTAATTAAGAAATACCCAAACCCCCATAAAGAAATCATCACAAAACAAATCCAACATCACCTCTTCCTCAGAAAATTAGAGCACAAGAGAACTGATAAATTTCCCATTCAGGTATCCAAATGATATTTGAAACTAATCCATCATTATAAAATACACATCCTTCCTAGTTAAATCTATAAATAGGGCCATAAGCCTTGAGAAATTGTACATGAACCTCTAATAAAAATTTTCATGACACAGGAAGCAATAAACCTCCACCAAATTCTTAGGTGATTCCTATGAAGAAACTATGTTGACCTTTGATAAGTCCGTGACTACACCCTAATTAGGCACCACATTCTCATGTAAATGAACCAACCATGTCCAAAATGTACACTTGAAAAAATATCCATAAAACTAGTGTCATTGAATAACCTATTATATAGTTATGATATGTTTGATGTGCTCCTCCTATACCTTTTATTAGATTATGATATTATCAATGAACATGACTATAAACTAGTCTAGGAATTCCCAAAACAAGGAGTTTATGAGTCCCATGAACACAACTAATGTATTCTTATCACCGAATGCCATGGCTAAGAATTTGAAGTACCCATCCCTTAATATGAAGGCAGTATTCAAAACATCATCCACCTTCACCCTTAACTAGTGATACCCAGACCACATGTTGATCTTATAAAACCAAATAGATACCCTCAAATAGTCAAAATGATCATTGATCCTAAAAAGGGTGTAATGATTCTTGATCATCACCAAATTCAGCCTCTAGTATTTATACCGAACCTCAGAATTCCATTCATCTTATTGAATAACATCACTAGAGAACCATATAGTGAAACACTATGAATGATAAAACCTTTATTCATTGGATCATATACTTGAATATTTACCTCCCACAACTTATAATGTTCTATATGATAAGGAGCCATCAAAATAAGAGAATTATTGGGAAGTAAGTCTCTCTCGAACTCAACATCACATCAAGGGGGTAGCGCCACAAACTATTTCCAAAAAAATATCAAAAAATCATAAAAAACATTAGGAACATCCACCATCCCATTGTTGGATGATCCCACATAAAAATCATACACCTAAGAATGATGTGGCTCCACACAACTATTACAAAACCGACAACTCTTCTCATCAAAGAAAACTAAAATCTGAAAATCCACATACGAAAACATGAATCTCCTCAAGAATTTTTTCGATAATATCATGCATGGAATAAAACCATTCAATGTCATTAATGACATCATAAAACTATATATATAGAAATAAATGATTCTTAATTTAATGTTGTGGACCCATCATCATTCTAGAACCATGAAACACCTAAAAAAGATGGTATGGCATCCGAAGGGTACAATTAACCCCAAGGGAATGGGAATCCCCTCTACATCTATTAACAATAACTAGACTAGAGTGGGTGAAAAAAAGGAGTGTGAATCTCCTGAATTTAAAAAAATCAAAGATAAGGGTAGATAATAAAATTATTATACCTCAAGGACCTATAATACCTATATCATTGAGACTTCCACTATGTGAAACTAACTAGGTCCATATTCTCTGCCTCTTTTCTTGAGAACATCTCTATAACCATGGTGAAGAAGAGTTCCTGAACATGATGAACATCCTAAAGATTTCATCTAAATTATCCATATTATATCGATGGAGCATAATCCATCTTCTCCTAATGTTAAAATGAAATCACTTGTAATTACTGATGAAACTAGCAGTGGACCTAACCTCCTCTACCAAAATGACCTTGAAGAACCACTGGGAATAGATCTTAATGATTACCATGGCCTCCATAGAAAAAACACACTATCAAAAATCCCTTATGAATAGCATAGAAACCATTGACCCAAAAACTCTAAAGGGGAAGTTTCTAAGGTTGACTCCATGCCGGTGAAAACCTCAAAGGATCTAGGGCTTGAAACCTACAACTAATAGTCCTGCTTTTCATGGAACCCTACTAGCTCCCCTCTCATGATAAAAATCTCATGATCATATTTCTCGATCACCTCCACCATCTTTTAAAATATTAGATACATTGACAATGTAATGGGCCTAACATTATACCAGATAGATGGACATAGTACCTCCTCATGATTTATTGCACCAAAATTTCCATCTGAAAAATGATATTTAAAATAACAAAAAAGTTCCTTAAACCTGATTCCCATATCTCACATAGGCATACTTCCCTAATGAAGATAGAGTAGATCCTAATTCTTCACTACCTTTATGGCAGATGAAAGGAATTCTTCTCAAAATTATTTCTGAAAGTTGTCCCATGACCCATATTCCTCCTTCTTCTCACCAAGATATAATGTCCACAACTGACACATTGCTCCCCGTATCTAAATGACTTTTAAAGGGACTAAATACTCCACCATGGCCTAGATAAAACCGAACCAGCTCTCTGTCTCAAGATCGGAAATGAAGCCCTAATACTTCCCAAAATACTACTACTAAAAATTTCACAATTTTATCTTCCACCGATCAACATCCCCAACTAGATCAACTCTCTGATTATTAATCAGTTAGCCTTTTAAACATCAAATTAATAAGCTACATGATGAAGAAGATAATGATCTATAGCTGAGAGTAATTTGTTTTACTAAGTCTGAGTAGCATGTAATTTTATTAAGATTTATTTAGTTTTTTTTATTTTATTTTAACTTACCAAAAAACACAATTAAAATAAGGACATGATTCAATCATGATGCATGTACCTATAATATGTCTCTACCTTGCAAGGGGGGCCACCTCACTTGGTCATTCAATAGACATAGAGTCCTCGAATCGAATCATAGGGGACCTAAAATCCCATGTTCTATCTAGTATTCCCTATATTATGTCACACTCAAAGATTAGCTAAAATCATTTCCTCACAAACCCATTCAATCCTCACTATTCCAAAATAGGAACTCCACCCTATCTCTCAACCTAACATTGGTAGCACTCTATCATGAACACTCCCTCTAAAGATACCCCTCCTAAGATAGAAATTATATAAGAGAGATTATTACCCTTGAGTCCCAACTACAATACGCCTCCAATTAGTGACTAGTACTGGGGGTATAAAAAATCTCAATGTGGGTGGAATTACCCTCTATAATACATATAGGATCAGAAGATAGGATATGAGTGATTAATCATCTCCATGAACTAATATTAATGAAAAAACCAAGAACCATCCCACAATGCATGAATAATGTAAAAAAATACAAGAGTCTCTAAAATAAATACCTAAAAGAAAGATAATGTAGAAATAGAGTAACAATCCCAAGGTATGACCATGTAATGTAAAAAATGGTCCATGTGTTCCTTTTGGAAACTTGAAAATAGTTTTTAATACATGGGGTGAGAAGAAAAGTATACTTAGTAGGAAACCCAAATCTCTAGTACCCTAGTGAAAGAACCATACTAGTGCACCAGTGAGTGAAAAAAACAAAAAACACCTAAACAATTTAACTATCCAATCCAATCCTCACTATATCATGATAACCAAATAACCCAATCCAAGTATAATAACATAATAAGAAGAATATCTATGATAAGGTAACCCACACCACTTTTCCACTAATTTTACACTCTCACACCAAAAAATCAAACATCCTAGAGTTCCATTCTCTTACATATAATATCACATCACATCACATCATATCATATCTCACTTGAAGACACTTGTGCCATCACATCACATTACATCTCACCTAAAGACATCCAATTAATCACATCACATCTTATAACTAGGGTGGTAGGGTATCATGAACATGAAGAAAATAAACCTTGTGACATACTTTTACCAAGAATGACCCCCACTATAAGTCATCTCATCACACCCCATCTCAATAAATTTCACATGAAGACAACTGGTCCATCACACCGCATCATGTCACACATTGATTTCACATTTTTCACTTCTATCCATCACAACCCAATTATTACATCATAACCTAGATGAGTCATAAAGGAAGAGTGGGAAGCCATCCATCCATCCTCACCACCAATATTTTGGAAAAAACACCCACAAAACATTTGGTTGTTTTCATAAGGTGCTCTACATGGTTGGGGTTCACATAGAAAATCACAAGGAAATACCATGCATATAATATCTTAGCACAAAATTACAACCTATGGGTTAACAAAAAGGAATTAACCAACTCCAAACATTACCACCAATCATCACAACACTACCACTTTCACTTCTACCATTAAATTCACAACACTACACAATAAGGCATAATCCGTAATCCACTTTTATCTTCCTTCTGAATATTAGACAATGAAATTTCTAGTTTTCCATTACCAACACATTTCATTTAAAATTGATAATTAATTACATTATTCCCATCCCTTTCATTTTCCCATTTATCGATTTAATTCATCCCATAACATAAAATTAAACAATAACCCTTTTAAACAAAAGAGCCCCTTTAATTCATTCATTAACTATTTCTATCTCATTAACCAATCAAGCCTATTCAATTTGAATTTCAACATTATCATTTAATTAAAATACTACCTAGGAAACAACCAAATAACAACACCACACATAAAAACTACCACCCCATGCAAAAAAACCAACATCATCACCAACATTTTAGAGTCACAGCTACTTTTCAGATCATAATTATTTTCCACATGCCACACACACTTTCCATCACATAACAACCCAAAATCAAAAATACAAAACAAATACCCCTAACACCAAAATACATCATACCCACACATCAAAACAAAATTTCACACATTCACATGGTATAACACTTTTCACATCATTACAAAACATTTTCTAGATTTATCAATGGGATTTTAATCGATTCCACTTTTTTAATTTAAGGGAAATATCACACAATCTATATATCCTAGTGCAACTAAATAATTATATGAGTATAAGTGATTATCTATTTATTCATGGTTGTTTCACAATAAACATACATAAAGGGATTCACAAAACATATCAATTTAGCCTAAACAATGTCTCTAAACTTCCATGATTTTTTATGGTATTACAATTACAAATAATCTCAATATCACAATATCAAAAGGCTATAAAAACATTCAAATAATTTTATCCCACTTCAATTTAAATTAACCATTTGATTATCTTTATTATGAAGGTGAATACCATATTCCCATAGATAAATAAGAGTAAAACCACTCCCACATGGTACAAAAAATGAGAAATAAGGGATCACATACGTCAAAATGATATTTATGATTTGCTGCACATTGATAGAATAAGAGAAAAGTCACCACAGATCACCACAATGTGGGACTGAACCTATACTATCATATAACACATAAAACCATCATTATATGAACCAAAAACATCAAAAACTATTTTTTCCAGATAGAATCCACTACTACAATAAAAACCATTGTGAAAATGGAATAAAATGAATAAAGAAACTTACTAAAAACCACCATGGATCGATCTTCAATGGATGGGATTGAAATCCAATGATTATGGTATAAAAGTACCCCATGGGATTAAATTAGGTCACTCATGAAATTAGAGGAAATACTTAACAATAGATGTGTTTTAGGGGGTCTTAAAATTTATACCAAAAAATGAAAAACAAAAGACCACGACACAAATTAGAGGATCACACCACTAACAACCTAGAAAACAAAGGGACTATAGTACAAGATCCCTCACAATGATATATCCCTACTAGTCAAACCAAACATTGAGATCAATGACTATATCCATTCCCTAGATCCTATAAAATAGAAAATTAACCATTACACATCCCAAATCTCTATACCACATACCCCTAGATATAAGAAATAAACTATTACAAATACCTATCTCCATGAAATAGTTTTACCAAAATTGGCAGAACAAATGAAAACTGACCCATGAGAATCTATGCCATAGGTGGGGTCTCCATGCCGTAGCTACCAACTATATATAGGGTCTACATAGGAGCCAAGGCTTGATGAAATAACTAACCCCAAATTAGATGTAGCATTAGAAAGGATTGACTTGATCTTCCACAATGAATCCTTTTTCCTTGCACTACAACCAATCTTTTATGGCGCTGCCTCAAGGTTAAATGTTGTAACATTTCCAAAATAGGTAGTGACACCCCCTTCTCTTCATAAAAAACTTCACTAACCATAGGATCTCCTCCATGTGATTCAAAAAAACAAAAAACAAAAATGAAATTGATTCCAAGGTCTATTCCATTGCAGAAACTATCTGAAAAACTCCCAATCATAAGATTAGAAAAATCCATAATTTATTATCTTGTTTTGTTGTCCAATTTCAACCAATTCTGAAAAAAAAACTCAAAAAAATATGTCAAGTGGAATTTCTTAAAATTAATGGTTAACGATGACCATATACTAAAACTTTTACATATTCTCTATGAACTATATGTGAATTAAGCATTTTATCAAATCATTTTCATCATGACTTAATAGAATCATATCTTAAATCCCAATCCACCTGTAGCCAAATTAGAGAAGTGGTGGGGTTGAGTATAATGGAGGAAGAAGGGATAGGATTTAAATCTAATATGCTAAAATAATTACACCAAAAACCACCCAAATTGAATGGATATAAAAGATTTAGATATAATGTAATTTTGAATCTATGTAGAATTTTTTGGCAAGATCTTAAGGTAGGGTTGGAGATTAGACAGTCCCATTATTCAAATGGTTTTAGGGATAATAATTGAAAAATAATTTTATTGAGGAAACTAAATTATAAAACCCATGAAGGAAAGAAAAGTAACCTTCCTACTTTCCAAAATTTTTGAGAAGAATCATTGATGGAATTGTCTCAAAGGAAAAAGTAAATGATTCAATTACAGAAGAGAAGTCCATTAAGAAAATTATTTCCATTTATATATGAAGAGGCCGACTATGGAAATGGACAGAGGGAAATCTTAGATGAATGCACCACACACACTATAGTGCTTCAACTATAAGGATTATGAGAATTACACAAATAAGTTCATCAAACATAGGGTTAATGATGAAAACAGACATCAATAACCCCCAAAACTAAGGGATAATGGGAAAGACTATACAATCAAAACTAGTGTAGTGAGTCACAAAAATGAATTGGTGAAAGGTACACTCTTCATCCAAGAAAGAAATACAAATGTATTATTTGATTCTAGTTCTACAGAATATTTTATATTTGGAAATTTTGCTAAGGGAATGATATAATCACCCCAATATTTAGATAATGAGTAATTAATGAAAATTCATAGTGGTGGGATAAATTAATTCGATGTACAAAATTATTATTTGAATGAATTTTGTGATAATGAGTTTCCTAAAAATATTATTATTCCACCTTGGTTGAATTTGATGTGATTTTGGGAAGATATTGGATATCTATATATAAATACCATATCAATTTCCGAGATAGGGAAATCATATTCCCAATCCTAAATCAACCCATTATGATGCATCAGTGAAAGTTTGACCCTGAAATCCATTTGGAAATTACATCCATTATATGGGTCTTAATACCCAATCATGAGGGTTATTTTTCTAAAGTAGTTGAGAAAAATCTTTATATTAAAAATATATATTTTACAAGAATAAATCAATGTATTTACAGAATATCTTCCTCATCCACCCCCAAATAATATGGATTAGTTTTCAATCAAACTCATACATGGTGCTATGATAATAAAAAAGATTACATATTGAATGAACCTAATTAAATTGAAGGAATTAAAGTAGTGTATTTATGAAAATTTGAATAATGGTTTTATCTTTCCAAGTATATCAACATGGGGTGAAACTATCTTCTTTATTCAAAATAAAGATGGATCAATATGTCTCTACATTGATTATCCAAAATTAAAAAAATATATATAAACAAAAAAATATCATCTACCCTATACTAATGACTTGTTCAACCAGATTTGAGGGTTTAAATATTTCTCAAAGAATAAAATTTTATTTGTATATGACTAATTCCGTGTTAAAATAGAGGATGTAACCAATATAACATTCAATATAATATGAGCACTATGAATTCATAGTGATTTCATTTAGGCTTAAAAACACTGTTAGAAAAAAGTCTTCCACATTAAGGTTTTAACATAATTTTTTTAGAAATAATTGTTAATTTTTAAGTATTAAGCTTTTAATATTTTTTTTATAGAAAACTAATGTTGAAAGGCCTTTAGAATTACCTTTAACATCTATTATTTATAAAACCAATGTTAAAGGTATTAATGAAATCATTTAAATGTTGGTTTTATAGAGAACTAACATTAAAAGTTTTGAAAACTAAATAAATATATCTTGAATCCCTCATTTATTCACCCATATTTTCCGAAACCCTCATTATATCAAATCACAATGGTACCTGACCCAACTCAATTTTCACTTTTAGTCAATTTTTATCATCTTTTATATTTTTTTGAAAAATAATCAGGTTTCACTAAATTTACAATGTTATAGATGGTGCTAATATTAGTTAACTTGAATGAAATACATGGACAGAGTGATAAAATTTTCATTGAATTGATTGAAAATTTAAATGAGATACATACATAAGGAAACGGGCTTCCAGATTCCAATTATGGGAAATTAATATTATATCTAATCGAAATGGATTATAAAAAGATACATACATAGCCTAACGTATTTGTGGTATATAGGAATTAATATAAAAGTTTATCAGAATGTTATAAATATTGGACATCATGATATAAAATGGATGAAAAATCCAACCATGAATCATTATCAAGAGCCTACATGAAACCTCCTGCTAAAGAAATCTGGTATCTTCAAATAATTCCTTTTGGAAAGAATTTATTTTTAAATTCGATTGTTGCAAAGATGAAATGATGACATTCAAATGATCAAATCTATGATTGAAACCTATGTTATCTTACTGATTCACCACAATGGGAAACATTTGATCACAATTTTTTGGATTTTGGAAATTAAGTTGGAAATCTTACAATGGGTCTATGAATATATGGAATGAATCCATACTAGAGTCTCAGTATCCAACATAGTTCATAACCTTTTTTTATAGTTTTCTATAAAATTTCCCCCCAGTTATGTATAAATATGAAATATGTGATGATGAGCATAAATATTTCTATTCCAAAATAACATGGATATGATATTGAAGTTTATGTATCACTTTTGATTGATGATATAAAATTTCCATTGGACATATGTGTTACAATATTTGATCCCTACAAGAAATAGTATTTTATTTTTCAGTATATGGAAATGTTCACTATAAAAGGTTTCCTACATATGAAAATATATTTGGATATAGTGGTAAAGGATATAAATCTTATCAAATTCTCAAAGAGGGGATTTTATATCTATAACTGCACTATCAAGATAGTGGTATAACTGAGAGGGGGAGGGTTTAAATCAGTGATATCTTTTTCTTTTATATTTCCTTAATTATGAAAAATCTTCGCCTCCTATAAAATATTTCATTCCCTAATGAAAAATATTCAAACACACATCCATAGGAACACAATAATTTTCAAGGTTTACTACTCAACAAGAGTAACTATATCTTTGGTATGGTTTGGAAATGATCCAATACCACAAAATCCACTAGTAAAAATTTTTGTGTGGAATAAAATGAATAAGATATTCCATTATGCTTGTGTAGCACTTTGATTAATAAAATGGTGCATGTTCTTGAAGTAGCATGAAATGATGAAAAATAAATTTTTCAACAAACATGTTATGATGCTTCTTGATCAACTTTTAAAAATACAATCTTTCATAAAAATTATTCACTGTCTCACCTAGAAGTTGATAATAACTCCAAAAACCTCTAAATGACACTCATTTAGATCTCCCAATCCAATTTTCAAGTCTGATTTCCCAAAGTGATAACATATCTATGTAAGAATACCATTGAAACAATCCATAACTTCTTTTTTACTTAGTCCAAAATACCCAATTTGATTTCCCAGTTTAATGATCCAGCCCAATATGATAATCAGATAAATTTAATATTTTCTCTTATCCATTATTCTTCTATCCAGAAAAATTCTTCATGAAAACTCAATTCAAGAAATTCATCCCCCTAGAACTTTGGATCTTCTCTCTCTTTTTCTCAATAGTACCCCAGTGTCTAAAAGTAAAATTTATATTATCCTTTTATAGTCGACCCAAAATAGGTTTGGATGGGACTCTGAAAAATATTCTCTCTCAAATTTTTTTCCCAATGTATAAATCCTCCTTGAATTTTGGGTACATTTATGAATTGTTCAATACTTATCAACTCTTATGGAACCTTTTAGAATCTTCTAACAGCTTTATCTCACTTCTAACATTTTTAACATACATTTATCTGATTCTAATTCTTCATTCGGATTTCCTAGTATGATTTCTTCATTACGATTCTCAGTACCACTTGCATATATAAATAAATAGACAAATTCAATTTTCTTATAAAACTTTAGTATGATTCGGATTCCAATTTCCCATTATTATTTTAATATTATGATGAGGGAATGTGGTCACTCTAATTTTCTTGACCTACTTTCAAAAAAATCAGAACATAATACATCCCATTAAGTTGCTCTGTACCAATTGGAAAACCAACGTACTCATTCTAATTTCTTTATTACGATGAAGAAAATACATTCTTTAATATGATGGATCTTGAACCATACATAAATAAAATTATTGAAATGAAATCATAGCCATTATTTCTCTTAACCCACTTATAATAAAGAAAAAAACAATTCATCTTGTTGGAAATGGCTGACTTAATTGTTTATTGATATTTTACTTTCATTTTATATTTTATCCCAAATGATTTGATTATTTTTATTTTTCATTGTTCCAAACATTCCAAAGAAATAAAATATTCCTTTGATATTTACGATGACATAGTGAGTCGATGGATTGATATTAACAGATTCAACCTTAGTAACCTCTTCCGTTTCTGAATACGATGCTAATGAGCTTTTGGAACTTAAATTCTTTCTCTTTTTTTGATTAAGAAAATCATCAACTTATTTCTTTGAAGATTTAAATAATTTGGATTGTGGTATGATTGAAAACTAGAACATTCAGTTTCTCTCATTATGATCAACCGCCTCATCTTTCAAAAAAAACTATGTTCGTTGATCACATTTTGATGATATAATATTTGAACCCTTCATTAACAATGTTCTTTCACTAACTTATGATTTAATAATGGATTAATTTATGACTTTCATAACATTTAGAATCATATTAAGAATCGTCTAGCTTATAATAGAATGTATTTTAGCTTCTTATTATTCCGGAAATATATTTCTTTTATAATCAGTCTAAAAATGATTATCCAGAATATGATTGGACTAAATACAATTGACAACTCCTTTTATCCTCTTTTATTTCACCAAGCTTCCATCAAAAGTTATATAACTAAATTATGATTTTAATGAAATAAAAAATATTAAAGTATCATCATATTTACATCACATTCATCATAAATGTGATTGTCTTCTTCACTATGATATTCCCTTCGTTCTGAACCGATGGTGATTCTGATAAACCTTTTCTTCTAGAATGATTATTCTTAATCTGATGGAATTTACTAAGATTTGTGAGTCTGATTTATTGAATATGGTGCTCATACCGATCACCATCTTTGTGAATTTCATGTGATTTATTTTCTTCTTAAAATTATTTGAAGAAAAAAGATAATACATGGTTACGATCACTATCACTATCAACTTGGTCCTATCAATAACCCCCCCTTAGTATTTTGTTATCAAATAATGTTTATAAATAACCAATATTTTTAACCTCTAGATATGGATTACCTATCAACTATTATAATCATACGTGAGTTAACTCATATTAGGAAACAAAAAATATTGGTAGAAAATACAAGATTTCAAAAAGTTATGATTATGAATTCATCTTCATCTTTTATTCACAACATTATTCACCTATTTATTTTATTGTATTTTCCTCTTGCTCATTCCTATAACAAAATATTTTCAATATAACAACTAAAAAAATATGTTAGAATATTTCACATGCTTTCATACTGAAATAATAGCTTACCCCCAACTCCACCTTTATAAAGGCTTCCTTAAAAAAGTTTATCTAATACATAATGGATAGAATTATAAAACAATTATCCCCATTGAAAACACTATCCAAAGAAAATATGAGATATGGGATGAAGAAAAACATCCAAATTGATGAGAAAGAGGTTAGATTTCCATTTTCATCCTCAATTTAGAAAAATATTCTTTCATTAAAGGTTTTGTGAAAATGTTACCAACTTGTTCCAATCTAAGAATATACTCCAACTTCAATTCATTCATCTTTACATTCTATTTTGTTTAAATGATATTTGATATAAATATTTTTTAAATGAGAATTTTTTATTAAATTCTTAGTAAGGTGGATTGCACTTTGATTATCACAATCCAAGAGCAAGGGTAACTTCACTTTAATAAGTAATCCTTATAATAGAGACTTTATCCACATAAGTATAGTAGAGGATTGAGTGGAAGAAACATACCCAGATTCATCCATGCTAAGAGTTACTAAATTTTTTCCCTTGTATGCCTACTAAGAAAAGTATTTTCCAAAAATAAAACTTCACCAGATTTGGATATTATACTATCAAGATTTCCTGACTAATCAATATTTGAATACCAAAGAAAATAAATACTTTTCTAGATATCATAACTGATTCCAAAATTTTGTGTTCCTTTGATATATTTGACAATTATTTTCCCATAAAGTAAATTTAATTATTTAAGAGTACAATAAAATATTTCACATATGGTAACAACATAAACAATTTTGAGCCTTCAAGGAATTGTATACAATAAAAATACAATAAACTTCTTAAACTCTTTCAAATTAAATTCCATACCTACTCCATCTTTAGAAACCATTTTTCCTACTAAAATTGGTGTGGAGATGGGTTTGAAATTTTCCATTCTAAACTTATTATAAGTTCCTTAGCATAATTTTCTTGATAACAAAAATTGTGATTCTTATTTTGTGTGATTTTTAACCCAATAATTTATTTCATTTATCTCATCATGGACATCTCAAACAACTTTTTTAGTTCTTCAGAAAATATTTCACTAGTTCTTTAATAATTCCAAGAAAAGATGATATCATCAACACAAACAATTACGATGAGGGAAAACTCTTGAATTTATTATATGTAAAGATTCCAGTAAACTCTTATTTTCTTGAAACTTATATTTATTAAGAAAGTATCTAATTTGGAACACCATGCCCTTGGACCTTGTGTTATCCCATACTAGGCTTTATTCAACCTTCACTTATAACTTTCATCTTTTTGAATAATAAATCCACTTTGTTGGTCAATGTAATCTTATTCATCAAGATCAAAATTAAAAAATTATGATTTTATTTCCAGTAGAAATAAAAATTTAACATCATTTTGTAGTAATAGGATGTAAGACTATTATAGTTTTCTACCTTTCCACTGGATAAAACTTTTTATCAAATTCAATGACTTATATTTGTATGTAACTTTTTCACACTAATCTTTCTTGGGGTTTTATCACTTATCCATCTTAAATAACCTTATTTTGGAAAACCTCTTTTTTTTCCAATAACATATTTGTTATTTGGTTTGTGTATGAGTTATAAATTATCATTGTTTTCTATCCAAACCAGCTCCTCATTCATAGCCTAAACCCATTCTAGATGCTCAAAAGCTTCATTCACATCGTTCAGACAAACTTTTGAATACAAGGATGTTTGTGAAATTGTTTTTATTGTTTGAACCCTTTGATGTTGATAAACAATAATGTTCTTAGAATCAACTTTATTCTTTAGTATATGATGAAATTTTTGAGTTTTTCCCTCATAATTTTAAATATCTATGTGTGAATCTTCTTCTTGAGAAGGATTACCATTGTTTGTATCCTAATCAAAATTGTTTACAAATTTCTTTATCCATCTCAACTTCCTTATCATCCCAAGAATATTTATCCACCTCATAATTTTCAAAAACATTCACATCAACTGAGTCAACAATTATCCATGTTTCTTTTTTGAAAAATCTTCATCATCTTCCTTCTGAATCATAGATAATAAAACTTCCATATTCACATCTATGATAAAACATTCCAATGTTTACACATTTATTATAAATGATGAATGGAATCCTAAAAACTCTTAGGTGTTTCAAACTTGGAGACTTTTCATAAAAAATTTCATATAGATTCATATCTAGAACCATCCAATATAAACATCATGTTTGGATATACATAGCAGAAATAATGGCTTACCTTTAATAGTAATGAGAAAGACCATGTTCAAGTAATATATTTCTCCCCATTTCCACCAAACTTATGTTATTTATTTCAGGAACTCCATTTTTAGGAGTTTATTGTGAACTAAGATAATTCATAATTCCAAGATTCTCATGATAATTTTCAAATTATTCATTTCTGTACTCTCCACCATTATTAGTTCTCAACTTCTTCGCTATATAATCACATTTCTTCTCATTTCTCCTCCTGAAAATTTTAAAAAAATCATAGAATCTGAATTATTTTTCATATAAATAACACAAGTAATGTGAGTAAAGTCATCAATTAAAGTGATTAAGTACTTATCTCTATTATTTTATTGTTTTATCATTATCCCACAAAAATTATAATGGATAAGTTCCAGGGGATGTTTTGAAAAAATAGAAACTTTTTTATGGATCTAATTAATAATTTTTCAATTCTAGAAAAATAGTTAAACAGTAATCTATTCTTCCTGGAATATCAAAGAATATCACTGACACTATATTTATTTGATAAAAGTATCATGTATCTCTGACACATATGCCCTAGACATTTATTCCGCAACTGATTCTCTTCTACCATACCTAAGTAACAAGAGTTTTGTATTTCACTTACTTGAAATACGTTTCTTTTGTATGTTGTCCTCTTGTAATAACCATTACATATTCCTCACTCTTGAAGACAAACCCATATTATTTTAAAATAACTTTTTGGAATTTATCCTAGAGTTGTGAAACACATACAAAAGTTTTGTTTCATCCCATTAACATACAATGATTTCTTGGACTTCAAATTTTCATTCCCAATGATAGCTGATCCAACACCTTTGATTCTCAAAGATTCATAATTTCCAAATATAAACATTCCATCTTTGATATATTTCAAATTATTTAAAAATTTTAGTTCTCCTTTCATATGAGAAGAAAATCACAAACCAAGATCCAAGTTTTTTCTCCTTTTGTAGCTTTGAGATCAGTTTCTACAACAAGTTATTTTTCTTTCCCTTTTTCTTTCTTCTTCTCCAGCTTCTGAGAATTATTAACAAACTTTTATTGTGATAGTAAAAAAACAAAAAATCCTTTAGGAAGAGGTCTAGATTGTTCTCATATTTCAAAAATATTTTTTGTAGATTTTAAACTATTTTATTGTTTCACACCAACCTTCTTAGGTTTCTTCCAAACATCCTTCTCAGACTTTTTTCTTTGAGGATATTAACTAATTCTAAAACATTGACTTCTATAATTTATGCAATAGTGGTACTGTTGTTGATTGAATAAAACCATATTTTTTTATGAATAAATAAACCATAATACTATTAGTATCTATATAAAGAATATTATCTACTAAAACTTCTATAATGATAGGAGTTGTGAATGAATTTCTCAAAACCCTTCTCATATTTCTTATCAAAACTTTTTTGACCCCAAACCATTATATTTTCAACTGGAACATTCATTTTCATTAAGATTTTATTTTTAGCCCTATAAAAAATAGAAGTAATAGAAATTTTATTTGACTTATAATGTTTGGTAACTTCTGATTTCCCAACATTGTTTTTCTTTGAAAAATACATAACTTTCCCAACTTTCTTTTTCTCATAAATAATTTCATCTATCTTATAAACCATTGAAGGTGAATTTTATTGATCCTTCTTGGGTTTCCCATTATGATAACTTTCACCAACTTAAGAGATAAAGATATTAAAACATTTACCTCTTGGTTCATATTTAGAATGATTTAACTGGGAACGTTATAACTCTTCTTATTATTTTTTTCCTTTAGTTTTAATTCTTGATGTTTATTATGAATATTAAATTTCTCAAGAGATTTCATCAAAACATCAATTTATTTCATCATATTGAACTTGTCATTAAGAAAACCTTCTTGTTTTTTGTGGAAGTGCTTTCAATTTTCATATTCTTGATTTTTTTTCCAAGCCTCTCAATCTTCCTTAAACATTATTATAATTATTATTTATGAAGAAATTTTAATTGGGCTTATTCTTATTCAAAACCACTACTTCCAAACACTTTATTATTTGATATTAAGATTAAAGTATCCTCACCAGTATGCTTAGTGTATTTTTGAGATTTAGCCTCACTATCATCTTCTTCGTCATCTTTAGATAATAAACTTATCATTTTAGTTTTGGAGTGATTTTTACCTTTCCCTATGGAACAATATTTACCCTTATCACCATGTTTCTTCCATGACCTTTTTATCCTTCTTTCCACTTCATTACTATCCTCTTCTTTATTTATTCAAGGAATATTATCCAAAAGTGACCAACAAATCCACATTTAAGGAATTTAAAGGGAATTTTTCCTTTTTATATTTACTTGTACCTATTATCACATTTTTATAAAATAAGGATAAACTATCATTAAGTTTTTTACATACCTAATTTTCATATTTAGAGTCAGAAACATCATCTTCCTCAATACCTATATTAATTTTATTTCCTGGTGGTTTTGAAATACCTTTATCTAATAGATTTTATTTTTACCTTAACAACTTTCTCTCTTCTCAATTCATATGTAATGATATTGATATGAAAATCACATAGATATAATGATTCTAGATCTCTATATTCTAATGAAGCAAATTTAGCATCAAACATATCTAGAAGGATTCTCAAGATATTTTCAACAACTATAGAATCTTATAATTTTTTACCAAGACATTTGATAGTGATAACAACTTCATTCACCCAACTAAATAATTCTCCAATATATTTGTATTCACACATCTCTATATATTCATACTTTAGCCTCCGAATTAGTAAATTTTCATTCTTTAATTTTTTATTCCCTTTATAAATGGTTTTCACCTTATCCTAAATATCTTTGGTAGTGGAATCACATTTTACTCTCAAAAAATAAATTTCAAAATATGATGAGAGTAAATCCCTTTTGGAGCTTCCATCATTTTCAAGATTCTTCTTTTCTATAGATGTTATAGGAAATTTCTCATCAATAAGAGGAAAATCATCTATTGCAGCTTCAAGAACATTATAACCTATTGATATAAGATATAGAAACATTCTACCTTTCCAATTATGATATCTCTTACCGTTAAAGACCGAAATACCTTTACTGTTGACACAATTCAAATTCTCCATGAACTTGTCTTAATAAAATTTCATAAATAATAAATGAAGGAATCTTTTGGCTCTAATACCACTTATAATTGCCCAGCCAAGATAGTTGTCTCACTGAGTGGGGGCGGGGTGAATTAGTGGTATATTTTTCTTTTAAGTTTTCTTATATATGAAACATATTTTTCCTTTAATAAAAGATTTATTTACATTCTTAACACAATTAAAACACACATCGAAATGAATACAAGAATTTATAGGGGTCACTACTCAACAACAATAGCTATGTCCTTGGTATGTTTGGTAAATGATCCAATACCAGACAATCCACTAGAAATCATTCTTTTTGTGTGGAATACAATGAGGATGATATTACCTTACACACATGTGGTACTATGACTAATACAACCGTGCCTGTGCTTCAAGTAGAACAAAATGATATAAGATAATTTTTATAACAAACATATTATGGTTCTTCTTAATCAACTTTAACAAATATGAAAATTCAAAACAATTCTTTACCTTCTTACACAGAAGCTGGTAAGAACCCATTGGAATTTGTAATGACACTCAGTCTGATTTCCTAGCATAATTTCCAAGTTTTATTTCTCAAGATTATAATATAACTCTATTAGAATACCACTAAAACAATTCAGAACTTCTTCTTCCTCATCCTATAAAACCCAATCTTATTTCCTAGTATGATGATCTAGCACAATACGATCATCAGCTGAATATGATCTTGTCACTTATCCTTTCTTATTTTTTCCATAAAAATAACTTAAGAAAACTCAATCCAGAAAATTATTCTCCATAGAAATTCAGATATTCTCTATCTCATTCTCAAGAGTAAATTAATTTCACAAAGTATAAAGTAATTTTTCCTTATATAGTTAATCAAAAATCGGTTTGGGTAGGATTCTGAAAATGTTTTCCACTCGATAAAATTTTCTCCAATCATAAATCCTCCTTAAATGTTGGGAGTATTTATGAATTCATCAATGCTTCTGAACTATTCTCGATCCTTCTTAAATCTTCTAACAACATTATTTTTCTTCTCAATTTTTTATCAAACATCAGTCTGATTATGATTGTCCATTCCAATTTCTTAATATGATTTATTCATTATATTTATTCGTTCCACTTGCAAATATAATGAAATAAATAGCTTAAGTATTCTTAGAAAACATCACTCAAATTTTGATTCTGATTTTCCATTTCTATTACACCATTACAATGAGGGCATATAGTCACATTAATTTTATTGACCCACATGAAAACAAATCAGAATTAAAGACAACCCATTAAGTTACTCTTTACCTATTGGAAAACCAATCACATTATTTTGATTTATTTATTATGATGAAGAAAAAAGATTCTTCAATACAATTTCTCTTCACTCATATATAAATAAATATGTTGAAATAAAATCATATTTCTTCTTTCCCTTGACCAATTTTTAATAAAGGCAACAAAAAATTTATCTGAATAGAAATGTTTGACTACATTATTGATTGATCCTTGAATTTATTTTTTTATTGGACCCTAACTAATTTACTTACTTTTCATTTTCATTGGTCCCAACAAATCCCAATAAAAAAATCTTCCTCTGACGATTACAAATTCCTACCGATTCTGATGGACTGGTATTAACAACTTAAATATTAGAAAATAATTTATGTTATGAATACAATACTGATGATCTTATAACACATAACTTATTTATATTTTATAATTAAAAAACCCATCAAATTCTTTCTATGATGATTAAAATATTTTGGATTATGGCTGACTAAAAACAACCACATTCAGTTTCTCTCATTTTGATCAACCTTCTTAGCCTTTGAACTTAATTATGTCTGGTGATCACATTCTGATTATTGAAGACCAAAAACCTTAAACAAAAATCTTATTTCACTAACTTAAACTCGTAAGAATGACTTCCTTCATGATTTTTTTATGTTGAAGATTATATTCAATGTCATAGGATTTATAATGGAACGTATTATAATTTCCCATTCTTACAAAAAATTAATTCTTTCATACTCAGTCTGAATATTATTTTCCTGAATATGATTTCCCTAAATATGATTGGAAGTATGTTTTATCCCCTTTATTTAATACAGATTGCATCTTATGTTTTACAAATGACTAATTATTTCTTAGAAAATAAAAAAAGTAGATAATTTCCATATTTACATCAGATCCATGATGAATTAAATTCTCTTCTTCATTAATATCTTTCTTTCATTATAAACCTAAAGTGATTTCAATGAAACTTTTCTTCAAGAACACTATTTATCAATACGATGGGCTTTATTAATGTTTTTGAGTCAAATTTCATGAATATTATGGTCAATCTGATCACTCTATTTTATAAAGTTAGGGGATTTCTTTTCTTCTTAAAGTTCATTGAAAACAAAAGACAATACCTAATTATGTTCATCTTTCTTATCATCTTGGTACTAACAATATAATTTATTGAAGAATAAAATAAAAATAGTGTATATGGGATATCAATGTTTTTTTCTTCAAAGGGATTATCCTTATTAAGGATTAAAATAGGTATTTAATAGTTAAGAAGAGTATGGTTATTACCTATATCCATTTTCAAAAGAAAAATATTTCAATAGGGTGGAAAAAATCAATGCCATATTTGGAAAGAAAGGAGTTTATAGTCATTTACCAGATACATATAATAAATGATCAATTCTATTCAAGATACCATATTATATTTTTTGCATAAAACATAATATTGACATTAGGTATATTGAGAAAAACATTTGTGATAGTATAATTGGAACATTTTTAAACAAAAAAAGAAAGAAAAAAATGATGGATTATAATAAATACTAGACTTAATAACCATGGGAATACATTGGGATTTACATCTAAAATGAGAGAAAACAAAATATATTTTCAATCATCTTGTCACACATTATGAAAAAGTGAATAAATTAATTTTTGTCAATGAAAACATGGTATTAAAGTTCCTAGTTTGTTTTCTGTAAATGTAAAAAATTTGGCATCCTTTAAGGATTTAAAGTTAGTATGAAAAAACATGAATATGAAGTATTGATTGAACAATTTATACAAGTTTCATTGAGTGGGATATTGAAAATACCTATTAGAAAGTATATATTTTGGTTTTATTATTATTTAAATTCATTTTGAAGAAAATTCATAGATCTATATTTGTTATATTTTTTTGGGGAATGAAGTTGTACTCATACTTGTTCAACTAGAAATGTCCTTTCCAACATCACTTTTGGATATAATTGTTTATATTTTTATTCAATTTGTGTGAGAGAGAATAATATGTGGACCTTTTTATTTATGTTGTATGTATCCTTTTGAAAGATATATGAAAATTTTGGATGGATATGTTATGATTCCTCTTTGACAATTGGCTTCGATTATACAAAAATATATATCAAAATAGGTAATTTATTTTTGTACTAATTATTTTCTGAATTGGAGCATGTTCGTCTCCTGATATCTTAATATTTTCTGTTTGATAGTGATGGTAAATGGATTTGTTTCTTAAAGGAGAATTTAATTCCACATGATGAAGTTCTTCATGAACATTTATATATTATGAACAACATTGGTGATGTTAAAACATATATATCATTAAATATTT
This sequence comes from Viscum album, assembly GCA_963277665.1. Taxonomy (NCBI): domain Eukaryota; kingdom Viridiplantae; phylum Streptophyta; class Magnoliopsida; order Santalales; family Viscaceae; genus Viscum; species Viscum album. The sequence continues at coordinate 434,991,773 of OY728158.1, read as the reverse complement.
CTATATTGAAGTTAAAATAACCAATACAAAATGAAAAGTGGTTAATTAGTGAACATAAAAACACATTTGTTTATGGTTTTAGGTGAAAATAAATATTAATTTATTTACACCATAAAAATTTAAATTGTTAGAAAGGGACTAAGTGTTAATGTGATCACTTGGTTTGGTTTTGATATTAATGGCTGCTCAATTTTCAAAAGAACCCATGATAACAAGAGTACAATTCAAAATAGTGTATTAATGATTGTTTCTGAGGCACTTCATTTTTCAAGTGCCAAATATAACAACACAATTTATACATCAACTTCATATTTTGATGTTTTTTAAGATATATGGAAGATTGATTATACTAAATTTATGGTCCCATAATTTAAGTGTAACTGAGTTGATAGTAATAGAATTGTGAAACATGATGAGTATGGATTTACACTTATCTATTTGAAAATATTTAGTTGTAAGTAGAAATCATTTATTATGGATTCTTATAAAAATAAAATTTTGTATGTTTTTGAATCATCAAATGATCAATGGTCCATTATTTTTCTAGGGGAAAAATCATTTGGGTGATGGGAATATTGATGATTTTGAAGACTAATATGACATTTCTCAACACATCACATGATTACTCAACGATAACAATGAATTTTGTGTGTACATTGTTCATAAAGCATGAAATTATCATGTAAAAGTGATATTATAAAACAATATTTTACACTCTTAATTAATCAGGTAATCATCTTTTTTTGAAACATAAAGAGTTAATAGATTTATTTTTTAACTTTGATTTTTAATTATATAAATGTTTATAATTCCAATCATTTTTTTAATATTTTTTCTATTCATCATATCCATATATCTATTTTTTGATTGAAAAAGTTTTTATTTGTCATTTAGTTGTAACTGTTTTCTTTATATTGTTCATTTTCTGGTATAAGATTTTATTAAATAAAAATATTTATAATTTTCTTCATATTATGAATAATTAAAATTTTATTTACAAAATTTAATTATTTATAAAAAATAGTTACAAAAAATTATATATTTATTTATGACAATCATTAATTTTAATATACTTGAGTTTTGGTAAAATATTTTTATGGTTCAAAAATATAAAATTCAATGATTTATTTTCTATTATGAGAAATCAATATTTCTTAATATTTATTTAATTTTAATCAAATATTGGCACATATGACTTTTTATGTAACATACATCTTTCTAAATAATAGACATTGAGGTAGGTGAACTGAGTTATGTATGGGTTTTCATATAAATTTAAATCTATATTAATTAAATTATTTAATGAAATTAAACTTATATTTATTAAAATTAAATGCATCAATTATTATTATCTACAGTGGATGATATCAATAGATGATAAGAGTGTCATTACACCTTTACCAAAAATTTCAGTTATACATGGAGATAATAGGGTGATAATTAACATTTATGATAACAAAAAACCAACTTCCTATATGCCATGAAGATTAGGACTTACCTCGCTATGGAGATTCATGAAAGGATAAGTGTTTTATTCTATAATGGGTGGAGGGTTGATCCTTCGGTGAAATATATTTTTTTGGGAGTCCATAACGGTAAAATTTATAAACTTATTTATTGAGTTTCCTAATGTTTTAAATAATATAAATTTATTAATATTTTTTTTCAATTACAGCTGATATTTAACTTTGAAGAGACGAAAGGAATTAATAAAAAGTTTCTATCTTTTGAGGAAACTTGATGGAATGATTTTAAGGAAAATTTGACTTCATTTTATATTTTTAAGAGTAAACTGAATCAAGATCCATGTATTAAGTGTATTTTTATAGATAGGGAGACATGGTAGGTGTTTATCTCTAGTAATTGAAGGAAATAATTTATGGTATGTTTTTTTAGAAAAAAATTTTATATGAATTATATATTTTTTATCTTTAATAAATATAATAAATATTATTTTCTTATAGATTCATTTATTATAATTTTGGGTAAAACATTGTTTATTATTTGTAACCTATTTTTTTAATTAGTTTAGATTTTTTTATAATTTATTTATTTTAATCTTTATGCAATTAGCCTTTTATAAAAATAAATATGAGATACGGACTCTAAATTTTATAAATTATCATGCGGAGGATATCCTTTGTTATTGTAAGAAATGATTGCTAAAACATTAAGTGAATTTTGATCCAAGAAAAGTAGTGTCTTTGAGGATGTTCAACTTGACCCTCCATCTCATCACCCCTCATTATGAAAAATTGTAAAGAGAGAGAATGAAAAAAGGGTACGTATGTTAATGATCCAAAATTGATATACTTGATAAAATTATAAGTAATTAATTAGAACATTTCATCAATATTAATATTTAGTAAAATTATCTCACTGATATTACATTTGGAAGTATTAATTTAGGACACCCTTCAGGAGTAAATGACATTGGGGACCTTTATCTCTCAGGGTGGGATGGATATTCATTCCACCGATTTAGGAAATCCAAAACACCCGGGATATGTTAGATGGTGTAAGGAGTGGATCTCTTTTAAAAATCTTTTTGGGAAAACCCCAGGGTGGCATCGATGGTGGAATAATAAATGAAAGAAATAGAATCTTTGAAGGATAAACTACGATACTTGAATGAGTCAATATAGGATATAACTAAATCATATATATTGAATATAATAGTATATGAAATGAGGCATATGCGACCTACAAACCATTCTTACCCAAACCACCACCTCCTCATTCTGATCCTAACATGTAGTGTGAGATTAATCATGGGGATCTCTATTTATATATTATATAATATGGAATTATAAATAATTTTAGGGATTATATACATCATCATATTATGTATTCAAGGAATATAAGAGCAACGATACATAATATTATTGATCAAAATTCTCTAGTTCCAATTCTTACTGAGGAGTTTTCCATTGTTGGATAAAGTATTGGTCATTTTCACTTTCACCAGATAATATTTTCCGTCAGGAGACATATGAGGTATGTGTTGATTTGCATTTTTTATTTATTGTTAAGTACAAAATTAATTATACTATTTTATTATAGTTAAATTATATAAGAGTATATAAAATCATTGGAATCACTATAAAAGAAAGTAAAATTTATTGTTCAAATACCTTCAGATACTCCTTAGGAAGCTGATTGGATAACAAAGTTACCACATGATTTTTCTATATTAGATATTTACTATATTTTTCTGATGATATCTTATATATATTAAAGTGATTATACATTAAATATTTATAAAAAAGACATTATGGATATTCTAAAGGGTGATCATCTTATTGTACATGTGTTGTAGTTTTTTACTGTGTATGTTAATTTTAATCATGAATTTATTTTATTTAATTTAACAAATATTATATTGACTTAATTAATTAATTTTGTAATCATGTATATCCATAATCTTTACATATAATATTATTCCACTTCTATTAATGGTTTCATATACCTATAATACATTTTAACAATGTTAAAATACTTGATCCAAACAACTAGTATTGAATATGTATTTACATGGCTAAAAATATCTAGATTTTATATTGGTTTTCTCTATTCCTTAACATTTTAGAAAAAATTTATATAATTATAATCTAATATTCAATAAACTTCTATTAAAACTAATTTTTTTATATATTAGTAATCAACGTATCGTTTTCATATTTTTTCCAAAAGAATGTAATGAATATTGGTAATGATCTTTATTGGGTAATGTTCAAAAAAGACATCACAATTTATTAAAGAAGTATGTTTTATTCTATTATTTTAGTTATTTAATCTTAATTTATTCATTTTACATTTTTTTCATAATTTATATTTTAAATTACAATAGGTCATGGATTGATTTAAATAGAGATCACAATTAAACAGTGTAACTAAAAAAGCTAATATGTTAAATTTTATACGAGGTAATATGGGTTTCTTATTATATAACCAGTGTTTTTATTTTTAAAATATTTTTTCATAATAAAAAAGGTAATTTTTAATTTGGATATTATCTTTTATAATTAATTTATTATATAATCATGACTATGACAACAACAAATTTAAAAAAGGTTACTTTTAATATAAAATATATAATTTAGGAAAATATGTTATTTTTTAAATTTTAAAAAAAATTATATTGTTGATTTTTGATGTTGTTTCTTGTTATATATCAATCTAATTGAAACACCATCAAAATTTATATGAATAATATTTTATATATTTTATAAATTTGGAATATTAGTTTCATCTAGTAATATATTTGTAAACCATAGTGTACAATTTCTCAATTTGTTCCGTTGATCTTGTTTGTTTTTAAAATTGTTTGACTTATTTTGGTTTTTCATTTTGAGTTTTTAGTTGTTTGATTATGTTATTTTGTAATATTTTTTAAAAAAATTCATCTTTCAACATCTATTTTTCATAGAAACAAAAACGTAAAGTCATATAGATGATTTTAAATGCCATTTTTTGGTAAAAATAAATTTTGAAATCAATATTTATATATCATTTTTTTTGAAAAAAATGTAAAATGGAATCATAAGCTTATTTAAATTTTTATTTCAACAAAATTTGATGTTAAATTACTTGAATTAGGATTTTTTAAGTCGGTTTTATAATTAATCGACACTAAAATAATTGTATAAAAAATTTCCAGATTATTTTTATTAAAAATGATGTTGAAAGACATATATTTTATTCCATTTAGAATTTTTTTCAATGTCATTTTATAAAAAATGATGTGAAAACATCAACTTTAAATACTATTTGTATTAAAATCTATTTATAACCAATGTCTAAAGGTAAAAAATTCAATGTTAAAGTTGTTTTTTTCTACTAGTAAAATATTCAAATTATATTTATAGATATGATGAATAGAGTATTTAGAGATTACCTCGATCAAATTGTGATATTATTTATAGATAATACTTTCATATATTTTTAGATAAAGGAAGATACTGAACATTATTTTAGGATTGTTCCAAATACCTTGATAAAGAATAAATTTTATTTCAAATTTAGTAAGTTTGAATTCTGACTATAGAAAGTATCATTCATGTGTTATGTAATCATAATAGAGAGTATATATACGGATCCTTAAAATATAGAGGTAAATTATTGACTAAACTAACCACTATAATAGATATTCATAGTTTTCATTGATTGGTTGAATACTATCAATGCATTGTGATAATATCACCATGATTCTCAAATACACTAACATAGTAAACTTAGATTGGAATAAATGTTTTATGGATAGATTAATGTAAAGAAATTTTTCTGGAGCTCAAGTGAACATTAGTCCTTATACCAGTAATCATACTACCTTTCAATTTATAAGGGGTTTTAAAGATATAGTGATACAAAAAAGAAGGGATTGGGAAGTGTGTTCGAGGATAATGAAATATGGGTATGTTATGACTCACTTCAATTAAAGATTCATGAAAAAAATTATGTGACACAAGATTTAGAGTGAAGAGTGGTAATATTTTCCTTAAAGATATGAAGGCATTATCTCTATAGAAAAAAAGTGAAATCTATATTTATTGCAATAGAATAAATTATATGTTCATATAGAAGTATTTAGAAATGTTCCAAAGGATTTAGTATAAGTTGATAAAGAACTATGACAGCTCGATACATTACCACACTCAGAAGGAAAACAAGGTGAATGAGGCTTTGAGTAGGAAGGATCATTCTACCTTATCCATGATGTGTATTTAAAGTGACCCAATACTCATGGATTTAAAACAGATAGAACTTTTAATCACCAAATAATTGGAGAAATACTATATTTCCCAAATAAATGTTCAACTTTGAGTCCGTTTATAGATAAAGGAGGCATTGAAGGAGGATATAGAGCTATAGAAGAAGGTAGGGAATACTCCATAGTTAAATTTTTATTATGAAAAATTTATTATACTAAAAAAAGGGATATGAATTTCATCAATACTAGAATTTAAAAATGCGTTATTGAATGATAAAAATATCTCATCATTCACTATCAATTACTGATGTACAACAATATATAGAGATATCAAGAACCAGTTTTGGTGGGACAATATATAGAAGGATATTGAAGAGTTTGAATCTCAATACATGGTATGCCAAAAAGTAAATGTTAAACATCATAAATAATAGAAGATTATTCAATAATTATCTATAACAATATGAAATAATATTACATTACCATGAATATCGTAATGAGAATTCCCAATACTTCTAAAGGTTTGCCTCTAATTTGGGTTGGGGTTAATCAGCTTATGAATTCAACATATTTCATTACTATGTGATAATATTTACCACTCAAAAAACATTCCAAGATATACATAAAATATGTTTTATGGTCATATAGTGTGCCACTATCAATAATATCTTCTCGAGAGCCAAGGTTTACCCTAAATTTCTAGATATTTATTCAATAAAAACTGTAAACATAGTTGAGATTCATCATTTCTTATTATCCCCAAACAAATGGTTAATCTGAAAGGACTATTAAAACTATAGAGGATATGATAAGATCATATTTATTAAATTTCAAAGTAGGCTAGGATAAAAAACATCCCCTCATAGAGTACTCATGTAACAACAGTTTATATTCTAGCACTCAAATGAAACTATATATGGATCTATATTAAAAGAGGTGTAGAAATATATTATGTTGGGATGAAGTTGGAGAGTATAAAATAACATGACTGTATCTTACTCATGTAATGGAAGAGAAGATTTAAACCATTCAAAGGTATATTAGAACCTACTAGAGTTGACATAAGAGCTATGATAATAATGATCAAAGAGATATGAAGTTTTAAGTCAATGATAAGTTATTTCATTATATATCACTGTGAAATAAAGTAATGAGTTTTTAGTAGAAAGGAAAGGAGATCCCTAGATATATTGGCACTTTTTAAAATCTCCGTTCATGTGGGAACAATAGATTATAATTTTAGTCTTCCACAAAACCTATCCCAAGTGAATCATGTGTTCCATTTATGAATTTTGAGGATGTACACACCTATAATTTCAAGGGTATGAACTTAGAGGATATAACGTTGAAATAATATATTTCCTTTGAGGAGAAACCAGTAAACATTTAAGATCATGAATAAAAATTATAATTAAATAAAACCACACACTAGGTTAATGTTATATGATGGAATAATAAGTTTTAATAATCAACATGTGAACCCATTGGGAATAAATACTATTATTTTTTTATAAGGGAAATTATTTTTTAAGCGATAATTTATTTTAATGTGGTAGAATGTTACACCCCACAATTTTAATATATATTTTTCCTTTAAATATTTTTTTGAATAACATTTCAAATTTACAACACAAAACTAAAATGAACCATGATATATATTATTGAGATAAAATATTACAATAAAAAATAAATGGTAATATATTATAATAATGTAATATTAAACATCATTAATAAAATTACAAGGGAAATGAAACAAAAAGTAAACAAAAATAAAATAAACATGTAATTCTTGTCCCTGTGGTTTTATTTGAATATTATAACCTTGACTACAATAATAAAAGTAGAAAAAAATTATAAATATAATAGTCATTTTTAGAGAGAAGTAAAGGAATATGATTATTGATTCTAATAATATATGTAATTCTATATATAGGAATAAAATCTGATTGTTATAAAGATGATCATTGGATATATGGCTAATGGAAATATGGTCTTTAGAAATATGGTCCTTGGATATATATTCATTTACTCTGAATTTATATAATTGGTATATTTAATTTTTTTATTATTTAGTAACAAATTGATAATAATATAATTCTCAAATAAAGTAAAATGATAATATTAAATTACAATATTTTATTATAAAATTATATTTTTATGCATTATATATTTTTTATTAAAGAATGATTTGATGTATTTATATAATAAAAATAAATATATTAATACTAATGGATTTATAAAATTAAAACTCTATATGATTAATAATTAATTTTAATCGAATGTGGTTAAATTTATTTAATATTATAACAATATTTTTCAAAGAATTATATTTTTTAGGTACTGAGTATTTTTAGCATAATAGATTAATATGATCACTTTTTATTGATGAATATAATCTAATTGTTTAATGAATAAAGAAATATATTAACCCACATTTAATGGGTAGTTGGTATAAAATATGACTAAAAAATCCTTAAGTTTAAAATTCTATTGTTATATAAAAATAGTTTTATATATTTTATTATTTTCATTTACAAGTAAACTTTTCTATAAATATAAATTTAATTAGATTATATATTATCCAAATTTTTAATCAAAACATATAATTAATTAATCTAGTTAACTTTGTTTTCAATCATAAAAATAATTTACTAAGGTAAAAAATTGGGTTACCACAGTATGGATAAAATGAGGTAAAAATGGTTTAAAATAAATGATAAAGATTAAAAAACCTATTAATAAATGTATTGATGTGTAATTTATCATCTAAAAAATATCCCAAATCCATTATTTAAACTTTTTAGCCACTTTCATTATAAAATGTAAACCTTACACCTTAGGAATAGATTATTCGTAGAAATACTGCTAAAAAATAACCTATAAAAGGTCCCCATGTCTGCCCCTCAAAAACCATTCAAAATATTTTGTTATCTATTTAATTCTTTCCATTTTTCATCTTCCATATACTTATTAGACATTCAATATATTTTGGTTCCAAGGATGCCTAAATCTTTCATTTTAAAGGAACCAATGTTGAGAAGGAGTGAAATCATCATGTATGTACACTATTCTTTATTATTTTCAAATAATTAATTATATAAACCATTTCTAAATATTATTATACACTATAATTATTTTATATTAACATCATTATGCTTATTATAAAATTATATTACAATTATATAACTCTAAAATATTACTCATTCACTAGTATAACATGTTCTTGTTGTGGCTGGTTCAACCACCTACAAGAATGATGTTATACCAATATCACCATTTTCACCATGAATAAGTATAAAAAATTTATAATGATAATATATAAAATTAAAAACATATATATATTAACATGGTTTTTAATGATGATATAAAATTTAACAATCATTATAAAGTAACTCACGGTTAAAAGTAAGCTACCTGAAAAATGTTTGTCATGGATCCCATTTTCGCAAAAATTGCCCTTAATTTACAAAAAATGAATAGGGGAACAAATAAATAATAGGAAAATAATGATTAAAATACATTGAATAAAAATTAATAACTTGTTAACAAATAATGGATTATAACATCATCATTACGAAACATATAGAAAATATTAAAAATCACTAACATTTGATGATGAAAATAATCATTTACTAACTAACACATGTGTGAGGAATGATTACAATTTAATAATATAAAAGGTTAATAGATATTAATAATCTTCATAAATAGGTTTTCTTGATATTTATGTTTATTATAAAAGATTTTTAAGTGATTTTGTGGAAAACATTAGTAAAAGGTAAGGGTTCTCTTTTCAATGTCATTTTAGATTTTAGATTATTATGGCTAAGTTTCCATCTATGGAAATTTTATGAACATAATCTATAATAACAACTCTATTTTATTCTAATCTAATTATTCATGAGTTTTACAAATTATCCTACCATTTCAATTCCACTTTGGATCATTATTTTATTAAAGTGATGCTTGTAAGTGAAACCAATCACAACTCTTATTTTTTTTCCAGGAATTATTCTCCTCTATAAAAATATTTTTTAATGGATGTATTTATCTATAATATTATGATTTCTTAACGAATATTTCAATTGTAATTAACTTTATTTACAAAATTATAAATTATTCTCATTAACATTTTAACATGATTCCTTTTATAAATTGCTTTGACTTTTATTACATAAGATTGAGATGAATATATTTTTAACATTTTTTTGTATAAATGTATTTCCACAAAACATTCATTAGTTTTGAACTTCCTCTCTAAGTTTAAATGATTTTCCAAATTAACTTATATTCCATTTATTTTATATAATATTTTCTCAAAATTATCAAAAAATGTAAAGGGTATTTATTTTTAGTTCTCTATGTAAATTTTAATGATCCCGTAATAGTGTTTTTTGTCTATTTCATCATAATTTAATGTTTATTATGATTCACTAGAAATATACTCTAAGAAAACCATTAAAATTATTTCTTTGTATATTTCATGATAATGTATTAAGGATGTTTTTATGAAACTTGTTTCTTTTTTCATGAGTTAATTATGCTGTGATAGAATTTTAAAATTTTTCATGTTTTTGTTGCAAAAATATATACGATTTATCATTATGTAATATATGAGTATGTTTTATCCCTATAATTAATTAGTTAAAGTTTTATATATTATGATATTAAGATAGTATAAGGGTGGATATCCCAACTCCACTATGTTATGGGTCATTGGTGGCTAGCCTAATTCCACTTTTTTGTGGGATGACAGCTTGCCTGACCCATTATAATGTGAGTTAATAGGTAGTTATCCTTGAAATATTTTATTCTTTATATTATTATATTTGTTCCATAATCATATTTTATGAAATGTAATTATGTTTTGTTCTCAAGGATCATAATGACTGACACATGTTTCCACACTCTTATGACTTATGACTTTTGTTATGTGAAAAGTCTCATTCCACGACTCATTTTTTATGATATATGTTTTATTGGGTATGATTATATTATGTTATATCAATGTACCATGTTTATGTTGTCATACCATTATTTTCATCTTATGGATACTTATGATCTTTAATTGATGTCTCTTTTGTTTAACCTTAATTATCATCTGATCTCACACTTCTTTAGGTTTCCATTCCCTATATTATAAAGAATAGTATTACATTTGATGTGCCAAAAAGGGTATTGTGTGAGAATTAAATCTATAAGAGATGATGAAAATAATGTATAGTTTTTTTCTATCTAATATCCAAGTACATCAAACCAATATGTTACATAGTGTGATTTATAATGATATGTAATGTATATTTATGTGAAATGATGTATTATGTATGTATGAAATGATTAGGTCACCTTATGATTAAAAAAATAACATACTTAAATGACTAAAGTGATGAGTTTTGTGAGAAATAAGGGACATTACTTAGGAAAATATGGATCTTGGTATACTAAATGTAATGATGTATATGGTTATCATTTTATTGGTAGTAATTTAATTAAACATCCTTGAGTAAAAGTCATAAAATGTGATACTCACCCAAAGATATGTCTTTGTTATATATTATGGAATGCATCATGTTTATCATTTTGAGGAATATTATAGGTATGACATGTAATGTAATTCTATTTTTTTTATAAAAGGATTAGAAGTTCTCTCAAAGATAAGAAATCTATGATTTTTATGCTTATGTTACATAAATAATTTTCTCTAATTCTAACTCATGGGTATTAGATACAGGATGTGAATAAAAAATTTGTGTTAATAAACATAGAATAATAAATAAAATATAATTTATTAAAGATGAAGTATGTCTATGTGTTGGAATAGAAGAAATATTTTCTTTATTTATGGTCAAATCATATGATCAAGTCTATCTAGTGGATTAGCTCTAGATATAGAAAAGTATGATTATGTTCCTACCATTGATCGAAATTCTATTTCAATATAATATTTATAGAATATGGGATAATCATTCATTATTATGGAAAATTTTTGATATATATATGGATGAAATTTTATGGCATTTGGAATGTGGTGAATGATTTTTATATTCTTGATATGGATAATCCTATCTATAAAATTCAGAGTAAGATAGTCAAGGTTCATTATAACATAATTTTTATTTTCCATTGTTTCCTTGGAAATATAAATGAGAAATTCATTCAAATACTCAATAAACATGGGTTGTGGAATCCATTAAATTAAAAATCATTTGAAACATGATTATATTATTTATTAGAAAAAATATCTCTATCAACGTATAGTGGAAAATGAAAAATCTATAGTGGAATATCGAATACAATGCACAGTGATGTATTTTCACCAATGAGTAATCAAACAAGTGGCGGTTATAGGTAATTTTTAACCTTTACTGATGTATTTAGTTGGTATGGTTAGGTGTCTTAGATTATATACACTATAGAAAATTTTGAAAAGCATAAATATTTTCATAATTATATATAGAATAAAATAAATATAAGTACTAATATTATCTGATTATATTAGGGTTTTCAAAACATAAACTACTAATTTATTGATCATCTGATAGCTTGTGGAATTATTTAACATATCAATCCACCTAGAATAATACAATGGAATAACGTATATGAGAGGAGAAATTATTCCTTGTTGAACATGTTTCAATCGATGATGAGTTATGTGGATTTATTTGTATACATGTTTATGAAATATATTTTATGAAATAATTAGTGTTATTGTGTTTTAAATTGCCTAATATTTTTAATTATTCATTAATGGTCATTCATTAATAAGATATTATTTTTTTGTTATTTTTTCTTGAAAATATTATTTTTATTTTTGATTTTTTATTTTATATTGTTAGGGGTTGAATGAAAAAATATCTGGAATTAAAATTTTAAAAGTTCCCTAAATTTTTTTGAGAATTAATTTTCAGGATCTATTTTGGGTTTATTTTAAAAGTTCTTATTTTTTTTAATTTATTTATCTTATGTAAAGTTCAATTTCAAAAGTGTTCTGAGTGTGGTGTCTCCAGTAAGAGTTATTGCAGGTTTCATGTTGTGCCATAATATTTAAGATATAGATAATTTTCTTTCAAGAAATTAACTTGGTCTCATGCCATATTAAACATCAAGTTGCGAATCAATGTAATGATAGTGTAGCTAAAACTCAATATATTCTAGACTAATATAAAAGGATTGAAATTATTGAACAATGGACTATGTACCCAATTTTATCACTATCTTAAATCAATATAAGCTGGCCCATTATTGAAGAGTTTGATCTTATGGATAACTAATGAATTCATTTCTTATAGAGTTTGAGTGTCTGAATTAAGGAAAATAAGACATCCATGATTTGCAGATGTGGAATCACTTGGGAAATTTTTTTTATTAGGATATAAAGCTAAATTCACTAGTATTTCATATACAATGGAATGAAAAAATTGGGATCTATTTTCACATGGTTTATGTTAACTATTAGTTTATACCTCGGTTTTTATCATATTTTTATTCATAAATAGGAAGTTGAGTCTTTGGGAAGGATACATTGGTATGCTTTATTTTTTCTTCTGGATTCTGTTGGTGTAATTCTATTTTGTAAATAATGTGTGGTGTTTCTATCACAAGTAATTTTATTAAACTTCTATAAATAGAGGGTTAATACACAAACCAGACTAATAGGGTGAATGTTTAATTTCATTGGAGGATTGAATAATAATCTAATCATCTTGTTATACTTCAATCTAATAAAGTTTTCACAATATTGTGTGTAGATGTGACAATACATGTACTTCTATATATTGTATGTTTCTCTATTAACTTAATTATATTTCCATTTATCTACTTATTTTATCTTATTAGAGTGATGTTAGTATAGTTTTATGATTTGATGATATTGTTAGAATCATTTCTATATGAGACAAATCCTTACTATAGATAATTTAGTTTAGAGTTTATTATTACAGTTTAGGATAATTATACATGCAGTGTCAAAAATACGCACATGAGAGTTCCCTATTCTTTGTGTAATTCCATGGTTAGCTATGTTTCTATATATATGGAGTTCATAAATGTATTATTGACTGGTCTCATTAAAATTTCATGTCAAAAGTGGTAGAATTTATAGGGATACTAATTTTTTTGTAGTGGAAATTAACTTTTTATTTGATTAAACTTGACATAAGTGATGATATCTTATTATTTGATGAAACTATTTTGAAATGAAATCCTTTCAAATAAATAATATCATAGGAAGGAAAAATTTAGCAACACGAATTTAATGAATATAAATAAGAAGAATTATAATAAGATCTTTTGATTCCCATATTTTATCATGATATACCTTTTAGTCTCAGTTATAATTTCTAGACCAATACATTAATTGTTTTTTATGGGATGGAAAGCATGGGATTATGCTAAGATTAAATAATCTAGACAAGTTTTGGAATATAAAATAGTTTATAATAATCCATGGGTTGATTTCAATAATACTAATCTCTTTAATGGGTTTTCCATGCATGAATAGGATGAGACAACTAAATATACCCGTAGTTTTGTCATAGAAGACACCAAATATATGGTTTTATAGTTTGAGGAGATACTAAAGGATGTTTAATACCATTCTACAATCTTATAAATACTCTAAGGATCACCACTTTTTTAGGATGAAGAACATTCCGAAAATCTATAATGGGAATATTTTTAGATTAAATAGGTTTTATTTTTATTTTATTATCAATATATTGAGGCTGATCTAGATATTTCATTTAAAAAACAATCATAAAAATTATATTGGAAAGAGATAAGGAGACACTAACCATGGGTTATATTCCCTAGACACATAAGTTTAAAAATATAAATTGGGGGTTTAATAAGAATGTTGTGGGACACTATACTCTTTTACTGAGACACACACACACACACAAATAGACACATACATACAAAAAATAATGAAACCGAAGATAAATATATAAATTATGCATGATTCAAACTAAAAACTCATTGTCTAAAATTTGAATAATCAGTGTAATAGTGGTAATAATAAAATTAAACAAAATAGACTCCAAAATAAATCAATCCCTAGGAACCAAGTTGGAATCACTCCAGACTCCTAGAACATGACTAAATTTCAAGATTTATCTCTAATATCCATGAAAAATAAATCAAGAAGCATTACCATTGGTTTATGAATCATTTCCCTTTCCTTTATCATATAAAACAATGTTTGTATATACACCAAAGTGAATATATATGGAGTGAGAATTAAAATCTAGTTGAAAAACCCTAGGAGACTCTTCTCACATGCCACTAAAATAAGAATCAAGTTAATTTAAAATTTTATATATTAGTTTCCTAAAATATTAAAATAGTTATATGAGTTTAAATAAATAAATAAATAAATATAAATGAATAAAGAAATTAAAAATTACTTCACCAAAATTATATATCTCATAGGAATAATAAACTGTTCCTTTAAAATCACATGGAATATTTAGTCCATCTTCACACACACACACACACACACCCATTCATGCCAAATGACATATCCCTTTCTCAGGAGTAGAGATCCATCCTCCGATAAGTCATTACATTGTGATAACCATTTTCAGAATTTTTTTATGAAGTGTCCATCCACACAAGTTCCAACACACATGAACATGATCAAACCATTCTATGCCTTGTTTTCACATCAAAAAATTTATTTTTAAGGAAAATATTTTAATAAATTCATCAGACACATTATCGGAATCACACAAATTCTATGTTTTAAGAACAATCTAGTGAGTGAAAAATCTATAAGAGTTTTGTCATGATATTTTTATTTTAAAGTAGAAAGAAATTATTTTAGACATCAAAGAGACTTCACATTTTTGATGAAGTGTGAAGAGGAAAAAACCACTTACCTCAAAACGGATCATTTCCTACACAATGAATAAAGTCACGATATGGCAGATCTAGACCCACTTTTTAATTACCTAAAAAATATAAAGAAACTATTTGTCAAGAAAATGACTAATATAATATATTTGGTCATATAAAACCCAATATAAGGTTTTTTTAAATTTAAAATTATCATATATATAAATTTAAAATGAATCTGGAGGGGAAGACGATTTTACCTTAATATCCTAGATCCAACACACTTTAATCTATTTAAACTAGGTTCTAGAGCGAAGAAGATCAAAAAAAATGTCCTTGAAGGTTTTAGGAGTTTGAGATCCATAGTTTGGAAGACAAAAATGTGGGTTTTAGGAAAAGTTTTATGTTTTAAAAATAATTTTTGAATATAATTAATGATGGGTCATGGTTACGTCCCATGGATAGGTAAAATTTTCACTAACCTATGAATCATCCCTATCTAAAAATTTCCATGTTGCATGGTTAGGCCGCCTGGTTAAGAAAACCATTCACCAACTGTGAACCTACCCAGTAACTCCCATATTCACCTCTCATGGTTTCCTAGAAAAGATACACAATTTCAATTTCCCATGCTCAAACCGTGTACTATATAAAATGATTCCAAAACATTATAAAACCCTCAAGATAATTCCAAATAATTTTCACAGCCACCCACAAAATAGAAATAAAAAATAAAATATATAATGAACACAAATAGAGGGTGTTATATTCTCCTCACCATTATCCTTTCTGTCCTTTTAAAGGTAAAGGTTACCGGTGGAAAGACATAAGGGAAAACTGTTGAACCAATATTCTTTATATATTCATATATGAAAAAAATAGATATACCAAATATGTTCTTTGACCTAACATGATCGTATCATGCGTTTATCAAGATATGAAATTCAATTATTTTTGATTTGAAGGTTTTACACAAGAGTGAAATGAGCATAACCAAGACATGATAAGAAATTTACACACACTCGTCCCATAAGAATATTTGAGGATATAGTGTATTAAATTGAATCAAGAATTTAATGAGACCATACAAATAACCCCATCTAAATAGTTAAGAATTTAGAATAGTCTTAATTATCAAGGAACTAACATATATATCTTTCCCATACACTAACTCTTTTACCCTTGAGAATACATGAAAAACACAGTTTCGTTAAATTATAATACTAGAACACATTTGCAAACCCACTAAAAAATAAAAAATCAACACAAATAATGTTTTAATACTTAAAATTGGTTCATATATATAATATATAGAAGACATAGAAACCTAATAAATACATTACAAAGGATTTCATGGATCCCATGAACTACCAAAATTCACCATACACCTATTTCCAAGATAATGATAACTTAATTTCCCCTCCATATACATAGAGTTAAATAATATTCATAGACAACAACGGTCCCAAAGGTAAATTTATTATCCACTAACCCAAAAAGAAATTATAGGTTCCAATAAAAGACTATGATACTTAGCACACAATGAAATGTTATTCCTAAACACACCGCACTATCTATTCATCATAAACACTATCCCTCGAATAAGAATGAAAAGTGATGACTCAAAGAGCTAGTGAATGACCAACTCGATGATATGATACATCATAATATAATTGGTTCTAAATCCTTTTTGAACATATTGCATTAGTTATAAAGGTATAGAAATAGTTGTTTTATTCCCACTGATTAGTGTTTAAAATTATTTACCCTTTTCAACTTCCTAAAATATAAATAGATAAAATACACAAGAGTATACCAATACAAGGAGGGACTCTAATTAGATCCTAATTTGAAATAAACAATTTTCAAAAATTTTCCACCCCTTGATGGCTTCCCACCATTAAGTTTTTAACTTAATGGTTATAGAATAAAAATAAAACCATTGAACTTACTCCTAATTGGTTAAAAAAACGAGGAATGACAGTTATGTGGTAGAAAACCCTGATATCATCTTAGTTTTTCTAACCCAAGTGCATATTGGTGATTGAACACCCAAATCATTTCTAATCTGATTTTTTACAAACCTAAAACTACGAGAACCGTGAGTTGAGACATACACTACCACCTATATGGTGGACTGTGAGATCTAGGTAGAGTAATACTTAGGGAGACCAAATATGAGAAGATATGAACAAGGATCTAAACCCCCCCAATAAAAATTAAGGGTAAATGTTCTCAAGGTATCGATGAAAATATTTCACTAATTTATAAATCCAAATACAAGACCATGCATGTAACCCTACACTAGAAAACAATAAATGTGGTTACCCACCCTAAAATACTTTCAATGAACCACACCTAACCCATACATTTAACTTAGTTCGGTTGACAATAGAAAATAGATGGTTTTGATCTTTCTTAGGCACTCCTTATCAATCCTTATCAAATTTCCATTGAAAATATGAACAAAACATTCAAAATAAGCATAGATTACTCACCAAGGGTAGAAAAAAATGTGAAATTGAATTCTAGGGACTATTTAATTCCCTAGATCACAACAAAGACACATATAAGGTAGTAATTTATATCCAAACAAGATCACAATAATGACAATTATTCATGGTGATCAATCTAGATACCTGAATATCCCTCTACCCATATGAATTCTTTATGCCTAGTCCATGATACATAATTACCAAAAAAATGCATTTCCCTTCCTAAGATTGAGAATATTCTTTAGAAACAACCATAACCTTCATAGAAAAGGTATGGACACACAAGCATACCAATACAACAAATAAAACAGTACATAAGAATAATCAATAAAACAAACATAGAAAGTAAAAAAACACAAAAAACACAATGTAATAAGTATAAAAAGAATAACTAGAAACACAAACATAGTCAAGAAAACTCCACCAAGGGATTATGTAGTATAATATTTTATAAACCATACATCTATATTACTCATTCCAATAATCCATTGTGAGGTTTCCACCACAATTCACTATGTTATAATATTCCAAAAAATCACATGAAATTTTTTGTGTTTCCAAAATGATGATATAATTTTCATTTAAGTGTTTAATTATCTAAAAAATCATTAAAATAAATGGTTTAAATACTTTCTAAAATATTAACACTAGTAAAATCAGTTATAATATTTTATAAAATTTCTTTTAAAACCATTATGCAAATAAGATCACCTTCATTAATTTTTTTTCTAAAAACCAAAAAATTATACATTTAAAAACAATAAAATTTTTCCTTCTTAATAATTATTTCACATAAGGCCCATGAAATAAAGGTTTACAAATAAGGTTTTAAAAATAATTAATAAAACTCAAAATTACGGAAAATTTTCTTAAAACATTCTAGAAAATTATTATTTTAATAATAATTTAAATCAATAAAATGATTTCCACCCAAAACATGTCAACGTAATTGTTTAATTTTAAATCCTATTTATTATTATGACATAAATCATCAAGGTAGATCATATAAATTCCAGTGAAAAAATCATGAAACAACAAAGAATCAATACCTAAGAAATGTACACCAATCAATTCATATATGTAGAAGGATTACTAGATTCATTATCAACTTATGATCAATAAATCAGTTTAATAAAAATATTATTTACTTCATATGTTAAAATCTTAACCATATTATATTACTTACAGTGAATAAGGGATCCATTTTGTATTCTACATATTTTATTTATATATTTCATTCCATTATATTCCAATTTTAATCATTTTAGCAAAAAAACCCTGTTACGAAATAGGATTGATCAATTAATACAAAAATTAAAAAATTATACATTTTATTATATAGATTAAAAATTATAAAAAGGTATATATTTTTATCATATGATAAAATCAATGAGGAAAATATGAACTCAATTTTTAGAAAGCTCTTTGTCTAATCATAGGAAATATGCACCGAAATAAAAAATAATTACATGTAAATCTACACATAGCATGGAATGAAAATCATAAAATATAAATTTAAAAAATATATATGAAAACATGGTAAAATGTTTCCACAGTGTAGGGATATCAGTAATCATTAAGCTGAACAGATGGTAAATATGTAAACATGCTTTTGAGTAGTCATTTAAAAATTGTGAATATTCCCTTAAAATAGTTTGGATTTACATTATTATTTAATTATGTAATTATAAATAAATTCATTAATAATTTATGTTATAATTTCACTTCAATTTTATTTTACTATAGATAATAAAATCACAAGGGAGAAATAAAAAGAAATAAATACTCTTATGAATCAAAAAATTAATACTTTCATGAAGCTAGAAACTACACACCGAAAAACCATATTTACCAGATTCATGAAACCGTTTCCTAGAGGATCATAATTTCATCCAAAACATAATCACCCATTTCAGAAAACAAGGTTATCATGCCACCATCTGTGAAATAAAAATTAAACAAATATAATAATTATGATGCAATCCTAATGGGGAGTCTTTTTTACCATTTCAATATACATGATGCTCATCAACTAATCCTACATTGATGACTTGATGAAATGCATAGAAGTGTGTTTCAACACTTTTATACTCAAACCTTCATAGTAACTTGAAGTAAAAAAATAGGTAAGAAATTTATTTTTATACTATACAGTTCAATTCACTATGAATCTTATATCTTTAAAATAAATAATGAGGCTTCAAAATTAAAAAGGGGCAATATTTTACCATTTACACACACACACATGAACACACACACATAAAAAACACAAAATATACACACCTTGTAAAAATATATAAATGGTGCATGAGTGAAAATAATTTTATAGAACCAGAATAGATCGACTCGACCCATCACTAGAACTAGCACAACACATGGCTCTAAATATGTTCCCGATTACAACTAAATGGAGACAAGAACTAGGGCATCAAAAAAATTGGGGCAGGTTTCACTCTTTAAAATTAAACAAGAACAATCCATGAATTCCATAACAACACTACCTGAATTAAAATAATCAATAGATTGAAAGATACAACAGATTAAATTAAACAATGACTAAAGTATGGTATCATAAACAACATCACATCACCTAATATAGCACGTCATTAAAATATGATATACATATTCAAAATATCAAAACTCAAAACAAGGATCAATAACTGAATGTTCAAAAAAAAATATCAACTATAAAAAATAAATGAATATATCCACTTGAGTAGAAATCCATGACACCATCACAAAAACCGTAGATAATAGTACCCAATAAAAATCACCGAAATTCATGGTACCCATTCCTTTAACTATGTACTAGAAAATGAATTCTGTATACACATAAATGAATATGATGGGTTTGAGGAAAAAATTCCCATAGGATACCATAATGAGTCTATATAAGGTCTTAACCATAAAAACTAATAAATCTAGCTTGGAACTCATTTTCAAGTCCAAGTTTGGTTTTTTAAAACATGTTACAAGAAAAAAATTATCTTTAAAAATTAATTTGGTTTTTCTCAAAACAATAAATATTTCCAAACATGGGTGAGGAAGGCTGAAATAGAAAGGGAGTGAAGCCATATATCATAAAATGGTCAACGCACCCTAACATGGCCTAACATGTATATAATCATAATTAACACCAAACCAAAAAAAATAGAATGGTCATAAGATCAAGATATAGTAATCAAAATGGAACTAACATAATGAATGAATGTATATAAATCGACTATGAATAAGAAATATGCAACATGGGATGTAAAAAAATGGGCTCTAGAATAACCAAGAATAAATCTAGGTTTACTGGACACTAGGTGAGTACAATAATTTTAGAATCTCTCTCGGTCTTCCTCAAGAACCTCATACAGTATTCCCCAATAAGTTCACTCATTATTCCATAAAAAACACAATTTCATCTCATAAACCCTATATAATTCCCATTTTATCCTTCAATTACATGATTAACACTTCTTGACTAGTTAACAACCTATGTCAGGGATTAATCTACCTAATTCCTCTACACACCCATGTTATCCCATGCACTACTTAATGCCGGACTTGTAAAGCCATAATAAGTACAGATAACATAAGCCATTTTAAAATCTATTTCTTAAACCAAACATTCCCATAACAATGAAACACTACCATCATGGTTAAAACTCTTAAAAACCCTTTCAAAAACCATTTTAAAATAAAAAAACCCTCCTTGAGGGATTTTATCAAACATAATACATAGAATATTCACATCCTTTTTGAAAATACACTTTAACACACCAAATTTACAATATAATTCACTAATTTCATCAAACATGGATAAGTAATCAATAAGAAACAATTTAAAAGGAAATTTTATAAGAAAAGGTAAAGGTAAAAAAATAATCAAAGGAAACCCATGGAAAATCAATCTTAGATAGTGAAAATTACCACAAAATCAATTCCAAACTTGTTTCCTTAGATAAAAACCCTTATAATTGGTTATTATGGGTCCTAAAACACCTAAAAACAAATAAAAATTTGAAAAAAATCATCAAGAACCCTAGTTTATGCCAAAACACAAGATAGTGTTTCAAAAATCTAAAAAAATGGAAGAACGAGGAAGAATAAGTGTAAAATATTAAGAAACCATGAATAAATAAGACTAAATCAATAAAAACCAACAAGGATCCAATAAAGATCCTAAAAATTTGAATAAAAGAAATATCTATTTATTTGGGAAGAAGATACACGTGAAATAGGAGAGAAATGAGGCTAACATGAGTTAAATCCATTCAGGGAAAACAATCAAAAGTCTCATTTTTAATGACTTTGATAAATTGCATGGTTTGGATACACAGTTTGGAAAACCATTCCCTAACCTTACAAGATACACTATCTCCCTAAAACATAATCCAATGCTTTATTGAAATACTTTCATGATTTTACAAACTATGATCAATTTGTGAAAAACACCACTTCACCCCAAACATCCCTATCACATAGTTAGATGCATGATTAAGTAAACCTTGAACCAACCATGTTCTAGGGTTAGTTCTACCAAAAAAAATTTCATATTCCCATTCTAAAAAAATCCATGAATAAATAAATAAATAAATAAAATCTAAATATATATATACCAATGGCCTAGAGGGTGTTATAAAATTCACCACTATGTCACTTTATTCCCCAAAAAATTCATTAGGAATCCTAAGAAGAGAATAGGTGAGTCCACTGCACCCTCACCAAGGCTCCATACTCCCATGTATCATAGAAATTTCCACCATGATTCCAAATAATATTAACCAATGAGATCAATTTACCATGAAGATCCTAATTTAGATAATCCAAGAAAAAAAAATGAACTGATCCCCAATATGAAATCAATGATTAGTATCCAAATATTACCACTCAATTATATGAGTTGGGATTAGTTGATATATTTTCCATTGAGATATATTATTGAAGTAATTAATTCAGTACAGAAATAGTGTAAAATATGACCAATAGGCTACCTTCCCAAGATGATACATGATCTGAAATGGCATGAAATAATGTGACACCATCTTCCTCTACATTCCCATGTGACAGTGCCCTAGTAATATAGATACTTTAATAAACAACTGATCACCAAACTCAAACTATGAAGGGGAATGAATACTGTAAAAATTCATCATGGGTCAAACTAACACATCACATGATCCGAATTTCTATATGGACTCAATAGTGCCTCCCCAAATTCTATTGAATGATGATTAGAAGAGAGGGTCTAAAAGGTATGTTGGTGATACTATAATCTCTGGTAAAATTTCAATAACATTGGAAATAACAAAAAAATCCACAAGGAATAAAATAAAAGTATAAATAATAAAAAAACTAATGCAACAATATACTATATTAAATGAAATATTGTATTTAGTCATACAGACTCAAAAAAATACAAAATTTACAATAGCCAGTCACCCATTGGGACAAACTCATATATAAAATAAGAAACTAAAAAAATAAAATAGGATCTACTACCAACTCCAAGACAATATATATACCCAGTATCTATAAATCTTGAGCTACACCAGGCTGATGTTGAGACTCCACATGAGTAGCTACACTCGATCAAGAAACACTAGGACTTGAACTAATCCACTATGAAACCTATGATCAAACCTGAAATAATATATTAGGTTTTTATTCAAACTAATGTGAAAGAATTGGGGGTGAGAAATAATAAAATTTAGGACACCCCCAATGTGAACCTATACTTTTCTATCAAAATAAGTGCATTCACACATGATATGTCTATCATAGCTGAAGACTAACAACATATAGAATAAATAAACAACTAAATAAAGGGGGGAGTGGGGAATGAAAACATCCAACTGCAGGTTCTAGTTTGACTTTGGAGGTAAATATACCCCACTCCAGCCTATGCTATAGGATTTACAGCACAAGGATCACCCTTCCACACAACATCAGGAACATCTTTTAGATCTATAAAATAGATCTAAGATATTTAAATACAACAAAAACAAATAATGGACCCTAGGGTTTAAAAAAAGGTTTCCATAGGAAAAATAACATCTACTGGGATTTATGACTGCAATGGAATGATCTAAAATAGTGAAATATCTCCACTCCCCATATTTATGAAACAATCATATCCTGATAGCCCTACAGAACAAATCTAGATACAAAATGTACCCAAATGATGCACCATAATATGGGATCCATCCACATGAACCTAATGAATGAACTACCCTATAAGGATACATTTAAAATATTGAGATCATAGAGAATCCATGGTATTGGGAGTATATCATCATCCCTGGAAGCTAACCTCTATACAAAGCATAATACTCAAATAGAGGGTTTCACTCATCTATATCAACCATTGATCCCTATGACCTTATAACCACATCAATCCAACAAAAGAGATATATAGATAAAAACATAAAGCGAATGACATGTCCATGATATCCCATGGTTATCCTCCGGAAACCAAATTTTTGAGTAGAAACCACCTCAAATATCAGGACCAATGACCAAATGAATTTGTAATGATCCAAATCTTGAACCCAATATCTAAATTTCTAAAATAATATCCCAAATCAACCACTGGACAAAAAGTCATTAAGCCTCTTATAGTTCCCTAGATATCCATATCTCGAAAGTAGCTACCACATGATCTCATTGAACCTCCTTAGCACAAAATGAATCTTGAGGCTCCCACAGTCCATAGGGTTATATCCCAAATAGATTTCCTTCTAGTAATTCCCATGATGCACCTAATATCATGAACCATGCTCATCCAAAAAATAACAACCATCCCAAAGGTCACAATAAGTGTAGGATACCCTATAAAGGATTATTCTATCTAATATAGAGCATGGGAAATTACTAGTTCATAGAAATTAAAAACAACCCTTAGAATCCTCTAACTAATTTTCAATCAATAACTTTCCAAAAGGGAATCTAAAATCCCAAATATTCATATAAGGGTTCCCACAATGGTCCTTATGAACACCTCAAAAGCAAGACCCTATAAGGGATTCTTAACATAAGCCAAACCTTGTGGTAAATCACACTATAAGTAAAAATCATATGGCCTACCCAATAAAAAACCCATCTATAGATTCCAATTCACACAAAAAGGCATCCAAGGAAACCCCATTCCACCCGATAATTTCTAAAAACTGATTACGAAAACCACTAACCACTTGTTCAGTAACCAAAACACTAGTGAATTTTATATTGTCCCTTAGAAGCATCTCAAAATCATAATACAATGACATAAACCCATCCCAAAGGCTCTAATATATCTGTTCCTCAACCTAAGAGCTAAGTATAAACTGCTCTAACCATGAGAAATTGGTCTTGACATGCAGGGAAAATACAATATATCCTTAGAGATACAACTTGATCCCATATTCTAATATAGCCTCTAAATTCCAAAAGGATTCCACCATCATGGTCTACGAAAAAAATTCATAGAATGGACTACTCTCAAGTACAATTCTTACTCTAGGGAAAAAAAAGAATGAACACACCATGGAAATAAAATTAAATGAAAATTACTTTAGGAACATAGTGTGTATCCCAAAATTTCGACCCTGGCCCTATGTATTGGCCACTCAGCATTTAATTGTCCAAATTACTTGGTGTGTGCACCATATACATGGTGTAAAACCAAACATGGGTACCTTCCAGTGTACCTCAGCCCCAATCGACAAGTATGATGTCCATTTAAATGGAGTGTACCCACAGAGGGTGTCACATCATGTAGCTGTCCATGTAACCCCTCATAGGGTCCAACCAAACAAAGGACATGACCACCGGCTATATACCTAGTATGGGATCTAGCCATGTACCCAATGTGTCCATGTTCCCCTGACACACATCGAGTCACCACGACTAATCAAATACCCCATTATATGGGGAATAGTCCCAAAATATCATCTTACCTAAATATGAAGAACACAAAACATGTGTTTTCTAAACTACACTCTATATACATGGATGTTCTTGAATAAAGAACCCCTAGAATGGGCCAACAAACCCAATTCCTCCCCAAAATCCACAGATCAACCACCTACTTTACCCTAATAACCCATTAAAGGATTTAAAACATGGAAATTTATATGTTACACGAATTTATGGTAAGAAATATAAAATGGTATTATCTACTGGTATAAAACTACAATGCTTCACACCAAATATAACACCTGTAGCTACCACACTCTGATCCAGGCCTCAAAAAAACACCCAGTTTGCGTCTCCTCCTATCCCTCTCCCTATTATATCCTTATAACTCTTTCATCCAAATACAAAAATGTGAGATCCCCATATGAATACATTGAAAGATAAAGGGGATAATAGAAAATAAAAAAATATTAAAGGAAAAAAATTCTAAAAAGAGTTAGAGGACCAGTTTAGGATATAACTAACACTGAGAGGGGGTGAATCAGTATTGGGGAATTTTTAAACCAATTCCAACTTTTATCCCTCTACATATTGACCTGTTAGGATCTTGATTCTCTTATTCTCTTTTCAGTATCACATGCAATAATAGAAAGCAATAAAAATATGCACATGATATTTTTACAAGGTTCACCACTCAATAAGAGTAGCTACGTCCTTACCATGCGTGGGTATAACCAGTGCATGGATTTTCCACTATGATGTGATATGTAATTACAGTGGAGTGGCTAGGAAAACAATCCTTTAGCCAGTGTGAGTCCCTACACTTTATAGGGGGTGGGAAATAATCCTCTTCCCTAGACTGGTGATGACCTATCCCAACCTTCAGCATCTAGCTGGTTCTTTATACTGCCTATGAAGATAGTCTTCTTACTTATTTAAAAGGAAGGTTCTTCTCTTGGTTTTCTTTAATGCTCTTCACTTGATTACTTGAAAAGCAGTAGGCAGTCAATTCTTCCTTATTTCCTTCTCTTCTTTTCTAGTGTAGCACCAAATGCACTAGGCTTCTTCTTTCTTCTTCCCAGTGCAACAAAAAACTGCACTAAAACTTCTTCCAACTTCTTGGCTAGAATCACACATACCAATGTGATTTTTCAGACAGTGAAGATCGGTTCACTTGGAATCATCTGAATTACACTGCCCTAAATAATTGTAGGCATCAGTTGGGCATACTCTGTTCTTATTCTTTTTCTTCTCTTATTTCTACATAGAAAACCTGTAAGCTACACACTCTTCTTCTTCTTCTTCTTCTGCTTCTTCAATGAAAAACTAGCTTCACTGAAACCTACTCTTCTTCACACGTTCTTTTTCAGTGAAAACCATCTACACCGAGCTCTTATTCTTCTTCTTCTTGATAGAATCACAAGTTATCTTTGTGATTGTAAAAGAAATGAAGTCTAGATCAACTTAGCATCATCACAGTTAAATAGAAGATGGTAAAACCTTCTAGAACAACTCATAGCTTGCACGCCAATCCTTACTTTCACGCCACCCAGCTTGCACGTCTCCCTGCTTGCGCGCCATCAAATACTTGAGCACCACAATTTTTCACAACTCACAACATGCGTGCCACTTATACTTGTGCACCATGCTGCTTGAATTCCACTCTACTTGCGCACCACCTGCTTGCATGCCACAACTAGCTTGCCTCTATTGTGCACAACTCACAACTTGTGCGCCGCTTTTGTCTTATACACAACACACTTCTCGACGACACCACCCTTCTTGCGCACCTCTGAAAACTTGCACGACACTTCTGCTTGCGTGCCACTCTACATGCACGCCACCCAACTTGCGTGCCACCCTACTTGTGTGACACTCTGCTTGCACTCCACTTCCAACTTGCGCGCCTTATAAATAACCCTTAGCTTGTGCACCACTTCAGCTTGCACGCCACTTCTACTACATGCGCGAT
The DNA here is from genome assembly GCA_963277665.1 of Viscum album. NCBI lineage: Eukaryota > Viridiplantae > Streptophyta > Magnoliopsida > Santalales > Viscaceae > Viscum > Viscum album. The sequence goes on along the minus strand of OY728158.1, from coordinate 434,963,878 downwards.
CAGAGCTCAAATTTTCTCTAGAGTGTTGAGCCTTAAAAAATGAGGAGTCTAGTCATCTATTTATAGGAATTTTGGTTACTTTCACGCCGCATACACTTGTGCGCCATTCCTACTTTCACGCTGCTCCATCACTTGCGCGCCACTCCATCACTTGCACGCCCTTCCATCACCAGCGCAACACCTTCTTTCCTTTATCATATTTTGATATGATGATGTTGGAATATGACTTGTGCAAAACATACACTTGTGAGACACTTATACTTTCATTTCACACTTACAAGCCACTTATACTTTCATGCCACACTTGTGCACCACTTATACCTGCACACCACTCTTTGACTTGTATGACAATATTTAAATTGCGCTCCATTTTATTTCCTTTGTCAAATTTTGATGGGATGATCTTGAAATATGACTTGCGTGCCACATATAATTGCGTTCCACCCATGCACACCACTTTTGACTTGCGTGAAACTTTCTTTCCTTTTCCAAAAACAGTTATTTACTCCCTCTATCCTTTATAAGGCTAGCATCACAAGTTCTTCAAACTTATGATATTTGTGAAACCAAAATTATCAATGCATCGTCATAGTTGTGTTCATTCTTTTTGGAATATGAATTACAGAGTACTTATTCATCCTCACTTCAAATCCTCAATTATTTTTGGGGTGTTATATCCAAACAACTCCAATAATATATCTTCATCAAAAAGTGGAGGCTTGAAGCTTCTTCAAATACCATCAATGTTTCATACAATGTATCAACTTTGATACATGTATTTGGATCTTTATGAATAGTGAAACAATCATAATATTTCAAGGAAATGTGTAATTCATGACCTTCTTAGAATTCCAAGCCCTTATACACTCTCTATTCTTCTTCATCCATCATTCTATACTTCATTCAAATCATATTATTCTTTTCATCAAGAAGTCTCTTGCGTGGTTCTCATGCAATCGTGAAGCATTGCATGGTCTTCATTAAATCCTAAATATTTTTCTGTCATCCATTGATGGATGATACTTCACCATTCTTCATTGTTGAAAATAATGTGTCACCTTTGACACAAGTTCTTTAAACTTAGTATCAATTAAATAATTGTCTAAATTGATTTTCGTAGAGAATTTCTCAAGTATGACATCCAATACTATGATTCCATAACAATTATCCTTGAAACCTCTCTTCATCCAAACTCCACTAATGTTTAAGTCCTTCTTCATATCCTTTTTCATTTTGATGAGTATTGACAACTGTTGAAAAAAAATACAATCTTCATACACAAAGTGGTCCCAACAATCTCCCCATTTGTATTTTGTTGTCAATACCTTAATGTCTCCTCAGACGAATGTGTCAATGTGAAAATGAGAATCTTATCTCTCCCCTTTACTTCTTTCTCTCCCATAAATATTCATTTCATTTCTCTCCCCCTTATAGACAAGAAATACAAAGTTCATGGTAGAGAGGGTATCATTCCATACTTAATCAATGTTCCATCAATCATTTCACTCTAAGTCTACATGAGAAATGATCGGTATAGAAAACAAGAGGATTTGATTTAGACAAAAAAGCTATCCATTACCCACTGAATATGACACCTTATGAGGTGAGAAAACATACACTTGTCTTCAAGGGTTCTCCACTTTTATTCCAAGCTGATGAAATTGAATGTGATGAGAAATAATCAACCTGAAATTCCTACACTCACTTCATCAAATGGATTAAAAACATTCAAGTGCAATTGGGAGGATATGTGGCCTTAGAGAACATTCATTATTCTTGTGTCCCTGATTAACACTGTTACTCCCCCTATGTAGAATGGTCATTATTTTGAGTAACTAAGGATGAGAGATTTAGAAATAACATACCTTTTTCAATGACATTATTTTCAAAAAATCTTCAGAGTAATTGAATTTTATACCAACAAATGTTGATACTGATTGAGATAATGACTCTAGAATCTTCTTGATATGTCTTCCTCTCAAGGGAACACTTCTCATCCCTGAATATCAGGTACTCCCCCAGAGATCTTGCTTCACCTTCAATTCCCTAAATTTAAAGAACAAATAAAATGCACAAAAATTTAAGGGAATAAGGTGGATCCTCTATGCTTCTTCAATGAGAGAAGGAAGAATGAGATGATTTTCTCAAACAAGATGCTATGTTTTCTCTACTCCTCACACTTTCACATTTGATATTTAATTTTGAATGTGGATGTGTGGATCTCAATACTTCTTCTATCTATTTTTTTGTGAATCTTATTTATTCAAGAGCATTCCAAGCACTAGAATCTCCCGCTGCAACTTTCATCGTCTTCATGAATTATTGTTGGGATGGAATAAATTTAAAGAACTTTCTGACAATATGACCTAACTTGTTTCACCTCACACATAGAACTTATTTGTCTTCAAACAGAATCTTCTTTTTGTTTTTAGCACAATTCTTAGCCTATTCATCTTCCATCTTTCTCATTCTTTCCAAATATTCTGGCAAGACCACCAGAATATCATTAGGGACCGAGGGATCAATATTGGATCTCCTACATGGATTATTATAAGTGGTATCCTTCTTAGTAGTTATTTTGGATGCACCACCATTCACCTTCTTGGATTTAGAATCCAAGTACTTCTCAACTTTCCTCATTGTAATATTCTTGAGAGCATTTTCATTTTTAACACATTTCTTATTACATCCCAAGGTAACTTATTCATTCTTTGCCAGCTTCTGTGGTTTTCTATTATTATTATCTTGTAATATATTCTGAGATATGCATGCACCATTCTTGTGACCACTCACATTGCATACATCACAGATTTTATCAAACATTCTGAATCTGTTTGCAGTATACAGATGCTTTCGGATCTGTGGATGTTGCTTCTTCCTCCCTAGTTTTCTCCCCCTTGAGATGGGATTTCTCTGTGATTTTACATTTAAGGGAGTGTACCAGAAATCTAGTGCACAATTCCCAAATATATTACAACACCAAGATTGACCAACAAACCTTGACTTTTCCCATCTTCTTTATAAGGTTGTTGAATCTTCTTCTTGGTATGTTGTGCTTTCTGTGGAGATATACCTTCCACACTATTTACCCTATCCACCCTTGCCATGGTGGTAGGTTTCTTTTCATTCTTCTTCATCCATACTTGATTATAATTTTTCTTCCAAGATGCACTTTTGGTAGAGGAAATTTTAGAGACATTAGTACAAGTTGGTATGGATGGTGCCTTTACATTCTCAACTGCTTGTGATAGATCAATGAGTGAATCCATGATCTTCTTATCACATTTTGGAGGTATTTTGATAGTAGAATCCTCCTATTATCATTGAGTACTAGCAGAAAATTTTACCTTCTTTTTTGAATACTCAATATGCGTCTTCTCATGATTGGTAAACTCATCTTCCAATTCAAGACATCTCATATTGAGGATGACTTCCTGGTCTTCAATTATAGTCATATTCTCTTTAAAATCCTTCTTTAATCTTTCAACTTCAGCTTCATGCATCTTCAGTTTGTTATGTAGAAAAGAGTAAAGTTATTGGATCTTCTTGGAATCTTTTTAAAAATATAAATCCTTGACATCATTGATTTTTTTCAGATCATCTTCCAGTGTGTGGATCTTCTCTTCTAGAGTCTTATTGACTCCCTCTTTTTCTTCAACATATTTTAGCCACATTGAATAGCTTACTTAAAATCCCCTCTAGGTTTCTTCAAAGGACCCAACCTATCTGGAGAGATTTAAACATTGAATTTTTTTCCCTTGTAATCCATTATCCAAAACACCAGTTTCTTCTTCCAGCTGAGTGATATTTTTCTGCATACATTGAAATAATCCACAAACCAGGGATGTAATTTCTTCAGGAATACCATGAAGAATCATTCTTAATCTATCAACTAATATTTCTTGAGATGTTGTAGATTGATTATCACCACTTGTTCTAGAATTTTCATCTTGAGGATAATTTACAAATGTACTAACACATAACTCTTGATCAGTTGAGGTAGGAAGGTTTTTCATATTCTTAGTGGGGACATGAGCCACCTTCTCATTAATTTCCAAGTCAGCTGTGTCTTAAACGTCAGCCAAATATGGAGAACCAGATGCTTCCTCTTCTTTAGATAAGAGGTAATTCTTCGTCAATTTTCTCTTCTCTTTATTTTTCCTATTCATCATGGTCTTGGTAGATATATCTTTCTACTCAGAGATATATTGATCTTGATAAACACTTCTCTTCATTATTGACTTCGGAAAGGAGATCTACTTTTTCAAGAGAGAACAAATTCACAATAGATAATCCAACAGAGGTGAACATGTCCCTCTGATACCAATTAATAGAATAGTTTGGGATATACCTAACACTGAGAGGGGGGGGGGGGTGAATCTGTGTTGAGGACTTTTTAAACCATTTCGAACTTTTATCTCTATACATCAAGAACTGTTAGGATCTTGATTCTCTTATTCTATTTTCCCTCTCGCATGCAACAATAGAAAGCAGTAAACATATGAACATGATATTTTTACAAGTTTAACCACTCAATAAGAGTAGCTAAGTCCTTACCATGCAAGGGTATGACCTGTGCATGAATTCTCCACTATGATGTTATATTCAATTATAGTGGAGTGGCTAGTAAAACAATCCTCTAGCCAGTGTGAGTCCCTACACTTGGGGGGGGGGGGGTGGGGGGGGAAACAATCCTCTTCCCTGGACTGGTGATGACCTAGCCCAACATGAAATGTCTAGCTTATTCTTTATAATACCTATGGAGACAGTCGTCTTCCTTCTTGAAAAGGTAGGTTCTACTCTTGGTCATATTTAATGTTATTCACTTGATTACTTCCAAAGCAGTAGGCAAGCAATTCTTCCTTCTTTCCTTCTCTTATTTTCTAGTGCAACACCAACTTCACTAGGATTTTTCTTTCTTCTTCTTAGTGAAACAACCAACTTCACTAAAAATTCTTCTCTCTTCTTGACTAGAATCACATATACCAATGTGATTATTCAAGAAGTGAAGACCGGTTCACTTAGCATCATTTGAATTAAACTGCCCTAAATAATTGTAGGCTTTAATTGGGAATACTATGTTCTTATTCTTTTACTTATTCTTCTCTTCTTTCAATGCTAAAAACCTGTAAGCTACACACTCTTCTTCTTCTACTTCTTCAATGAAAAACCAGCTATACTAAAACCTACTCTCCTTCACATGTTCTCTTTCAGTGAAAAACCATCTGCACAGAGCTCTTATTCTTCTACTTCTTTCTAGAATCACAAGTTTTCTTTGTGATTGTAAAAAAATGAAGTCTAGATCAAATTAGCAACATCAAAGTTGAACAAAATAAGGTAAGAACTTCTAGAACAACTCACAGCTTGCGCACCAATCCTTACTTGCACGCCACCCTGTTTGCGCGTCTCCCTGCTTGCGCACCATCTAATACTTGCATGCCACAATTGTTCACAACTCAAAACTTGTGCTCAACTTCTACTTTCACACCATGCTGCTTGCGCGTCACTATTCTTGCGCGCCACATGCTTGAGTACCACAACATGCGTGCCTCTATTGTACATTTCTCACAACTTGCACACCACTTTTGGCTTATACACAACACACTTCTCGAAGACACCTCCCTGCTTGCACACCTCTGACAATTTACGAACCACTTCTACTTGTGCGCCACTCTACATGCACTCCACCCTTCTTGCGTGCCACCCTACTTTCATGCCACACTACTTGTGTTCCACTTCCTACTTGCGTGCCTTATATATAACCATTAGCTTGTGTGCCACTTCAGCTTGTGCGCCACTTCTACTACTTGCGCGATCAGAGCTCAAATTTCATCTTCAGTGTTGAGCCTTAAAAAATGACGAGCCTAGTCATCTATTTATAGGAATTTTGGTGACTTACGTGCCAAAAACACTTGCGCGTCGTTCCTACTTGTGCACTACTTCATCACTTGAGTGCCATTGTATCACTTGCAAGCCCTTCCATCACTAGTGTGACACATTCTTTCCTTTGTCATATTTTGATATGATGATGTTGGAATATTACTTGTGCACAACATACGCTTGTGTGAGACTTATACTTGTGCACCAAACTTGCGTGCTACTTATACTTGAGCACTACACTTGTGCGCCACTTATACTTGCGTGCCACTTTTTGACTTGCGTTCCAATATTTCACATGGGCACCATTTTATTTCCTTTGTCAAATTTTGATGTGATGATCTTGAAATATGACTTGCATGCCACATATACTTGCGTGCCACACTTGCAAGCCACTTTTGAATTTCACGACACTTTCTTTCCTTTTCCAAAACTACTTATTTACTACCTCTATCCTTTATAAGGTTAGCATCACAATTTCTCCAAACTTATGATATTTGTGAAATACAAATAAAAAAATCATCGTCATAGTTTTGTCCATTCTTTTGGGAATATGAATTCCAAAGTACTTCTTCATCCTCAATTCAAATCCTAAATTCCTTTTGGAGTGTTAATTCCAACGAACTCAAATCATCTCTCTTCATCCAAAAGTGGAGGCTTGAAGCTTCTTCAAATACCTTCAATGTTTCAAAAAATGTATAACCTTTGATACATGTATTTTGACTCATTAAGAATAGTGCAACAATCATCTAATTTTAGGGAAATGTGTAATTCATGACCTTATTAGAATGTCAGGCCCTTCCACACTCTGTCTTCTTCTTGAGCCATCATTCTCTACTTCATTAAAAATCATATGATTATTTTCTTCAAGTAGGCTCTTGCATGGTTCTCATACAATAGTGAAGCATTTCATGGTCTTCTTTAAATCCTCATTCTTCTTTAATTGTCCTTAGATGGATGATACTTCACCATTATTCATTTTTGTAAACAATGTGTAACCTTTGACACAAATTATTTCAACTTAGTATCATTTCATCAATCGTTTGAATTGACCTTCTTAAAGAATTTGGCAATTATGACATCCAATGCTATGATTCAATAAAAATTCTCCAGGAAACCTAACCTCAACCAATATCCACTAACTTTTTAGTCATTCTTAATATCCTTCTTCATTTTTATGAGTAATAAAAACTATTGACAAAAAATACAATCTTTATACACAAATTGGTCACAGCAAGGAGAAATAGAAATAGAAACTAAATGGGACTTGACCCTAGCCTCAAAACCTTTGATGGATTTATTCCTAGCCAAGAAAAATCACCCCATTTTAGACTCAAATGAAGAGAAACATTATAAATATGAAGCTCCATATTAAAAATATCACTGCATGAAGATGAAGCAATAAAATAATATTTAATTAATTAAATATTAAATATTATTTGAAAATTCAAATGACTTAGATTTCCAGCAAAACAATTTCTTTGGGTAAACACCCTATTTTGGGACAAAAAGAGTGGTTTGAATAATTTTGAAAGAGCTTATTATAGTAATATTTTTCATTTCCACCACAAACATGCTTGAGAACAAAAATGTTTAAATTTTCCCTTATTTTTACAACCCTTGATGATGTGAGGGTCACAAACTACCCCCACAAATTTTTCTATCCTCTAATAATCCCTAGTTGTTAACTAGTATCCAGGATCTCCACAATGAACATGAATAACTGACACAATCTCGACCATACAATAATCTTTCTTATATCATCCACATATCTCCCCCAATGTGAGAGACATTTAGCAATAACTGACCATATTCTCCCCAACAAAAGCACCCTTATCATTTTTACACTAAAAAATAGAAAACCATATGGTCCATTCTATTTCAATCACTAAACTCATTGGATATATGTGGATAACTTGATCACACCTAAGCACCATTATTAAAACTAAAATAACAAATTTCCATTCCCATCTAACCAATAACAACAAAATTCATGCTAAAAAAACATAAATAATGCTAAAAAAACTCTAAAAACCTATAGAAAACTCTCCAACATAAGGATTTACTTAATCCTCTCCCAAATAAGCATCATTCCTCTTGCTCACATGGGACAAGACCTAACAAAACTAGGATAATTCATTTAAAACCACTAGTAATGCTCTTCATACAGGTCAGTTCCAATGAACCATAGTATCGTTTCCACTCCTATTAAAAAAATTTATCTCCCTCATGCCACAATCAACCACACAAACACCTTCAACTCATGAATCTATCCAAAGACTAAAACAACCAACCATGATCCTGCTATGCTACCCAAGGTGTAAAAATGATAAGGGTTATGAAACCAACCAAGCCTACTCCTTCAAGCCTACCACAAGACATTGATCACTCTTAGGGATATAACTCTCAAACAACATGTGTCCTCCTTCCTGGACTTACCCTAGTGTTCAAAAAATTTAAAGGGCATACAAATGAAGAATAGTCATGCACACCCTATCCATTGGTGTATTAGGCACATGTGCTACTACACAATACCTAATAAGAGACATATGGAAAGAATTTACCCCTCCCAAGAAACATGAACCTGGTAATTCTTGATAATTACCACCTTAGAGAAACTTGATCCTAATCCAAAGATCTCTCATGTATCTTTTCCCTCATCGATCCCCTAATTGGGAACTCAAAGCCAATTATGCACCCACAAGGGCCTCTATTCATCCCTCAATGAAGGGAAAACATCTGTTTCAATGATGATCCTCCCTCCACTATATTCACATGACCTTTCATCATAATAAAATATGTAAATGTGCTTCATTTGATTATAATTCCACCAAGGATCCGTATGTGATACACCATATAGGTCATTAGAGAAACTTTAAACAACCAAACATCTATAATCATTTAAAACACCATAGACTGGAAAATGTTATGTTAATCCTAAGTTACTATAATGAAACATAAAAAAATTATTATTTCCAATGGTCCAAGAGAAAAAACTATGGTAACCCAAAAATATACAATCTCAAGTGAATAGAACTAGGTGAAATCATAGAACCATAAAAATGAAAAAATAGTAATTCTATGCCCTAAAAATATAGACTTATTATTAGTAGTTGCATTAGTGACATAAAAATTCTATATCCATCAAAAATCCCAACACATTTATAGACATCATATCTACCAACTCCCAAAATTGTAAATCCAAATGCCTCTAATACTATTTTCCAATGAACCATAAAAGGTCAACCTAGAACATAACCCTATTTGGCTTACCACAATGCCTCAAGAATGAATCAAAAAAGGCTCGAGGAAACTGGCTAGTGGTGAGGGTCTAAAAGAATCAATTAAAAGACTATAACCTCTATTCAGAGTGCAATAACAGTATAAATATATCAAATATCCATAAGGATAAACATCAGAGTACATATAAAAAAAACTAAATAAAAAAACATATTATAATAAACAAAATTTTGTACATAGTTATATAGACTAAAAATCATGAAAAACATACTACATAAAGCTTCCCACTACCTAAGAACATATAAAAAATAAAAAACTTCAAATAAATACAACAAGATCTTCCACAAACTTTGAGATGAACCAAATAACTAATATCGATAGCACCCCCAGTTTCAGGAAATTAAACTTTTGTTTATGTATTTTAAGAATATAATGTAATTAATAAACGTTTGGTAAGTTTTAGATGAATTTAAATATTTTGGGGTTTTTTTGGAGGTTTACAGTTGGATCGTGTTTAGTAGAAACTGTGAAACACCTCAAGGAAACTATGTAATCGGAAATAGAGGTCACTTGGTATGCACTTGATTTTTTCAAACTGTACAAACACCCAGGAGACACTATTAAAAGTGGGATAGATGGATTAATAACAGTTGGTGAATGTTTTTTCAAACCATGAGAGACATTTTTATTATTGGTGTTTGAAGGTAGTGAATGGTACATGATTTTTGTGCAGTTTTCCCAACCTTGAGCCTAAATAATGAAATGTTAAAAATTATATATTAATTTTGTAGATCTAATCGAATTTACTCCTTAAGATACTTTTTTACACATATTATTACCCTAACATGATTTCCTTTCCTCTATAAGTCTATGAAGACCTTTCCCCTTATTTCATGGTGATCAGTTAGAAAATCTTGGTGTGTTGGATAGTGGATTCCTTAGTAAATTCCCATTATTGGTGGTTTTTCTTAGCTTTATTTTTTCCCTCTATTAGATTCATGGATTTAATCTACTAAGGATTTATCAAGGTTGTTTGATGCTAATCACGATGATATTTGGTTGTGTTGATGGTAGGTAATAAGATCAATGTCATATTTTGGGGTTTTAAGCCAATTTCGTTGAATGTTTTGTGTCATTCTTCACAATTATTTAAATTTGTGAGGAAGGTGGATTCACTCTCAACTCCACTTATTTGAACTAGAATATTTTATTTCAAATTGATGAATTTGATTTAATTGGATTGTTAAATTTACATGCAATGTTTTTTGTAATCCATCTTTAGTGAATGTTTATGGAATGATATTGATTGGATATATTATTAAATGTAGAAGTTTTAAAATTATTTTAAAATAACAATTTTAAAATGGTTTCTTGGATTTTATGAATAAAAAATTGGTTGGAAAATGCATTCAATAAAAGCATTTTTTTTATTGAAATAGTTTGGGAAAATTGGTTTGGCATGGGTTTTGGTACAAATGGTTTGGCATGGGTTTTGGTACAAATGGTTTTTGTGTGTTCATTTTCATCAACATGATCCCGTGGAAGGGGAACGTGTCATTGGGGAGCTTTGTAATGGTTACCTTGGGAAAACTTGGTAGAATGATGAAAGACTTCTCATGAGTATGGAAATATCACCCAAACAAGCATGTGTTTTTGTGTGGATTTTTTGAACCATGTAATTTGTATGTCAAAAGAAATTCAGGACATGGTTTTAAAGGATTGTTTATTTTCTTTCCTTAGAAAATTGTTTGGTTTCAAAAATAGTTCAACTTTTTCTTAAAATGATTTTAATTTTTGTAGATAAATTGTTTTATATAAATATGCTAAAATTCCATATCATAGTGTCATGAGTATGGACGTCATATTGGTAAAACCTAATAAGTTTTATACTCACCCCATTCTTGGGAAATTTGGGGTGTTTGCAAATATTTTATATCGAGACACAAGTAAAGACAAGGTCTCTCATTTCTTTAGTGATACTTTGTGATACCTTGGGCATGAATTATGAAGTTGGATCGTTGATAATGTTGGGTTCTATGGAGTTTATATATATTTTTATCTTTTAGTTGTTGGTTTTTGTTTCCAATTTGTACCCTGATATTGTTCTTGGTTGTAGTTTGATATTGTTATCAGTTGGTATTTCATTGAGTTGTATTACATGGTTCTCATCAATCATATAATGGATTTTTGGATACTGTATTCTTGGTTGGGTTATTTTATGTTCAATGGTCAAATCATCCCCCAACTGGTTAGGAATCCCATGTAATTTGTTTCAAGCCTCTAGCGTCTTGGGGATGTCACCAATGGCTAGTAACACCCTATGCCTCTTCCCAATACAATGGGTGAAGGGCATGATGTTACAAAATGGAATTAGTATTTGATGTCTAGTCTTTCATTATTGGAAAAATGGTATTTGTTTCTTTATCTTGGATTTGTAAAATAATTATTAATTCATCCTTAGGTTGGGTTGGTAGAAAGGAATATGATCTTTGAACATGAAATGTAGAGCATACAGCGGAATATATACCGTATTTATGTTGAACTTCATGTTAATAGGGAGTTTGGAAACATGATTTTTTGAAGAATTTCTAGGCATTGTAACCCCATTTTAATGGGGTTATTCAATGACAATATAACGAAATGAATTGATATAAATGACTTCCCACTAGGAGTGTATATTTCATTTTGAGTATTGATATTTGATTTGTTGAAAGAATTGTTCATTTTTAAAAATAGTTGAAAATGGTTAGATTTTCACATAGCATGGTGGATTTTCAAAAAAAAATCAATATGGAATGTATTAAATTTTGGAAGGCCTTTAGTGATAAATTTAATGGGGTAAATTTGAAATTGTTAATCCTTAACTTTCTAGAGAGTGAGACTAAATGGTATTTGATTTTGTTATAGAAAATGGAACTAGTTAGGTGTAGAGGAACCCATTAGGAAGAGGATGTTGAGAATGTGTTTGAACTTGATCCATAGGTGAACCAAAAGCTGGTTAATAGTATTGTCCAATATTTTCAAGCTGTGTATAGAAGGAAATAGAGTGTTGAACCAAGATAAGTGGACCATTCAGTTCAGTTCTAGAAGTAGAATCCACCCATCTTTCGAGGTGATTCAAAATCAGAAAAAACAACGATGTGGATGAATAGAATGAATAAACTAATTTATTTCCTCGGAAAACCTGTTGAGATAAAATTCATTTTATTCATGAAAATACTAGAGGAATTAGCACTCCCGTGGTGGGATTTAGCAATTTAGGAGAAATTGGACCAAGACATTACATTGGAGGATTTTTAAGAATATTTGATAAAAAATTCTATCCTAACTTGTTAAGGATTTATAGAATGATGGAAATTTTCATCTTGAAGGGGGATAATCTCTTGATGAAAGAGTATGAGGCTAAATTTATGAATTTAGTTTTCATTTGGCTCGAATATTCCACAATTACATCCTTGAAGGAATGCATTTTTGGATCAGGGTTGTGGCCGGAGATTCACTAAAAAAATTAAACTCTATATATAACATATTATATTGATATAGACAATGTAAAAATTGTAGAATAAAGATAAATATCGATAAATACTAGAGGAGGAATTATTTTTATATCTATGGGTAATTGTGGGAACCCTAATGATGGGAATACGTGGAAGAGGGAAACCTATTTGAAAGGTAGTGGAATGAATCAGAATCATATGGTTGGATCACTGAATCTTCCTCCTAAAATAAAGATTAAAATGAATTGTTTTCAATTTGGTTATTTCTATCAACTGAAGTTATATTTTATATAACCACCTAGAGCATGCCACAATTACAACCAAATTTGAAATCTTTTGTGCAATATTTGCAATGCTCCATGGTCAGTTTCTTAGGACACATATCATGTTTTTCAGATGTCATATTATTTGATAGGATGAGGGAATCATAATAATTCTTTTCAAAAAAATGGAGTAATCCTTGGTGATTCTAGGAATACCATGACTACTCAACCAGTGTAATCTCAACAGGCTAATAAAGACCAGATTTTAGCAAGTAAGAAATTGTATAGAGATGAGCATGTGATTTTGGATGATCAATTAAGACCATCTATGGTAAGAGTTACGATCCATTAATCCAATTAATGGGATCATATTGGTTCTCTAAAATTGACTTTCAATCATTATATCACCATTTGCAATTTCGAAAAGAGGATATTACTAGGAAAACGATTAAAAAAATATTCGGCCATTATGAGTATGTGGTTATACATTTTGGTCTTACGAATGCACCAATGATCATTATAGCATTGATGAATCTGATATTTTAAAGGAATATGTATTATTTTATTGGGGTGTTTGTGGATGAAATATTGGTTTATTCAAGAACAAGGGCAGAGAATTAGAAAAACATGGTGACACTATTGGTTATCTTGCTTGATCGTCGTTGTTATGAAATACTATCAAAGTGTAATTTTGGGATATAAGAGTTACATTTGCTTGGGAATGGTATATCTGATAGAGGTGTTTATGTGGATCTAGAAAATATATCAGTTGTGATCTCTTGAAAACCCCCCAAATATCACACTGAGATATGTAATTTCAATAACTTAAATGGTTATTATCAATGATTGGTTCATGAACTTTCATGAATAGATTCACTAATAATAGATTTGAAAAGGAAAGGGGTTCTATTTAAATGGAATGATGAATTTTTTATGTCTTTTCAATAGCTTAAATTTCTCACAACATTAGCACCAATCATGACATTTATAGAATTTGGATAGGGTTATTTGGTGTATCGTGATGCTTCAAGATCTGAGCTGGGATGTGTTCTAATGCAGGGAGATCATGTTGTTTCTTATAGATCATGGTAGTAATAGTTTTATGAAATGAACTACCCATAACAAGATTTCGAATTATCTTCTATAGTCCATCATTTTAAGACATGACATCATTAACTCTTTAGTGAGAAATTTATTGTTTTTATTGATCATAAGAGCTTGAAACACATTTTCTCACAAATAGATTTGAATTTAACGAAAAGGAGATGGATGAAGTATCTCTAAATTTTTGATTTTGACTTAATGTATACACCAAGTAATGGAAATTTGGTAAAGGATTCATTAATTATAAATTCATATAGTCATTTGGTGAAGGAGTCATTAGATCAATGTAAAATGATGTTAGTGATTTCTAATATAAACATCGATTGTGAAGACTGTTGTTGTATTGTGATTTCATTTCTATTTTCTTTTATTCCTAATTTGGGTGAGAAGGTTAAATATTCATAGTCATCAAATTTAAAATGTGTGGAGATGGGGTCAAAAATTAATGGTCGGGAGACCATTGAGGGATGTAAACTAGATGGGAGTTTAGTTTTTTATTTTTTAGATTGGATGGCCATACCTATGTCTTTACATGAAGAACTTCTTCATCATTACCATGATTAAAGATGGGTTGTTAATCCTAGAATATAATTGAAGTATAAGGCACTAAAATTCCAATTTTTTGGGTTTAGAATGAAAATAAATGCGGATTTGTTTGTCCTGAGACACATCACCTATCACCAGGTTAAGGAAGAGAACCAGTGAACAATTAGTATATTGTAGTGTTTATCCATTATTGTTTGGAAATTGAAACATATAACAATAGATATTTTGACAGGTCTCCCAATGAAGGTTTATAAACACGATTCCATATGGGTGATAGTGGATGAACTACAAAAATGTCACCCAATTCATCCCTTTTAGTGAATCTCATACAGTGGATTACTTATCTAAAATATATATCTGAGAAGTGGGAAAGTGTCATGGTGTATGAGTTTTTATAGTATTGGACTGAGATCTATGGTTTACATCTACTTTTTGGAGATCCTTACAGAATACCCTTGGGACTCAGGTAACCATGATCACAACGTATCATCCTATGATGGATAAAAAATCAAATAGGATAATAAAAACACTGTAATACATGATTTAGTATTGTGTAATGTATTTTGGTGGCTCATGGGAGGAGAGTATACCATTTGTGGAGTTCTTTTATAACAATAGTTTTCAGGTCTTGATACATATGGATCCTTTTTAAGCATTGTAATGGATTCCTTATCATTCTCTAGTCTTTCAGGTGGAAAAAGGTGAGACTTCACTAGTTAGACCAAGCCTTGTCAAAGAGACAACATAGATGATTTAGTCGATTATAATGAAAATGAAGATCACCTAGAGTCATCATAAATTATATAGATTTAATCATTGATGTCCTTTTTTTTGAGTTGAGTGATCATGTTTTCCTTATAATCTTTCCAAGCCTTGGGAATCACTGTTTTGAGAAGTAGGTAAAATTTTCTCTTAGATACATTGTCCCTTTTGAGATACTGGAATGAGTTGGTGACATGTCTTATTGGTTGGATTTTTTATCAAGGTTCAGTTCAATGCATGATGTGTTTCATATATCTCTGTTTAAAAAGTATCAACCTGATCCTGACCATGTGATTTGCTGAGATCACATTGACCTAGAGTTGAATGCTATGTTAGTTCACGTTCCTTTGTGGATTATAGATAGGTAATAGAAAGTATTGCATGGGAAATCATTGATTTATTACGTGTTTTATGGAAACCCGGTCATATTTAAGAAGAAACCTAGAAACATGATATGGAAATAGTCAATAAATGGAAAAAATATCTTTGGTGAAAATAGCATTTTTTTAACTATATAGGTACAGAAAGAACAGTGATTTGGGAGAATGAAGTACCCTCAATTTTAGGTAATTAAGACATTAATTATTTATTTAAATTATATAAAGTAAACGGGTTATATTTGGGAATTATTGGGGGAGTTTTGGAATATTTTTTTTCTTTTCTATAGGTGAAAAGTTTGACCACAGTTAGTAGAAACTGTGAAACACCACTAGGAAACTGTTTAAGGGGGAAAAGGTCAATGGGCAGTCACATGGTTGATGCATTTTTTGGCCAAACCATGTGACCACCTAGGTGAACTTTGCAAAGTGTTAGAGAGGTATTAATCAATTTTGGTGAATATTTCTTCAAATAGTACTATCCAACTGAGTGAGGGATGTTTGGAAAAAGTTTATGGGGAACAATTTGTGCATGGTTTTCTTAACCATGTGCCTAAACCATCCAACATGAAAAATTAGTCCCGGTTTTTCTAGATCTAATCCTATTTACACCCAAAGACACTATTGTTTCTCTTAATATAACCATAACATGATTTACATTCCTCCCAAAGGCTGTGGAGATCTTTCCCATTGATTTAAGAGTGATCTGTTAGAGAATCTTGCTGTGTTGGATGCCAGATTACTTTGTAAGGGCCTTTTTGTGGTGATTCTACCTGAATTTATTCTTCTTCCCTCTCTTGTATTCATGGATCTAATGTTTTGTTGATAGATACAAGTTGTTTAATGAAAATCATGATGATATATTGTTATACTGATGGAAGGGAACATGATCTAATGAGGATTTTGGTGTTTCAAGCCATGTTTTTTGAATATTTTTTATAATTTTTTTCCACGCATGTGTGTGAGATATGTGGCTTCATTTTTTACCCCTATTATTAGAAGATGAAGACTTTATTTCATATTAATTTAATTTCTTGAATTGGATTGTGAAATTTATGTTCAATGTCTGTTGGAAACCCTCTTTAGTGATGGTTTGTGGAATTACAGTGATTGGTTGTTTTTTTTGGAAAGTGGATTTTGTGAAATTATTTTAAAATGCTTATTTTAGAATGGTTTCTTGATTTTTATGTATGAAAAATTAATTGAAAAATTTAGTCCATAAAAGGACTATTTGATTGAAATGGTTTGGCACAATTGGTTTGACATGGGTTTATGCTTAAATGGTAGGTGTATAGCATCCCGTCTTTTTATAACATAACTTTTCATTCCATTACACGGAACTGAGGATCTTTAAGGTTTAGTGTCTTGGAAACAAGGAACATAAAACATGAAACAAAAAAAACATTCTTCTTAAACACTTGAAAGGCTTCTCCTCATGTTCACCCTAGGCTCATTACTGCATCTCATAACCTGGGGACATACATCAAAAGGAAGGGTGAGCAGAAGGCCCAGCAAGGGAAACAAGTGAAACATTTTACATATGAACTTGAGATACATCAATAAAGTCATGAAAAGAACTTTAATGCATGAAAATGAAATCATGAGGCATATCATAATAAAAATAAAACTTTTTCATAACTTGAAGATGTGGCTACATCATTTAACATAGACAATCATGAACATATCACCAAGGTCCATCCCCAAGGTGTCATTTTAAAATTACCAAGGTTATTCACCAAGGTATCGTGAAAATTGTAATCTCTAGTGGTTACATCATTACCCAATGCATTGGAGCGCTATCAGGGCGCACCCTTAAATTTGCCTTTATTATCATGTGAGCCACATATATCATCATAAAACATTTCATAAATAACCCATATAGCATAAAATAAATGGGTTTCATTTCATAATCATAACGTTTTAAAAACTGCTTTAAAGACATGATCTTTACGGCACTTTAAACCCACGGAAAGGGAAGCGGGTCTCATGTATGTAAATCCCAGAATTTAAAATGGAACATTTTGATATATATGTGAATACCCTTGTAGAAATAAGAGCTTTGAGTATTCACTTTATAACATAAAATAATTTTTGAGAAAAGAGAGAGGCATTTTGAGGGGAAAATTATGCAGCATAACGGCTAAGTTTCGGGGTTTTAGAAAACATTGAAATGAGAGGGGACATGGGTCACCCCCTCATAAATGATCCATAAAACAGTAGGGTGAAAGAATAAGAAGGAAATATGGACATGGTAATGAAATTTTAGGGACATACCATTTGAAATGAAAAACATGGAAGGAAACAAAAATTAGATTTCTCTTATGAAAGTTCGACAGCCTAACGACGTTACTTAAACTTCAACAAAAACGATTTGAAAATATCAAATAGGGTCTCTCATCATGTGAACATAAGAGTTCAGTATGATAGATATAGAGATAATTCCCTAACATAAAAAAATGAACTTGAAAGAATTTACATGAAAGTAGATCTTCAAAACGAGAAGGGTGAAGAACCACTTAAAAATTCGGCAGCCTAACAGCGCCACTTAAAACTTAAAAATACTGAATTGAAGCGATCAAATGGGGTCTCTCATCATGTGAAAATAAGATTCCAGTATGATAGATACATATATCATACCCCAATATAACAAAAAGGAACTTGAAATAATTCACATGAAAGTAGAACTTCAAAACGAGAAGGGTGAAGAACCACTTAAAAATTCAGTAGCCTAACGGCGCCACTTAAAACATCAAAATACTGAATTGAAGAGATCAAATGGGGTCTCTCATCATATGAAAATAAGAGTACAGTATGATAGATATAGAGATCATACCCCAACATAATAGAAATTAACTTGAAAGACTTGACATGAAAGTAGAACTTTGAAAAAGAGAAGGGTGAGAGAATCCCTTAAAAAATTCGGCAGCCTAACGGCGCCACACAAAACTTCAAAAAATTGAATTGATGAGATAAAATGGGGTCTCTCATCATATGATCATAAAAGATCAGTATGATAAATTTAGAGATCATTCCCCAACATAATACAAAGAAACATGAAAGACTTGAATGAAAATAGAACTTGGAAACGAGGAAGGTGAAAGAATCCCTTAAAAATTCGGCAGCCTAACGGCGCCACTTAAACATTCTTAAAACGAATTGATGAGAGCAAGGGGGGTCTCTCATCATATGAACATGAAATAGGCAGTAGGATGAATATAAAAGAACATCCTCCAACATAAGAACATGGAGTATAAAAGAAAAGACATAAAAGAGATTACTTGAAAAGAAAGAGAGAGGTCGGATCCCTTACCTTAAAATGTAACTCTTAAACCTCAAAGGTTGGGACCTTGAGGGCTTGGGGGAACCTTGGGAGGACTCCTTGGGAGGTAATGAGACCAGAAATTCGTTGGGAATGAGTGGGGAGTCGAATGGATGAGAGGAGGGCTTGGTATTTATAGGGAAAGTGAGGGGACAAGGCATTAATGGCCAAGGGACACCTCACATGTGCTTTTCTCAAACCCATGTGCTCTCCCTTGTCATTTATCATGGAGTTAGGCCACATGGGGCCCCCAAAACAATAATTCATCACCCTTGTCCGGCCAACCCTCAAAAGATCTCATGACATCATCATGACACCGTGATGATGTTATTAAACATACCGAAACCCTAAAACTGTACTTTTACTATTTACTGAAAATTCAACTTTCTCAGAAAAAACCCAAAATTTCACATTAACCAAATATCAGTGCTCTGATTTCAAAAATGAAATCCATTTTATAAAAATAATTTTCTAAATGTTTTTAATTTAATTTTTAAATAAAAACACTATTCATCGAAAATTCATTTTTTCCAGAAAAAACCCCAAAAATTACCATAACATAATATCGATGCTCTGAGTTCAAAAATAAAGTCATTTTTATAAAAGAAAATTTCTAATTATTTTTAATTAAATTTTTAATTAAAAAAACACTATTCACCCGAAAAAACTAATACTTGAATAATAATTAATGAAACCATTATTTAACTATTTTATTGAATCACATTACTTAATCAAGGTGCCTAGATTATTTTAAAACATTCTTTAAGTGAGATTACTAATCCATTTGGTCATATTACTAATCCTAATCATAAAATCACTATTCATAATTTACTATTCATCAAAAATCAAGTTGATCTTATTAGACTCTAAATTTAGTACTGAACATAATTGCAGAAGACCATTTTTGAAAATCATTACACATTTTTAATTATTTAGGGTTTACATAAACATATTTAAAATATCCTTTTTCTAAAATTCATCAAAAATATGCATACTATATTTATCCGGTCATTTCGAAATTCATAAACTTCATCATAAGAAGAAATCCCAATTTTTATTTAAAATAAGGATTACACAAGGTAGTTACGGTCTCGTTACATAACCCCTTATAATACCAGCATAGGACCTAAGAGTAAGGTGTGCTAGGGTGATAGAAGCTTGGGGCGGCTCAGTCAACATTGCCCGAGTAGTAATTTCTCTCAGTTTGAACTTCTCACGAAGGCGATTTCGTTCCAGCTTCACATGATGAAGTTCGGCTTGGATTTGATCCAGAGCAAAGCCCAGTGGTGCTACCTCCTTCCCAAGCTCTGTTAGATGGGCTTCGATCGGTCCAAGACTACTAGGTGAGGCCATCGAATCTTCTTTCTATAATAATTAACCAAGATTACTTATATTTAGAGACAATAATCAAAACATTTTGTTCACAGCAGTCATGTTGACCGATGGTTATATAATAGTCAAAACCCACTGATCTCATTTTAATATTAATCATGTTTATCAAATAAAACATTTTTGTTGAGTATAACAATAACACATAAAATTAGGAAACAAAATTCATTTAAAAATTTCGGGTCGTTACAATCTTCCCCCCTTAAGAAATTGCGTCCTCGCAATTTTAAAATTGGGTTTTGAAATTTCATTGAAAGGCCCACATCGGAAAAGGAGTCAGTAAAACTATTACTTTAAAATAAAGAAAGGGAAGTACAATGGTCACCCGAGTTAACCCACACTAGGGTTCCATGTAGGAAAACATGGACATGGAGGAAAAAACAAAGGGTCAAGTTCTGAGGGAGAGTGATAGAGAACATGATTAGGAGAAAGTTAACCATGAGAAAATCCCAAACTTATGATGTGTGTAAACGGTCTTTGATTACCTAGTAGGAAACGTAAACCAACAACATTTTTGTTTTACGTTTCTTTTCTTAATTTTGAGGATTTCATTTACTACATAAGAAAATATACCTACCTTCAAGTAGAGTTTCATCCTTTAACAAGTCCCTACCAACACTAATCTTTTCTCCAAATGATGAGAATTCAAAAACACTCGGTCTCATAAAAGAACAAGAATCATCTTCTATAGAATCACATAATCTACAAAAGATTAACTATCTATTTCTTCTATCTTTAAACATTATCCCAAAAACAGAAAGGTTAAGGTAAAACAACTCTTCAAAAAGAAAGAATCCCATAGGAATGGAAACTACTTTTAAATCATCAAACTTCCATGGTACTACCCAAAGTTCATCATAGACCATTCCATAAATAACGGTCCTTAAAATTCCTCAAAACAAACCAAACTAAGATTGAAACCCAAATACAATAAGGATTTGATAACATAGTCTTCCAAAACAACTTCATTGTTCATCTCCAGACAACATCAACCACTCCTAACATCTTATAAAAAAGTAGCTAACCTAAACATATTTTACCCAAGATAGGTTAGTCATTCCCATAAGTAACCTAAATTACTATAAGTTCACCTTAAATTCATCGATTCTTCAAAATATAAGTCAACCTTACTCCTCAATGAAAATACCGTAGTAATCTATTTACCTCGATCAAATATGTTTCCCAAAATAATGAACGTCTTCCAAAATAATAATCATATTTTAATCCCCTAATCATCCCTGTCATATTAATACGAAAATCGTCGCATTTCCTATCACATTGGTTGTCGGAACATGTTCTTCCATTTCCCACCATTAACTAAGAAGAGAAAGCATAATTAGGGGCTTAAGTACTTAGCTAATAATCATGAAAAGGAACTGAAAGCATATAAGGATAACTCGTATATGAAAGGTATACCCTAACTTGTGATCTCCTAGGTTCCCATCTAGGTTATTAATGATCATATATTCTTATGTGAACCTTTATTTTATTTTATCTTTGTTCCTTTAACAATGGTTTATACCAAGATTATGAATTTACCAAAGCATATCCCCCGGGAGTGTCGTAACCAAGAGTGCAGCAAGGCCCGTTGTCGTGTACCAGTTCCCGTTCGAGTCTAGCTCAAAGCGGTGTTTTTGGGTTTTACCCCTATGTACATCTGTGCCAGAGCCACCTCTACCTGCTCGTATCCAGACAGGGATGTATTTGCTTGGCAACCCCTTACTCAATACTCACCAAAATACCAGGAAGATTTCCTATATTAAACTTTTCTATAGGGTTCCGCCTAGAGTTTTCATATCCTAATTTCCACAAATAACTAAACCATCCTTTGATAGAAACTATAGCATCCCGTCTTTTTATAACATAACTTTTCATTCCATTACACGGAACTGAGGATCTTTAAGGTTTAGTGTCTTGGAAACAAGGAACATAAAACATGAAACAAAAAAAAAATTCTTCTTAAACACTTGAAAGGCTTCTCCTCATGTTCACCCTAGGCTCATTACTGCATCTCATAACCTGGGGACATACATCAAAAGGAAGGGTGAGCAGAAGGCCCAGCAAGGGAAACAAGTGAAACATTTTACATATGAACTTGAGATACATCAATAAAGTCATGAAAAGAACTTTAATGCATGAAAATGAAATCATGAGGCATATCATAATAAAAATAAAACTTTTTCATAACTTGAAGATGTGGCTACATCATTTAACATAGACAATCATGAACATATCACCAAGGTCCATCCCCAAGGTTTCATTTTAAAATTACCAAGGTTATTCACCAAGGTATCGTGAAAATTGTAATCTCTAGTGGTTACATCATTACCCAATGCATTGGAGCGCTATCAGGGCGCACCCTTAAATTTTCCTTTATTATCATGTGAGCCACATATATAATCATAAAACATTTCATAAATAACCCATATAGCATAAAATAAATGGGTTTCATTTCATAATCATAACGTTTTAAAAACTGCTTTAAAGACATGATCTTTACGGCACTTTAAACCCACGGAAAGGGAAGCGGGTCTCATGTATGTAAATCCCAGAATTTAAAATGGAACATTTTGATATATATGTGAATACCCTTGTAGAAATAAGAGCTTTGAGTATTCACTTTATAACATAAAATAATTTTTGAGAAAAGAGAGAGGCATTTTGAGGGGAAAATTATGCAGCATAACGGCTAAGTTTCGGGGTTTTAGAAAACATTGAAATGAGAGGGGACATGGGTCACCCCCTCATAAATGATCCATAAAACAGTAGGGTGAAAGAATAAGAAGGAAATATGGACATGGTAATGAAATTTTAGGGACATACCATTTGAAATGAAAAACATGGAAGGAAAAAAAAAATTAGATTTCTCTTATGAAAGTTCGACAGCCTAACGGCGTTACTTAAACTTCAACAAAAACGATTTGAAAAGATCAAATAGGGTCTCTCATCATGTTAACATAAGAGTTCAGTATTATAGATATAGAGATAATTCCCCAACATAAAAAAATGAACTTGAAAGAATTTACATGAAAGTAGATCTTCAAAACGAGAAGGGTGAAGAACCACTTAAAAATTCGGCAGCCTAACAGCGCCACTTAAAACTTCAAAATACTGAATTGAAGCGATCAAATGGGGTCTCTCATCATGTGAAAATAAGATTCCAGTATGATAGATACAGATATCATACCCCAATATAACAAAAAGGAACTTGAAATAATTCACATGAAAGTAGAACTTCAAAACGAGAAGGGTGAAGAACCACTTAAAAATTCAGTAGCCTAACGGCGCCACTTAAAACATCAAAATACTGAATTGAAGAGATCAAATGGGGTCTCTCATCATATGAACATAAGAGTCCAGTATGATAGATATAGAGATCATACCCCAACATAATAGAAATTAACTTGAAAGACTTGACATGAAAGTAGAACTTTGAAAAAGAGAAGGGTGAGAGAATCCCTTAAAAAATTCGGCAACCTAACGGCGCCACACAAAACTTCAAAAAAATTGAATTGATGAGATAAAATGGGGTCTCTAATCATATGATCATAAAAGATCAGTATGATAAATTTAGAGATCATTCCCCAATATAATACAAAGAAACATGAAAGACTTGAATGAAAATAGAACTTGGAAACGAGGAAGGTGAAAGAATCCCTTAAAAATTCGGCAGCCTAACGGCGCCACTTAAACATTCTTAAAACGAATTGATGAGAGCAAGGGGGGTCTCTCATCATATGAACATGAAATAGGCAGTAGGATGAATATAAAATAACATCCTCCAACATAAGAACATGGAGTATAAAAGAAAAGACATAAAAGAGATTACTTGAAAAGAAAGAGAGAGGTCGGATCCCTTACCTTAAAATGTAACTCTTAAACCTCAAAGGTTGGGACCTTGAGGGCTTGGGGGCACCTTGGGAGGACTCCTTGGGAGGTAAGGAGACCAGAAATTCGTTGGGAATGAGTGGGGAGTCGAATGGATGAGAGGAGGGCTTGGAATTTATAGGGAAAGTGAGGGGACAAGGCATTAATGGCCAAGGGACACCTCACATGTGCTTTTCTCAAACCCATGTGCTCTCCCTTGTCATTTATCATGGAGTTAGGCCACATGGGGCCCCCAAAACAATAATTCATCACCCTTGTCCGGCCAACCCTCAAAAGATCTCATGACATCATCATGACACCGTTATGATGTTATTAAACATACCGAAACCCTAAAACTGTACTTTTACTATTCACTGAAAATTCAACTTTCTCAGAAAAAACCCAAAATTTCACATTAACCAAATATCAGTGCTCTGATTTCAAAAATGAAATCCATTTTATAAAAATAATTTTCTAAATATTTTTAATTTAATTTTTAAATAAAAACACTATTCATCGAAAATTCATTTTTTCCAGAAAAAACCCCAAAAATTACCATAACATAATATCGATGCTCTGAGTTCAAAAATAAGGTCATTTTTATAAAAGAAAATTTCTAATTATTTTTAATTAAATTTTTAATTAAAAAAACACTATTCACCCGAAAAAACTAATACTTGAATAATAATTAATGAAACCGTTATTTAACTATTTTATTGAATCACATTACTTAATCAAGGTGCCTAGATTATTTTAAAACATTCTTTAAGTGAGATTACTAATCCATTTGGTCATATTACTAATCCTAATCATAAAATCACTATTCATAATTTACTATTCATCAAAAATCAAGTTGATCTTATTAGACTCTAAATTTAGTACTGAACATAATTGCAGAAGACCATTTTTGAAAATCATTACACATTTTTAATTATTTAGGGTTTACATAAACATATTTAAAATATCCTTTTTCTAAAATTCATCAAAAATATTAATACTATATTTATCCGGTCATTTCGAAATTCATAAACTTCATCATAAGAAGAAATCCCAATTTTTATTTAAAATAAGGATTACACAAGGTAGTTACGGTCTCGTTACATAACCCCTTATAATACCAGCATAGGACCTAAGAGTAAGGTGTGCTAGGGTGATAGAAGCTTGGGGCGGCTCAGTCAACATTGCCCGAGTAGTAATTTCTATCAGTTTGAACTTCTCACGAAGGCGATTTCGTTCCAGCTTCACATGATGAAGTTCGGCTTGGATTTGATCCAGAGCAAAGCCCAGTGGTGCTACCTCCTTCCCAAGCTCTGTTAGATGGGCTTCGATCGGTCCAAGACTACTAGGTGAGGCCATCGAATCTTCTTTCTATAATAATTAACCAAGATTACTTATATTTAGAGACAATAATCAAAAAATTTTGTTCACAGCGGTCATGTTGACCGATGATTATATAATAGTCAAAACCCACTGATCTCATTTTAATATTAATCATGTTTATCAAATAAAACATTTTTGTTGAGTATAACAATAACACATAAAATTAGGAAACAAAATTCATTTAAAAATTTCGGGTCGTTACAAGGTGGGTGTTCATTTTGATTAATGTGGCCATGTGGAAGGGGTGTGTTCCATTTGGGAACTTGGTAATGGTTACCTCGTGGTGATTTGGTAGATCGATGAGAGACCTCTCTTGAGCATGGAACTGTCTTATGAGCATGAATTTGTGGTTGTGGGGATTTTTATAAACATGTACTTAGTATGCCAAATGAAATTTGAGAAATGGATTTAAAGTCTTGTTTGGTTTTAGAAAAGGTTTTAAATTGGTTTATATAAATTGTTTTATATAAATTAAATATCATGTTCTATCCTTGTGTCATGAGTTGGTAAGTGATTTGGGGGGAACCTACTAAGTTTTATACTCACCCACTTCTTTGTCACATTGGTGTGTTTGTAGATGCTGTACATCAAGACACAGGTAAAGTAAAGGTATCTGATTTCTTTAGGGATAATTTGTGATACCTTGGGCATGAATTATGGAGTTGGATCTTGGAGAACATTGTGAGCTATGGATTTTATATATTTGGTAGTATTGGATTTTTTGGTTTTTGTTTCCACTTTGAACTCTGATATGGTTTTTGGTTTTAGTTTGGTATTGTTGTTTGTTTTTATTTCATTGACTTGTATTACTTTGTTCTCATTCATCATATAGTAAATTTTGGTTTGTATTCCTAGTTGGGTTATTTTATTTTAAAATGGAAAACCATTCCCCAACTAGTTATGAAGTCATTGACCTTTATTTTCATCCTTGGGGGTGTTGGGTGTGTCACCTAATTCCAATAGCACCCTCCGCCTCTTCCCAAGAAGATAGGTGAGGGGAAGGATGCTACTATATTTATGAGGATTGATTAGTACTAGCCCAACCACGAGACTCCACACAATTTATTCCACTTGATCTAGAAAAAATGGTGCTCATACCCATCCATTTCACAACCAATTCTCCAACCTAAAAGTTGACATCTTATTTGTACATAAAACAAGTTTCACTTATGGGGGAGAGAAAGTTAATATTAATTGGCCACCCCCAATGGTGAACTTATAATATGATAGTATAACAAGTGCATGAACATATGATATATCCATCCTTGCTAAAGACTAAAAATAGTTAACATAAAGAAAAAAATGCATTAATGGGGGAAACCACATTGAAAATAGCCAACTGTGGGTTCTATTTTGACACTTGAGGTAAATCTACACCTACTATAGCCCACGCTATGGTATTTACAACAAATGTCTCACCCCAAAACCTGAAATCATGTGAATCTACTAGATATTCATCGAATCTCCAAGATGTCTAAATGTAATAGGAATAAATTCTAGACCCTAGAGTGTAACCTTATGAATCGAGATAAAAAAGAACATCTACTTGGATCTAGGAATCCAATGTCATGATTTGAGTTGGTTATAGATATCCACTCCACATGTGTGAGAAATATTCATATGATAAAAGTCTATTAGAACAAATAGGACTCTGACATGGACTCAAAAACTACACCATTATATGGGATACATCCACATGGACCTAAAGAATTCACTTTCCTATAGGGATCCATATATAAAAATGATATTTTAGTGAATCCACTTACCATGATCACATCAACACAAATGATAATAACCTCTATCAAGGGTATAAGACTCAACTAGAGGGGTATACTCATCCAGATCATCCATTATCTCTCTAATACAGTCTAGAAACATAAAAAAATAGAGTATGGAACCAAATAAAACACAGAGCGAATTATTAATCCAATATTTCCTAAGGGTATCCTTCTAAAACCAAATTCCTAAGTAGAAACTTCCTCAAACATCACATCCAATGTCCAACCAAACATGGGACAATCAATCTCTCAAACCCACCATCCAAAAAACTAAATTAAAAACAATAATCAACTCCCAAACAATAAGTTATAAGGCCTCTCTAGGTCCCCCTGATCTCCTCATATAGAAAACAACGCCCATGGGTTCTCAACGGCCAAACTTAGAGCCAATGAAAACTTGAGGCACCAATGGCTGTTGAGTTCATATAAAAAAGTGACGTCCAACTAGGGACTCTCCTACTACACCAAATATTTTGGTCCACGCTTGTTCACAAATCCAAAAATGGCCCAATTTCCACATCAAGAGTAGGGAACCCTATGAGAGACCAACCAGATCATGGGACATGCCAAGTGTAGAAACATATCAAATGGTTATTAGTGGTATTCAACTTATCCTCAATCAACAACACAACCAAAGGGAAACCCCGAACACAACCACACATACAAGTGAATTCACAATGGTCCTCATGAACCCATAAAAAGTAATATCCTACATGGGATCTTCCTCATTATAAAAACATTGGGGTCAATCCCACTATAATAAACACCATCCATTATACCAACTCACCCACATGAACATCGAATGAAACACCATGTCACTCAAAAATTACCAATAGATGAATATAGAAACTACTAACCACTTGATTAGTATCCATACCATAAGGGAATACTCAAGAGTCCCTCTGAAAAATCTCATCATCAAAGGAACACCAGGTCATAATTGATTTCCCATTGAGTAAACCCAACCCAAAATATTTAAAATATATGGTTATCAAACTAGGAGAAAAACCTCAACTTTTCAAACCATGAGGACCATGCCATAACATGAAAGGATAAAACAAGATCTCTACTAAGATAATAGTCAATCACATATTCTAAAATCAATCAAAAAAAGTTCAAATAGATCACAATAGAACACTCAAGCTAGGTCAACCATCAAGATCTCAACCCTCACCTGGGCCTCATAGCTCACAACCCAATCCCGATAGGATTCTGAAATGAAGCATCAAATAAAACCACCTATATAAGTCTCTTAATAAAAAACACTATACAAGTATCATTTATTCACCAAAAAGATTCCACCATTGTGATATACCTGGAAAAGAACTCAAAATGGAATCCTCAAAAGACCAATTCTAAGTCCAGGTTGAAAAATAGCTAAAACAAACACAGGAAGGAAAACTATACAATGTTTTACTTATGTACACGATGTGTAACCCCAAATTTCACCCTGGACATGTAATCTAGGACACTCATAATATACTTATCTAATGTAAAAATCATGTTCACTTAGAGCGTAATGTTTAACCCCACATGGGTACCTGGCAGTATACGTTATCCCCACTCAGTGTGTAAAATGATCTACTACACAACATGTATCGCCCTATACATGGCCTTTACCCCACACATGGTTCCCCACCATGTTTCTGGACATGTAACCCCACCTAGGGTCTATCCAAGCATAGTACATGGATACTAGAAATGTACTACGTACAAGGTCTGGTCAGGTACCCTACATGACCTTGTGCCCCCTTCACAACCCGAGTTGCCACTACTTGGAGTGTACCCCTCATATATAATGTGCAATACTAAAAACTCATATTCCTAAAAAAGGAAGAATATATGGATTGTGTTCTATAAAAAACATTCCACGAACCCAAATTTTCCCTAAAACAAATCCCCATAACTGCCCGGAATTCCCAATTCCTGTCCAAAATCCACATATTAACCCCCTAAAGGTCCCGAACATCCCATTTAATATTTTAAAAAATAAAAAAACAATGATTAATGGATTTAAAGTGAAAAAATAAAATTTTTGTACCTCTATGTGTAAAATGATGTTGCTTTATACTGAATCTTTCATCCACAACTGACACACTATGATTCGAGCCTCATACGAACACTCATGTGGAGACTCCTCATATCCATCTCCCTCTTCTTTCACTTTCCATATCTTAGCTGAAGAAACCAAAGGGGGGATCCCCACAAGTGTACACAGAAATAAAATTAGGGGAATATAAAGGAAAAAAGTAAAATTGAAAAACGAAGAAAAGTAAAAAATGAAAAGAAAAGAAAAGGGTCTTGGGCCTATCCTTGAGACCCATGATGGGTTTATATGCCATCGAGGAAAGAACCACATTTCAGTCTCAACCATATAGAAAAAATCCCAAACACACACTGAGTTTAAAAAATTTCCCTGAATGAACAACTGTGAATAAATTAATATTTAATAATAAAATATTAAATATTCCATGAAAATTTGAACAACTTAAATTTCCACTTAACTCCTATCCTAGGGTAAACACCATATTCTGAGAACAAAAATGTTCCCAGAAAAATTATCCAAGATAATAGTATAAGAGAATTTACTATTTTCCCATTAACATGTAAAGTCCCAGAAATTCAATATAATTTTTGTTATTTATATGGGAATTTAATGAGTTTGTGACAGTTGACGGCACATGATTCTGTGGCCTGGTGTGTCCAGAATGAATTTATGAACTTTTTTTTGGTACGTTCAGTAAACTTACAGGTGGGTTTTGTAAATTTTGAACCGATTTCGAGATTAAAATTTTAGGGCACCGATGATCTCATAGCACTAGTATTCTCTTAAGGAGACCTTCCCCTCGATCGTAGTAGGTTGAGGGTAAAAGTTAGATTTTGGGATTTTCATGGAAGAATTAAATAAAATAAAAATGTATAACATTTTTATTTGTTAAAACCTCCCACATGTGGGTTATGGTGGTGGGGACCACCTAAACTAAAACCTCCCGCATGGGTTATGGTGGTGGGGGCCACCTGAGCCAAAACCCCTCAAATTTTAAATCAACGGCGGGGAACACCAAACCCTTGAACTCCCACTTAAATGTGGGGAAGTCTCTTGAAATTCACCCACTTTAATTGTGCCACACCCTCTAATTAATTATGCCAATTAAATGATTCCAACATATTGGTGCCAAAAATTAAAAGGTTAAACAATATTTTATGTTGTCAAATCATCCTTTGAGAGAGGATTTTTGGGTTGGAAAAGGAGAGGGGAGAACTTGTGGAAGAGCTTCTACAACGAAGAACACCAACAAAGAACTCTTCTCCTACGACGAATCTTTCTCAAAACTCCTTCAAAGGATCTCCAATGACAAATGAACCGATGATCGAGGAAACACTTTTTTCACCAAATTCATCTTTTTTCCTCCCCTCACCGAAGTATGTGGAGGATACTTGTGTTGGGATCGACAAACGCCAACCCATCTCAACCACGGACAATCTTCAACCGAACCATCGAGGAAGGGTATTAATTATGTGTGATTATTGTTTCCCATATTCTTCCCTTCTAAAATAGATAATGCGGATCAACTCTCTAACTAGTTGATCCGCAGATGTTTTCTTTTGCGAGTTTGGGAATAATCAATCGTGAGAGGAATTAGGGTTTGTCATTCTTCATTCATGTTTTTGTTGAGCCACTTGTTACCGCTATAACATGAAGGGTGCGGTCCAAACAAACATGGCCCGACCCCTCCGCCATTCTTCTTGAATGGTGTGTTCTTCACAATGGAGGAGGACAAAAACCAGCCTCGGTGGGGCACGAGAACGGTGGCCAACACCACCACCAGCTATGAAGAAGGCACCGGCGTAACGGCGCTGCCCTGCGGCCTCTGCCGCCTGTGGCCTTTGCTGCCCCACGGCTGCCCCGCCGCCTGCGGCCTTCATGTCCGCCACGCCGCCCGCAGCCCTCCGCGTTGCCTCGCGGCCACGCCACCAGTGGCCCCCCATGCCTCCCCACACCCTCGCTGCCACGTGGCCCTCTGCGCTGCCATGCGGACGCACCCTCCCACGGCCTCGCCGCCCAGTGGCCCTCAGTGGCCCCCACAGCCTTGTCGCTTTATGGCCCCTGCGGCCTTCACCTCCCAACGACCCTCGCAGCCTCCATGCTGCCCGTGCGGCCTCACGCCACTCCACGGCTCTCGCGCCACCTAGAGAGGGATGGCCCAGACCCATCAGGCCGGGCCGGACCCAGCGGGCCTGGTCGATCCAAACCGGGTCAGGTTGGTCTGACCGTGTCAGACTATACTCGGACCAGCTACGAGATTTTCGCTCTATCGGCCATAAATTTGGCACCAGGTGTCTATTGGAGAAACCTTCTGTGGCTCTAGAAACCCTCGAGTTAGAAAATTCCTTTTTTATACCCCACTTGAGATATGGATAAAGTTGGGGAATGGTTGGGTTGGATCGAGTAAGAATACAACTGGGCCCTCGAGACTAAAAGGATAATAACTTACAGACCAGGAATCCATTTGATGAATCGTCTATTGCATTGAGACCCCTATGGCGTGGATTTCCTTTGGGATACTATTTCATGGGACTTCGTGGAAGTTGGAGTATCAACCAGTGGCTTGAGGAGTGGACCCTCCCAGAGACGAGCAATATTAGTGTGGGAACCCAATAGCTGGTTGTGACTTGAGAAAGAGAACCTTCGTGGGTCTATGATTGCGGGTCCCACATGGAACCACTCTAGGATTCCATGCGGGACTACCTGAGCGATCCTATGTGGGTCAATACCTAGAAATCCTGTGTGGGTCATCACCTAGAGATCCTGTGTTGGTCAGCACCTAGCGATCCTCTGTGGGTCAGCACCGAGCGATCATGTGTGGGTCAGAACTGAGCGATCCTGTGTGGGTCAGCACTGAGAGATCATATGTGGGTCCCCACCTAGAGATCCATCGTGGGTCTGATGATGATTAGGGATCCTTCATGGATCTGCCTCTTAAAAGAGTAAGACGATTCAGCAGTTACATCTAATCATCTCTACTACTGTATCTAAGAAATACTTGGTGTTAGCTGAGTCTGTACCTTGTGGTACTTTCCTTCGTGGTAATAACTTGGTGGTTTTCTTCTAGGTGGCATACCTGCGTGGTACTTACCTTTGTGGTTTTCCTTCCACTGTGAATCAGTTGTGATTTGGGCTTTTGAGTTGGACTCTAGGTTTCCTAATGATTGAGATGGGTATACTTGATAACTTAGGTGTATGTAAGGACATATACCAAAGTGGAGTTTTCAGTTGATTTCATGATTTGTGGTTTATCCTTTTTGTATTTTGTGAGAACATGAGGATCTCTAAGTCCCTATTGAGTATTGTTATACTCACCCCTACACGGGCTAAGCCTGCACCTTGTTGTGTTTAGTGCAGATGACGAACAACGCTGACTGGGGATGAGAGTACCAGGATTGGAGGTAGCTCGGAGGTGGACCTTAGACGAGGCATACCACAGAGACGACCGTTCGAGAGGTGTACCTACCCCTTATGTAGGATACATGGCAGGTGATCACAGAAGCTGTTTTAGTTTACTTTTACTTTCAGTTTCTTGTACTTTCCAGTTGGGCTTGTATTCTGGCCCCTTTTACTTACTGTACTCACTCAGTTTTCTATTCAGTTTACTTGAGTTCATATCTTTCTGTGTGATTGGTTGCGTGTCTTTACCGATTATAAAGGCAATGCCTTCACAGTTTTAGGTAATATGCCTTTAGAGCTAGTCACCAGCCCCTGGCCTATGGAAGGTGGGTTTGGGGTAGTTACGGCATGGGCCCCGGGGGACGGGTCGTGACATAACATTCCTAGGAATAAAAAGGTTTCAATTTCCCCGATTTTTTCAACCCATGATGATGCAAGTCAACACAATGCCAATCATCATATGATTTCTATTGACCCAAATATATCACTAAATTTTTCTTAATCAACCACAATTTCTCTATCATCTCTTAGATGTGACTAACTTCTAACATGGAAAATTCACCCACCTTAACATAATACAATAGGGAATAGTATAAAATCATGTATAACCCCTAAAATAGGGCCATATAGATCAACGAATGAATGATATTTCTATAGGAAAACTCATACAATGGAATATTCCTCCCACAAACCCTTGAAGTCATACACACATGCTCAGGGCATATCTTTGAGAATAGGGATCATTTGCTTAAACTGACCATCCATCCATGGGTGGTACACTATGATCAACTTTATCTTGGCTCCCATATCTTCTTCGAGTCTCTTCCAAAAATAAGAAGTAAAATAATTAGCTCAATCAAAAATTATATCTAAGGGAACCCCATTAATCCAAAAAACCCCTTGGGTATACAAGTTCTCGAGATCCTCTACATTCAAAGATCCTCTAATGGGATGTAAATAGGCTTATTTGGTCAAGTGAATGATAATAACCCATATGGTTTCTTTTTCCACCAAGTGTACAAGGTAATCTGATCAAAAAATTCACAAATATTTTATCCCACATCCACCTAGAATGGGAATATGATGGAATAACTTGGCTGATATCTGATTCTTATCTTTGATCCTTTTGCTGGTAAATCATTTTGATACAAAATTAGAAATTGACCACATCATCCTAGGCCACCAATTTCTAATCCTTTATGTGTAATATGTCTTGATTTCCCCGAGGTTCATAAACCAAC
This sequence comes from Viscum album, assembly GCA_963277665.1. Taxonomy (NCBI): domain Eukaryota; kingdom Viridiplantae; phylum Streptophyta; class Magnoliopsida; order Santalales; family Viscaceae; genus Viscum; species Viscum album. Next base: position 434,929,792 of record OY728158.1, on the reverse strand, counting down.
TAGAATAATGAACCTCATATATCTCCTCATTCCTCAAGGTGAAAGGAATCAGCAGATGATTCCTAAAGAGAAGATAACCATCAGGATACTAAGACTAAACGCACAAGGTCTCCCCACTATTTAATGATGTACTAATCTACTAGGACCCAATGATGAATTTTTAATCACACCAAACCCAATCAATAAAAGAGGTTGTGACATGAACACTGTCCAAAAACACCCTCTATCCATATTCCTATACTTCTAGTCTTAGATAAGTAGACATGCTTATCAACAACTACTCGTCTTGAATATCTTGGACCGGAAAATTAAAGCTCATGATATCAGTTACCATATTCCCCATTACATGGGGTATATTCTATATAAAATTAAAATGTCTAAAGATAATCTGACAACATATCTTCCTGAGGTTCAAGACCCTCTTGGTAAGGATATACATTGGGATCTTATGATAAGTGTCACATACATAGCTTATTTTAAATTTATTTTTATTTTAATTTCCATTAATTCTATGTTTTGGAGGTTTCCAATGGTTTTATGGAGAATAGGTGAGTTTTCGTGAATTGGGCCAAACCGTGAGCCCAATTCCATATTTAAAAATAAATTTTGTTTCTTTTATAACTTATTCATTTTTCTAATATTTTTCACTCATTACAACTCCTAAATGTCCTCCTCTGATATATTAACACTAAAATTAAAATTTGGAGCCTTTGAAAATCCCTAACCAAGGTTTAGTTGGGTTTTTATTTAAGGGATTGGGCCTGTCCAGAATCCCATAACCAGTTTTAAAAATTAATTTTATTTATTTAATAACTTATTCAATTTTAAGTATTTTTCGGTGATGCCAAGACGCATATGCGGCTCTTACACCCAGCCGCTCCCCCAACCTCTTTACCCCCTCTTTGGAGCTCATAGGATCGAGATATACAGACGAACATCTTAGGGTTTCTAAAATCGGGCAGATTTGGTAAGGTATGTTCATTCAATCATAACTCTCTCAATTCATACTATTTTTCCTCCATTACAATTCCTAAATGACCTAATAATTCTTTTATGAACATCCCCTATGTTTTGGCCGTTTTAAATTTCAGATACTGGTGTTTTGGAGAGATTTATTATAGATTTCTCAAGTAAGTTTATCCATTTCTTTTCCCCTTTCAAATTGATTAGGGTTTCATTCTATTTTTTTAGGGTTTCCTCCCTTTTTATTGAATTGAAAAATGACCAGTGGTTGGGGGTTCGAACCTAAGGTTTATCCTTGGGTTTTCTTGGTTCAATTTTCTATTTTTAGGTTTGATCTACCCTTCTTGAGGTGTGGCGGTGGTGCCTTTGTGTTTTCGCACAAAGGATTCAATGGTTTCATTTGATTTGGTAGGTGATTCCAATGTTAATGCAATCTTTGTGTATTATCATTCTGTATTTATCATATTTTCAGATTTATATAATTTTATTATTTCTATAAATATTGGTTCTAATGATGTTTCTATTGAAATTGAATTTAAAATGCCAATTTGGTGTGAAATTTGGGGTTTTCCAAAGAAGTGTTTTGTTTGTTTATTTGGGGATGCCCTATAAATACTTAGTTGTTTTTATTGATCTGTAATAAGAAATAAAATACTGTTTATAATGTTTATCCCCTTTGGTTATTCCTGCAAAAATTGGTTTTAATTGTGTTTGAAAATAAAGCGAAGTTTTGGTTCCACTTTTGTGTGAAAATGAAGGTTTTACAAAGATAACACTTTTTTTTAACATGGGGATGCCTGAAAATTGATTTGTTGTTTTAATTGAAATTTATAGGGCTGACTTTACTGTTTTGGTAACTTACAAGTGTTAACATCGTGTACAAGTGGGTTTCTTATGGGGTTTTGTGTGCAAAACAACACGGGATTTTGAGAAATCGATTTATTCAAATTCAAAGAGTTTGTTGTGTGATTTAAGTGGTATAAAATAATATAGCTACTTTATTTGGTATATGTGACCAGTAGTGGTGTTTTAGATTAAAATGGATAAGTGTTAAATGCTGAAATTGTTTGAGCACAAAGGGGGAAGCCCGGGTACCTAGGTGGGGCGGATTTGTACTAGTACAGCTAGTGGACCGGATGAGTTTTGTCCCTGTTTCACATAGCATTTGGATAACGACAACTCTAACAAAACTATGTGGATGATGATTGGGGACCACTAGGTTATGGGTATGTTCCCTACTAGTGGCTCGTGCATGGGAACAGATTTTACTATGGTTACATTACACTGAGGTACGAGGTACATGGGGCCCGAGACTATCTAGTGCCTAGGGGTGTTCTCGGTTTTGTTGCTCATTGGTCTTGTGGTATTTTCCCTTGTATTTGGGTGTATTTGGAATTATATTTAATTATATAACATTACTATTTAAATGTGTTAACATTCTGAAATTTTTATCTTGAAAAATGTTTTCAATTTAAAGTAGCCTTTCTTGGAATTTGTCACCGCTTTTCATTGCATATTAAAACTACTTTCTTTTTCACCTCGTATTGTATTTAACATGGAATCATTGGGTAGTATCCTACTGGGCTTTCACTCACACCCTACTTACACCTTTGGGTGTATGTAGATTTTCTTATTTTATGTCATAGGTTTGGGTACATTATTTATTTTATTGATTCAGGTTTTTAGTTGTCCATTGGGATACAGTGTCGTGGAGATAGCTTGAGGGCAGTGTATCAATCCTTATGGAGGTTCTTGGGCTGTCTTTATTTGGTTATGTACCATTGTAATGGTCTTTAAACATAGTTTTAACTTATGTATTTCAGTTCTGAAATTTTGTAAAAGACGGTTTTAGTTGAAAAATCCAGATTTGTTTTATTGGACTCTTTTGTCATTTTAAGTTTATAAACTCGGGTAAATCGTTACCGATTATCATTCTATGATACCCAAGCACTTGTGCCAGCCCGTGGGGATTGGGAACGCCCTTCGGGTCTTTCCATGGACCGGGTCGGGTGCCGATTTTGAAGGCGACTAGATTTGGTTCGTGACAAAATGGTATCAGAGGAGGTTCGCTCCATTTGAGTCATGTTATTTGGGAAATAGTCGGGATAGTATAGAGTTATGATTGTTGGGACATGGAATTCTGGTTATGGGTAGTGTGATTGATCACCACACCTCATTTCAGGATTCATGTCGCCAGGGGAAGTTGGGATTTGTTCTATGTCTTTTGGTTTTCTTGGTTTGATGATGATTAGGGGAAATGAAAAGAGAGTTGGGTTAATGGTCTCAATGAGCTCGCAGGGTCTGGAAAGCCATGTGGAGCTGGGGATATTCCCTAGAACACTCTTGGTGACAGTGAAGTGATTGGAATATGGCCACCAACCATATGTACAAGTCACCCACTAAAACTAGTTTCCTCTCGCATTGTCTTGTGTTCTTTAGTTTTGAAATCTTGGAACTTTGGTTTTAAAGTGACTTGGTTTTATGAAGTGTAATGTTTTTGTGAAATGATTTTCAAATATAGATGGAATGGTATGATTTATGAAATTTTGGAACTGAATATTCAGAATTATTTTGAAATAGAAAATGGTGTGATTACACCACTTTTGAAGGCAGAAACTGTATTGAAGTTGGTTTTGAAAAGTGTTTCCAATAGAGTTTTCTAAACAATCAGAGTGTGTTTTAATGGGATGAGATGTTTTGAAATTGATGTGAATATCTTGAATGTGAGTTATTTTCTAAATGGTTGTGACTTTCTGAAAATTTTTGTAAGGTGTGAGTTGGGATTTTGATCTCGTGGGTAGTGGTTATGAGAAAAAAAGGATGCGTTGGTTGACCGTTTTGGTTTGGAAAAGTGGAAAGAATTGTTGTTTTAACCTTTGGTATTTCCATTAGTGACCACATGCATGGGGTTATAGGGGATGATGGATGGTTGATGGCATGACTGGATGAGTGTCGGGACGAATATGAGGAGGGTGACTGGTGTGGAACAAAAACATGCATGTGTGAGGCCCATGGGGTACAATTGGTCCATACTCTTACCGCTGAACTGCTTGTTTTCAAAGAAATGGTTTTAAAGAAAAATATTATTTCTTGATGAATAGTTTTGGGATGGTTTTTATTATTGGTCATTGAAGATTTTGTTTCTGTGGGATGTTTTTTAGTCAAATAGCCCCTCCTATTTGAACTGTGTTTTGGGATTATGTTTGGTCAGTAAGCTAGGTAGAATGACCGGTTAGTAGTCTCCTCTGAGATATGTTTTGGGACACCTTTATGGTGGTTACCTACATGTGTTTGGATCTGTTTTATGGTTTTTTTTAACCAATGGACCATCTTGGTAGGTTCCTTGGGTTCTCCCGTTGGATATGCTACGCCCCCATTTAGGGTTAGTGCACAACTGAAGTGCAACCCGTATTGTTTCTCCATTGGAAAATCCTCCAGTTGATAAATATAATGAATATTTTATAGACCATTGTCGATTGAGTCTACAACAATTCATTTAGTTGATTTTTAGATCCTCTTGTAGTGGGATTGTTCTTGTGGAAGGTTGAAAGAGGCCTTGGTTTCTTAAGTTTCATGATTCATCGAAGGTGGAAGTGTTCTTTGGTTGTTAGTGTGGATGAGTGTCATGATGGTGTCTAAGAGGGACTCTGGGTTCTTCATAGTTTCCTTGAAGCAAGAGTTATTATTAAACCACCAATTTTGAGATTTTGGTCTTGATAGGATATTGTGTCCACTTTTTGGACTTGTCTGTCGTTTAGGGACTTGGAATATGGTCATGTTCCATGTATTGTTTCTATCAATCACAAGGGTCATGTTTAGTGACGCATTGTGATGTTGTGTGCTCTTTTGACTGTAAAGGTAAAGGTCACACAATCCTCTTAGGTTCTATGTTATGTTGGGAGTATGTATCCCTTGGGAAAAACATCAAATCCTCTATCTTAGAGGACGGTGTTTATACATGTCATGCCCTTCTATTGTTTCTCACCCAAAGAAACAAGGTGCGATGTGTGTGCTTATTCAGATCCCTTATTTCAGTGAAATGTCTGGTTTTGGTAAAGTGAGTTATGGAGTGTGTTATGTCTTGATGAACCCATCAGGGTATGTGGTGTAGATCTTTGTGGCACCGAAAGAAGAAGTTCCACATAGGGGTTTCAACAGCCAAACTGCGTGGCCGAAGATTCTTCAATATTTTGAGCTCCAGCCGTAGGTCCCAGAGAGAAGATGACGCATAGTCAGGGGAAACCCCAGTGTCGTTTAAACCCTTGTACGAAGTCATATCCTCAGAATGAAAGATAGAAAGTGTTTAAACCTATGGTGTCATCATATTTCTTCTATTGTTCCCATTCGGTGGAAATAGGTGGAGGGTTTTGTACCCATGTCATCACACAATGTTATTCCCTCCCCATTTGGTTTCCATTGAGTCTTTGGAAAATGGTTGGAAATTTTGCTAGACAAGTTGAGCACACGGTTTTCACATGGTTAGTTCTAACCATGAACAAAAAAATAACCTTGCAGATATAAGGTTCCACATAGTTATCACACAGTTTCTCAAATTGTGCAGACTAACCGTGTGACCGTCCAAACTCCTCAATTTTGGGGTCTTTTCATGTCGGCCCACGCCGGTCGGTTAAGATGGTTGGTTCTTGTGGTGGGAAGGCCTACCATGGGTATCATGCATATTATTTTGTAAATTTATAATGGATGTATACCCCTTGTACTAGGGAGTCTATTTGGGCCTTCCCCTATTAGTGTCTTGATTCTGTCTCGGAAAAAAATTAAGTTGTCTCTTATGGTGGGGAGCGTATTTGTGTCCCCCCGTACTAGTAACATAGATTTTTACATGTTCTTGGCTTGGTGTAGATAGTATCTTTCAGAGATATCTAGCTACCAACATCTTTCATGAGTAAACATTGGGACTGGAGAGCGCCTAATGGTTTAGTTAATGTAAGGTAAATGTAACATTGTTTAAAGTTTTTGTTCATTTGGGTGAGTTTCTTGAGTCTTGTTCGGATAGTGTTTGAGGAGTATTATTTTTGGATAAACTATGAATGTGCTTTATTTTTTCAAGAAAGTGGTGCAAGTTAGGTTTGTGAGAGTATAACTTCCTTCATTGATCACTGGAGGTGTTTTGGCCTTTGGGGAAGAAACCTGGAAAGGGAGTACTTCTTGGTTTCTCAGTTGGGTTTGGTTGTTGATTTGGTCTTACTGTGACATTCCGGGGCGGAAGGTTTTTATGGTGGGTATAATTGTCACATACATAGCTTATTTTAAATTTATTTTTATTTTTATTTCTATTAATTCTTTGTTTTGGGGGTTTCCAATGGTTTTATGGAGAATAGGTGAGTTTTCGTGAATTGGGCCAAACTGTGAGCCCAATTCCAGATTTAAAAATAAATTTTGTTTCTTTTATAAATTATTCATTTTTTTAATATTTTTCACTCATTACAACTCCTAAATTTCATTCTCTGATATATTAGCACTAAAATTAAAATTTGGAGCCTTTGGAAATCCCTAAGCAAGGTTTAGTTGGGTTTTTATTTAAGGGATTGGGCCTGCCCGGAAGCCCATATCCAATTTTAAAAATTAATATTATTTATTTAATAACTTATTCAATTTTAAGTATTTTTCGGTGATTCCAAGCCTCATATGCGGATATTACACCCAGCCGCTCCCCCAACCTCTTTACCCCCTCTTTGGAGCTCTTAGGACCGCGATATAGGGACGAACATCTTAGGGTTTCTAAAATCGGGCAGATTTGATAAGGTATGTTCATTTAATCATAAATCTCTCAATTCATACTCTTTTCCATCCATTCCAATTCCTAAATGACCAAATAATTCTTTTCCGAACATCCCCTAAGTTTTTTCCATTTTAAAAATAAGATACTGGTGTTTTGGAGAGATTTATTATAGATTTCTGAAGTAAGTTTGTCCATTTCTTTTCCCCTTTCAAATTGATTAGGGTTTCATTCTATTTTTTTAGGGTTTCCTCCCTTTTTATTGAAGTGAAATATGGCCAGTGGTTGGGGGTTCTAACCTAAGGTTTAACCTTGGGTTTTCTTGGTCCAATTTTCTATTTTTAGGTTTGATCTACCCTTATTGAGGTGTGGCGGTGGTGCCTTTGTGTTTTCGCACAAAGGATTCAATGGTTTCATTTGATTTGGTAGGTGATTCCAATGTTAATGAAATATCTGTGTATTAGAATTATGTATTTGTCATATTTTCAGATTTATATAATTTTATTATTGCTGTAAAAATTGGTTCTAATGATGTTTCTATTGCAATTGAATTTAAAATTCGAATTTGGTGTGAAATTTGGGGTTTTCCAAAGAAGTGTTTTGTTTGTTTATTTGGGGATGCCATATAAATACTTAGTTGTTTTTATTGATCTGTAATAAGGCATAAAATACTGTTTATAATGTTTATCCCCTTTGGTTATTGCTGCAAAAATTGGGTTTAATTGTGTTTGTAATGAAAGTGAAGTTTTGGTTCCACTTTTGTGTGAAAATGAAGGTTTTACAAAGATAACACTTTTTTTTAACATGGGGATGCCTAAAAATAGATTTTTTGTTTTAATTTAAATTTATTGGGCTGACTTTACTGTTTTGGTAACATACAAGTGTTAACATCGTGTACAAGTGGGTTTCTTAAGGGGTTTTGTGTGCAAAACAACACGGGATTTTGAGAAATTGATTTATTCAAATTCAAAGAGTTTGTTGTGTGATTTAGGTGGTATAAAATAATATAGCTACTGTATTTGGTATATGTGACCAGTAGTAGTGTTTTAGATTAAAATGGATAAGTGTTAAATGTTGAAATTGTTTGAGCACAAAGGGGGAAGCCCAGGTATCTAGGTGGGGCGGATTTGTACTAGTACAGCTAGTGGACCGGATGTGTTTTGTCCCTGTTTCACTTAGCATTTGGATAACGACAACTCTAACTAAAATATGTGGATGATGATTGGGGACCACTAGGTTATGGGTATGTTCCCTACTATTGGATCGTGCACGGGAACATATTTTACTATGGTTACATTACACCGAGGTACGAGGTACATGGGGCCCAAGACTATCAAGTACCTAGGGGTGTTCTCGGCTTTGTTGCTCATTGGTCTTGTGGTATTTTCCCTTGTATTTGGGTGTCTTTGGATTTATATTTAATTAGATAACATTAATATTTAAATGCGTTAACATTCTGAAATTTTTATCTTGAAAAATGTTTTCAATTTAGAGTAGCCTATCTTGGAATTAGTCACCGCTTTTCATTGCATATTAAAAATGCTTTCTTTTTCACCTTGTATTGCATTCAACTTGGAATAATTGGGTGGTATCCTACTGGGTTTTCTCTCACACCCTAATTACACCATTAGGTGTAAGTTGATTTTCTTATTTTATGTCACAGGTTTGGGTACAGGATTTATGCCATTGATTCAGGTTTTTAGTTGTCCATTGGGATACAGTGTCGTGGAGATAGCTTGAGGGCGATGCCTCTTTCCTTATGGAGGTTCTTGGGCTGTCCTTATTTGGTTATGTACCATTGTAATGGTCTTTAAACATAGTTTTAACTTATGTATTTCAGTTCTGAAATTTTTTAAAAGAAGGATTTAGTTGAAAAATACAGATTTGTTTTATTAGACTCTTTTGTCATTTTAAGTTTATAAACTCAGGTAAATCGTTCCCAATTATCAATCTATGATACCCAGGCAGTTGTGCCAGCCCGTGGGGATCGGGAACGCCCTTCAGGTCTTGCCATGGACCGGGTCGGGTGCCGATTTTGAAGGCGACCAGATTCGGTTCGTGACAATAAGAGTAGACTATAAAATTCTCCCTGAAGAGGTAATGTCACCTTGAATTCAACACATGTATCACAACATTCAACTCCAGGTCATTGCTGGGGTAATTCTATTCATATGGGAATAGATATTTAAATATAGAATCCATAACATGGTCATCCTACATAAACACACACCCAAACCCCATAACTGAGGTATCACAGTACAGGGGATTACCATTCCCTGGATCATGAAGAATTAAAACTGAAGCAGATATAAAATTGGTCTGCAACTCTTCAAAAGAACTATAACACTCCTGAATCCATTCAAACATCACCCCTTTTCGATTCATGGATGTCAAGGGGGATGGTTAGCCTATAGAAGTCCCACAAAAAATGAGTATAATACCCATCCATGCAAACAATTTCCTTATATTAAAAACATTATTAGGTTATTCCCAATACATAATTTATTGAATCTTTGTTAGGAACCACTGAAACCCATTTTTCATAAATTATATCACTCAAGTAGTTCACCTATTTGATCCAAAACTGAAATTTGAATATCTTGGAATATAGATGATGTTGTCTTAAGATTCTCATGAAAACCTACCGATGGTATGCATGGGCCTCCTCTATCATGGAATAGATAGAGATTACATCAACAAACATCACCATGAAGGTGTCCAAAAATAAACAAACGACCTATTTCATCGTGTCCATAAAGATGGTAGAACCATTAATGTGGATGAAAAACATATACAAGTACTAAAAATGTCCATACCGGCTTCAAAAGGCACTCCTAGGAACATCCTCTTATTGGACCCTCAACTAGTGGTACCCCGATCTGAAGTGAATATTATAAAACCAATGATCTCGTGTGAGAAGAAAAAAAGATCCTAATTTATAGACAATTGGTATTTATTCTTTATGGTCACCTGATTAAGCTTACTATAATGTATGTAAATCTATAGACTCCTATCCAGCTTCATCGTAAATAGAACTGGTGATTCCCATAGTAACATTTTCAGATGAATAAATATCCTTCATTCAAAGTCCTTCAACTGAGATTTCAACTCTATCAACTCACATAGAGTGATCCAATAAGACAGTGAAGTAATGGGGATCATCTTAGGGAGTATATTGACAATGAATTTGACTTATTACAGGGAAGGAAATCTATAAAAATCATTCAGACATACATTACGATACAAGTCCATGACTACTTGAAGACAACCAACTGAACTAATCCTTATAAAATATTAGAAAAACCTAGATATTTGGAAGAATATCAATCACACCTCAGAAATAATTGTCCCTTCCCTTCCGGACCATGGATCCCAATCACCCTATAAGATGTGACTGCTTCTATTATGAGAAAGAAACTAGACTTTGTAGTGATAGAAATCAATCTAAGCTTCAAATATAATCAACAAGTCTATATCAATGATGATATTGAAAATGTACATGTCTAATATGTGGAAGTCCCACACAACTTCCATGTCGGTGATTAAAACATGACACTCTAGACACTTAAAACAATGATCCTTCTTCCTACCTTATATGGTAAGAAAATACATCGTAAAGAGAATTATCTCCACTCACATGCCAAAGAAATCAAGAATATTTAGAAAGATAAATGAATGATAATCACCCATAGAAAATAAAATAAACCCCATGGAAGAAGAAATAAACAATATACCTCTTATGGATGCCAACTTGGGTTTGGAGTATTTTGGTGCATATCTGCTGCATAAAGATGTCACGACTTAGGCCCACATGAATCCTTCTTTGACCAGTGAGAATTAACTTTAACATGATGGTGATATCCCACACCCTTGGAAGCATTCTATTACACCCGTGGACCCATAGAAAATAAGGATTCAACTCCACTTCTCTATGGGAGAGTATAGAAGAAACGTTAACGATGAACCAGATTCCCACACTAGTGGTACATCCTTAGAGAATTTGGAAAATTAGCTATGGAATAACTAGAAATCTCACACTGATAATAGACCACCACTACATGAAATACTGATATTTTGCGACGGGGAGGGGTCATGTCTTAAATAGTCGGTCGGGAGGGACTATTTACGATGGGACCCTCTTCCCGTCACAAATAATCAGTTAATTGCGATCGAGAGATGGACCCCGTTATAATAGGTTTGGCACGAGTTGTGCACCAAACCGCAGAAAGGGTATATAAGCCCATCACAAATACACGACGACATTTTTTTGTATTTGTAACTAAATTTATCTCTCATCGCAAATACCTTTTTAACCACCTACCCTAATTAATAGGCGGGTTAGCATTTACGAGAGGACCCTACACAAATACTACTATTTACGATGAGATTCTAGTCACAAATAGTACCGTCACAAATAATCTGACCTATATATACCCTCATTCGTTTTTTCTCACATTCCACTCCTTTCTTTAGCCCTCTCTCCCTCTCTACATAGTTTTTTCTCTCCATTTTTTTCAATGTTTAAATTTCTAAATAGGATCCATATTCACGGCTTATATCCTTTTTAAGATTCGGTTTTAAGCTATTTGTCTTTTTCTTTTATTTTTTATTTAATTCATTTTGGTTTATATTACTAATAATTATTGTTAATTACCTGCAATTAAATTATATTAGAATTAGATTGTTTTATTTATCATTATTTATTTTTTTTGCAAATAATTATGTGTTATTATATTAATTAGTATTAATTAATAGTTATTATATTAATTATTATTAATTTGTAGTAATTAGTATTGATTATAAAATTTTTAATAAGTAGTTATAACTAGCGATAATTAGTAACAATTAGCGATAATTAGTAATAAATTGAAATAAAAATTTATAAATAGTAGTAAATAGTAATAATTAGTGATAATTATACAAAAATAGCAGTAACTTGTAGAAAATCTGTAATAATTAGTAATAATTAGCGGGGATAACTAATAATTAGTGGTAATTGGTATTAAATTGCAGTTAGTGGTAATAATTTTAAATAATTAGTAATAAATTTTAATAATTTTTAATAATTAGTAATAAATTTTAATAATTAGTAATAATTAGTAATAATTAGCAATAATTAGTAATATATATTAATAATTACCAATAATTAGCAATAATTATTAATAATTAGTAGTAATTAGTAATAATTTGCAATAATTAGTAATAATACGCAATAATCAGTAATAATTAGGAATATTTAGTAATAATTTGATATAAATACTAATAAATTGTAATAATAAGTAATAAATTGTAATAATTAGTAATAAATTGTAATAAATAGAAATAGATTGTAATAATTAGAAATTATTACTAATAATTTTAATAATTAGAAATAATTTCTGAAAAATTGTAATAGTAAGAAATAATTAAAAATAAATTGTAATAATTATGAAAAATCATTAATAAATTGTAATAATTAGTAATAATTACTAATAAATTGTAATAAATAGTAATAGTTACTAATAAATTGTAATAGTTAGTAATTATTAATAAATAATAATACTCAGTAATTAGAAAAAAATTATAAATATTAGTAATTGGTAATAAATTGTTAAAATATGGAATTATTAAGAAATTTCAAAAATTAGTAATTATAAATAAATTTTAATCATTAGTAATTAGTAATAAATTGTAATAAATTGTAATAAATTGTAATAAATTGTAATAAATTTTAATAATTAATGTTAAATTGTAATAAAGAGTAATAAATAGTAATAATTATTAAAAAATAATAATAAATATTAATAAATTGAATAATTCTTAATAAATTGTAACATATTGTAATAAATTGTAATAATTAGTAATAAATTGTAATAAATAGTAATAAATTGTAATAATTAGTAGTAAATTGTAACAATTAGTAATAATTAGTAATAATTAGTAATAAATTTTAATTATTAGCTATAAATTGTAATAAATAGAAATAAATTGCTATTATTAGTAATAAATTGTAATAATTAATAATAAATTGTAATAATTAGTAGTAAATTGTAATAATTATTAATAAATTGTAATAATTAAAAATAATTAGTAATAAATTGTAATAATTAGTAATAAATAGTAATAATTAGCAATAAATTGTAACAATTTTTAAAAAACTGTAATAATTAGCAATAAATTATAATAATTAGCAATAAATTGTAATAATTATTAACAAATTGTAATAATTAGTAATAAATTGTAATAATTAGCAATAAATTGTTATAATTAGTAATAATTAGTAATAATTAGAATTAATTAGAAATAATTAGAAATAAATTGTAATAATTAGTAATTAATTGTAATAATTTGTCATAAATTGTAATAATTAGTAACAAATAGTAATAATTAGTAAGAAGTTGTAATAATTAGTAATAATTTGTAATAATTTGTAATAAATTGTAATAATTACTGATATGTTGTAATAATTAGTAATAAATTTTTATAATTAGTAATAAATTGAAATAATTAGTAATAAATTGTAATAATTATTAATAAATTTTAATAATTTATAATAAATTGTAATAAGTAGTAATAATTCACAATAATTATTAGTAATTAGTAGTAGTTAGAAATAATTAGCTGTAAGTAGTAATAATTAGTTGCCATTAGTAATAAACGATAATAATTAGTAATAAATCGTAATAATTAATAATAATTAGCGGTAACTAGTAATAAATTTTAATAATTAATAATAATTAGTAATAAAATGTAAAAATTAGTAATAAATTGTAAAAATTAGTAACAATTAATACTAAATTGTAATAATTTGAAATAAATAGGAATTATTAATAATAATTATGAATATATTGGAGAAATTAGAAATATTTAGTAATAGTTAACAATAATTAGTAATAATTAGTAATATGTAGTTATCATTTGTAATAATATGTAATAACTAGTGATAATTAGTATTAATTAGTAATAATTACAAATAATTAGAAATAATTACTAATAATTAGTTATAAATAGACATAATTAGTTATAATTAGTAATAATTAGCAGTAATTAGTAATAATTTGTAATAATTTGTAATAATTAGTAGTAATTTGCAATAAATTTAAATCATTCGTAATAAATTTTAATAAATTGTAATAATTATTCATAATTAGTAATAAAATGTTATAATTATTAATAAATTTTAATAAAAAATTAATAATTAATTATAATAATCAATAATAATTAGTAGTAATTAGTAATAAATAAGAATAATTAGTAATAAATAGGAATATGTAGTAATAATTAGAAATAATTACTAATAATTAATATTAATTAGTAATAATTATCATTAATTAGTAATTATTAGCATCAATTACTAATAATTTGTTGTAATTTGTAATAATTAGCAATAATTAGTAATAATTAGTAAAAATTAGTAATAATTAGTAAAAATTAGTAATAATTAGCAATAATTATAAATAGTTTTCAATAATTAGGAATAAATTGCAATAAATTTTATTAATTAGTAATAATTAGTGGTAATTATTAAAGAATTATATTAATTAGTAATATTTAGTTATAATTATCGGGAACTAGTAATAAATTTTAGTAATTAGTAATAAATTTAAATAATTATTAATAATTAGTAATAATTAGTAATAAATTGTAATAATTAGTAATAATTAATAATAATTAGGAATAAATAGGAAAAATAAAGAATAAATAGGAATAATAAGTAATAATTTGTAATAATAACCAATAATTAGAAATAATTAGCAATAATTAGATATAACTAGAAATGATGAACAATAAATATGATTAATCAGGAATAAATAGAAATAATTAGTAATAATTAGTAATAATTAGCAATAATATAAATAATTAGGAATAAATAGTAATAATTAGGAATAAATAACAATAATTATAAATAGTTAGTAATAATATGAATAACTAGTAATAATTAGAATAGTTATAAATAATTAGAATAATTTTAAATAATTATAATAATTAGAATAAATCATCAAAATTTCTAATGGATTTATAATTAGTAATAAATTGGAAAGAAATATAGTGGATTGGTGACAACTCTTTTGCCCAACGGATCATCTCTTACAACTTTATCCCACTGAAATCCCTATGAATAATCTTCCCCAATGTACGAATATCCATTTTCCTATGCATGAGAATGGAGAGGAGGGAGGCCTCACCTCACTACTCTCCATTCTCCTGCAAATAAAAATGGATACACGTACGTCAAAACTGTTTTTTCATAGTGATTTCAGTGGGAGAAAGTTAGAAGGAGATGAACTATCGGGAAAAAGAGTTGCCCCCATTCCGTTGGAAATTATGTCATTGGTAATTAGTGGTATTTAGAATACATTAGCTATAATTACTAATAATTAGTGGTAATTAGTGAAATCTTTTATAAATTAGTTTAGATTAGTATAAATTTTAAGGCAAAAATAATAAATAACTTTGAAATAATAGAATTTATTATAAATTGAAAGAAATGTGAATTTAATTTTCTTCTATTTTTTGGGTAGTGTTTTTATTATATAAAATTATTTTTAAAAACTATTTATTTTAAATTTTTTAGAGAAACATGGAATAAGGAAGTTGAAAATAGTCATTATTAGATGATCACGCTTGGATAGATCATCACATGAATCCAAATAGTTCTAGTTTAAATATTGTATACATTGAGGGTGTTAAAGCATTTTTATCATTTACCTCATTAAAACTAGAATTTGTGTTAGAAGGGAAAATTAAGTGTCCTTGTAAAAAATGTTATATGAGGACGTTCGACACATTTGAAAATATAGGGGGTTATCTATTTCATTTTGGTTTTCAATTAGATTATGTTTTGCAGTATCAACATAGTGAACACAGTTATAGAGAAGATACTAATAATTTTATTCCAGATCCATCATGGTTTTAAAATATAATACCATATGTGGTAGGTATATCTTTTCAACAAATGGAAACTCAAGATAATATTGATTTAACTCTTGAGATGGAAATATCTCAGTTTTATGTGTTGTTGAGCTCCGTTGAGGATGCCTTATATCTTAGTTTCAATATATGAAAATTTGAAGCAGTTTCAAAATTTATGGCTATTAAATCAGATAACGGAATTTCAAATATCTTTTTTCATTAGATATTCTCCTTGGTTAAAACACTTTTAAATGAATGAAATGTGTTGACTATACATTTCTATAAGAGCAAGAGGTTGGTTCATAATCTAGGTCTTGGTTATCAGAATATTCATGCATGTTCAATTATTTTATCTAATATTATGGAGAAAAAGAGCCTTTGGATAGTTGTCACACATGTGGACCATTGAGGTATAAATATCCTCAATTATAGAAGTCTGTATTGATTTCTATAAAACAGTTGAGATATTTCCCGCTTATACCTATATTACAGTATTATTTATCTCCCAGAATACAACATCATTGATGTCATGACACAAAACCAATATTTCAACTGGTAAAAGATAAATTATCCCTCTGATGGTTATTCATGGAAAAGGTTTCACCATGTTCATCCGTCTTTTTCCTTAGAAGTTCGGAACCTCTGATTGGGTCTTTCTACTGATTGTTTTTGTCCATTTGGTTCTTACATTAATCAACATAAATATTGTTCTATCTTTATAACTCCATACAATTTACCTAATTGGATATTGATCAAGGTTCCAAATATATTTTTTACCTTATTAATTCCAGGACATCTGAAAAAGAATATTGATGTTTATTTGAAACCATTAATTAATAAGTTATCATCATTATAGAGTAATGGTGTCTATACATATGATGCTACTATGAAACAATATTTCAAACTGAAAGATGCATTGATGTGGATAATTAGTGACTTCCCAATATATGGAATGTTATCTAGATGGAGTACACATGATCCAAAATCATGTCTGTACTGTTTGAGAGACCACAAAGTGACTTTTCTCATTAATGAAAAAAACATTGTTATTTCGACTATCATCACTGATTCCATCCAATCGATCATCCTTTTCGAAGGAAAAAAATTATTTCAGAAAAGGCATAATTTCAAGAGATTCACCCCCAATAATGATCTCAGGAAAAATGTTAAAATCAATTTTCTCTTCATTACCTCCCAAAAAATTTGGACTAACAATAAACCAACATTAAATTGATGGATTTGGGAACAAATATAATAGGATAAAACATTAAATTTTTTGGGATCTTCCATATTGGATTGATTTTTTTTTCTGTCATATGTAGGATGTCATGAATATTGAGAAGACATATTTTTGATAATTTATTTCATAACATTTTGGATACACCATGTAAGACGAAAGATAAAATAAAGGAAGAGTTAGATCTTCCCCAAATTTGTAGCCGACCAAAATTTTAACTGTTTGAAAATATCAGATTATAGAAGTTAATGAAGGTAAAAGTAGATTATACATTTTCAAAATAAAATAGATTATTATTTTGTAAAAGGATTGAATATTTGAGACTTCTTGATGGTTATGCTTCCAATTTGGGAAGATGTGATAAAATTGGTCATATTACAGAATTAAAAAGTCATGACTGTCATGTTATAATGGAAAGATATCATCCAATTGGATAAAGAGGTTTTAATGAATTAAATTATTTGGAAGGATATAATAGACATATCATATTTTTTATGATACATTTGTGCAGGGATAACAAACTACAATGTACTAAATAGACTATAAGAAGATGTTGTTCTAATTTTATGTAAACTGGACAAAATATTCCTGCTAACATTCTTTAACTTAATAGAAAATTTTATTAAATTTTACACGTAATGAAATTATTGGAGGTTTGGTAAATTATTATGGATTTACCCATTCAAGAGATACATGCATAAATTGAATAAAAAATCACGTAAAAAAGCATTAGTTGAAGGTTCAATTGTAGAATCTTATTTACAAGAGGAAATTTCATTTCTATGCTCTCATTATTTTCAATCTGAATATACCTCAAAAAATTGTAAGGGCTTTAATGAGAGAACTTTTGATGATGAAATGTGAAATCCATTGTATTTTTCAATCATCGCAAATTTGGCTTCGGTGGAGTTCATAAAGAATGGATTTCAGATGATGAACATCATAGAGCTCATACATATGTTCTGATCAATTGTGAAGAGATGAAACCAATTTTACTATGAATGGTCCTATCACTTATTCTATAATCTTTGTTATAGTAAATTAATATTATTTTATTTTCAGGTTCTGTGATAATAATATCAAGAAAAAGCTTCCACAAATTACAACAACTGCTCTTGAAGAAGATCGGCAAAATAATTTTATCTACTGGTTCCAAAAACTAGTAACATAAATTTTGGGTCTAATATATAAAATAAATTTATTACTTTTTATGTTGATAATTTTTTTACAAATTTTCCGGTATCACAACATGCTGATAAAATTGATAATCGATTGTGTGTATTGAGTAACCCACCATCCAAAATGGTTAAGTCTTATAATGCATATATGGTGAATGGTCTTCAATTTCATACATGTGATTATGGGGTATCGAAAAAACAACGAATAGTGATTTTTTCATGAGAGGATCTCATCATAGAGAAATTTAAGTTGACTTTTATGACATACTAAAAGGTATTATTGAACTGTGTTATTTGGGAAAAAATTACATAATGATGTTTAAATGTTAGTGGTTGGATACTGAGAGAGGATTTCATGTTTATCCAACCCATGGAATCGTTAATTTTAAATATAAAAGTCTTCCTACATTAAATGAACCATTTTTATTGGCTCATCAGGAACATCAAATTTATTATGAAAATTAATGTGATAATTTAAGATATTTAAGGGATTGGTGGAGAATAATAAAAATTTAATCCCAGGAAAATCAGTTTACTCAAAGTGAACGTGGTCCCACTGAAGTGTAAGGAATTGATATTTTTCAATAGACATCTCCAAATCTATCTTTTTTCCTAAATATATATGAATATATATGATGATTCCCCAGAGTTATGGGTCAATGGGGATGATGATGTTAATGATGTTAAAAATGAATTTTAAATGGAAAGAGATGATGAAACTGAAACTCATAAAGAAATTGATGATGCTGAGGAGGAATATGAAGACATTAAAATCGCCAGAAATGAAGATGAGGATGAAGATGAACATTGACACCGTTAAATGTTTTTTTTATAATAATATAATATATTTATTTCTAATAATTGTTTTCAACTATTTGATAACAATAGTTATTTCATGTTTCTGATAGATGAGGATTTGTTTCGTCGGTTGCAGGAGGATAGTCTACCTCTGGATGAACAGGATGTTGGATCATTTGACCCTTAGACTGCTGGTGGATTAGGGGGTACTCGGAAGGGGCGTGGTCCTACATGATCGATGATTCTTGGCCCTATCCCTAAGCGACATCCATGTATTTTCTTTGATTTACAAATGCATAATTATGTTTTACCAGTATATTTTAGTTATATTTCATTAATTTATTTATATACTTATTTTTTGATTATAGGTAGTTTTTTCACAACATTTATCATATAGCTATTGGGAAGAAGAGTTCTATATAGTAAAATTATTTTTCTGATGCATGGGTCACATAGGATCATAATCCCATTGATGTTCTGCACTGCATGTTTGATCAATAGTTGGTAAATAAATAATTAATATTTATTTTGAAATTTAATGTATTAATAACTTGATAATATAAATTATTTTTAGGTTTTACGTTATCCCCAAAATAAGAGATGTGTGGTGCTAACTGAAAGACATGTGAGAGGTTTATGCATGAGAGTTTCTATGAGGTTTGACACAATTTGAAAAGGAAAGTAATGATGAAAGGAGCGATAGAGTTTGATGAGTCTTATCACAACCAGCGACCTTATTACATTTCATCTTCTATTGGGAATGGGTTATGTTCACACTAGTTGGGAGGTTTTTTTCATTGGAGATCATCAGTAGGTTGATAAAACTGGGGGAGACATGAGGTGACACACTGATTCAGTAGTCATACGTTTAGTACACATATGGAATATATGGTAGGTAGTTTTTAAAATAATTTACATAACATTAAATGTAAAAGGTTTATTTTATATTCATATACGCAGTCAAACAACCCAATATTATGCAGTTCGAAATTTATAAGAGTATGTATAGAGATATGGTCACTGGAGAGATTAGTGGTGATTTACAACATCAGATTGTGGTCAGTTTAACTTATTTTTGAGTTGTAATATTAATTGCATTTTTTTAAATATTTCAATTTTAAATTGAAATTGATGGAGTCATGTGAGGCTGTAATGTCTTAGACACAGATTGGGAGTCTGTTTGAGACCTATTCTTAGACCAGTTCCCACCTATTTGATGAGGCATCATGGATGCAAGTGACCCAATATGCCTTTGATAAAGGTTGAATTATTGGTATCGACTCTCGATTGATGCCTGAGAGTTATTATGGGACCACTAAAATGTCAATGTCAGGCTAGAGATTAGCTCAAAGAGATTCATCATAATCTACTTCACAGTATCAGGAGAAGCTACGAGCTCATGGTGAACTTATAGAGTGTATGCGTAGGGAGGAGGAGGAGATATATTAATGGAAGCAACAATAGAAGGGAGATCTCTAACAATAGTAGCAGTAGTAGGAGGAGGAGATGTGTCGATGGCAGTAGTGAACTAGATTGAAGATCAATCAAAACACACTTAAATATCAATAAACATCAATTCATCAACAATAAAACTTCAAAATAAACCTCTACCAATTAGAATAAGCATCAATTAAAACTTCAAATGAAAATAGGTGAAAATATAAAAATATGAAATATTTTTCCGATGTGCATGGATTGGATGCCAAATTAGGAAAACCCTGAACTGACTATGTAGGTTACATTAGAATATAATAGATATGTTTTAATGAGTTCTATAATGTGACTAATAGTTATGCACCTAAACCATGCTCCTCTAGCAATCCTCCCCATTTCTCTTCCAAACTGAACCCAACTCACTAGCCCACCTTGTAACTCATAATCAATAAAGAAATAACTAAATTTAAATAAATCATAATATATTTAGGTTTAAAACATACACAAAATCCTAATAACCCATGGTAACTGAAGGTTTTACATGAAGACGATTTGTCCATGCACTCATACTCTCCTAACTCTCCAAACTCATTGCTCACAGGTCCAACCTATCACTGAACCCCAAATAAAAGTGTACTCTAATTAAATTTTTTGTATTTAAATAGCCTAGTCAAATTGACCCATCCCCTAGTCTAGCATTCTATAAGGCCGAATGAATGTTCTCAATTTCCATAGTCTAGTGAAAATCACTAGGGTATAAACACTAACCTTTTGGGAATGATTTTTCCCATGAAAATATATCTTGAACCATCCATAAATTATATGGTCACACTGACTAGATAAATAGGATAAGCAAATATATAGATGTAACAAGGTAAACACAACACTGATTAATGGATTATATCATAAACATCATTATATCACTATATATAACAAGTCATACAAACAAAATATCCATAGTCAAAAGCTCAAAACTCAAAATAGGGATCAAGACCCACACATGTAATACATAATATCCCGAATATAAAATTCCCAAAATATATCTACATGAGATAAACTCTATAATACCATGTCTCCTTTATCATAACATACTTAAACTATGGTAATTAATAATATCAATTAAAATTTATGGGCCCCATTCATTTACTTGTCCCATGAAAAATAATGTCTGTACACATCAGATGACATGTATGATTTTAAGGAACAAATCATAGAATGATACCACTATAAATATATATTAGGAATTTATCCATGAAAACCAATAAATCTAGTTTGAAACTTATTTTCAAATCTATGTTCACTTTTTAAAACATCCTCACTTGAAAGCATTCTTCATTTTGAAATTACTTTGGGATTTATAAAAATAAACCATGATTCATAACAAGAGTCAATAAGGATCAAATAGAAAAGGAGTTAAGCCACATTAAAAAACATGCTCTATTCACCCAAACAAGTACTAAAATGATCTTAAGCATAAGCAAAATCATACCACTAAATAAACGGAAATGGGCATAAACACATGATATCTCAATCAAAAAAGGCACTAACATAATACATGAAATCCTATAAATAAACTCTACATAAGAAATATACACCATGGTATATAACCAAATGGTATCTAGTGTAAGATAAAATACCCTTAGTTTTAAAAGTCTCTTATATTGTATAACAACTTTAGAATCTCTCTTGGAATTCCTGAAGATGGTTACTCGATCTTCCTCTAAAATTTCACTTGGTCCTCCCCCAGTAGTTCACTCCGTCTTCCCCTAAACCCAATGTCATTCACATTGGGATCCCTTAGTGTAACGACATAACCCCGGAAGCCTAGAGTCAGTGCATTATTACGTATCATGGACATGATCACAAAAGATCATGTCTCTAAAGACCGATTAGTTTAGTATCCTTGGAAGTACTAGATACATTAATAATGTTTACATAACATCATAAAATGGAAAAACAACAACAACATTGTTTCCATTGACAACACTAAGATACCATAGAATATCTCTACAGGTTAGTAATAATATACTTTTTCACATCCTTGGAAAAATAAAACATAGAAATGGGTGAGCTCATATGCATAGTAAGGATAACAATATAGCAGAAACTTTCATGAATAAGCATAAACATTTAAGGCAATGTATAAGACTGAAATAAAGGCCTTTTAAACATGAAATTGAACATAATTTGGAAAAGATAAAATCAAATAATTCCATTTACTTATACACTTAATATTCTACTAATAAAATAATCACATGCAATATCAATAGCCACTTTCATAATGATAGAATGCATAATGTCAGACTTTCATAACCACATAGTCATGGCCTTGTGTCATGACTACAAATAAGATTTTGTCAAGGCCTTGTGCCAAGACAATAGTTTGTCTCCTGAGACCTATCGATGCATCGAAGAGCTATATAGGGCTCCACCACTTATTAAGTCCAATGCATTCCTCATATGAAAATGTTGAAACATAATATGAACATTCGTATTAAAACTAGCATAGTAAATGTCAATATTTTAACCACAAACCATGAATGGTATAAAAATAACTCATCCACAATCAAACATAACTCATTCAATACAATATTGAAGATTTTATTAAAATAGATCAACCTCAATAGAGAATAATGAATGATATTGGCACAGATGAAAATAATCATCAAAACCATTTGAGTGAAATGTCCCCCTTTTTCTTGAAAACATTTATAAATCTCCCTATTTATCTAGAAGCCGTTTAAAATAGATTTTTGAATAAAAATGTTGCATAAAATTTGAAACTTTTAAAATGAATTTTAATTTTAATACTTTAATTTCCATATAAATAAATATTTAATTTTTTTTTAAAACATGGACAATAATGAAAAATATTTAGAATAATAAATCTTTAAAACATTATAAAATGATATTTTTGTTAGTGTTTCTGACAAAAAAATAGACACTTGAATACAAATAATTGAGGTAATAAAAACATTATAATATATTGGGAATAAGGGGATTCTTGATATTCTATGTAAAGGTACATTATATACACTATATAAAAGTTAATTGGCATATAACAACATAGAAGTCTCAATGGAATGTAAATTGAGATGAAATATATTATAAAGACTGTATCCTTAGGTTAAGGATAAATAAATGAAATATTTATGTGTGTGAAATATAAATAAACTCAATATTATTGGATATTCAGTGTATATCAATCAGAGTACATTCACACATATTCTGGTAAAAACAACACCAATGAATTGGATGTTTAACTCAATAAATGGAGATTGAGTTAAAATTACTCTTATCAAGTTCATATCGATGACTTAAGAATTTATCAATTGAGTGATTATGTGTATAAATACTATATCCATAGAAAGTGGAGTATCAATTACTACAAAAATAATAAAGAGTTATTCTACACATAATAATGGAGTAAAATAATCTATGAAGTATGCGTAAAGCCGAATGAGTGGAAATTGAAATTTGAAATTCCATTACCAATTTGGTAACTTACGAAACATATATCCCATGAAATATGGATCATAAAATTAGGATGTAATTACTCATAAATAAAATTATATTACACACAGAATACAATCATTGGTCAGTACATACACCACACAAAATTAAATAGTGGCAGTATGGCATGAATCACACGAAAATAGGAAGTGAGATAAAAACCGTTACTTCGTTGTAATCAATCAAGGCATATGGAAAAAAGTTAATAAAGACAAAATCATTAATATAATACCATGAATATAAATAGAATCATGATAATATATATCAAATGGTAGTACACAATACACCACATGCAATAAATAAGTGGCAGATAATAGAATTATCTCGGAATTAAAAGTTTGAAAAGAAACCCCTTAATTTGTACATTTCCTTGGTCGAGGGTAGGTTAACCTCCTGTATAATGGTAAAATAATTGTTATTAAATTATACAATAATAATATACATTAATATGATATCATATATGATCTTTTAATATTGCTTTGTTAATAATATTATAGTATTATCATCGATTTGGGTGTTAACTGATTCGTTTTCCTTTATATGATTTGTTTAATAAGTAGTGTTTGTTATGAATAGGACATACATTATTCATATTTAAAAATATATTATGTCTTTAAACATTATTTTTAATCATATAATTAAAATTAGTCTTGAATGGATTACGATGGGGAATGATTCTCATCGCGTTCATGGAGACGGTAATCCGTACGTACGCATGAGCAACAATATCATTATTTTGATATTAAAATAATATATAATTGGATGTTATATCATATATAAATAATAATTTTCATGTTATATTTATTATTTAAATAAATTACACAACATTATTATACCCATCCAAATAATAATGTATTGAATAACAATTACACCACGACGTGGAGACAGTAAGCCGTACGTACGCACGTATGATGACATGTCATTCAAAGGATGGATAGAATAATGAATATGGTGGTACCATATTTATCATAACATTGAAGTATATATAACATACTGGATTTATGATTTTATAATGGAAAGAACAAAGAAATAGGAAGTGGAAGAAGAAAGGAACTCGAAAGAGGAGAAGAAATATTTACCTCTTCTTCGGGTTATTCCTTTTGATTTGATCAAAAGGGATACTTAGGTTGTATTTAAGACTAAATTAAGGCCTCTAGGATGAAGGGGGGCCTTTTTATAGGGTATTTGGTCAGGTTTTGGCCGATCAAAATGGCTTTGAATGTGTGAATTAGAGAGAAGGGGGAGTGCCCTTTTATATGAGGCGTGAGGGGAACCTTAGGAAAAGCTAGAAATATTATTTTATAGTAAAATTATTTTCGGTTTATAATGGCTCCAAAATTTATTATTTAAAGGAAAAGGTGGTTATGGGTCAAAAAAAACTCAACCAATTGGTTTTAGATAGGTTTGGGTTACTATATTAACATTATCTTTTAGATTTAACTCTTAGTTAAATAGTTTGACATTTACCATGTCTCATTGTATTTTTATATTATATGGTTAATAAACATACTATATACTACCAAGAGAACCCCAAGTTGTTAATAAATGATAAAAATATCTTTATTTAAGTCTTTTGTCCAATCCTTATATTTTTAGGAATAGAATATCAATTAATAATATAATATTTGTTTTAAAAACTCTTTTTTTGTCAATTTTGACACTATTTGGAATTTTGTTTTTGCTAAATTCATAAAGGCATTATTACTTAGAAAAAAATTTATCTAACCAAAACATAGTATGTCATATTAACATATAAAATTAGTGTAATTCATAAACAGTCTAAAATTACATTTATTTTTATTTTTATAATTTCAATTATTTTAATCTTTCATTAATTAGGTAATTACTTAATCATCATTGTGTCATAAATAAATTAAATTATTTCTTGTATAAAAAATATAAATAAAATACCATTATGTAGAAAATATTTTTATCTTTCTAATTAATATTTATAGTCTAATTTATCTTATGTTTTACCCTATATAAAAAATGTTTTAGTTATTAAACTTTGATTTTAACTCTTAACTCTTCGTTGAATTAAATAATAATAATTGTCTTAATCTAATCCATGTGGACCAAAGTGGTTCTTATTTTATTACAAAGGTTGTTTTTGGTCAAATTACAGTTATCCAATAGAATTAGAACATGTGTTAGGATAATAATAATATCATTTTTACCCTTAATTACCCTATTTACTTTTAACTTTGGTAAATAAAAGTAAAAAGTTACTATTCACCAAAAATTATTTTCATCTTATTGAACCATATTTTACATACTGTTATCAACCATGTCTCTCAGATTTTTCAAATCCAACTCACAGAAGCGGTAAAATTAGGTTTTATGTAAATTTGCAAATGCTCTTAGGAGGTGGGTAAAAGACGGTAAAAAGTTCATTAAAATATGTATATATCTAAAATTATTTTAAACTGATTTCAATAAATTACATTGAACGTATATAGGTATTATGTATCTATTTTGACCTAAAATAAATTTAAATAAAATAAATAAATATTTAAATAAAAATTCCATTTTAAACTATAACTGAGTGTTTTCCAATATTCATAAAAAATTGAATGTTTTTAGAAAAATACAAAAAATTCGCCCTAAGCTAATTTTGATATTCTAAATCAAAAAATGAAGTCTATTTTGAAATATAAAAGTAAAAAAATTTAAAAAAGTTGGTATTACTATTCATAACGTCTAGTTTGTTTTGTCGCGGTGTGTTAGAATCTCGAAGTTGCGTACAATTAAAGCTAATACATTATTCAAAGGGAAACGTATCGTGGAATCTTGGGGTGTTACGTTCTTCCCCCTTTTGGAAATTATATCCTCGCAATTTTTAAAATTGGTATTGGGAACATAATTGAAAGTCCTACATCGGAAAAAGAGTCAATAAAACTAGCACTATAAAAGAAAGAAAGAGAACTACAAAGGTCACCTGAGATAACCCATACTAGGATTCCATATAGGAAAACATGGATATGAACGATAAACTAAGTATCATGCTCTGATGGAGAGGGATTGAAACCATGATCAAGACAAAGTTAACAACAAGAAATCCACAAACTTGTGATTGGACAAACTGTCATTACTTTCCCTGTAGGAAAAGTAAACGGACAAAGTTTTTTTTTGTTTTAAGTTACATTTCATAAAGATGAGGAATTTATTTATGAGATTGACTAAGAACATAAAGATATATACTTAATTTTTATGTATAGTTTAATTCTTTAATAAATTTCGACCACTAACTCATTTTTTTAAACGATGAGTATTCAGGATGACTTGGTCACACTGGAAGAGCTAGAATAAACTTCTAGAGAATCACATGATCCACAGAGGATAAACTATTTATTTACCATGTCTTTAGAGATTAATTAAAACCAAAATGGTTAGTACAAGATCAGATGATCCCCCAAAAGGATATTCCTTTAGAGAAATAAACACCAATCTTAATTTAAAAAATTAAACCAACAATTTCCCAAAGTTAAAAAAATACCATTCAATAAACAATTGTCCTTAAAATCCTTCAATACAATCCAAACTAATATTGAAACCCAAAACATAGAAGAATTTGGTTATATAGTCTTCCACGTTAAATTGTATCTCCTAATGACATCAACTACTCTTAAAGTAACATACTTAAAAGTAGTTAACCAAATCACATATTCTATATTATAGGTTATTCATTTCCATAAATAACCCAAATCACAATAAATCCATAATAAAAATATAGATAAAAATACACCATTACTGCTCAAATGAAATCCCATAGTATTCTATTTTCCTTAGGCATATAGTGTTCCCAACAAAGAGAATGTATTCCAAAATAACATTTATCACTTAATCACCAAATCATATTCCTATAATAAGGGTATTAATTTGATAAGACATAAGATCCCAAATCAACTTATTATTGATCAATAAAATTATTTAAATATAAATAATTAGTCACACAAACCAGGGACTTCACATAGTCCAGTGGTAGGAGAGAAATCCAATCGCACTCTGGTTGTGGGTTCGATTCCCAGATCTTTGTCCAATGTGATGGGTTGTCACACGGTCTGTGTGTTGTCCTTCTTCAAAAACTATAACATTACGAAAATGAGATAAATTCCTCAAAATAACCATTACATAATTTAACCAAAAATGTTATCTCATACCATTCATTTTCATCCCAAAATATAATAACTTGTAATTGCCTCAAACCTAATGATCATATAAAACAAAATTGTTATTTGTAACTGTATCCACAAGAGAAAATATAATTCTTCCTCAAATATCATTTTCACATGAAAATCTACAGGGTTACAAATACAAGAGAAAATTATTCCAAAGTAATCCCATCAACAAGGAACAATAATACTTTTAAACATTTCTCGAACCATTTATTTCCACATAGCTTCTTCTTTGACGAGGAAATAATCCTATAGAATAGGGAATTCACTCGGGTAATGGTCAGGTCCCCTATATTTATGACAAATGACTGTACATTGATTCTTGGGACAATTTTTGTTTTCTTCCATAGTAATCATCATTTTTTATTGGAAATTATTTAATTTATGTCCTTCTTTACCACACACAAAGCATTTCTTTATTCCATTGAGACACTTTCCTGGGTGTCTCCTTCCATATTTCCTGCATGATGGAAATTGAGGATTCATTTCACCATGGTCTCCACTGCTGGATCTCTTATCATTCATCACATTTCTATTCTTTGTTGAGTCCAGGAGTTGGTTAATATAGGTGTTGTTGATCATATTTTTTTAATACTGATTTGGCATGAACACGATATCTTTTATGCCTATCAAAATTCCATTTTGTTGGTCATTTCCACCACCGTTCTCACCTTGTACATCATGCTCAATTTTACTATGACTTCCGTGGAATCCATCCATTGACTAAAACTAGAAAGCATTGTGTGAGTAACCGTAGTCATAAAATCATTTAGAGAATATAATGACACCATATTTTCAATTTCAAACACCTTATAATTAACCAAGACCATTTATTCTCATCTTATATAAAAATCCTTCAAATCTGTTTGTAAAGAGAATGTAAATTATTCTAAGCATATCCCCCAGGAGTGTCGTAACCAAGAGTGCAGCAAAGCCCGTTGTCGTGCACCAGTTCCCGTTCGAGTGTATCTTAAAGTGCTGTTTTTGGGTTTTACCCCTTTGTACATCTGTACTAGAGCCGCCTCTACCTATTCGTATCCAGGATGAGATGTATTGCTTGAAAAAATCAAAAAATATCTACAATACCAAATTTTTTGGAAGTTCTTATATACTAATCTTCATAGTCTATCTTAGGGATAAGTGCTCTAATTAGAGATTATCTAAATCTAGTTTCCAAAGATTTTACTAAACTTCCTCTGATACCAATTGTAACACTTCAACCCCAGAATCCCAGAGTCTGTGCATTATTATGTATCATTGGAATGATCACAAAAGATCAAGTCTCGAAAGGCCAATTAGTTTAGTAGCCTTGGAATTACTAGATACATTCATAAGTTTAACATTACATCATAAAATAGAAAACTACAAAAAACCTGTTTCCATTGACAATAATGAGAACCCATAGACTATCCCTCCAGGTCAGTCATAATATACTTCTTCACATCCTGGGAAAAATAAAACATAGAAAGGGGTGAGCTCAGATGCTCCGTAAGGATAACAGTATTGCGGAAACTTTTATAAATGATCATTAACATTTAAGGCAATGTATAAGACTAAAAAAGCCTTTTAAACATGAACTTATGAATAATATGGAAAAGATAAAATCAAATAATTCCATTTACTTATTCACATGGATATTATACTAGTATAATAATCACATGCAATATCAATAGCCACTTTCATAATGATGGAAGGCATAATTCCAGACTTTCATAACCACATAGTCAAGGCCTTGTGCCAAGATTACAAATAATATTTTGTCAAGGCCTCGTGCCAAGAAAGTTGTTTGTCTAATGAGACCTACTGATTGATTGAGAATCTATAGCAGGCTCCACCCATCACTTACGAAGTCCAATGCTTTCCTCATATGAAAGGATTGAAACATAATATGAACATTTATATTAAAACTAACATACGAAATGTCAATATTTTAACCACAAACCATGAATGGTATAAAATTAACTCATCAAAATTCAAACATTACTCATTCAATACAATATATAAGATTGTATTACAATAGATCAACCTCAATAGAGAATAATGAATGATATTAACATAGATGAAAATAATCATCAAAACTATTTGAGAGAAATATCACCCTTTTTCTTGAAAACATTAAAAAGTCTAACTATTTATCAAGAATCCGTTTAAACTATATTTTTGAATCAAAGTGTCCCATACCACTTTGAAACTTTTAAAAGGAATTATAATTTTAAAACTCTAATTCCCATATAAATAATTCATTAAAACCATTTTTAAAACATGGATAATAATGAGAAATATTTAGAATAATAAATCTTTAAAACATTTTAAAATGATATTTTAGTTAGGGTTCGTAACCAAAAAATAGACACTTGAATACAAATAATTGAGGTAATAAAAACTTTATAATATCATGGGAATAAATGGATTTATGATATACTCTGTCAAAGTACATTATATACACCATATAAAAGTGAATTGGCGTATAACAACAAAGAAGTCTCAATGGAATGTAAATTGAGATGAAATCTCTTATAAAGGCTATATCTTTAGGTTAAGGATAATTCAATGACATATTTATGTGTGATAAATATAAATACAGTAAATATTATTGGATATTTAGTGTAAATCAATCATTGTACATTCACACATATTCTTGTAAAAACAACACCAATGAATTGGATGTTTAACTCAATAAATAGAGATTGAGTTAAAATTACTCTTATCAAGTTCATATAGATGACTTGAGAATTTATAAATGGAGTTATTATTCATATCAAAAGTATATACACATAAAGGGGAGTATAAATTACAACAAAAATAATACATAGTGATTCCACACATAATCATGGATTAAAGTAATCAATGAAGTATGCGTAAAGCCAAATGAGTGGAAATTGATATTTGAAATTCCCTTACCAATTTAGTAACTTACAAAACATACATCCCATAAAAGATGGATCATAAAATTAAGATGTAATTACTCATAAATAAAAGTATATTACACAAAGAATACAATCATTGGGCAGTACATACACCACACAAAATGAAATAGTGGCAGTATGTCATGAATCTCACGAAAATAAGAAGTGAGATGAAAACACTTACTTCGTTGTAATCAATTGAGTCATATGAAAAAAAGTTAATAACAACCAAATCAATAATATAATACCATTAATATAAATAGAATCATGATAATATATATCAAATGTTAGTACACAATACACCACATGCAATAAATAAGTGGTAAACAATGGAAATCTCACAGAATTAAAAGTTAGATAAGAAACCCATTACTTCGTACATTTCCTTGGTCGAGGGTAGGTTAAAATCCTTTATAATGGTGAAATAATTTTTATTAAATTATAAAATAATCATATACATTAATATGATATCATATATGATCTTTTAATATTTCTTTGTTAATAATATTTTAGTATTATCGCCATTTCGAGTGTTAACTGATGTGTTTTCCTTTATATGATTTGTTTCGTAAGTAGTGTTTTTTATGAATATGACATATATGTTGGAACCACTTTGTGTATAGGTTTGTATTTGTTGTCAATAGTTGTCAATGGAATATCAAAATGAAAGAGATCAAGAAGTACTCCAATAAAATAGAGGAATAGAAGCTCACAATGAAGGATATCATGAAGTACTCTGATGAAGTAGAGGAGTAGTGATTCAGACGATTGTTGTGCTGATCGTAAGTTCAAAGAATATGTGTCAAAGGTGATACATTGTTTACAAAAATGACAAATGTGAGGAGTAATCCATCCAATTATGATTAAATCAGGATGATGTTTTTAGATGAAGACCATGCAATTCCTCCTTATTGCATAATAATCTTGGGCTTTGATGAAGACCATGCAATTCCTCATTATTGCATAAGAACAATGGGTTTTGATGAAGACCATGCAATTACTCATGATTGCGTGAGAACCATGCTAGAGACTTCTTGACGGATTGAATCAAATGGTTTGCATGAAGTTGATCATGACAGTTGATGAAGGAGGCAATGTGCCAATGAGTTGACTTCTGAAATGGCCATGCACATCACATTGTCATAGAAGATGATGGTAGTAAAGCTGTTCCTTCAAAGAATTCATATCAGAATAGTGGAGTCTGTGATAAAAGCAAAAGAGTTGCTGAAGGATACAGATCACCAAGAAGAAGTGTTGTTGAGGTGATCATGCTTGTCGACAAAGCAAACAAACGACATAAAAATTTGTTGACAAAGGAGATTCCAAGGTGAAATGTCGAGTTCAAGAGTTGTGGTCAACGATCTATATCTGATTCAAGAACATCGACAGAGGAATGGATGATCTGGAGGCGGTACAAAAAGAGCAGATACAAGGTGGCGCTGTTTTCCAGTGTTTTCCAAATTTCTAGGCCTCAAAATCAACAAATGATGAAGAGTGATTTTGGAAAAGGGACTTTCTCGCCATACTCTTAGAGGATAGGAAACTTGCACGCCATATGTTTTTGAAGATCAGAGCATCAAAATATGGCAAATGGATAAGGGTCGTGTAAGTTTTGCTGAGGTCGCGCAGGTGAATTATGTTCCGGGAAGAGACTTGCGCGCCGACGCCTTGAATGCATTATAAATTGGGCGCCTTTGGTTTTTTGAGATCAGAAGATCCAAATTTGGTAAAGGCAAGATGTTTGCGCAAGTTTGGATGTTGATCGCACAAGTGCCTAGCAGGGGCCGAGACTTGCGCGCCGCCGCGCATGGGGTCCAGTTTGCCTATAAATACTGGACCACCCCTCCTCATTTCTCACGGAGCTCAAGGCTTTGATATTGTTCGAGCTCTCGTCGCGCAGGTGGTTGAGCCGCGCAAGTGGTAGTTGGGTCGCGCAAGTAGAGGTTGCGCGCTAACTGATGGTTGAGCGCCCCAGGTGATTTGGGCAAGGAAGGAAGTGAGTCACGAAGGTTTGAAGTTCAAGAAGACAGAGTCGCGCAGGTGCTTTGGTGACACTTGCGCACCAAGTTATACTTGCGCGCCTAAGACTTGCGCACCGGGGGAGACTTGTGCACCAGGCTTGAAAAGAAGAGCCAGATATTGTTAAAGCACACCCGCCTTTCTGGAGCTGCACAAGAGCTGAAATATTTCCTGATACTTCTGGTGCAAAGTGAGATTGAAGAATAAATCCAAATGATACATGCATGATCTCATGCATACATGGAGAACTAATTCTGACAACGCCGAGTAAGCTGAGCTTCATTATGTAAGCAATCACATCAGTGATTGTGATTCAGGCAAACGAAGACAAGGAGATCTAGTGCATTCATTCATTGCACTAAAGAAGAAGTATTGAACTAAAAGGAGCATCAAATCTGAACCATGATGCAAGCAATGTCTCATGATGAACAGGACATGAAGAACTTCAATGAACACCTATTGAAGAGACCTTCACGTCTATAAACTAAGTGAGACTTCACCAACGGCAGTGAGCCAGGGGGAGTCAACGGGAGTGACCCGAGGGACGCAGTGAGCTATCCCTGAACAATTGTAAAGGCAGTGAGCCTGGAACAGAGTGTCTGTACCCAAACATTTGTAATCCGCAGCTAGTGAAGCATAGTGGATTTAGGTATGACCGACAACCTGTCAGCGTATGCTCCTTGGATGTAGCCCTTAGTGGTGATCCAAGTAAAAATAGCTGTGTCATATCTCTGCATGTGAATGTTTAATTACTGTTCATATCCATCATACAGGTTTAAGTAGTTCCTACCAATGTGGGAACAAGATCCACAACTAAAAGAAGAAAATGTTTCCACCCTGATTCACCCCTCCCCTCTCAGGGTGTCCCGGGGTCCTACAACTGGTATCAGAGGGAATGGTTAACGTATGTTGGATATTCTCTAGTAATTCTATAGAGAAGAGGATTTGAGTTTCTTTCCTAAAGTCAACAATGAAGAGAAGCCTTGCTGATGACGCAGTCATTTCTGAGCATAAGTCTACATCTAGCAAGACCCTGACGAACAGGAAAAATAAAGAGAAGAAGCAGTTGAAGAAGTCCCTCATATCCAAAGATGATACAATTTCTTTTTCTCCATGCCATTCCAATAATGAAGAAACATCAGGCTTGGAATGTATCAAGCATGTGGCTCAGGATTCTTCCAGAGGAAAGGATGACACCCCCTATTCATGCTTTCAGGAAAAACTCAAAACATATCTGCATGATATTCCTGAAGAAAGGGTTGTGATTATTTGTAGCCTATTCCAATATATGCAGGTTGAGATCACTCGATTAGAAAGGGAAGCTGACAATATGGAAGAAGGGTTGGAAAGAAAATTTATGGAAAGTATGAAGCTCACCAAACAGGTGAAAGTGTTTGAAGAAAATGAGGCAGTCAATAAGACTCTAAAAAAGGATCCATGCACATGAAGCTGAGCTAAAGAAGAGAAATGAAGTCAAGAATTTTTGTTTGGAAGAAACTTCCATTAAATTCAGGGAACTTGACTCTTTGTTACAAAACAAAGTTATGATGCATGAAGATGAGGTTGAAAGGTTGAAGAAGACTTGTGGAGAGAAGATGATCACGATTGAAGATCAGAAGATCATCCGAAATATTGTTGGTCAAAAATTGGAAGCTCAGTTGACCAAGATTGAGAACACACATATTGATACTTCACAAAAGAATGAAATGAGTGACGCTTGCACTCAATGTTCGTTGGAGGAGTCTAAAGCTGAAATGCCTCCAACATGTGATAAGAAGATTATGACCACTCTTGATTATCCACATCAAGAATCAGTTGCTGCTGGTACTCAATGCTCACTGGACTATTCTATTGTCAAAAGACCTCCAACATGTGATAATAAGATCATGACTTCACTCTCTGATCTATCACAAGCAACTGATAAAGTGAAGGTACCATCGAAACCATCTTGTACTCATATTTCTAAATACACTCCTACAATCTGTGCAGGTGGGATGAAAATTTCTAAACAAGTATGGATGAGGAAAGGTGAGAAGAATAAACCTATCACCATGGCTAGGGTGGATGGGAAGAAAAAGGAGGAAGTGGGTTCCTCAAATAGAGCACAAAAGATTAAGCAGATGGCCCAACAACTTAATACAGAAGACACAAAGAAGAAAAGATTTGTGGGTCAATTTTGGTGCTGTAATAGATTTGGGCACTGTGCACTGGATTGTCTTTATAATACCTTACATGGAAAAGCACAGAGAATGCCTATATCAAAGAGAAGGAAGCCATAGAAAAAGAAGAAACATCAGTAGGTCCAGAAGCATCTGTTTACTGCAAACAGATTTGGAATTCTTGATAACATCTGTGATGTATGCAACGACAGTAGTCACAATGTAGGCACATTTCCACATCAACATGCTTTCACTGTCGAAAAGAAAATACGACCTCTTATGCCGTTAAAGAATGAATCGGCTACCTTGGGGAGAAATCAGAAGAATGTTGTGAACACACACTTCCCCAAGAAGATCTCAAGTAGGGAAGCTGAGAAGACCCAGGATTTTAGATCCATGAAATTGAAGGGTCATTCATCTAAAAGAAACACTAAGTGGGATGAATCTCGGATGAACCCATGTGGAAGACCTAAACTAGCTGAAAAAGTTCCAAATGACATATTGGTCATCTGGCCAGATGATTTGAAAAGAATAAGGAAACTTGAAGATGATAAGGCCAAGGCTGGTGACAAAGGAAAAGGAAAACATTCACATGATGAAGACACAGTGCAGGAGAGATTGCAAACAAAGAGAAACACATGTGTCAAAGAAGTTCTGTGTGAGAGATGCTAGAAGTCTGGTCACATTGGAAAAGGTTGCCTAACCATAATACCAGAGAAAGAAGAAGTCCTTAAGAGGAGTAAGAATGTATCATTCATGATGGCTGCTAAGTAGAACTATTCTCCACACAAAGCAGAAGAGAATGTGAACCGAGCCATGCCACACCAACAGATGTCAGAACATATGTTCAAATGTGTAGGCATGAAGACTGGAGTGAATAGAGGAACTTGGTTGAGAAAAGAACCTCAACCAAGAAAGTCTTCGTGATGAAGCAAGACGGAACCACCTTATTCCCGTAATCATTTGTGTATTGTACTTGTTCTAATAATGCAGGGAATTGAAGGTGAAGCATGATCTCAGGGGGAGAACCTGAGAAGTAGTGAATGCTGTCAACTCTTGATAGCCAAGATGAAGACATTTCCATCCTTAGTAGATTCTTCAATTGATATTCAAAGATTATGATGATGAAGGATCACTCTTGATGAAGATGATGAGGAGTGTTTCCCTTGAGGGGGAGAAGAATTAAGAAGCTTCCATAATCACTTTTTCAATCAATATCAACTCCAGCTGGACTCAAAAGTAGTTACTCTGTGAATTTCCTGAAGAACGCGCCAATGGAGAAGGTATGTCATTTCTCAATCACCATCCCTTGGTTACTCAGATCAAAGATTATTTTACAAAGGGGGAGTAACTGAATTGATCAGTGAGATAAAGAGAATGGAAGTGCCCCAAGGTAACTTATCCTGCCGATTGCACTTGAATGTTTTTGATCTATTTGCTGAAGTGAGTGCAGGAGTTTTAGGTTGATTATTATCTATCATAGTTGATCTTCTTCTACCTGGAATTAAAGTGGTAAACCTTTGAAGACAAGATACATGAGTTATCATCTCATGTTGGTATCATGATCTGTGGATAATGGATAGCCTTGTTGACTTAATCAAATCCTCTTGTTTTCTACATCGAGCATTTCTCAAGTAGACTTAGAGTGAAATGATTAATGAAGCATTGCTTAAGTTTGGATTGATACCCTCTCTACCATGTGCTTTGTATTTATTGTCAATAAGGGGGAGAGAAAGTGAAATGAACGTTTGAAAAGAAAAGTTGATTGAATAGAAGATTCTCATTTTGACATTGACAAATTCATTTCAGATGATGTATAAGGTATTGACAACAAAATACAAAGGGGGAGATTGTTGGAACCACTTTGTGTATAGGTTTGTATTTGTCGTCAATAGTTGTCAATGGAATATCAAAATGAAAGAGATCAAGAAGTACTCCAATTAAATAGAGGAATGAAAGCTCACAATGAAGGATATCATGAAGTACTCCGATGAAGTAGAGGAGTAGTGATTCAGACGATTGTTGTGCTGATCGTAAGTTCAAAGAACATGTGTCAAAGGTGATACATTGTTTACAACAATGAAGAATGTGATGAGTAATCCATCCAAGGATGATTAAATCAGGATGGTGTTTTTAGATAAAGACCATGAAATTCCTCCTTATTGCATAAGAATCTTGGGCTTTGATGAAGACCATGCAATTCCTCATTATTTCATAAGAACAATGAGTTTTGATGAAGACCATGCAATTACTCATGATTGCATGAGAACCATGCTAGAGACTTCTTGACGGATTGAATCCCATGGTTTGCATGAAGTTGATCATGATGGCTGATGAAGGAGGCAATGTGCCAATGAGTTGACTTATGAAATGGCCATGCACATCACATTGTCATAGAAGATGATGGTAGTAAAGCTATTCCTTCAAATAATTCATATCACAATAGTGGAGTATGTGATAAAAGCAAAAGAGTTACTGAAGGATACAGATCACCAAGAAGAAGTGCTGTTGAGGTGATCGTTCTTGTCAACAAAGCAAACAAACGGCATACAAATTTGTTGACAAAGGAGATTCCATGGAGACATGTCGAGTTCAAGAGTTTTGGTCAATGATCTATGTTTGATTCATGAACATCGATAGAGGAATGGATGATCTGGAGGCGGTACAAAAAGAGCAGATACAAGGTGGCGCCGTTTTCCAGTGTTTGCCAAATTTCAGGGCCTCAAAATCAACAAATGAAGAAGAGTGATTCTGGAAAAGGGACTTGCGTGCCATACTCTTGGAGGATAGGAAACTTGCGCGCCATATGTTTTTGAAGACCAGAGCATCAAAATACGGAAAAGGGATAAGGGTCACGCAAGTTTTGCTGAGGTCGCGCAGGTGAATTATGTGCCGGGAAGAGACTTGCACACCGACACCTTGAATGCATTATAACTTGCACGCCTTCGGTTTTTCGAGATCAGAAGATCTAAATTTGGCAAAGGCAAGATGTTCGCGCAAGTTTGGATGTTGATCGCGCAAGTGCCTAGCAGGGGCCGAGACTTGCGTGCCGATGGATGACTTGCGCGCTGCCGCGCAGGGGGTCCAGTTTGCCTATAAATACTGGACCACCCCTCCTCATTTCTCATGGAGCTCAAGGCTTTGAGATTGTTTGAGATCTCGTCGCGCAGGTGGTTGATCCGCGCAAGTGGTAGTTGGGTCGCGCAAGTAGAGGTTGTGCGCTAACTGATGGTTGAGCGCCCCAGGTGATTTGGGCAAGGAAGGAAGTGAGTCGCGCAGGTTTGAAGTTCAAGAAGATAGAGTCGCGTAGGTGCTTTGGTGACACTTGCGTGCTAGGATATACTTGCGCGCCTAAGACTTGCGCGCCGGGGGAGACTTGCGTGCCGGGCTTGAAAAGAAGAGCCAAATATTGGTAAAGCACGCCCGCCTTTCTGGAGCTGCACAAGAGCTGAAATATTTCCTGATACTTCTGGTGCAATGTGAGATTGAAGAAGAAATCTAAATGATACATGCATGATCTCATGCATACATGGAGAACTGATTCTGACAACGCCGAGTAAGCTGAGATTCATTAAGTAAGCAATCACATCAGTGATTGTGATTCAGGCAAACGAAGACAAGGGGATCTAGTGCATTCATTCATTGAACTAAAGAAGAAGGATTGAACTAAAAGGAGCATCAAATCTGAACCCTGATGCAAGAAATGTCTCATGCTGAACAGGAGATGAAGAACTTCAATGCACACCTAATGAAGAGACCTTCACCTCAATAAACTGAGTAAGACTTAACCAACAGCAGTGAGCCAGGGGGAGTCAACGGGAGTGACCCGAGGGACGTAGTGAGCTATCCCTGAACAATTGTAAAGGCAGTGAGCCTGGGACATAGTGTCTGTACCCGAACATTTGTAATCTGCAGCTAGTGAAGCATAGTGGATTTAGGTATGACTGAAAACCTGTCGGCATATGCTCCTTGGACGTAGCCCTTAGTGGTGAACCAAGTAAAAATAGCTGTGTCATATCTCTTCATGTGAATGTTTAATTACTGTTTATATCCATCATACATGTTTAAGTAGTTCGTACCAACGTGGGAACAAGATCCACAACTAAAAGAAGAAAAAGATTCCACCATGATTCACCCCTCCCCTCTCTGGGTGTCCCGGGGTCCTACAGTATATTATTCATTTTCAGAATTATATTAAGTCTTTAAACATTATTTATAATCATCTAATTAAAATTAGTTTTGAATGTCTTACGATTGATAATAGATCTCATCGCGTTCATGGAGACGACAATCCGTATGTACGCACGAGAGATAATATCATTCTTTTGATATTAAAATATTATATAATTGGATGGTATATCATATATAAAGAATAATTATCTTGTTATATTTAATATTTACATCAATTATACATCATTATTATTCCCATCCAAATAATAATGCACTGAATAATAATTATACCACAATGTGGAGACGGTAAGCCATACGTACGCACGTATGGTGGCATGTCATTTAAAGGATGGATAGAATAATGAATATGGTTATACCATATTTATAATATAATCACAGTATATAGAAGATACTGGAGTTATTATTTTATAATGGAAACAACAAATAAATAGGAAGTGGAAGAAGAAAGGAACTTGAAAGAGGTGAAGAAATATTTACCTGTTCTTCGGGTTATTCCTTTTGATTTGATAAAAAAAGATCATTAGGTTGGATTTATGACTAAAGGAAGGCCTATAGGACGAAGG
Organism: Viscum album; assembly: GCA_963277665.1. Classification (NCBI taxonomy): domain Eukaryota; kingdom Viridiplantae; phylum Streptophyta; class Magnoliopsida; order Santalales; family Viscaceae; genus Viscum; species Viscum album. The sequence goes on along the minus strand of OY728158.1, from coordinate 434,890,027 downwards.
GATGATAATTGAGAGGGTATTTGGGCTGGGTTTGGCCGAGACAAATGGCTTTGAATGTGTGAATTAGAGAGAAGGGGGAGTGCCCTTTTATAAGAGGGGTGAGGGGCACCTTAGGAAAAGATAGAAATATTATTTTATAATAAAATAATATTAGTTTTATAATGGATTATAAATGGATTATTTATAGGATAAGGTGGGTATGGGTCGAATACCACTCAAACAATAGGTTTTAGATAGGCTTGGGTCACTATATTAACTTCATCATTTCAATTTAACTCTTAGTTAAATAGTTGGACATTTACCATGTCTCTTTGTATTTTTATATTATATGGTTTATAAACTTACTATACACATCCAAGAGAACCAAAAGTGGTCAATTAATGATAAAAATATCATTATATAAGTCGTTTGGCCGATCCTTAGAATTTTAGGAATAAAATATCAATTAATAATATAATATTTGTTTTAAAAACTCTTTTATGTCAATTTTGATACTATTTTGTATTTTGTTTTTTCTAAATTCATAAAAACATTATTACTTCTAAAAAATGCATCTAACCAACCCTAGGATCTCATATTAACATATAAAATTAGTTTAATTCATAAACATGCTCAAATAACATTTATTTTAATATTTATAATGTCAATTATTTTAATCCTCTATTAATTGGGTAATTACTTCATCATCATTGTTCATAAATAAATTAAATTATTTATTGTCTAATAAATATAAATAAAATAAAATTATGTAGAAAATGTTTTCATCTTTCTAATGAATATTTATAGTCAAATTTATCTTATGTTTTACTTTATATTAAAATTGTTTTAGTTATTAAACTTTGATTTTAAGTCTTTTAACTCTTCTTTGAATTAAATAATAACAAATGTCTAAATTTATTCCAAGTGGATCAAAGATGTTCCTATTTTATTCCTAAGTTTGTTTTTGGTATAATTACACTTATCCAATAGAATTAGGAAATGTTTTAGGGTAATTATAATATAATGTTTACCATTAATTACCTTATTTACTTTTAAACGTGATAAATAAAAGTAAAAAGTTTTTATTCACCAAAAAATATTTTCATCTTATTGAACCACATTTTACTTACATATATCAACCGTGTCTCTCATATTTTTCAAATTCATCTAACAAAAGCGGTAAAATTATGTTTTATGTAAATCTGCAAATGCTCATAGGAGGTGGGTAAAAGATAGTAAAATGTTCATTAAAATTTTTATATATAAAAAATTATTATAAACTGATTCCAATGAATAAAATTGAACTTATATAGGTATTATTTATCTATTTCTACCTAAAATAAATTTAAATAAAATAAATATTTATTTAAAAAAATCAGTTTTAAACTATAATTTAGTGTTTTCACTATTCATGAAAAATTGAATGTTTTCAGAAAAATAAAAAAAATTCACCCTAAGCTAATTTTGATATTCAGAATCCAAAAATGAAGTCCATTTTGAAAGAAAAATTTTATAAAATTTCAAAAAGTGGGTAATACTTTTCATAACGTCTAGTTTGATTGGTCGTAGTGTGTTATAATTTTGAAGTTGCGTATAATGCAAGATATTACATTATTCAAAGGGAAACGTACTGTTGAAGCTTGGGGTTTTACACTTAGTACCAAGTTTATAACTCCATATCTAGTTTAATACCTAGTAAAAGGATTTTTATGCCAAATTAACTTTTCACTCATATGGTCTTCCACATGTTACTCAACACCAAACATGTAAATCCACAATAAGTTCTACTGATATAATCCATTTAAAATTCATTCCTTACAACATACATGACCATATTAATAAAACCCTACCATTATGGTAAAACCACTTTAACAAACATTTGAAAAGTCCCTTTGAAATTATATAAACTCATTGAGGCATTTTTCAAACACAACACATAAAATTATTGACTTCCGTTTTGAAAATACACTTTAACACACAAATGGAAAAAATAAGCAATGAATTTCATAAAAAATGGATAATTCATCAATAAAAATCCATTTAAGATCCACTTTGATAAGAAAAACCAAGGAAAAAAACAATAATTAAAGGAAATCTATGAAAAAGTGATTCTAGAAAGAGACACCTACCTCCAAATCCTTTAAAATCTTGTCTCCTTTGAGAATAACCACTTTACTCAAGTAGGAAGTGTTCCCAGACACATAAATCAGGAAAAACAAACCAAAACCCCATGAAAAACTTTTGATTCATCCAAAATAAATTCTTGGGTTTTACAACTTCGATAAAATTGATGAACAAGGAAGAATAATGGGAGAATATGAAGTAATATTGAAGAAATAAGGTTACCTCTAGTTAAACCACCAGATATCTAAGAGAAATCAACCAAACATGAAGTGTATAAATCTCCATGGATCGGAGAAGAATCTATAAAATAAATGGTATAGAAATTAATCCATGGGTAGTTAAAGACATCAAGGTAAAAAATTTTAGAAACATTATTTTTAATGGCCTAGAAAAAATGAATGGTTTGGCCGCAGAATAAGGAAAAATGTACACCAACCATGTAGGAGACACTGTCCCCCCAAAAATAAAGATGAAATATTTTGAGAAAATTCACATGGTTTTTAAATCTATACACTAGACTTTCATAAAGCCACTATCCCCAAAAAATACCTCTCTCACTTTTATCTGTATAGTTATGAAAACTATGCACCAACCATGCGCTAGAGTCTGTTTCTGCACAAAAAAAAATTCTGACCCCTGGATCCCATGAAATCAAAGAACATGTAAATAAATAAATTAAGACTCAAAAAATAAGTATGATTGACCAAAGGGTATCACACTAACAATTCCAAATAGAATAAGATGAATAATAAGAGTAACAATAGACATAATAATCCATAACAACTAAGAACTCAAAAGAAAAGAATGATCATTCACAAAGGTGGAACCAATATAGATTGGTAGAACGTAACAAAATTCCAAGAACTATATCTATCTATTAAAGCTACATTAATAATAACTAATAGTGTATATAAAATATTTCTCCTTCCTATATCATGGAAAACAATATTTTCACACACGCCAAAGTCTATATGCATTGTGTGAGAATAATAACCCTGTAGGGAATCCCCAAGAGACTTTTCCAAAATTACACTAAAACAATAATAGTTTTATCTCTATGTTTTTAAAAAATAGTTCTAAAAAATACCAAAAAAGTTAAAACAGTTTCACAGTTTTTATTTAAATAGATAGAAATAAATTAAAGAGTTGTTCAACAAATTACACTATTCATAGGTAGCATGAATAGTTCTATTTAAATCATTTGGAATATATATTCTATATTCTCAAAGACAAACCCACCCACCAACCAATGCATTTAAAATGAGATCTCTCTTCTTCATGAGTAGATATTTTTCCTCCATATGGTCTTCACTTAGTGATAACCATTCGCTCAAATTAGCCTTTTGACCATGATCTTCTTAACATGGTCTAATGTTCATGAAAAAATTCCAACCATACTATGCCATTTTCACACATCAAAACCATTATTTTTATTAAAATATTTTAATAAATTCAATAACCAACTTTTGTGTTCAACCGAAAACCCATGTTTTAAGTACTAACTAGTGAGTTCACAAACCAATAGTGCTTCAAAATGATTTTTTCCTTTCAAAGAAGAAATAAATTTGTTTATAAATCAATGAGCCTTCACATTATATATGAATTGGAAAGATGGAAAATCCATCCACCTCACTACATATGTCCCGTAACATGAAGAATCAAGTCACGATATAGCTGATCTAGTTTCCTTTTTTTCATTCCTTCACCAAATCCAAAAAAATATTTTTTCAATACATGATTGACCCAATAGATCTAGGAATATTAACATTGATATAGGGTTACATTCAATGTAAAATGAGTATATTTAGAATGTAAATAAGAACTATGAGAGGAATTGGATATCACCTTCAATGTCATATATATAATGCACTTCAATCCATTTAAATTTGGCTATACAGGTAAGAAGATAACTAAATTCACCAAGATGGATCTTGGTGGTTAAGAGACCAATTTGGGTGGAGATAATATTTTTTAATGGTGAGTTTTCAGTTTTCAAATGAGTTTTAAAATTTAATTAATTATGTTGCATGATTATGAAAGCCATGCACCAAATATGAAAATTACTATTGTCCAAAAATTACCAAGTCACATGGTTAAGATGTAGGATTAAGAAAAAAAGGAAAAAAATATAAACCTACCTAATAAATCCCATATTAACCTTATAGAAGTTCCTATATAATCTATATTATTTTCTTTACCCATTATCAAAACATTCACCCTTAAAAATGCTTCCAAAATATTTTAAAACCATTGATAATCTTCTTAATACGTTTTCCAAACATTATATATATAAAATTATATAATAAAATAAAGAATCAACTAAAAATATTTGTGTTACATTTCATCTAATTTTGTAGGTTTTAATTAGGTAATTGATCAATTTAATCATACAGAGAGTCAAGAGGATAGTGAAACTTCACCTGATGGGGAACATATATAGCACCAAGATTCCATGGGAATTTTTGGATTGGGAGTTGTTGAAGAGAGGGTGGTCAATACTACAAGTTTATTTTCCCCATTTTCCTTAAATTTAATTTTTTATAATATATTTGATGAGGAAATGTTTTTTTATTTCTAATAATGAATTTAAATTTAGTACATATAAAGAAGCATGAGATACAAGGTGGTCTTTTCTGTTGAATATGTCAGGCTCTTGGAAGGAATAATATGTGGTGTTTTTTCTTAGAAAGCTTCATACTCCATATGATAGGGGTTAAAAAAATATACTATAAATCTAAAAATAGTGAAAAGGAAACACTTATAGAGATAATTTTTTTCCAAGGTTATCTTATTTACGGTTTTATTTCTTGCGTATGTTTTTCTTGTTTCTTTTATAAAAAAATATTATGGTGGCACTATTAACAAACCAGGATTTCTTATAAAATAGTTATACAATTTGGGACATTTGGTTGTTTATTTTCATCCTAAATCATTGAAAAAGGTTTATCTTCATATTCTATACAAAAATATAAGTGCGGGGGGGGGGGGGGGGGTCAATAAATCATTACTTTTGCATTAAACTTATGAATGAATTAGTTAGATCATATTAATGATTTTTGAATCATAGTTTTTCATTTTGATGGGTGATATAAAAGATGTTATCTATTTTTTTGGAAATTATTATGAAATATTATTATTATCTTGCATTTAAACCCTAAAAATGCATGAATTATACATGAAATGTGGTAAATATAGTGTATTTGTAACCTTTTTTGGACCATAAGGATGCCTTTGAATTATTATAAGTATATTATTCTTTGGGAATTTAATTATTAATTTTAGTACAAAAACTTGAGTTTTAAATTTGGGATAATTTTTGGTTTTATGTGTGTGAGAATGGAATTCATATGTTCTAAACTCTATTTACTAGAGAACACATCAAAATCCCTTGATTTTTTTTTCAAAATATAATATTCTTGAGTATGAGTCTTCATATTTAGTGAGTATTTTTTTTTGAAATTTAGATATTATATTTCTACCTTGAGAGTGGTTAGTCATTCTCATTTACCTATGGATTCAACTTATAAAGAACATTTATATTTATCCATTGAAAAGTTTTTCTTGGAGAAATTTTTGGAAAAAAATGTTGCATTAAATTGGATTATTGAATTTAGGTTATAGTTAAATTTAGAAATATTACATTCAAATGGGTTTAGAAATGAAATCCAAATCCTGGTTGCATTGAGTACGTTAAAACTTAACATTGAGTTGAATTATATTGAACTATTCTTCATTTCTTATTCTTTCTCATCCATAATATTATGTGTTCTATTATGCTAAGATGATTATGGGTTAAATATTAGGTGGTGTTTGTGTTCAATATGAATGAAAAGGGATATTGGGAAGATAATTTGAATGAATAATAAGGTTGGTAGAATCTCTTTCAAAATATAAAAATTTAACTATCCATTTAAAAATAAAAACATTATTTTTTCCAAGTTGTTTTATTTTTAGAGAGTAAAAATCCATTTTTCATAGATGGATTTCATGTGTTAAAAGTAATTTTGTGAATCAAATCATTGTTTTCATAATATGTGTTCATTTTGAGATGAATTTCCACTCTTTTGGAAATATTGAATTAATTTCATAAAGACAAGAAATTGATTATATTTTTCAGAAATTCATGTGGATAGATTTTTTATATGTGTTATAAACTTATATTTTATATAATTCACGTTTTTGTGTTTGAATGTACCTATGCTATTTAATTTATCATTTGTGTTAATTCATTATTAAGAAATGATTTTCTAGTTATATTGGGTTAAAATGTTATTTTAGTTGTTTAACGTTTAATTTATATTATTAATGGGTGAATAAACTTGTAATGATAAGTAAAATGATGAATTTACATGAATTATTTTATAATATAAAATATGGTTATATTTTTTGTTTATTTTTGAAATTTATAATTTTTTTGATTTGATTATTTTTTTGGAATATGAATTTACAAATCGTTCTCTATGTGGTGTTTTACATAAGAGTTATTTTGGTGTTTAGGTAGTGATATAATAGTAAATCCATGGATGAGTTTCTCACATGTTATTAACTTATTCTCATATCAGATTAAACCATCAGTTGGAAATATGCATTAAGAAAGTATGGATTGTTGAGTCAATAAGGTTTCCTTATGACTTTTCCATTTCTCTATGTTTTGAAAATCACAAACACTATATCTTAAGGAAAAATTTATTTTACCTTAATAAGGAAAATTTTCTCTTTACCGAGATTTATCTTAATAAGGAATAATTTCCTTCCTCAAGGAAATTTTCTCCTTACCCATATTTTTCTTAATAAGGAATCTTTTTCTTGTTGAAGAAAAATTTCTCCTCACCTTTGTTTTCAATGTTCATGTTATAGTTTATCTAAACCGAACTCTTTTTAGTACTATGTGTAAAATTCAGTTTCATTTATAAAACCTTAGAATCCTATAAATTCTTAGATATAATGTATTCTATTTTCAGGTTCTGAATTTAGATTCTAAATTCTCTGAAATTCAGACTCCAAATTCTCTAAAATTCATATTCCAAATTCTTAAAAATTCAGACTCCGAATTCCTTATAATTCAGACTCTGAATTCCTTATAATTCAGACTCCAAATTCCTTATAATTTATACCCTTAATTACTTAGAATTCAGACTCTCAATTCCTTAGAAATCATACTCCAAATTCCATAGAATTAAGACTCCAAATTCCTTATACTCCGAATTCCATATATTTTAGACTAATAATTCCATAAATTTTAGACTCCTAATTCCTTATAATTCAGACTCCAAATTCATTAGAATTCCGACTCTGATTTCCTTAGAATTTAGAGTTAGAATTACTTAGAATTCAGACTCCGAATTCCTTAGAATTCAGATTCTAAATTCCTTATAATTCTGACTCCGAAGTCTATAGAATTATTATTATGAATTCCTTGAATAAAAATCTTAATCTTCATGTAATATAGACTCTGAATGATTTTCTCTTAGACTCTGAATTTTATTTTTCCTTAGACTTTGAAAAATATATTTGGTTGACTAACCATATTTTTCTTACCCTTATTATAGTTATGAAATGATGTTGTGCATTCTGTTTCTAACTAACCATTGATTGAGTGACATGTGTAAAGATCCCTATGATATTCGAAGAAAAATATGACCATTGGAGGAGGGAGTCGGCCATTAGAGAAATTCCAATAAATAGGAGCTCATTTGAACGAGCTTAATTCTACTCTACAACTCTAGAGATTTCAAGCTGCTGAAGTGATTTCTAGAGAGAGAGACTCTCATGCTTTCTGCTTACTGAACATCTTGTTTAGCTTTCTTTGTGCGATTCCAATTTTTTCCATGTACAATCGAGGGCTTCCGGGGATAGGAAGATAGGGGTGATGACTACTTTAATGATCTAGGACTTCCTTGATAAGGAAGACAGAGGTTCCGACTAGCTTGAAGTTCGATGGTTTGTGGGGATAGCAAGACAAACTCTGATATTATTATCGAGGGCTTACCCTGGTGTGGGTAAGACATGCTTTCTTGAAAGTATAAATCAAGGGACCTTTATCCAAGGTTGATGGATACCCTACTATTTGGGTTAAAATATATCATTCTTGTTATATGTATTGTTTCATGTTTTATTTTCCGCTAATATTTGATTAATAAGGAATGTATAACTATCTTATACTTTCTTGTACTTGTACTCTGATTAGTAAGATTCTATATACTTCAAGGTAGAATCTTTCATTGTAAACTTTTCTTAGGTTTCATTTCTAGAACCATATTTCTGAAATATAGCATGTTTGTTGAACTAAGAGGTCTTGTAAATTGACCTTGTTTAATTTTTTTAAACATAGTTTTCCCTAAGGTTGAAAATGAAAGTTTCATAAACAACTTTAAAGGTTCCAAATAAATGTTTAAAGGATACAATTCACCCCCTCTTGTATTTTGAGAATCTACATCATTATTTAGATCCTATAATTGGCATTGGAGGAGGTATCAGGAATACTTATATTCACATATACGTTTTCAAGATCACGTTTCCATTGTTCTGTATTTTCCTTGCTTGAGATTTTTATCCTTTTTTACAAACTTTTATTACTAACAAGTTTCTGTGGAAGGATTTCTTCTTTTAGATGGCAGGAATGAATGTTGGTTAGACTGAAAATATTAATCCTACTTGACCACCTATACTTAATGGGAATGATTATGAATATTGGAAAGATTGTATGAAGACTTTTTTTATTAATACTGGAGTTGAAAATTTTATTATGCTTACTGGAGATTACAATATTCTTAATAAGGAAGTCAGGACTTTTACTAATCAAGAAAAGTCAGAATATAAACTAATCTATAAGCTATGCAATACTTTTTTGTGTTCCATGACTAGGAATATATACAGTTAGATTTCATAACGCTTAATGGAGGATAACACAATAAAAAAACATCTTCTTCACAACTCAATCTAAACAAGTGGTGATGGTTTATTGTTGATTTTTAAAGGATTTTGAACCCCTTGATTCTATTTATTTATCAGTAAACATAATCATTAAACCCCTTTTCCAATTATTTTAATCAAAATATTGATATTATTGTAGTTGAGTGATTGGATGATCTGGACATGATCGTTTATACTTTTTAGAAAATCTTTTTAGATACAATTTAATTGATATCTTCTTGTTACTATTTAGGATAATTATTGATATAGTGTGAGAATTATTTAGATGAATGTTCCCTATTCTTGGTGATTGAGGTGTTTTGTGTTGAGACGTCAGTCATTTCACTAAGTTAGGTTGTTATTTTTTTAATTTTGTAATCCTATATAGGTCCATGAATTTTATAGAAAATGTGAAACAAGAAAATATTGAACTAGATTGTTGAAATAATTTAATATCAAACTATATTTTCGTGGCATCTTCTTTTTGTTTATTTTTTTCTATCACTATTTCTTTATAATTTCCCCCTTTCTAAATAATAACAAACATATAAATAGTTGTGAGGATTAACTTTTATAAACTCATTTCATTTAAAGAAAACTCTAAGGTTATTTTATATAATGTATCTAGGTATTTTGTAAATTTATTCTGGACTGGTCTCATGATAAGGCTATGTTAATGTGTTAGTGTGAACATAAAATATCATTCTAGGGATATTATTTGGAAGCTATTGTATTCTTACTTAACCAAATTCAATCTATTGTAGTAAAACATTTACCATATGATAAAAAAACTAGAAAAAATACTAATTTGTCATTAATGGAAATATAGAGTTTGAAGAATACATGTAAAATGTATCATATGATAAAATTAATTGAAAATAAGAAAAATTTTATTTGTTGGTTATCCAAAAGAAACTATGGGATATTATTTCTATACTCCTACTACACACAAAATGTTTGTGGCCTGAGATGGTTTTTTATTTGATAGGATTCAAATTAATTAAAGAGTTATTAGGATAAAATTAGAACTTATTGAATTTTATGACCAAAACATAGGAAATGTTTCTCAAATGAAGGTGGATCCAATTATTTATGTGGTATGGTAGAATAATTTACTCAAGATACATAAGATCTAATCTTATTTTCTAGAATTAATTAGGATATTGAGAGATATTTATTTCCTATGGAAATTGATAATGTAGTAATTTTCCTTGATGATGAACCTACTAACTAACTAGAGGCCACATGGAGTTTTGATTATGAGAGAAGGATAATTTCCATGAAATAAGAGATAGACTCCATGAACACTAAGAATGTTTGGAACTTATTATCTAAACCTGAATATGTGATAATCATAAAGATCATGTGATTTTTTAATGAATGGTTACTAGATTGTATAGAGTGTATCGATAAATATCAACAGGTGGAAAAGGGTTATAAAAATATTCATAGTATTGACTAAGAAACATTTTCTCTAGTTATGATGATAATGCACATTCATATATTTCGTTCCATAGGATCTCATTTTGATTATTAAACAAATTAGAAGGATGTAAAATTATATTTCCTTTATAGGGATGTATTCAATGATGTGTATTCAATTCAACTGTAAGGTTTTCAAGTTCCAAAATATTTTGTTAAATTTTTTAGATGTAATGATGCATTTATTGATTAAATCAAGATTATTAATTTTTGGAAAATTTAGTAAGATGATTTAATAAAAGAGTTTGATTTTATAAAAAAACATGGTTAATTATTGTGTATACATGAATATTAGTGAGAGTGTTTTAATATTTATTATTTTTACAAGGATTATATTCAACTTATCCAAAATGACATCCTAACGTTATATTCTATAAATTTGTGGTTAGGGAAATGGTACTAGCTCCAAGACATGAGTAAATTAACCTAGATACTTGATATGTATATATGTAGAAATATTAAAAAAAATGGTTTCTTAGAATTATTAAAAATAAAAATATTAGTACATTGAAAAAGAAGTTTAGAAAAAAAAACTCCAAGAATGGGTATTCAAAAATTCTCATGGCATAAATATTAGAAAGATTTAAAATTCTTCTAAATATTTGAAGAGGATACACATGATTCTTTATAAATATACTATAGGATATATCATATATTCCATATTATAAACTTGACCAAATTTTGTTTATACTTTGTGTATAACAAGTAGATACCTTCCCAACATTGGTGGGATTCATTGGATCATTATCAAGAATGTATTTATGTAACTGAGAAAAAGTAAGGATATTTTATTTATCTTTAGAGATGAGTATGAGATCATTATAATGGATCACACTAATTCAAATTTACCATATGTAAAACATTATATGATATCTCAATATATTATTATATTTCTCCTAAGCGGTGGATTTATTTGTTGTAAAAGTTAAAAACAAGAAAATGTGGTAGACATGACTATCGAGGTAGAGTATACCACTACCTCAGATGTTGCGATGGTGGCTATTTCAATCCAGAATACCATCATTGAACATGGGGAGGTTAAAAACATTAAGGGTGAAATATTTCATTACTATGAAAATAATGGAGAATATTTTTAATCCACCTATGTTCTAAGTACATCCTTCAAAAATACAGCCTCATTTGAGGGATTTCTGAGAGGGGTGAATTAAATATTTATTTGGTGGTTATAGATGAAGATATTTTTGATCTTCTAAAAAAACTATTAGTTTAGAAAAATTATGAGGGACACGTTAAATATCTTGGTATTAGATACATTAGATATTGGATGTAATGAATATAAAATGTATCATGGTTTTTTAATAAATAAAATATCTATTTAATATTTATTCGTTCTTGTTGCATTTATATTACATGAAAAGTGAAATGATAATATCCCCTAAATGTATAAATTTGATTTATCCATGATCAATGATCATCATATAATATTATAGGTTTTGATGATATATTAAAATTAGTATGAATATAATATTACATATGATAGAAATTTTATACTCAGGATATAATAATTCAACACTTATTATCCAGACTGGCCAACTAATGTATATCATATATAGTGTTGTATGGTCATTAATATATTTTTGGGTCGTATGCTTATTATAAATCTCCATTAAGTGAGGTTAGTGATATCCCTACCTTGATAAACATTATATTTCAATACCTCTCTTATGAAATCCTTTATTGTTATCATATTAGGGTGCAATTGGATATGTTATCAATCATTTCATTAGTTGAATATTAACCAAGATAACATTTTTTCACTCGTATGAAGAGAAAATGAACGTGGGGCCATGATTGAATTAGGATGGGGAAATTCATGCACATGATTTTTTAAGTTAGATGTGTGTTTTTTATTTCTGGGAAGAATGACATCTTAAGTATTCATTCAAACTGGCTAGTATATTTTATAGAATCATGAATATATGGGATGGCTTATACTAGATTGAAAATTTTCACATCTAGTGGTCATTAGATGTCACATACGAAGAGATTATATAATTATACATATAATTTATCTGATATATCATATGATTTAAATGTTTATATATGGATATGATTGTGTTTTATTGAGATTATAGTGGACCCATTTATACCTTTAGAAGAGTTGATGTTTTACTATAGGCTACTCGTTAATTATATCTATGGATTAAGGAATTTTTATTGTTTTACAATACAATAGAGTCCATTATGGTCACATAGTTAGGACATGTAATAATAATTAAATTTTAATATTGTTTTTTCCATATTGAAAGATTTTGATAACCCATATTGAAAGGCTCTTTGATGGATTCACAAAAGGATATGATTTTTTTTATATTTCTTACCTTATTTTATTGAACATGGACGATTTTTGGATATAAAATAAAGTTGATATATCATATTATATGATATACCTTATGTTGTAACCTATGATATGAATATAATACTTATAAAAAATAATAATACAATGATATCATTAAAGGAATGTTATTCCAAGATTGTGTTATATGATAGGCAAATAATATGGGACATCAAGAGAATTAATAAAATAATATCTTGAAAATATATTTTTTAGTTATGAATCATTTGAATGATTTATTTATGTAAAAGAAAAAAATATTATAATAATTTATAAAATTAAAATGTGTTTCGTATATTTTGACCCATAATAATGGGTAACTATCCATACAAAATTATTTCTAGTATTTTAAAATGAACTATGGCTCAACTTTCCCCCTATTAATCTCAGTTGGGAAAAATAGATTTTTTAATGGAAGGAGTATCCAAATAGATATTGGTGATGACTAAGAGATGATATAAGAATTTTTAAAAAGGTGGTGGGATATGATATTATGAGTGGAATTAACTTGGAAAAGGCCTATGATATAATTGAGTGGGGATACTTCCTCAATGTCCTTAAAATATATAGATTCATTGAATGGGGTTGAAAAAATTTATTTTGGTGTTTCTCTTCTATAAAATTTTCATATCTGTCATGGAAAATAAATTTAGGTTCTTTAAATTAATTTGAGGTCTCTAGAAAGGGGAACTTATATTGCCTATAAATTATGTGCTTATCTGAGACTATATCCATAGGAACCTATAGAAGGGAATCCTGGATGGTTTGATTCACCCATTATGGTGGTGGTAAAAATTTTCTAGGATCTACCATCTTTTCCCTATGATAGTATTCTCTTTATTAATGGAATTTGTATTTCAATTAAATATTTCAGGTTGTCCTTGAGAGAGTATAGTATCAAAAGTGGCCAATGTTTTATCTTATAAAAACAATATCTTCATCCCTAATATGTGTACTTAAAAAAATTTGAGGTTTATATAGGATAGATTCAGTATCCCAAGAAGGTAGTTTTTGATAGACTATCTCGGTGCCCTGTTTTCCAAAGGGAGAGTCTCAATCCACCACTTTGATGGTATTTTAAAATGAGTTATGGGTATTATAGTTAATTTTAAGAGTTTGTTATTATCCTTCAATGGTAAAATCACTCTGGAAACCAACATATTACACTCTATACCCATTAATACACTCTATATTTTTAAACCTCCTAAGAGTGAAAATAAGAATATTAAAATCGTATTCAATTGTTTCATTTTGAACCCTTGGTAGGAAGGGAATCACCATTGGGACTGTTGGTCTCACATGGAAATCCTAATTGAGGATAAGGGCATTGGACTTTATGTGAATATTGAGGAACATGAGATTTATATAGGTGAATGTTTTATAGGAATCTATTTCCGCAAGCTCCATTTGGTCTATCTATATTACGAGAAAATTTTGGGACATTCCATTTCAATGGAAGGATTATGATTTGGGGTCCCAATTATGGAAAAAATATTCATTATTCAATATCTTTGATTATGGATAAATTCCATTTTATTATTATTAGTGGTGACTTAGATTTTTAGAGGGGAAACTGGGTGGGCTATCCCATCTTCTTCCCAGGGTGTCCAAACCTCGATAATAACTTAAAGAAGTCATTTTCCCATCATCCTTTTATCAAATATTTGATTAGTCATTATCATAAATGTATTTTCTATAGTATTCATCTTGAGGATGTTCTAGATCAATTTCAATTCACTCTAACCCCTCAGTCTAGTTTAGATTCTCGAGATTTATTAATGTTGCACTTGAAAATAACCTTCTGGATTTCTTGGGTCACAATTTCTGGAATAAATTTATTCCTACCAAAACAAATTTCCACCTATGGAGGATTTAGAACCAAGAAATTTACATGGATGAAAAAATTTAATGCCTTTTCATCCCTCACCTAAAAATGTATTTTTGTGTGTGAATGGAATAATGGAATCCGTATTTCACTAATTTACAGAAGAAAACTAATCGAGGTACATATGGTTTTTTGTATGGGATATTTTAAGGCCTGATCAAAGGTTTGTTTTGATTAATTTGTTTATACTGTTCTAACTGAAATATCATGGGGTTGTGAGTACTGATACTCTTAGGAGGATGATTCTCCTCACTATTGGCTGATAAGTTCTTTGGGAATCAAGTAATTGTTCATGTAATAAGAATACAAAGATTCATATTTTTTTATATAAATATTTATTATATATATATATAGTTATTATCTATGTATGAAAGAATATTAGGGTTAAAAAACTTATGCATGGTCTGACTACATGCCTCTTTCTTTGGTTAAATGCTTCATGGTCAGCAGTCATGTCACATGGGTGTAATCGAATCTGTTGGTTAATGGTTTTAAATGAAAAACCAAAGGATCCTATATTAAAGGTTTAATGTAAGTTAGGGGAGTTATTTAGGACTGTCAAGGCACTGTAATTTTTGAGATATCATAATTTTATGGAAAAGGATTCTCTTTGAGAGTAAAAACTCATGTGATTACCACCAAGGTTTCTCTATATAGGACAAAAAATGTCTGTATCACCTCATTTGAATCAGACTCATCCATGGTGATAAATGATATTGTGGATAAATCTTGGAAACCCTTGGAATATTTCCTATTCATTTAGAACATGTAGAAGCATGCTTTATCCCTATGTGGAAATAATTCACACTTGAAATAAGGTTATTATGGAAGATGGCATTCTTACTTCTAATGGAAAAAAGGTTTAGGGAATGAATAATTTTTACAACTCACAATCAATTTATTTTTACTATTGGACACTATATGATGTAATTACATTAGTTTACATAACCTAAACCCCCTTAACTTTGTTTCTCTTATTATTTCCTTACCCCCCTTTGAATATATTTTTTAATTTTCATCCAACCAAATGATTATATTATCTAACAAGCATTCATTATGAGTAGTGCATGTTAGCTTGGAAAAATTTGTAGTGGATGATCAAATTACATTATTAAATTAAAGAATCGTATATGAAGGTATTGAATATCTTCCTATTGGGGGGGGGGGTGGCATAATTTCTCTAAAGAAAAATCACTCTTCTTGCATGTTTCTCTGTTTGTCTTAATGGAAGAAGGTGTTGTAACAACGTTAGAGGTAACAAAGTTCTCTCAAATTATACATAGATTTTAGTGGACTCTGTAAAACATGTGAAGGATATAGTCTATTTCTATTTCCCAGTGATCTCTCTCAATATTACTCTTTCTAGGTATAGATTATTGGGAATAACATGTACCTATTTATTTTTTTATTGATTTTATTTTTAATCAATGATAATATATAGGGAATTTAATTAGGTTTATTCCTCTATGTGGGACATTATATGAACCAAAAAATACATCAACATTAAGGTTTTTATAGATTACAACTGCCACACACCAAAAAAAATTTCTTTTATACATAATTAAATTCATCAGCCTTCATTTTCCACCACCAAATCCAAAAAAACAATTCCCATTTGTGCGCCTAAAAACAAATCCACAACTCTCTCCCTTTAGTTAAATATAAAAATTTCAAATATAACCATGCAACGAAATTATAGAGATATGACCCATCTACTAATTCATTGATACATAAATCTATAGTTCATTAGATATATGATATGTATAAGATTCATATATAAATTGTGAGACTAGGAAAACTCTATAAATACCTAGTGTGAGATTACATAATAGTGAAAAGATGTTACGGAAACTATCATCCAAATTGATAGATTATGCAAAATCTGGGTTCCCATGAACTATCATTTAAAATACATGCAAGTAATGAGTGACACGAATGGGATCAAGTGACTACATTCAATAATAATATTTATATTACCCTAATCTTGGTGAAATTATTGATATTATGTTCCCAAAGTAATGGATTTGGGATAATGTATATGTTCAAATAGAAGGAAGTTTTATTCCTAACTACCTAAGAGTAATTTTTGATATGTTTATGTGGGTTGAATAGATACACTGATAGGGTGGGATCGTCATATCTTCTTTTTATAATTTCATTTATTACTTTGAAATTAAACCCTATGACTTGTTAGGATTATATTATCATATATTAATAAATACATTTATCCATGGATGACATATATAAAAAGTAATGAAGATAAAATCACATAATGTTTTTTAGAAGTTTTATCCTCAATGTGAGAGCCCACTCTTTACTATAGGTAGTTGTTATCCCAGTCCACATATTTTCCATTAGAATCTATAGATCAATTATTTGTGGTTAGGTTAGTTATTATCCTATAATCCATGATTACTAGTTACTAAACTACTTCCCATTGATTTTAAGATATCCATTTATTTATAATGATAAAAATACTACTCATGAAGGACTTTTGACAGATACATACACTACACGAAACAGAGTGTTTAGTGGAAGTTTACAAAACCATATTTTTTTTAATAATTGGGTAGAGATTTTTTATAAACCACAAATAAATAGTTATTATTTTACAAACGCGAAACCTTCCCCCTCCCCCAACACCCCAAACCCCTACTCACTGCCACACATACTCCCCGAAGACCTAGCCTCGTCACCGCCCTTCGCTGCCCATCGCCGCCACTCGCCATAACTCACCGTTCCTCACCTCAATAAATCTTGCCTAAACACACCTCACCTCACTGTTCCTCTCTGGACCTCACTAGTTATATGATCCCTTATGGACCTCCCATCACTACTCCTCCACCAGGCCTCACATCACCATTCTTCTCCAGCCTAAATCTTGTGTTCATTGAGATAATTGTGTCTGATGTGTTTTATATCATTTATGCCTATTTTTTAAAGTAAATATATAATTATAATTATTTATAGGTATTTATTAATGTTATGTGATAAGATGAAAATTTATAGAGTTGATAGAAACTCAGATGTAGCATGGATTAGATTGGATGTGGTCTGTTGGAGTATGGTTTAGGTTCTAATTTAAATATTGAGGTTGGTGGTCCCTATAATTCATTTAAATTTTCTTTTTTCATGACATACCACTACAAGAATATTTTATAGACTTTGGTATAATTTTTATGGGAATATTGTTGTTGAGTAAAGGAGGTATGATGTTTTTGGGTATCCTGTACATGAGACAGGTTCACTTGATTCCCTGGGTGAATTGGGATCACCAGACAACTATTTCACGAAAATGAGATAGTGTTGACATAGTTGGGGGGAGGTCATTGGATTTTGGTTTATTATAAGGTGATAAAATTTTTTTTTATGATTAGTTTCAGGGGAAAGAAATGTAGGTTAGAGAGTATTATGCGTAGTGATGACAAGTTGGATGATCAGACCTTACAACCATGGTGAGTGAGACCATATTGATGGTGGTTTGGGACATACTAAGCATTCTAAGTGGGATGGTTCTTTCAGGACAAAACAATGTCTAATGGAGTGGGTTTCCTAAAAGTAATTGACTAATGGATATACATTAGATGATTAGATGTGGATCCAATGACTGGGTTGTGGGTCTTGATTAGGAATTTGTATTTGGATTCATTGGTGTTTATAGTGACATGGATTGGGATGGTCCATGGGTAACAAGACTAGGAGTACGGTGTAGATTCAATTATGTTGGAATTGAAATTGATATCTTATTTAGGATATTAATTTATGATGAATAATAACTAAATATATAAGTGTGTGATCTTGTACCAAAGATCATAATCCAGGATGGTTCTGAAAGTCCAAATGGATTCCCCAAAGGGTTCTTCATAACTTGTTATGATGAGGGGATATCTCTCCACTGCATAGTTCCCTAGGATCATCTGGTGAACTATTTGACTGAAATGGTCCTTCCCTATGATTCATGTTGTTGATCTTACCTCACTAATGTTTTTTTGATAGTGTAGTGTGTGGGATGTGACCTCTCATAAGTTTCATGGGATGTGACATTATTTATGGAACTATGACTATTCCATATTTTCTCAAGTATAGGGTTATATTTTAATAAAATATGATTGTTCCCTATCACACCATGTAGTTGATCATGTACCTACCTCAGAGATAGGTAGTCTGATAAGTTAACCTTTATTTAGTATTATTTATTTAAGGACCTCTAATGAGAGGGTTGTGCCATGTTACATTGTGAGATGAGAAAGATGAACCCATTCATTGTTGATAATGTAGTGGGATGAGATATGAATATATAACCATTCCTAGTTCAATTAGGAAATTGTATAAGGTTTTTATTCCACCCTAATAGGAGTTATTAGGTATAGGGTATGAATTGGTTTGATGGAATAGAGAAGTAAATGAGCAGGATTAGGGAGTGTATTTGAAGCAAGTTTGATCGGGTTTGGGGATTATTTATAAATATATGGTGAATTGATGTACAAGGAGTCACAATGTCCTAGTTTTCACATTAAATATAATGATCCTGTGTGGAATGTTTATTTTTTTCCACATGCATACATGAATATTATGGAATATAGCTGGGGCACCTAGTAAGGCCCTATGGATATGTATTTTTCACACCATTCACAAAAACCCCTATGTGTATGCATACCTTATATTCAGACTTCAGTTAATCACATCACATGTAGTGGATAGGTATTTTAATTATTGTTGTATATTTTAGATAGGGTGTGTCGAGGCCAGAAGATATATGTAGGTCTAGATTTATGGTGTTTTATTTTATGGTTTATTTTATATTTTCCATTATCCCCTGGGTGATTAGTGTTTGTTTGACAATATGAATTATTCATGAAATTTATTATTTGATCTTGTTTATTTTATTGTTTACATTGATATGTGGTAGATGTCTTGGTTATTTTTCCATTACAGTATACTCTAATAAGATGCATTTTCCACTATAGAATATGGATTAGTACATTGCAATAAGTTTTCCACCACTTTCATATGTGTTGGAATGCTTGAGGTATGTTTAACCACATCTCATATGATGATTCTAGAACGGGGAATGACAATGTGACATCATAACATTTAGTTCATTTTATAAATTTGGTAGATGGAATAGGGGAATCTACGGACTTAATCAAATCCTATGATTGACCATATATAGGCGAGTCCTGGAAACCTTTTCGGTTGTAATTCCTGGTTACCATGTGTGTGGGATTATTGTTATTTCATTTTTCTTCTATGATTTAGTTTTTTATGGAATATAATGTTCTTACAGAAGTTATTATTTTAAATTTTCATCTCTACTGTCACTAAAATGAGTCCCA
This sequence comes from Viscum album, assembly GCA_963277665.1. Taxonomy (NCBI): domain Eukaryota; kingdom Viridiplantae; phylum Streptophyta; class Magnoliopsida; order Santalales; family Viscaceae; genus Viscum; species Viscum album. Next base: position 434,869,953 of record OY728158.1, on the reverse strand, counting down.
TGTGCATACACCATATAATTTATATATTAATTTTATGACATATACATGAATGAATTTAATGGGATTTTTAAAATGTGATTCAGTTGTTTAAAGTTTCAAAAAAATATATAGAGTTAAAAAGTCTTTAACCTCAATGAATTTAGGTTACATGATTGATCCCTTTATAAATATAATTATTTATAAATATAGTGATTGAACTTGCAGAGTCATGGAAATTAATTCTTTATCCATTCTTGTGTATTTATATAGGAAAAACTTATTTAACACATTCTTATTCTTTTCAACATGAATATATGAATATCATTTCCTATTTATTAATAGTTATGTGTTTAATGTTTTTTAAATATTTTGTTTGCACATTATGATATATGTGGATAAAAGCTGGATCACATTACCAATGAACACACCTCCATATTCTATGGGTTTGGAGGGTTTTCTATTTTTTACATTTTCCAATCGATCCGTTGAAGAGAGAATAAGAATTACATGTACAATATGAAAATATAGAAGATGGTTGAAGATAGATGAAGTTTATGAACACTTGATAATGAAGCAATTCCCTGCTAAATATTTATGTAGGATTTGGAATTGAGAATCGAACATTGCAGAAAGGATGATCATTGATATCAATCCATAAAATGAGGTCCCAACTTCGTCGACGGTGGACAATGAAATGAAAAACCCAATAAATGACTCATTCGGCATTGGAAGACACCAGCAAAAAAATAAAAACATATCAGAACAACCAACTGAAGGTGATAAAAGTAACAACATGACACATGATGCTTTTTAGATTGTAGGATAACCGAATCAAGATTGTAACACATCATTAAACCATTCTCTTGATTCTTGGGAGACTAATTTAAGTGTAACTCCCCGACCCTAGTGACCCAAAATCGGTGCAATATTACATAATATTGGCCTGATAACAAAAGATAATGTCTTGAATGACCGATTAGTTTAGTAGCCTTTGAAACACTAGATACATTCATAAGTCTTACATTATATCATTCAGTGAAAAACTACAACAAAATAGTCTCCATTGTCCACACTAATATCCCCTCAGACTATCCTTGTAGTTTAGTCATAAAATAATTCCTGACATCCTGGAAAAAAAACATAGAAAGGGGTGATCTCAGATGCTCAGTAAGGATAACAATATAGCGGAAACTTTCATAAATAAGCATAAACATTAAAGGCAATGTATAACTAAAACAATGGCCTTTTAAACTTAAACTTCAGCAAAATATGGAAAAAATAAAATGAAATAATTCCATTTACTTATTCAATGGATATTCTAAAAGCTGAATAATCACATGCAATATCGATAACCACTTTCATAATGATGGAATGAATAATGCCATGATATCATAACCACATAGTCAAGGCCTTGTGCCAAGACTACAAATAATTTTTTATCAAGGCCTTATGCCGGGACACTAGTTTGTCTCATGAGACCTACTGATTCATCAAGGAGCTATAGCGGGCTCCACTCGTCACTTACTAAGTCCAATGCATTCCTCATATGAACAAGTTTAAACATAACATAAACATTCGTATTAAAACTCGCATAAGAAATGTCAATACATTCTCCATAAACCATGAATGGTATAAAAATAACACATCCATAGTCAAACATATCGCAAAACCTTCAATAAAATATCGAAGTTTTGTATCATAATAAATCAACTTCAAATAAGCTTAAAATCCATCAAAGGATGTTGACATAGATGAAATAAAATCTATTTGAGAGAAATATCACTTTTTTGAAATCATGTAAAAGTCACATAATTATAAAAGAAAACATTTAGTTTGAAAATATTCTTATAAGATTGTAAGGGATGCTTCGACTATTTTATAATGGCGGAAAATAGCCACACCCTCCGTATAAGTTAAAAAAGGCATTCTTACCTTAATTTTGTCGAAAAGGTTAAAAGGACCTTGTTTGGAAAATGAAGAAAAGATTCATTTATAAATATCTTATAAAAGTAAAAAAAGGGTATAAATGACTTTAACCCATAGTCTATAATATACAAAGAATTTTTTGAAATACATTTTTAAGAAACATGGATGTGGATGATAAAGAGATCCCAGTATATAATTACGTATAAACAACCTCGGATAATGAAGAGATTGTAGAATTAACCCTTAACATGTAATTTTCCTTGGTCAAGGGTAGGTTAACCTCCTGTATAATAGTTTAATAATTGTTATTAAATTATACAAGAATCATATACATAAATATGATATCATATATGATCTTTTAACATTGTTTTGTTAATAATATCTTTGTATTATCGTCGTTTCGAGTGTTAACAGATTTGTTTTCCTTTATATTATTTGTTCTGTGAGTTATGGATGGAATGTTTCTTATTCATATCCAAAATGATATCAAGTCTTTAAAAATTATTTTTAATCATCTAATGAAAATTAGTCTTGAATGGATACGATGGGTAATGAATCTCATCGCAATCAGGGAGACGGTAATCCGTACGTACGCACGAGTGACAATATCATTCTTTTGATATTAAAATAATATATAATTGGATGGTATATAATATATATAGAATCATTATCATTTTATATTTATTATTTACATGAATTACACATCATTATTATACCCATCCAAATAATAATGTATTGAATAACAATTACACCACGACGTGGACACGATAAGCTGTACGTACGCACGTATGGTGAAATTTCATTTAATGGATGGATAGAATAATGAATTTGGATATAAAAAATTTATAGTAACCTCATAGTATATATAATATACAAGAGTTATTATTTTATAATAGAAATAACAATGAAGTAAGAAGTGGAAGAAGAAAGGAATTTGAAAGAGGGTGGTGAAAACCTTACCTTTTCTTCGTGTTCTTCCTTTTTATTTGGTCAAAAGGGCTTCTTAGGTTGGCTTTCTGATCAAAATAAGGCATCTAGGTTTATGTGAGGGAAGTTTAGAGAATAATAGGGAAGGTTTTGGCCGAGATAAAAGGCTTTGAAGGTATGAATTTGAGAGAAGGGGGAGTGCCCTTTTATAAGAGGGGTGATGAGAACCTTATGAAAAACATAAAATATTATTTTATAATAAATTCATATTCAGTTTATAATGGCTCAAAAGTGACTTATTTAGAGGATAATGTGGGGATGGGTCAAAATCCTTTCAACCAATATATTTTAGACAGGTTTGGGTCACTAAATTAACCTTTTCATTTATATTTAACTCTTATTTAAAGAGTTTGACATTTACCATGTCTCTATTCATTTTTTTATTATATGGTTAATAAATATACTATATACAAAAAATAGAACCCCAAGTGGTTCATTAATGATAAACCTATTATTATATAATTCCTTTGGCCGCACCTTAGATTTTTAGGAATATAATATCAATTGATAATATAATATTTGTTTTAAAAACTATTTTATGTCAATTTGGACACTATTTGGTATTTTGTTTTTACTAAATTTCTAAAATCATTATTACTTCTAACCTAATTCATTTAATCAAACCTAACATGTCTGGTTAACCTATAAAATTACTGTAATTCATTAAAAGTCTCAAATTATATTTTATTTGGGTATTTATAATATCAATTATTTTATTATTTCACTAATAAGGTAATTAATGTATCACCATTGTGTCATAAATAAATCAATTTATTTAATGTCTAAAAATTATAAATAAAATACCATTATGTAGGAAATATTTTTATATTTCTAATTAATATTTATAATAGAATTTATCTTATGTATAACCCTATATAAAAAATGTTTTATTTATTAAAATTTTATTTTAACTCTTTTAACTCTTCTTTGAATTAATTAAAAATAAATGTCCTAATATAATCCAAGTGGACCAAATAGGTTCATATTTTATTACTATGTTTGTTTTTGGTATAATTATACTTAGCCAATAGAATTAGGACATGTGTTAGGGTAATAATAATATTAGTATTACCCTTAATTACCCTATTTACTTTTAACTGTGGTAAATAAAATTAAAAAGTTACTATTCACCAAATATATTTTTATCTTATTGAACCACATTTTAATCCTTGATATTAACCATGTCTCTCGGATTTTCTAAATTCCACTCCCAAAAGCGGTAAAATTAAGTTTTATGTGATTTTGGAAATTCTCCTAAGAGATGGGTAAAAGACGGTGAAAAGTCCAATAAAATTTTTATATATCTAAAATTATTATAAACTGAATCCAATTAATTACATTGAAATTATATAGGTATTATGTATCTATTTTGACCTAAAATAAATTTAATTAAAATAAATAAATATTTAAATAAAAATTCGGTTCTAAACTATAACTTAATGTTGTTCACTATTCATCAAATATTGAAAGTTTTCAGAAAAATACCAAAAATTCACCATAATCTAATTTTGATATTCCAAATCCAAAAATGAAGTCCATTTTGAAAGATAAAATTTATAAAATATCAAAAAGTGGGTATTACTATTCATAACGACTAGTTTGATTGGTTGTGGTGTGTGTTATAACTTGAAGTTGCGTACACCACAGGCTACTGTATTATTCAAAGAGAAGTGTACCATGGAAGCTTAAGGTGTTACATTCTCCCCTCCTTCAAATAATTTCGTCGTCGAAATTTCTAGAATATTACTACATAAAAAGACTCAAATGGTTCTTCATCATAAGTTCCTTGGGTTCCCACGTTACCTTTTCCATCTTATAGTTTCTCCATATAACTTTTACTAGACAAGTCGTCCGGTTTCTCAACACTTTTTATCTGGTATTAAGAATCCTGATGAGATCTTCTCGATAAGATAGATCGGGTTCCAGTTCTACTTCCACATAGGTGAGTACATGCATTGGGGCAGGCATGTATTTTCTCAACAGTGATACGTGGAAGACATCGTGAACTTTGGAGAGACTTGGCGGCATTGCCAAACGGTAAGCTACAACCCAAATTCGTTATATAATTTCGAAAGGTCCGATGTACCTAGGACATAATTTTCCTTTCTTACCGAAATGTATAACACACTTCCATGGAGATACCTTCAAGAAACATGATCTCCAACATGAAATTCCAAATCCTTCCTTCAGTTATTAGCATATCTCTTCTAACTACTTTGAGCTTCTTTGATGTGGTTTTAGATTACCTTCACCTTTTCAATAATTTCTTCCACCAATTCTGGGCCTACGAGTTTTCTGTCACCAACATCATCCCAACAGGATGGTGTACGACATACCTTTACGTATAACACTTCATATGGTGCCCTATGAATACTAGAATGGAAGCTATTCTTATAGGAAAATTCTACCAAAGGTAAATATTGATCCCACATACCCTGATAGTCAAGTGAGAAAGATCTCAACATGTCTTATATGGTTTGAATAGTCCGTTCTAATTTTCCATCAGTTTGGGGGTGGTAAGCAGTGCTCAAATGAAGTTTAGTATGCAAGGGTTTCTGAAGTCTTTTCCAGAATCTTGAAGTAAAATGAGGATCACGATCAGAAACAATTGATAGGGGTACTCCATGAAGGATCAAAACTTCATTAATATATAGTCTTTCTAGACGTTCAAGTGGTAGATATTCTCTTATATCATGAAAATGTTCTGACTTGGTAAGACGATAAATAATGAACCATATTTCATCGTTCCTTCTTGGATTATTTGGTAGTCCCATGAGAAAATACATCGTAATATTATCCCATTTCCACTCAGGTATGGGAAGAGGTTTCATGACTCTCCTGTATATTGCCTTCCAGCTTTCACTTGTTGACAAACCATACATCTTGACACAAAATCAGCAATATCCCTCTTTAAGTTGTCCCACCAAAAAATTTCCTTCAAATCTTTATACATTTTGGTTCTCCTAGGGTTTATAGAGAAATTAGAACTATGAACATTGTCCAAAAATTCCCTTTTAGATCAGGTATATCGGGATCACAAAGTCTCTTCCCAAATTTCAAAATTCCATCTTCATACACAAAGTCACTCAATATCCCATCATTCATAGCTTTAATCTTCATTTTAAACTATTCATCATTGGTCTGAGAACTCTTTATCCTTTTTAGTAAATATGGTTTGGAAACCATTTAAAAAATTATTGATGTTTCACCTTCTATGGCGATTCCCATATCCATATTTACTAGATCCATGAAAATAGGATCCCTCTAAACTCTCATCTTGTTCAAAACTCCATGATATTTTCTACTCAAAGAATATTCAACCTTATTTACGTTCCCCAAGTGGTAGTGTATCATGAAATCATAATCCTTGAGTAGTTCATTCTATCTCCTTTCCCTCATGTTGAGTTACTTCTGTGAGAAAATATACTTCAAACTCTTGTGATCAGTATAAATATCACATTTCTCACCATATAGATAGTGTCTCCAAATCATCAAATTAAAGAATACAGTTTCTAACTCAAGATCATGAGTAGGATAGTTTTGGTTAGGAATTTTCAGTTGTCGTGATGCATATGCAATAACCCTATCATTATGCATAAGGACACAACCAATTCCTTTCTTCAATGCATCACTATAAATAAAAAACCAATCATTCCCCGATGGTAGAGTCAATATAGGAGCACTGACTAATCTTTTCTTCAGTTCTTTGAATCATTCTTCACACTCTTTTGTCCAAACAAATTTAACCCCTTTATGTGTGATATTTGTTAATGGGTTAGCCAACTGGGAAAAATTCTGGACGAAACATCGATAATAACCTGCTAAACCAATGAAACAACGTACCTTTGTTATACTTGTCGGTTCTGTCCATTATTGGATTGCTCTTGTCTTAGAAGGATCAACAGGGATTCCATCCTTAGAGACAATATGTCCAAGAAAAGAAATCTCTTGAAGCCAGAATTCACACTTTCTATACTTCCCATAAAATTCAAGTCTTCTCAGAGTCTTCAATATAATGCGTAAGTGATTTTCATGATCTTTGTAGAATTTGGAGTATACCAAGATATCATAAATATATACAACTAAAAATTCATCAAGATATTCCTTGAAAACTCTATTCATTAGATCCATGAAAACAAAGGGTGAATTAGTCAGCCCAAAAGGCATTACTGTAAATTTGTAATTCCCGTACCCGATTCGAAATGCTGTCTTCAGAATGTCTTCCATCTTTACACACAACTGATGGTATCTATATCGGAGTTCAATCTTTGAAATGTATTGAGCTTCATGAAGTTGGTCAAATAAATAATCAATGCGACGTAGGGGATACTTGTTCTTTATTGTTATAACATTGATCTCCCTGTAGTCAATACAAAACCTCATAGATCCACCGTTCTTCTTAAAAAAAAGGAAAGGGGCTCCCTAGGGAGAAACCCTAGGGAGAATAAATCCCTTATTACTCAATTACTCTAGTTGTCTCTTTAGTTCCACTAATTCAACAGTGGCCATTATATAAGGGGTCTTCGATATGGGCCATGATCCAGGAATTAAATCAATGGAAAACTCAATTTCTCGTTCTAGAGGATGTCCAGGTAAATATTATGGAAACACATCAACATATTCTCTCACAATAGATACATCCTCTATTTAAACATTACTTTCCTCACCCACAGTCAATTCATTCTCTTCCTCCACAATAATTGAATTTAGTTGAGCAACTGGGGTTAGATCTAGATAAGAATTAGGTGGTGACGATTCTGTTCTAAAGATAAGGTGTTCCTTATCATCATCATCAAAAATAGTAACATCCTTCCTCTTACAATAAATCTTCACATGATGGTCTGAAAGCCAATCCATACCGAGGATTATATCAAACCCAATCATAGGTATGACGATGAAATGAGTAGATAAAGAAAATTTATATGCTCTAATGGGAACAGATTCACAAAACATTGTTGCGATGATACTTCCCTTAGGAGTTTTAACTGATAACTACCTTCTTAAATAAAATTGGAAATATCTAATTTTCTTAGAAAACTGGGAAGATATGAAACAATGCGATAATCCAGAATCAAATAAAGCATTGGCTAAACTTGAGGAAACCATTAAATTACTTTCCACCACATCTTTCATAGCGTCTACCTCTGTAGTAGTGATATCATAAGATTTTCCTTGACCCCTTGGCCTTTTCTGAGGTATATTTCCTAACACTTAGGAAATTCATTTTCATGATGTTCCATCTCCTTGCAAACGTAGCATTGGACATTAGTAGATTCTTTCTTCCCCTTGCAATCATGAGCTTGGTGGCCTTTTTCTCCACACTTGTAACAGACTCCCATTCCCTTCAAGAATGTACTAGGGTGTTTCATCCCACATTTACTACAGGATGGATATTCAACTTTTCCCTTCATTCCCTTATTTCCATTCCCAGAGTGATTAGAAAATCTCTTCTTCTCTTTCTTTTCTTTAAATACACAAGACTTAGAGAATTCTTTTTCGGTCTTGATAGCACATGAGACAATATCTTTGTACGACGAGAAGGATTATGAGACTAATGCTAAATAGAGAAATGGGTTTGACCCATCAAAGAAATGATCATTATTACTTATTGGGTTACTTATACAATCTGCACTATTCCTATCTAACATTGTAAAGTTAGACTCATACTTTGCAACATTCTCGTCCTCCTTTTGACTCAAACTTAGAAATTTTCTTTCCATATCTGCTCGATCATCATGATGAAATTTTTTTTATAAGAAAATATCTTTAAACTCCCTCCATTACATATTTGATACCTCATCTTCTTCTTTCGTGTTTTGAATCAATTACCACCATTGATCAACATCTCCAGTGAGGCGGTAAATTTCCATGACATCTTTTTCTCTTTCACTACTCTGCAAGGCGTGGAATATTTTCTCTAGGGAATTTATCCATTGATCAGCTACTAGTGGATTTGTACCCCCATTGAATGTTGGAGTTTTTTGCCTCATGAAGCGATCTAACACTAATCCTCCATGCTACGGATCAGGGTGATACATACGAGTAAGGTTATTATTCATAACCTGAGTGAGTTGTCCCAGTATGGTGATAAGCTGATCAGAACAAGTTGCATCAGCAGCTCCACTATAATTATCGTGAGTAGGAGTTAAATCCATACATGGAGTGTGTGCATTGATACAGTTTCCATTCTTCCCACTAGGCGCCATTTCTAAACAATATCATAAACTATATTAGTTTATGAATCGAAATATATAATTCCAAACATGTAAAACACTTAACATAAATTGATCTATTTGTGGATATAATCCATAATCTTAAAAATGTTTTCTTTAAGGAAGTATATACTCATAAACCCTTCATAATGGTTTTTAAAGAAAATTATAATTATCTTAAGCATATCCCCTAGGAGTTTCGTAACCAAGAGTGTAGTAAGACCCGTTTTCGTGCACCAGTTCCCGTTCGAGTATAGCTCAAAGCGGTGTTTTCGGGTTTTAACCCTAGGTACATCTGTGCCAGAGATGCCTTTACCTACTTATATCCAGAAAGGGATGAATTGCTCAGAAAACTCACAAAATATCTACAATACCAAAATTCTAGGAAGTTCTTCTATTCTAATACTCAAAGTCCATCTTAGGTCTATGTTCTCTAATCAGAGTCTATCTAAATCTAGATTCCAAGGTTTGTACTAAACATCCTCTTATACCAACTGTAACGCCCCAACCCCAGTGACCCAGATTCAGTGCATTATTACATAATATTGGTATGATCACAAAAGATCAAGTCATGAAAGACCCACTAGTTTAGTAGCCTTGGAAACACTAGATAAATTCATAAGTCTTACATTACATCATACAGTAAAAAACTACAACAACATAGTCTCTATAGTCCACACTAATATACCATCATAATATCCATGTAGGTCAGTCATAAATTACTTTTTTACATACTGGGAAAAATAAAACATAGAAAGGGGTGAGCTTAGATGCTCAGTAAGGATAACAATATAGCGGAAACTTTCATAAATAAGCATAAACATTTAAGGAAATGTATAACAAAAACAAAATCCTTTTAAACATGAACATCAGCATAATATGGAAAAATTAAAATGAAATAATTCCATTTACTTATTCACATGGATATTCTACTAGTTTAATAATCACATGAAATATCAATAACCACATTCATAATGATGGAATGCATAATTCCAGACTATCATAACAATATAGTCAAGGCCTTGTGCCAAGACTAGAAATACGTTTTGGCCAAGTCCTTGTTCCAAGACACTAGTTTGTCTCATGATACCTACTGATGCATCGAGGATCTATAGAGGGCCCCACCCGTCACTTACTAAGTCCAATGCATTCCTCATATGAACATGTTTAAACATAACATAAACATTCGTATTAAAACTAGAATACGAAATGTCAATACTTTCTCCATAAACCATGAATGGTATAAAAATAACACATCCATAGTCCCACAACCCTCCTCTTGGTCTCCATTCAGTTGTCTTCCAGCGGCCCGTGCCTAATGGTGTGTGTGATACTGCAATGGCCCCTTAGAGAGTTGTTTGTAGGGGTTCTTCGTCGACGGGCTCTCATCTGGATGAACACGGCCCGATTGGCCTTTCTTTGGTCTCCTACAAGCAGCAGGCTTCTCTGGATTTCTTGCTCTCCCAGCCTCCTCTAGGTCTTCTTTTGAATGACATTTGGCTCCGAGAGTTCCTCAGGGGTGGCCTGCTGTTTTGCAGTGTTCCCTCTCATGAAGCTGGCTTTCCTCGTCTCTCCCTTTCTGAGGGGTTCTTCCTCCCACTTCTGCATCAACCTTCCTCAGCTGGTCTGTTGCAGTCCTTGGATCCTCCTCCCGGTGCGGAGCTTAGTGTTCCTGGTTTTCCCCTCCCAATAGTTCAGCCTTCTCCCTTACATGGCAAGAGCAGCAGAACCGTGGGCTCCATCCCCTCTCAGAAAGCTCTCTCTTCCCCGCAGGTGCATTCTCCCCTGCTTCCTCCGTCTGGTATCTGCACAAGGTCCAAGGGTAAAAGTTCTTCTAAGTTACCTTCTTCTCCTTTGCGTGGGCTACGATCGCCTGGGGCCAGAGCCAGGCGGCATCTATTTCAATGACGTGTATCTTCATCTGGAACTCTCTTGGTCTTGGTGCCAGGGAAAAAACTGATTTCATTGTCATGGAGACGAGGAAAGCAAAGGCCTCCATTGTTGTGGTTTTGGAGCCCAAACAGGTTTCTTCCAGAATTGGGGAGTTCGCCCGCAAAATCAGGATGCATGGCTTTTTGCATGGAAACCACCCCAATTCCCACATCTAGATATTCTGGAAACAAGACATCTCGATTGATTTACTTGTTGCTGATAACCAATCCCTCACGACGAAAGTCAAGTCTGGAAATAACCTTTTTCTTGCCTCTTTTATCTATGGTAGCTGTGATGCCCACAAAAGGAGCTCCCTTTGGCAGGGGCTTCAATCCTTTGATCCAGGTACCTCCCCCTGGTTTGTTGGAGGCGATTTCAATATCATAGCCGATCCGAATGAGAAGAAGGGGAGAGGTCCCTTCCCTAGAAAGGCAAGCTTGGAGTTTGTACAATTCATGGCTGGAAAGGGACTATCCGACATGGGTTACTCTGGGGACCGCTTCACCTGGTGCAACAATCAAAGAGAAGGCCGTAGATCTTGGAGTCGGTTGGATAGATGCTTGGCCAATTTTGAGGCCATTTCTGACTACCCCAATGCTCAGGTAACTCACCTAACGCGAAGCGTTTCTGATCATTCTCCCCTGCTGCTCTCCTTGTCCTCAAGACAGGTGCCTAGCAACTCCTTCAGATTCACTCACCAATGGACCCGTTTCGAAGGTTATACTCAAGTGGTTACAAGTTCGTGGGGTGCTCCTGAACAGGGAAACTTGTGGATCAGGCTTCATAATAAACTGAGGTGCTTAAGGAAAGAGCTTCTGGCTTGGTTTAAGTAGGTACCTCCTGCTGACAAGGATATGGAAGAACTTATGTCAAATGTTGATAAGCTAGAAGCCAATCTGGAGCATGATTGGGACGATCACATGTTTGAGGACCTTGCTCGTAAGAAGGACAACCTTGTGGAAATTCTTCTTTCCCAAGAGCGGCTTGCCTGTGAGCAATCAAGGATACAATGGCTGCGTGAGGGGGATAAAAACACTGCCTATTTTCATGCTTGCATTAAGGAGAAGCATCGTCATCACAAACCTAACTTGATACTGGATGATGGATCGTATACTGATGACATGGATGTTGTTGGTGGGTTGGCTTTCTCCCATTTCAAGGCGTTACTGGCAGGCATTAACCCTTGCATGTCCGAGGGCTACCCTAGTGACAGGGCGACCATCCTGGACATTATCCCCTCCCATGTCTCCAGCCAGGATAATGAGCTCCTTGAAGCAATCCCAAATGAGAAGGAGATCCATGAGGCCATGATGAGCCTTAACCCTGAGAGTGCTCCGGGCTCAGATGGCTTCCTAGGATCCTTTTACAGGGAGTCCTAGTCTGTTGTCCAGCATGATGTTGTTCTTTCTATCCAGGACTTCTTTTGTGGAGGAAGCATTCCTTGGGTGTCCAGTGCTACAACGTTGGTCCTTATTCCTAAGATCAAAGATCCTTCTTCTTTGCACCACTATAGGCCTATCAGTATGTGTAACTTCTACTACAAAATCCTCTCCTGCCTCATTAATAAAAGAATATCTCCTTTCTTTCCCCAATGGATCTCCCTTGAGCAGCATGGTTTCGTGAGAGGTAGGTCTATCCAAGGGGCGATTTCTCTAGCCCAGGAGTTGATATTAGATGTTAACACCAAATCACACGGGACCAACTTAGCCATCAAACTCGACATGAATAAGACCTATGACAGAATTGAATAGAGTTTCATCATCAAGGTACTCTCCGGTATGGGCTTCTTGACCTGGGCCACTGACATCATCTTTAGATGTTTCAGTGCTTCATGGCTTGCTGTCTCCTTTATGGGAAAATCTTATGGTTTTTTCAAAGCCACTCGTGGTCTCAAGCAGGTGGACCCTCTATCCCCTACCATCTTCATCATTTCCCAGGATGTGCTTAGCCACTTTCTTAATAGGAGCAGAAACCTTGGGCAGATTCTTCCTTACCGGAGTCGTTCAATCTCCTCCAGCATGACTCATCTCATGTTTGCTGATGACACACTGGTTTTTCTGAATGGCAGTAGCAGGTCTTTCCGTAGCTTCAATGAGGTGATAAAAGAGTATTTCCATTGGAGTGGTCAACTCATCAACTGCACCAAGAGTAACTTTTTTATCTCCAATAGATGTGGATCAAGACGCGTGACCTCTATAGGATCCAATCTGGACATGCAAAGAGGTAACTTTCTTCTTGAATACCATGGTGCTCCCATTTCCCCCCAACGTCTTCATGTCCATGACTTCGACCACATCGTGCATAAGATCACGGGAAGAATCCTTAACTGGAAAAACAGATTCTTATCCTTTGGAGGCAGGATCACTCCCATTAACAGTGTGCTGTCATCCATTCCTATTCACGCGATGGCTTCCATCAGAGTTCCTAAGGGATTCATTACCTCCATTGACAAAATTCTTGCAGGTTTTCTCTGGGATGCTCTCTCTGAAGGAAAACGACATTGGGTCTCTTGGAAAAGAATGGCACAACCAGTCTGTAATGGAGGTATTTATGTCAGAAACCTGCACGGAACAATTCAGTGCATGCATGCCAAACTGGCCTGGGAGGCTCTTGAGGGTCGGTCCTTGTGGGGCGGGATGATGCATCATAGATGCAGTGATTTTCCTGTTACCAGGCATAGTCACAACTCCCCCCTTTGGTCTATGATTGCGGTCTTCCTTCCTTCCCTCCGATAACTGTCTCGCTGTATTATTGGTAATGGGGACCTCTCCTTTTGGCACCATAATTGGGATGGTTCTATCCTCGGTTTTCCTAGCTGTCCGGCCCCTCATATAACCTTCAGGGAGGCTAGAAGGTTCCCTTCCTTTATCAAGATAGTGCTGAACAATGAACAAATGGAAACCTATATGAATGTTGAGATGAACACGGGGCCTGATCAGTGTGTGTTTACTCCCTCCACTTCAGGGATCTTCTCTACAAATGATTTTCGTGCAAGTCTGGCTTCACATGCCAGATACGACCCGCGGCATGAGACCATGTGGTGTAAGAAAGTCCCCTCAAAGTTAAACTTTCTCTCCTGGCGTATCAGGAACGGTGTGGTGCCAACTGATGATAACATCAAAAAGCTGGGTATACCCTCTGTTTCCAGATGTCCATGTTGCCATGCTAAGGAGGAGAGTGTTTTCCATATTTTCTTTGAAGGGGCCTGGGCTCATGCAGTGTGGAGCTTCTTCGGTGACCTCACTGCCTTCAATGGCCAAGCTCACTCTGCGGATGATTTCATGGACTGCTGGTTCCAGGGAGCGCCTGAACAGAGTCTGGAGAGGAAAGCTCGTGCGCTGGTGTTAACCGCCGGGTTTTGGGGCATTTGGCATGCTCGAAACAGAGCCAGATATGAGGGAGCTTATTCGTATGGAAATTTTATTATCATCAAAACCCGCTTACTGTTGATGGATTTTCTCAGAATGGATGACTGGTTGCGACAACTCCCGATGCTCAGTCCTCTCCAGCCGAGACCTACAGGTGCCTTCGGTCCTCTCAATGCTAGAGCAGGTCATTGGGTCTGTTGGAAGCCGCCCTCTATGGGCCTCAAACTGAATACCGACGGATCTTCCAGACAGGGAATCTTGCGGGGAGGAGGTGTTGTTCGTGACTCCAGCGGCTCGGTCATCCTGCTGTTCACTGCTCAGTATGGAAATGGTCATTCTCTCCAAGCATAGGCTTCAGCCATGCTTTCTGGCCTTAGGCTGTGCTGTCAACATAATATCCTCATTGATGAAGTAGAAACAGACTGCATGGTCCTCTTTAAGGCTCTCTCTGGAACTGACAACATCCCCTGGTCTATAGCATATACTATCAGAAAATGCAAAGGCATCATGAGTAGAAATATCAAGGTGGTTCACACTTGGCGCGAGGGTAACAAAGTGGCTGATCATCTAGCCTCCATTGCATCCCAAAATTTAGTCTTTTTGGGCCCTGAGGGTAGGAATACTCTCAAGGCTGAGGTAGAGGAACTTGTGAGAGGGGATGCCCTCGGCTTGCACTTTTCAGACCTCATTGATTTGTTTTTCTTCTCGCTCTTCTGCTGGACTTTTGTTTCTTTTATTTCATAAATAAATACTATTGAGATGAGATAGTAAAACATATCCCAAAACATTCAATACAATATGGAAGTTTTGTATCATAATAAATCACCTTTAAATAAGATTAAAATCCATCAAAAGATATTGACATTGATGAAATCAAAACTATTTGAGAGAAATATCTCTTTTTTGAAATCATTTAAAAGTCACGTAATTATAAAAGGAAAAATTTAAATTGAAAATATTCTTATAAGATTTTAAGGGAATCTTTGATGATTTTATAATGTCAGAAAATAGCCACACCTGTCGTATAATTTGAAAAAAGACATTCTTACCCTAATTTTTTCGAAAATGTTAAAGTGATGTTGTTTGGAAAATGACGGAAAGATTCCATTATAAATATCTTATAAAATTTAAAAATGGTATAAATGACTTTAACCCATAGTCTATAAAATATTAATTATGTTTTGAAATACATTTTTAAGAAACATGGATGTGGATGATAAAGAGATCACAGTAGATAATTACATATAAACAACCTCGGATAATGAAGAGATTGTAGAATTAACCCTTACCTTGTAATTTTCATTGGTCGAGGGTAGGTTAACCTCTTGTATTATAGTTAAATCATTGTTATAAAATTATACAAGAATCATATACATAAATATGATATCACGTATGATCTTTTAGCATCGTTTTGTAAATAATATCTTAGTATTATCGTCATTTCAGGTGTTAACAGATTCATTTTCCTTTTAATTATGTGTTATGTGAGTTATGGATGGGATGTATGTTATTAATATCCAGAATTATATCAAGTCTTTAAACATTATTTTTGATCATCAATTGAAAATTAGTCTTGAATGGATACGATGGGGAATGAATCCCATCATGTTCGTGGAGACGGTAATCCATACCAACGCACGAGTGACAATATCATTATTTTGATATTAAAATAATATATAATTGGATAGTATATCATATATAAAGAATAATTATCATTTTATATTTATTATTTACATGAATTACACGTCATTATTATACCTATCCAAATAATAATGTATTGAATAACAATTACACCATGACGCAGAGACGGTAGGCTGTACGTACACACGTATGGGGACATGTCATTCAAAAGGTGGATAGAATAATGAATTTCGTTATAAAATATTTACAATAACATCAAATTATATAGAATATACAGTAGTTATTATTTTATAATGTAGATAAAAAATAAAGAATAAGTGGAAGAAGAAAGGAACTTGAATGAGGGTGATGAAAACATTATCTCTTCTTCAGGTTCTTCCTTTCGATTTGATCAAAAGGGATCCATAGGTTGGATTTATGATAAAAATAAGGCATATAGTTTGAAGTGATGAAACTTGAGAGAATAATTGGGTAGGGGTTGGCCGAGCCAAAAGGCTTTGATGTTATGAATTTGAGATAAAGGGGAGTTCCCTTTTATAAGAGGGGTGAGGGGCACCTTAGAAAAAACATAAAATATTATTTTATAATAAATTCGTATTCGGTTTATAAATGGCCCCAAAGTGACTTATTTCGTGGATAAGGTGGTTATGGGTTGAAATAACTTCAACCAATATATTTTAGACCAGTTTGGGTCACTAAATTAAACTTATCATTTATATTGAACTCTTAGTTAAATAGTTTGATATTTACCATGTCTCTTTGTATTTTTATATTATATGGTTAATGAACATACTATATACATCCAATAGAACCCCAGGTGGTTCATTAATGATACACCTATCATTATATAAGTCCTTTTTCTGAACCCTATATGTTTAGGAATAGAATATTAATTAATAATATAATATTTATTTTAAAAATTCTTTTATGTCAATTTTGACACTATTTGGTTTTTTGTTTTTTCTAAATTCATAATAGCATTATTAATTCGAAAATAATTAATTTAATCAACCCTAAAATGTCATATTAAGCTATAAAATTCCTGGAATTCATTAAAATTGTCAAATTATATTTATTTGGGTATTTATAATATCAATTATTTTAATATTTTACTGATAAGGTAATTATTGCATCACCATTGTGTCATAAATAAATTTATTTATGTAAGGTCTAAAAATTATAAATAAAATAAAATTATGTAGAATTTTTTTTTATATTTATAATGAATATTTATAATTGAATTTATCTTATGTATAACCATATATTAAAAATGTATTACTTATTAAACTTTGATTTTAACTCTTATAACTCTTCTTTGAATTAATTAATATAAATGTCCTATTCTAATCCAAGTTGACCAAAGAGGTTCATATTTTTTTTCTTAAGGTTGATTTTGGTAGAATTATACTTAGACAATATAATTAGGACATGTTTTAGGGTAATAATAATATTAGATTTACACTTAATTACCCTTTTTACCATTAACCGTGGTAAATAAAAGTAAAAAGTTACTATTCACCAAAAATATTTTTATCTTATTGAACCAAATTTTACTCCTTGATATTAACCATGCCTCTCGAATTTTTGAAATTCCACTCACAGAAGTGGTAAAATTATGTTTTATGTAAATTTTCACATTCTCCTAGGAGATGGCTAAAAGGCGGTGAAAAGTTCAATAAAATTTTAATATATCTAATATTTTTATAAACTGACTCCAATGAATTACATTGAACCTATATAGGTATTATGTATCTATTTTGACCTAAAATAAATTTAAATAAAATAAATAACTATTTAAATAAAAATTCGGTTTTAAACTATAACTCAACATTTTTCACTATTCATCAAAAATTGAATGTTTTTATAAAAAATACAAAAAATTCACCCGAAGAAAATTTTGATATTTCAAATACAAAAATGAAGTCCATTTTGAAAGATAAAATTTATAAAATTTCAGAAAGTGGGTATTTCTATTCATAATGGCTAGTTTGATTGGTTGTGGTGTGTGTTAGAACTCGAAGTTGTGTACAACACACGCTACTGTATTATTAAAAGGGAAGCATACCGTGGAAGCTTGGGGTGTTACAGTAAGAGAAAACATCACTCAGAAGATAGATGCATTTCATGGCTTAGTTAATGATAGAAACCAATAGTTTTATAGTGGATGTTTGAAATATTCAAAACATTCCTTTCTGCTGAAGTTGTACAATATCAAATGACTATGTGGAATTACAAATAAGGTTATGTACATTATATAAGAATTATTGGGTGATGAATTTCCAAAATAAAATATCCCTGAGTATTTTTCTGATATGAAAAAATTAGTTAATGAGATAGGTCCAAATTATATAAAAAATCATGCATTTTCCAATGATTGTATGCTTTATTGGGGAGAGGATTCAAGTAGAAAGGATTTAAAAAATGTTATTCTTATAGATAGAAGTCCATGGGTGATGTTGGATGTCTGAATCAACATACTAAAATGAAGAAGAAGAAAATAAACACACCGCAAATTTTTTATGTTACTCTACTTTAAATCATTGATTTCAAATATTATTCATGTCATCGAAAAACGTCAAACACATAAAGTGGAATTCTTTAGATAATAATAATGATAGGTTAAGGGGACATCCAAGAGATTCGAAATTTTGGAAGACAATTGATTCATTACATCCAGATTAATCATCCAATCCTAGGAATGTTTGATAGGGATTGACTGCTGATGGAATCAACCAAATTATGAATTTGAGTACTAGTTATAGAATCCGGATAGTTATTTTGATCCCTTACAATCTGCCTCTATGGATGTGTATGAAACAAACACCTTTAATAATTTTGATGATTATTAATAGAAAAAAAATGCCTTGAAATGATATTGATGTATAATTATAGCCTTTAATTGAATAATTATAGGATTTATGGAGAAACGATGTTGAGACATATGCTGCATCTTCTAGAAAAATGTTCAAAATGCAAGATGCTCTAATGTGGACCCTTAGTGACTTCCTTGGACTTGGTAATTTAGCTGGTTAGAACACTTACATGGGTTTGGATTTTCCTCTTTGTATCATTGATTTTGAGCCCGAATGGCTACCACATAGTATAAAATGGTGCTTCTTGTGTCATTAATGATTCTTTAATGCATCTCATAGATTTCAACTGAAAAAGTCAAAATTCAATATTTTCATTGATTGTAGACCACCTAAAATGTTGTTAATAGTTTCTAAAATATTGGAACATCATGGAAATGTTGAAACAGAATTGGGGAAGGTGCATTATTTGTATGATAGTGGGAAATGAGTTCAAAGTGCATCGTCATGTGAAATTATAACTCAATAATAGTAGAAAAAAATTATATTCCTCAAACTTCCGTATTAGGAATTTAATTTGTGGAGACATTATGTTTATGTGATGCATATTGAGAAGAATGCTTGTGACAATTTGATCTTCACATGTTAATGAGCATGGAAAGTCAAAGGATCATCTCAATTATTAGAAAGACGTACAAGTAATGAACATAAAGAATGATCTCTGGACAAATGAGAATAGATATTATGCTCTAAAAATTTTTTAAATGAAAATTTGGGATAAAGATAAATTACATTGAATTTTAAAACATGTGAAGGTATCTGAGAGGTCATTAAGAAAAATCTCAAGTTTTTTTTAACATAAATCATCCTAGGTTACATGGATTTAAAATCCACAATTCACATTTTTTGTTACAAAATTTACATACATTGGCATTGCGTTCATTATTACCTAAAAGGTTACTGGGTTTTCATTACAATTCAACACATTTTTAATAAACTATGTGAGAAAACTCTATATCCATTTTATATTGAAAACCGTAATGAAAGATTTTATTGACACTTTATTGAATAGAGATGATATTTCCTCTGTAATTTTTTACTATAATGATTCATTTAACTATAATTTTGGTTGAGGAAGCTAAATTAGAAGGCCCCATACCTTATCTATAAATTTATCCAATTGAGATGTACTTTATTTATTTATTTTCCATTTCAGTAAACAATTATATGCACTTTATTAAATACTTAATTATGCGTTTTATTTTATTTCACATATATCGTGGGAATTTGAAATCATACATGAAAAATAAATCCCAATATGAAGGATCTATTTCTGAATTCTATTTGGAATAGGAGTGTCGTACATTTTTTTCTAGATACATGGATGATATTTAGACAGGATTAAATCAAGTTGGACATATTGATGACACATCTAATAGATCTGAAATACTTGGGAAATCAAAAATATTTCTTGATATTGGCCGATTAGTTGGGAGGAGATCAAATATTACACTAACAGAAATAGAATTATTACAGGCACCTTGATATGTGATGCTGAATCATGAAATTGCAGATCCATTTAATGAAGAGTTGAGGATACAAAAACAGATATGAATGATAGGGCAGACCTAAAATGAGAAAGATATAACAAAATATGTTAATAAGGAGCTTGTTGAATGGTTTTCACGATGTGTAAGTTCATAAATATGCAGTTAATATGGATATTTGGTTGATACATATATTTTGTAAAAATACTAATGTATATTAATGTTTTCAAATCATGAATACTGATACTCGAGCAGATTTGTCATAATATTTGATGTTTCTTACTCTAGGACCTCTAAAATGAGCTAGATAGTTTGACGCTTACATTGTGAATGGCTTTAGATTCCGTACAGTTGATCGAGAAGAGGATTAAAAAACATAGAATAACGTTTTCTGAAGTGCAATACTATGGAAAGTTGATTGATATTATCAAATTAAACTATCACTGACATTTTTTAGTTGTTTTATTCAAATTCAATTGGGTGGATATTATCTTGGGTGTTATAAGAGATTCCATGAAATTTACTTCTGTGAACTTCTCTCTCTAGATGGATGTTGGTGACTATGAACTACATGATTTTTATATCTTATCATCGCAAGAAAAATATTATATTATGTGAAATATTTCATGGATGAAGGGTGGAGTGTAGTTTCTCACGTAAAACATATAGACTTGTATGATATGGGTGATGAATTTGAAGATTTGACATTGCATATTGAATCCCATAAAAAGTAGGAAACAAACATATTTTTTCTTCATGATATTGAAAATATTAGTCTTTCTAGAGTGTATGAAGTAGATGAAGTAATGATGGAGCAGGAAACTAACATGATTTAAGGAGAAAATTATTTTATGTACAGTTATCCATTCATTTATCAACCACTTATATTATTTGTGAAGTAATTCATTATCATTTTTATGTATATTTTTTTTGTTAGTACTTTTCGTATTTTATTATTTCTATTTTTTTCTATATGAATTTTTTGAAATATATGTTCTGAATATAATTTTATTTGACTATATGGTAGGAATTCCAAGGAGGAAGTGTTATACTCACACTGCATGGTCAAAGAGTTTTTCTAGAAGCTGATCGACTATGGTAATATTTTCATTATTTTAAATATTTATTAGAAAATGTTTTATGTTTAATATATTAAATTGTATATTTGACTTTATTTAATGAAGTCATATAGTTTAGGCCACCAAGCATCCCAAACAGAAGTGTGGTTGAGTGTTCCTAAAAAAGATAATGGGAGTTTTGTTAATAACCCTACCAAAGAAGATGGGGTATGGAACTATTTTTCATTATAATAATTTATAATTATTTTTCACTATGTAAATATATATTTCATCTACTATGAATGATATTTTATTTATAGGTAAAAATTAATGAACTAATGAATGTCAATCCCACATAGTCTTACTCAGTCTTCTAGGATGAGCAAGTTGGTAAATTCCTTGGGAAGGAGCATCCTAGTCAAGTGCACAATATAGGTTTGGGACCATTACCATCTGAGGTTTTTGGTTGGAAAACAGGGATTTCTAGTGATTAATGATGGTGAGAAGGTAAATCACACAACATAAAAATCATTTAGTTCACAATCTTTTGTTTAATTTGAGTTTAAATATAAATATACATTGTTGTTTAATTTTCAATATAATTGTCTTACAAGTGCCGATAGGAGGAAAAAGAGATGGAGATGGAGAGGTTTCTAAGTAGAGTTCATCATTGGGAAATGATTAGTGGAGAGGGTTTGTTCATGTATCAGTATGTCCAATGTGGGTAATTTTTTATCTTTTACTTATATATTATATAGGATTGGGAAAAGAGGTTCCCTATATATGTGTTGTATAACCATGTGTTTATATGTTGTGATTCAACTATCTATGGATATTGAAATTTCATTATGATCATATATGATATTTAGTTTAATTTATCTCTTTTAAATATAGCTTGATCGAACTATCATAATCTACTATTTCCCACTTTTTTTCATGGTGCCTTACTAATTATGTTTATAATCACACATTCATGTTTATTTAACGCATAATTTTTTTTCTTATATAGACAACAGGTAGATAGTGTCTTTAGTGGACCTAGTATCCATGGAACATAATAGTAATTAGAGGCACTGACCTTATTAAGTGGTCAGACTTAGGGATCATGAGTTGGGAACTCCTCTTCTTTTCTCTTTTAGTTGTTTCTATATTGGGACCTACTTTAGTTCTTATTGGATAAGATTGTATTTTACCCTTTTACTTTCCTGTATGTTTATCTATATCATTCCTTTGTATTTCCTAGAGGCTACTACATGATTTTTTTACACAAAGAGGTTTTACTTTATTATACCTATGAAACATGTGATGAAGTTGTGTGTGTGTGTGTTCATGTACAATAGGATAAAGCCTCCCACTTCAGTGATATTCTCACTATGTGCATGTCGCTAGACCTTTAACAATTGGGGGTGAACTTGTGGTGTCATTTTCAGCTTACTAGTGTCCCATGTAGGGTCTTTATAGGTAAATTCATGGCATAAAACCCCAT
This sequence comes from Viscum album, assembly GCA_963277665.1. NCBI lineage: Eukaryota > Viridiplantae > Streptophyta > Magnoliopsida > Santalales > Viscaceae > Viscum > Viscum album. The sequence continues at coordinate 434,847,007 of OY728158.1, read as the reverse complement.
GGTTTCCTCTAAGACCGTAATCTCTATCTAACCCCAGCCATTATAAAAAATGTCTATAAAATTTTACAAATCTTACATCACGACCCAATAATACTGACCAAGGATCATTTTATGTTATCTCTCACCCAAATAATGTCCTATATCTCTTATCTATACAATGATATCTCAAGAATATAACATATAGGATAACCACTATCTATCAGACCCTCTTTTCAATTAGTATCCTATTGTTTTAACCTTCTTGGTTAGAGCTCAATCTAAATGTTTTTTGTGATCTCCATTTTGGGATATGTTTGTGCTCAATTTGTGTATGAACCCTATTTTTTGAGCTCCCTATTGTTGGTCTTGAATATGATGTGGGGATGTAATCAGGTAACTCAGACTATGTGGATTTTATTAAGACTAGTCACATAGAGACATCTATGTTGTTTTTATTTATCTCTTAAAGGGATGGGATCAGTGTGGGAAATACTAGGATTTCATAAAGTATTTACTTGTTACATAAATCCCAGTCAGTTATAATCCTTGTTTTTGGAAGTTTATATCATTTACAAATATTTAGGGTGATTTGAATTTTGGATAATCATTGCTTATTGGTTTTGAATCATTAATGACCCCTTTGATAAAAATGGTATTCGTGACGTATAGTTTTATATTTAGAATTGTTTCTTTATTTTTAAATTAATTTATCTTTTTTGTAAATTTGGTGGATTTAGTTTTAACAAGTGAAGCCTCATTTTAAAAGAATTATATTGATTCTTTATCTCTAGTTTTAAATGTATTAAATTTATTTTTTCCATGAATATTTTTTGTGTAATAGTTTAAAGAATCAATGTACATTCAATGAGAAATGTATTGATAAATGTATTGATTCTTTCAAAGTATTGAGAAATGTATTATTGATTCTTCTATTGTGTTTATTCTTTCAATTTATTTATGTATTATTGATTATTTTGATGTGTTGTGTCTTGTTAAATTCTTTTAATGTATTATGAAATTTAATATTTTGTTCAATGTGCTATTTTACTTGGACAATGTGTTGATTCTTTATGTTTTTGTGAGAATCAACATGCATTGATTCTTTAGTTATAACATTTGTTTTTTTCCTTGTATGTTGATGATCTATTTGATGATCTGTTAAAATTTTCAATGTTACTATTGTGTATTTATGGCTTCAAGTTCTAGTACTGGAGAACCTACAACCTGTTTTTTTGTAATTCAGGATATAATGGCAGTTTAAATTACCGCTTGATATAGTTTTTTTCACTGTGGTTTAAACCGCCACAATATTCTTGTATTTTTTAGCACAAAAGTTAAAACTACTAATAAATATGAAACAAATTTACTTTGTAGTAGTTTTATCCATATTATTGGTGTTTTTTTCTATAAAAAACATCAGGCCTTAGCGGCGGTTTCGAACCGCCGCTAAATCGCTATTTTTTAAGCAAAAACTGCCTCTAAAACTAAAAAAACCACAGCGATAAATGCATTCTACGACACCTTCCAGAAACCACCACTAAATAGAAGGAACTACCACATGTTGAATTCTGACACCAATTCTAGCAGAGGTTTTTTGAAATTGTTGCTATAGAAAAAAATTGCCGCTAAATGTGCATTTTGTCATATTGATATTTGTTTAGTATCCAGTGTGTTCTCTTTAGCTTTGAACCAATTGAGAAAAATGAACAATAAATCCTTATAACATTTTTAATAAATAGAAAACAAAAATTGTTCTTTAAAATCATATAAAAAATCCTTCTATAAACACCCGAATACTATAGGAAATCCATTCAAGGGTCTTGTTCTCCTCCTCCTCTTAAACTCAGCTCTATAAGATTGAGTAAATAAATTTTTTTCATATGGTTTTAGTCATGAATTCAAGGACCTTGTCTTCACTATTTTTTTTGAAAACTATCTATGTCAGGTTTTTATATTCCCTAATAATATATTATTATTAATACTCTTCCCATTTTCATATACCTTAATAAATTTAAATTCCATCCAACTAAAAGTATTAAATTTCACCCATTGAGAGCATCATAAAAAAATCAACTACAAAAATAATTTTTAATACTCCATAAAAAATCATGATCATAAAATGAATACTTTTTTGTTCCCCACAACTATGAGTTTTCTTCTAAAAAATATTTCTAATGTGTGAATGATCTCCACATCGAGTTAAGAAAAATTCCTTGTATTTCAATATCCTATAAAAATTATCTTAAAATCATGAAACAAAAAATCCTCAAGATAAAACTCTTTTTTTCTATAAAAAAATCAATAGAAACTACAATTATCTTTTTCATACACAAATCCACATAAAACTATTGTCATTGAATGCATTATTTCTTCATGGAACAAAACTTTCCATCCTCATTTTCAATAAATAACATAGCATCTCACAGAATAGAGACCAGTCATGTAAAAATTATCTTGAATCATAATTGATTTTTGAATTTCTAAAATATAATTAATGTCCTAATCATTGAAATAATAATGATTTAATTAATCATTAAAACAAATTTAACATTTCTTATATTCAAAAATAATAACTTATTTTGGATCATTAGATTATATCAAAATCATTTTGAGTGTTTGTGATGTTTTAGCCTCTAAAGATCAATTCAAGAATCACTTGATTTGATTTCTTCAGAATTTATAATTCCATAAATTCTCAAAAAAAAACCTATGTATGGAGCCTTAAAGAGTCTCTAATCAAAATTAAAATAGGTCTTTCAAAAATAGTATAATCAAAGGGTCTCTTCTTTATTATGATAGTTCCAATCCTTATAAGGACTTATCTCAACCCCACAACATGGTTATACTAACCTTACGAGGAGATACTCAGATTTATGAAGACATACCAAAACATCATGTGGAAATGTATTTAACATTTGATCTAGTTTTCCCAAACTTTTTGAGGTGTATGTTGGAACGTTACAGCTTATGGTTTTTCTATCCCTGTGAGGGGTTAATTTTAACCTTACTGTTTATGTTTTTATTACGCTTATGAGGCACTAATGAACTATAAAAGACTTCTAATACTTAGAAAATCTAAAATAATGAGCTCAAATCTTCCCATATCATTTCAAGAACATTCAAAATCGCTTAAAAACAATCTCATATAGTTCTTAAAACTTTTTATGCATGGTTTAAAACAAATACATATTATCGAGAATTCCATCAAATATTCAACCATTCGAAAGGAAACATCAATCTCCACCGTTAGATTTTTTAACAAAAAGTCTCAAATATTTCCTATTTAATTAATTATTTTTCAAGAAATAATAAAATATTTTCATAATAATCAATGATCATGAGAATCCATAAATCAAAACATTTTTTAAATGATACATGTCATGCACTATATTACCAGATAATGTATTTTTTGTGAATAATTCCATCCATCGATGGTAATAAATTATGGGTATGTTATATTACTGTTACCCCTAAATTAATCCTTCCATTTCTTATATTATTATACCCCATTCAAAAATATCCATAACACCAAATTAAAATAGCATATTACACTTCCCTTATCATAAGGAATATCTCCCCCTTAAAGGAAAAGTTTTATCTCTATTCCCCCTTTGAAATCATAATAAAAAACACATGGGGGTTGGAATAAAGTTGTTTTAATAAGATATTGGAATTATAATCATAAATCTTCAGACATATGTCATAAAACATTCCCTTTTAAAATACTTTAGTACAAATATCTCTAACACATTCCTTGGTAACAAAAAACTCAATATTCACAACACCTTCTTCCACCTTCTACATGAAAAAATGATATATATGATCAATGTGAATTGATTTAGAGAGTTGAAGTATATTTTTTGAATGACCGATAGAAATTTTATTTTCATAGGAAATATATAGTTTATTTTAAAGCTTAACTCTCAATTCAGCAAGAAGTACTTATATACATATCATCTGAGTATATGTATGTGTGACTTCTATATATTGAACATTATTTGTTATTAATGCTTCCAAATATTCATTTATTTTATGATAAGCTAAAAAAATTCACTAAGAAAGAACAATTCACTCGAATTAGAATTCTAATCAACTGAATCTTTTTCTTAGTCAGTATGTATAGGGCCCTATAAAGTAAAATCAATATTGGTGTTGTAAAACATGCCAACAATCAATTTAATCTAGATATATATTAGTACTATATTGGATACCAAGATGTGATATTCATTTGAAAATTTCAAGTAGAGTATACTGCCAAAGAGTTTTCTATATTCCTTATGATTCACAAAATTTCTAATTCTATATTTAGACAGTTTAATGGAAATAAATATAGGAGATGAAATACCATTAAATTCCTCTATTACAAGCCTCTTTAATAATTCTACATATCATTTTCATTGATATATGAAAATAAGACCAAATCCTTGTTGGATCTTTAGCCCTAGAAAATATGAAATATCACCCATCATAGACATCTCAAAATGCCTCTGCATTTCTTGAGTATGTTATTTAGACATATTCTCTTTATCACGCATAAGAATAATTTCCTAAATATATATTACAAAAATTAGAATACATATGGATAAAATATTCACATAGATATTACCATAAAAGTTTCCTTTTAAATGATCCATTATTCTTAGGAAACTATATATCTTAGAAAACCATGTTCTCGGGGCCTGATTTGAGCCTTATAAATATTTTTTAATCCTACACACCATTCTTCTATATTTATCAAAAATAAAATCCCTATATTGATCAATGAAAACCTCTTAGTAAAGATTACTATTTAGGATGAAATATTCATTTCAATTTGATAAATTACATAATTTTTCTGATTTTCTACTATAGAGAAAATCTTTATGGTCCCACATGTTAAAAAAAAGTGAAAATATTTCTTCAAATTCAACTAATATTTAATACCATGGGTTTTTTTCATCATTATAACTCATGTAACATGAGGAATATGGACCAAAAATGTGAAAAATGTTCAAATTTTTTAAATAAAATCATGTAACTAATCTCCCCACTTTGGAAATATTGATGATACATGAGTTTTTTTTGGAAAAACAACATCATTTACTTCATCACCCAATTCATTGAAAATATGAAAATTATGTTTCATATCATCTAAAAATAACATATTTTTACATATAAGTCATTTTTAATGAATATCATCAGTTCTAATACCTTTTATTCTTATAGAGATACCATTTCCAAAGTTAACTAATCCTCATTCATGATCTTATTTATTTTTTAATATTTTGTGTCTCTAGTCTTGTGTAAAAAATATCAACGGTGTAATATCTATAGTATTACTCTCTTTATTTCCTTAAATTCCACTCCCACTATAAATTCCTTCTCCACATTATTATTCTTTTGATTAATTTATATTTTTTTATTATAGAACAATCTAGGGATATTTTTCATATAATTATCACTATAATAAATTAGTTTCTCACATATTATACAAAATTATTTCAATCATTCAACCCTATTTTGGGCAGGAAGACTTGATATTATTTTAATCAAAATCGTATTATTATTTATAAATTTATTATTTTTAACTTATGAGATTCCCCCCTTAATTAATTTATTCTTCTAGGTAGATACATGTTATAATAATAAGTTTCATCTCTATTGCTGATTTTATACATCACCAGTAGTAGCCAGTGAATCCAAATCTTCTATTATAGCTGATTGAATTCCATAAATCGACATCATATATTCTAACCATTTCTATCTAGATCTGACATGATCTAGGTTTTTCTTCATGGTTGTTTAATTTCCGTACTTTTTTTCTGATAATATACTGAGATTTTATATGAATTGCTTTGAAATTGATTTGGTGAACTCTATAAATTTCATTACAAGAAACTCCAATTATAAGTAAACCAATATATATTGTTGCATTTATAACATAGCCATTAGATTAAACAGTATTAATAAGATCAAAAAATTATATATATATATATATATATATTTATTTATAATTTAATGAATTCAAAATTATTGATTATTTTGAATAAATAATCACTAATTTTAATAAAATCATTTCATAATTAAAAGTCCAATTTTTCTAATAAAATGTATCTTTTTAGGTGTTATGAATTTTTATACTGAAAAATATATTTATCACTATTAAAAATTTATTTCAATAAAAAATATTGGTAATTTATAAATAATAATTCATTTATTATATATCTAATTATTAGTAATGAATATAAAATCATTTGATGGTAAAAGTTGTTATTTTTAAGAAAACTATTTTTATGTGTGCAATGTTCTATTTTATCATAATAATATAAATTAGTCACTATTGATGAATGATATTAATGAAATTTTTAGATTTTATATTCAATAAAATATTATAAAACTCATCTAATAGTTTTTACTGGTAAATAAATGAAAGTAAATCTAGTTTCATGATTAAAAATTCATTTTTTCTAAAAATGATTTCCATTATGCTTTTCATGTTTATTATAAATTTATTTTATACCAATTATAGATATTGAATTTTATAAATTGGATTACATATTTAGAATACAAATTCCAAATTTTTCTAATGATCCCACTTTCATTTTTTGTCATAAAGAAAAGTAAAATAGTAGAGATTTGATACCACAATTAGGGTTAGAATAGTTTAACCAAGGGGGGAGATTAATCCACGATTTAAGGGTATAAATAGAACTAAATATTATTTAAAACTTAGTATATAAAGATATTTCAACATTATATTCTCTTAAATTCAAATTATTTTCCTTTTGTTGTAACTTTCACAAGAAAGTTATCTTATGTTATTTAAACCTTTTTAAGTAATTCCATGTGTGACATTCCCCTCACTTATAAAAGGGAACATGTTCTCCTACCATATTAACACAATATGTGAATTATAAATCATACAATACCTACCAAAAAACATTAATATATAACTTATATTAATTTTTTACATTTTATTATTATATTATGACAATCCTATGAAGGCTTTAGGGGTAAACCAAATGAGGTCTCTCAAAGAAAGGGTAACTACCTTTCCTGACTCTTTTAATGAATATTCCACACATAATAAATAAAATATCATTAATATCATTAATATCATTATATTTTATTATTATTATGGAACAACCATTTCAAACCTTCTTTCTATTAAATGAGAAATGAAAGCATCGATCACGCATACGTGTCGGCCACCACATAAATATAGTGATATAAGTCATTTTCCATCACCATATTTCATAGTTTCTTATTATAATATATTTAATTTTTATATACAATATGTATGAAATAAATATACTTTAATAATAATAATATCTTATCTACCATATCACCTCCCCATCCGTTGGAAAATGAAAATGTCACTCGTGCGTATGTGTGGACTACTACCTCCAGGAAGTAAAGTGATTAGTTTTTTCATTTATTCTTTACAAGGATGGTGATAAGTATATATTTAATGGATATTTATGATATTTATTATTTAACAATTATTCTTTAAATTAGAATTATTATTTAAATTTATTTCATTCAATCCATTAAAAAGTGGAAACATCACTCGTGTGTATATACAAAATACCGTCTCCATGAGGTGATGTAATTCATTATTCATTACAGATTTATATAAAAGGTTATAAAAGTGTAGATAATGTTTAAATATTATACTTATGAAATTATTAAGATTATAGATATTACAGGACCATAATCAAGGTTCATGTATCGTTACTTCCAAATAAAAATGTACAAGAAGAATGAAGTAGTTAAAACTCAAAATGATAATGATAATCAATGATTTTTAATAAAAATGGGATAAGATATTATAAAAAACATATATAATATTATAATTATTAATATTTTTACAGTAAATAAATATAATAAATTTAAATATATTATACAAGATGATAAATAACTTATGCTGAAAGTCATACTTGAGGTGAGGGTTTCTCATCACACTCTTGTTTCTTGGAAATATATTACATATTCAACAATTTCTTCTTTAATGTAGTTTATATAATACACATTGTGTATGATATATAATAAATCTGTTTATAATTATTTTAATTATATAATCACTTTAATTTATTTCTTTCATGGGGGTTAATATTTAAATTTAACAAAGTGGTATAGTTTTATGGTACGATCTAACTTTTTTATCAGTATTATTTATGCTTAAATAACTGAAGATTAAATTATATGATATATCTGTCAAAAATATTATTAATTTATTTCTCATAATTACATTTCTATAAATTACATGTAATATTTTTCATTTTCCCCAAAATAAACACTCAAAAGTATGAAATAATTTTTTTTAAGGAAAACCAAATTTGTTTTCTTATTCACTCAAGAATCATTCTTTTAAATGTCCATATTTTATTTAAAAATTTTCAAGAGTATTTTTACAATTATAAAATTATATATTATATTGATTTTTACCCATGATTCAATTTCTATAAAAAGTTTTAGAAGGCGTTTTCTGGTCATTTTCCTTATGTGTTACTTTTTACCAAAGATGTGAACACAATATTTATTTTTACATTTACCATATGATATCTTTTTCCCATTATTAAGAATATTATTTTCCTCAAATAATACATTAAAAGTTTCCATGGTTATTTTCAATGAATTTTTTTCCTAATATTAGGGAAAGTTTTACATTTCAAAAAACCGATTTCAAAATGAAATTGAAATTTTCCTTATGAAATGTTCCATTGATATTTTAAATGTTTTTCTATATATTAAAGTATGAATTTATATTTATTTTTATTTACTAGGGATTTTATCTATCGATACCATATTTATTCTTTCTCTAAATGGTCTGTTGATTAAGTTGATAAAATATTGGTGAAACTTGCCTTATTTTCCATTGGTTATGAAATGATGACATGATAAATGTTTTCATGATCTTGTGGTATAAATATGAATAGATTATGATAATGTGATACGTGGGTTCATTATAGTCCTCCAATGATTTGGGTAATGTTTAAATTTTATGAGTTAAATGGTATAAATGAGGTTATCCCAATCCAAAAAAGGGTACATTGTAGGTTATCCCAAGCCCAAGAGGGTATACCAGAGGTTATACCAATACCAAATAGGGTATGTGGGTGGTTATATGTCATGACACCCTCCCCACAAAGTTTACCCCTCCTAGGAAGACAATGTGAGAAGGGAGATAATTACCCCTGAGTCCCACCTTCAGTAGGCCTCAGGTTGGTGACTATCACCAAGGGTATAGTAAACACACAGATGAGAGGCATTAGCCTATAAGAGAATACATGCGAAAGAGATAGATAAGATATAATACAACCAACTCCGACTTAGAATGAAATATAAATGAAAGCCCAAGTACACATATGTAATGTCATGAAAAACTACTACAACTAGAAGGGGAAAACTACAAGTACCCAAAATAAAGTAAAAACAACAGCATCCACAAGCCTGAATAGATCCTGTAACCCCAAGATTGTAGAAACCAGCTTGATCTCAATCCTGATCCAAGTGACCTAAAAAATAGTTTATATATATAGGGTGAGTATAACAGTATACTCAGTTGGATCCTCCCCGAAGCCTCTAATACAAAAGTAAAGAAAGCGCGCTAAAGCATAGTGAACAACAACTGAAACTAACTCATCTCATAAACAGGTATACTAAGTTCCTAGCCTCACCATGGCTACTTGAACCAAGTAATTCATACAATATTATATAATATAATAATGAATATCAAGGGTACCCCGCTACTACTTCCCCACTGTTTTTTCTCTTTTCCCCAATGTCGCACGTCGTAATAATCTATCTCCAAAAGGCTTGCCAGAAGACACCGGGGTGAAGCACCACAACACACACCTCATGAAAAAAACCCACCGCATCCACACAAGAAAGTAACCAGGTAGTTTCTGAGAGCCACTACAGCTCGTATAACATATATCAGTTGTCGGGTATTATTCCTCAAGCCATTACTACCCATACACCAAGTTAGGATCCTCTATCCATCACAACCTATAATCCTTACACCTATAGTAGTCTATAGGATACTATATACAGAATATATGTTTGTGAATAACCACATGCCATTATAGACCTCTACACACATATAAGGGGAAAACTAACCACTATGAATACCAGCACAAGTAACTACCAAGAGATGAGAGTGGGGACAAAGGCAGTAGTCAACCATCCTACCTTCCGTCAGAATGTTAGGGAAAACACCCCCATGGCTCAATATCCCTGGGTTGTCAGTTTCCCTAACTAATGAGGTGGAGTAGCATATAAAAACACAAAAAATATAGAATATACTATATCTCACAACCACACTATGGGCATAACCTAGTCTTAGAATCAACTTCAGCTAACGTCTATCAGACTCTCGGCTTCCACTTCTATGACTAGGTATCCTATAAGCACCCCACCATTTAAAGAGAATTATTTAATTACTTCATTCTACTTTTATCAGTTCCACTTCACATTAATTAATTCTTTAAACAATAATTAACCATTAACAATTCCACATTAAATTTCATTAGCATCACACCCAAAGTCCACTGTCCCTTTAAAATTGTAACCTCAACATTTCGTTCCAGCATGCTCCAACCATATGGGTTAACATTATTTATTCAATTATTTATTTATAGAATTAATTTCCCATATTCCAATGAATTCTAGAAAAAAATTCTATGCTACTAAACACAAGGGGGCTCAACACGTTGTGTAGATAGCTACCCGTCGAGTCTTTTCTGCTTATACAAAGAGCGTATACCCATACTCCCTTAAGAATCTAGACAAGGAAAGCACGTGGCTTACCCCGCGCGTCTTTGCCCCTTTCCGAAGTAGGGTAAGCAAGACCAGCTACCTCGAGTAGCGGGGAAAATAAAGTAGAAAACCAATCAAAGAAATAGAAAGCATCAAAACATTCACATCTAACAGCTTCCTTCATCCATGGAGTCCTCTCCAACACCCACATGCATAAACCGATGCCTCTCGCCACTTAAGGTATCAACTAATGCCACAACCAATCAGCCTCCCTACCCCCAAATATCACAAAATCCATCCAGGCTCACATCACAACATAAGAAACAGGAAAAACAAACATCTTATCAATTGGGATCTTGGCCCTTAAAGAAGAAAGAGGGTTACTCAGAACCCTACAATGACTTATCTTTTATCAAACCACCAGTTCTTTAATCCAACTTGTATTAAACTATTTGTTATTATTAGGTTCCAAATTCTATAAACCTAATTAGTAAGTGATCAAAAATAATTAAACACGCTTAATATACCAATTTTATTAAAATAAAATTACAACCAGAAGAACCAGATTCATTTACATGCCTCTTTATCTTTACCTGAACAATTATCAATTAATTCTAGATTTATGTTCATTATCAATTTACATTGTGAATGAAATAAATAAATAAAGAAAGAATATATATCACACTATCTAGAAAAACAAGAGGAAATAACATACGATCGATCTTAATTTATTTATCCTGTTTAAATATTTATTATTAAAATTTCATTGTGATCCAGTGGGAGAAAACATGATAACTCTACAGTTACAAATAATAGAAAAGAGAAGCAATGAATCCCCTACCTCAGAGAATTATGTACATTCTTTAAACAATAACGAGCCACACAATGGGTTATGTTGTCCTCCCTTGTTACAACTGTATCCACCCAAGGATTCAGATACACCCCCACATCGACCAACACCCAAGAAAAGCCCATTAAGAACATGGGTGGTAAAATTCATTAAAAATTGAAAGTATAAAGAAGGAGATGAACCCTAAATAATAAAGATAGATCATACATTATATCTAAGACAGATCGATATTGAATGGTTGCATCAAAATAGAGTGGAAAAAATCCTAGGAGGAATGTTTGATTGCACAACTCCTACAGGAAGGAATGGGATGTTCAAGCACCTCACACCCAAGAACAAGGAGGAAGAACTTGGGAGGAAGATATTTCATTCCTTTAGAAGATTTAATGGAGCAGTGGTTTAGGATATGATGGGTTTTCCATTATAAGAGGATCACATTAAACCATACAGTTTGACCATGTAAAAACATCCTGATCCTTAAGAGAAATTAATATAGGAGTTACAACCTTTGAATCAACCTTAAAGTCCTTAAAAAGGCTTTAAATGAATTTTAAATCAAAGGAGACGTTAATGGAGTGAAACTGTAGGAAGTTGGAAACATTGTCCATGAACTCAAAATTTGGAAAAGAAAAAACACTATTCATGAACCTCACTGTTGGAACCTCAACTTTATAGAAGCACTGTTCATTAATTCAAAATTTGAAAAAGGAAAAAGGTCACCATTGGAACCTCACCATTCTAGAAACACTATTCATGAACTCAAAATCTGGCAATGGAAAAAGGTCACCTTTGGAACCTTACCATTTGGTAAACACTATTCTTGAACTCAAAATTTGTCAAATGAAAAAGGTCACCATTGAAACCTCACCGTTCTGGAAACACAGTTCATGAACTAAAAATTTGGAAAAGGAAAGAGGTCACCATTAGAACCTCACCATTCTGGAAACACTATTCATGAACTCAAAAATTGGCAAAGGAAAAAGTTCACCGTTGGTACCTCACAGTTCAGGAAACACTTTTCATGAACTCAAAATTTGGAAAAGGAAAAAGGTCACTGTTGGAAACTCACTATTGCACTGTTCACAAAAGGTTACTGGTGACACTGTTCACAGAATATCACCGATGACACTTTTCACATAAGGTTACCAATGTCACTATTCGTATAAGGTCACTATTACACTGTTCACATGAGGTTACCGATGACACTATTCACAGAAGTTTACTAATGCACTGTTCACAACGGTCTACCTTTGGAACTGTTCACCGATGGAACTGTTCACAGAAAAGGAAATTTGGAAAAGTGTTGGGGATAAGTCACCTTGACCTCCCAAAACAACTCATACACTAGATTTTTGAAATGGAATGGACCATAGAGGTCTGAGCCATTAAATCAAATACCTCTCAAAACATTATCATCCTCGAGAATTCAAAACCCAACTAAAGGGAAAATGAAATGGGTTCTGAACAACCACCCATTGAGATACCTCTCAAAAGAGAGTAAGCCACATGAAGCAACAAAAGAAATCCATATTATAAATATTGAAAGGTCTATAACCAGAAAGGATACATCGATACATGAAAAGTGTTAAACATCAAACAACTCTAGGTACTGAGAAAGTACTTGTGACTCACATTCCTAGGTACTCTCCTCCATGCCACCGTGTCGCTACAAGACATGAAACAAGGGGATAGAACTCCCATGCAACACCTTCTCTTTGCGGTCTTGGATCTCCATAGGTCTCTCCTCAAAGGTTGCATCATCAACAACATCTATCTCTCCCTAATTGATGATGTGAGAGTCATCATGAAGATAACGACGGAGCTGTGATATATAGAAAACATCATATATCATACTCATATGTGGGGAAAGTGCTACTCGATACGCCACATCTCCAACATGTCCTAACACCTTGAAAGGCCCAAAAAATTGGGGATAAAACATACTCCCATGACCAAACCTTCACTGAACATGATGGGGAGTCACCTTAGGAAACACATGATCCCTAACATAAAACTCTAAGGGTTTACTACATTGATCGGCATATGTTTTCTGATGATCTTTCTCTGTCTTCATCCCTTCATGAATCACCTTAACCATCTCTGTTGTATTCTGCACTAGTTCCGGTCTGAGAATTACTAAATCTCTGACCCCAGTCTAGCTAAATAAAAAATGGAAAGGTCAGCTATACACGGCTTTAAATAGTTCCATAACGATGGTGGAGTGAAAAATATTATCTTAAGAAAACCTACCAATGGTAAGTGCCTCATCCAAGAACCACCAAAATCTAGGACACAAGAGTGTAACATGTCCTCAAAAGTCTAGATGGTTTTCTCTTTATGACTGTCTATTTGAGGATAAAAAGAAGTGCTAAGGCATAAATGAGAACTAGAAGCATGCTGCAGAACTCTCCACACCCAAGTGGTAAAATGAGGATCTCGATCATAAATGATCATCCTTGGGACTCTATGAAGTCTCACCACCTCCTCCAAAAACTACCTCGACAAAACTTCCACTGAGCATGACTCCTTGATAGCTATGATGTGGGCCGATTTTGTTAAATGATCCACTACCACCCAAATAGTATCATGTCCTCCCTGAGCTCAAGGTAAACTAGTTACAATGTCCATTGAGATTACCTCACAATTCCACTAAGGAACATCTGATTGTTAGAGCAGACCACCAGGAAAATGGTGTTCAACCTTCACCTTCTGGCAGACCCAAAATTGAAACCCAAACTCCGCAACTGCACGCATCAGCCCAGGCCACCAAAACTGACTCCTCAACCCTCGGTACATCTTTTTCATGCTAGGATGAACTGATAAAGGATAACAATGTAACTCTATCAGAACCGTATAGCACATCATCAAAGGAATGAAAAGCCTTCCATGATACAACACTTAGTGTTGTTCATCCTCAGACCAAATGTTAGGGGACTCACCACAAACAACTCGGTCTCTCCAGACCTCAACCTCTAGATCAACGACTAGGACTCTTCCACCTTCTGCACTAGAGATGACTGTACCATCATCTGAAAAAGACAAACTCTACCCCCAAATTATCCCATATCATGATGTAATGCTGACAGTTCTTCCAATACTCTCTAAGAGTCACCATATTCACGCACTTTATAACTATGTGACTTCTGACTCAGCACATCAGCTACAACATTCCCTTTTCAAAGTGTATATGATATTTCAAAATCATATTCCTATAAGATCTCCATCGATTGGCACTGTCATAAATTTAAGTCACACTGGGAGAAAAGATAACTCAGGATATTATGTTCAGTGAAAACCACAAAGCACTCACCAATGAGATAATGTCTCTATAACATCATAGAAAACACTATGGTTTCCAAATGAAGATTTTGGGTGGCATAGTTACGTTCTTGGAGACGTAACTACCAAAGATGATAAGAAAAAACTGATCTATGCTGCATCAGAACACAACCTAACCCCAGATATGAAGCATCGCAGAAAACGTGAAACTGAACTCCCTCTACTGGAAGACAATGAACTGGATCACTTACTAACTTCTCAGTTAGATAATTGAAAGCTACCTCACACTAATCAGTCCATATGAAATCCTGAGCCATCCTAGTAAAAGGTGTTAGAGGATTCTCAACTCAAGAGAAATCGGCTACGAACCTCCTGTAGTAGCCTGTGGGTCCAAGGAAACTTCACACCTCTGACATAGTCTTGGGGGCTGCCCAAGACACATCCAATTATATCTTTGATGGATCCAAAGCTACTCTTTATTAGTATACCACATTCCCCAAGAAACGGAATTGTCGAGCCCAAAACTCACACTTAGAAAACATCCCAAACAACTAATGTTGAGTAAGAACTCCCAAAACGGCCTGTAGATGCTCTGCATGATCTTCTTTAGAGGTGGAGTACACAAGGATTTCATCGATGAAAACTACAAAAAAACATGTCTAGGATGTCACAGAAAACAACATTCATCAATCCCATGAACACTACTGGAGTATATGTCATGAAGAATGACATTACAACGAACTCATAATGCCCATGAGGACAACGGAAGGCAATCTCCAAGATATCCTCATCCTTCTCATGCATATGATGATATCTTGATTGAAAGTAGATCTTTGAGAACCAACATCCACCATTCATTAGATCAAATAAATCATCAATACATGGAAGAGGATATCAAATCTTTATTTTCACATTGTTCAAGAAACGATAATCGACACAAAACCACAAAATGTCATCAACCTTATTCACGAAAAAAACTGGTGCACCCCAGAGTGACACACTCATCCAAAAAAAACCGCACTGTGACAGACCATCAAGCTGTATACATAGATCTCATAACTCATAAGGGGCCATAATATATAGAGACATAGATATGGGTGACGCTTCTGGTTGTAGCTCGATCCCAAACTCGATCTCTCATCGAGGGGGTAATGCTACATCAACTTCTAGAAAGGCATCCGTATTCTCTTCTACGACCGTAGGAACCCCCAACTGCTGAACCTATGAATAACTCAACATTATCTCAGCCATCATGGATGATAAGGATGAAACACGCCTACAACCCATCTAAGGATATCTCTCACAAAAAAAAACGACCGAATCTCCATCCACATTGAAGAAAATGATCTTCTTCCTAAATCAATAAACAATAGCCTGCACCAAATACAACCAATCCATGATGAGGATGATATCATATGGTTTTATTCATAAACATAAGAAATATCCTCATGAGCGGTGCTGCCCCGACACTAGACCAATGTCTCTATATACTTGAAACAAGTCATCTTGACCTCCAAATGGCGTAGTCAACGACAAGGGCACTGGACTCCTCTCAACCTCAAGTCTCAAATACTGGAAAATGGTAGGTGATATGAAGGAGTGTGTTCCTCCGGAATCAAAAAAGGCATACACCAAGGTAGAAAACAAGAAAAGGGTTCATCGATTGATGTCTATCTCACCTAGAGCTAGAAACGCTAAAGCACAAAGTTAACCATGACCTCCTCCACTACCTATTTGAACCAGATGATCACCACCACCACGGCTGCACTCTGATCTCTATGGACGGGGAGCATCACGGGGCTATCCATTGCCTGTCCCATCTACCCTCTGTCGATCTAAAGATGGTGCAACCTACTACTGTTGTCTCTGCTAGAACTGCCTCAACAGAGGAACCTAGAGTAGAAAACATGGTTAACAATGATGGCTCTGAATGGACGGGCACTCTAACTGCTGATGACCTCGACCACCACAAGAAAAACAAGAGACTTATCCCTTGGCATAGGCCTAAGAGCTACAGCCCCCAGAGAAACGAGATGATGAGGGCTGGGACCTACCCCTGGTTGAACAGAAACTCTTCTACCTTGATAATAGGGAACCCCATAGCATAGATCGGCTTTGTGAGGAATCATGATGACTCCCCCTCGTGATGATCCAGTTATGTCCAAAGTCCTCGTGACGACCTCTTCCCTTGCCAACACCACAAGATATGTCTTCAGCATAAATGGGGTGACCTGGCACTGGATCTTTAGATGTAAAGCCTCCTCGAAATGCCTCATCATGGACTCCTCATTTGGAAACATGTCTGAATCACATCTTAAAAGGGTCCTGAAATGGTTTCCAAACTCTCACATGCTGGAGCTCCCCTATCGAAGGGTAAGAAGCTCATGTCAACTTGATGCCTTTATGGTCAAAGAAATAAACTCGACTCTAAACATGTCTCGGAACTCATCCCATGAGATTGATGAATCCTCACGATCCCTGAGGAACATGAACCACTAGTGCCTCACTGCTCCACGTAGCATCATCACAACCAAGCACACCCAATTCTCCTTCCAAGCACAGATCGAACTGAAGCCTATCTTGACCTAATTCAACCAGTATTTCATAACTATATCTAAAATGGATCCCTCGTACTTATGTAGACAATGTAATAGAAACTCTCAGAGTGTCCTCCTCCAAGTGTCGTCTTCGTCAGCCTCTACCTTGGGGAAATCTGCTGGCACATCCTGCTGGACATCTTCAATGCAATCCTGATGAGGACGTCGACCTGGAGCCATACTTGTAAAATAACAAACAGTTAGAGCTCCTAAACCTGGAATATGGAAGACTCTGCACTAATTAATTATTTTTTATCTTTTATTCATTTTAAGTTAACCTATCCCAAGTTCTACCCATTCAAACACATGATAAAGAAAAATGATGCATGATCCTTTCCTAGGTCTCTACCCTGCAACTAGTATCACTTCATTTTGTAGCCATTGTAAACATAAAGGTCCATACATCAGATTATATGAGGCCCTAAAAACCTATTTTATAGCTGGTCTCCAGTGTTTACATCACTTTCTAATCCTGACTGACACTTTTTCCCTACCAACCCATGCAACCTCACCTTTGCCTAACACCATACTTCAACCTATCTGTCAATCATACCTCTGATACCACTCTGTCATCACCCCCTCCCCTAAAAGTGTACCCCTCCTGGGCCAGTATTGTGAGAAGGGATATAATGACCCCCAAGTCCCGCCTCTAGTAGGCCTCGGGACGATGACTAGCACCAAGGATATAGTAAACAGACAGATGGGCGACATTACCCTCTAAGAGAACACATGCAAAAGAGAGAGATAAGGTAGAAACCATCCAACTCCAACTCAGACTGAAATATAAATGAAAAACCACGTTCAAAAATTTAATGTCATGAAAAACTATTACAACTAGATGGGGAAAACTATAAGTTCCAAAAATAAAGTGAAAACAGCTACAACCATAATTTTGAATAGCTCCTGCAACCCCAAGCTAGTAGAAACCTGCTTGATCTCAAACCATCTCTAAGTTATTTTAAGAATAGTTTATATATACTTAGGGTGTGTCTAATAGTATACTTAGTTGGATCCTCCATGGAGCCCCTCATGCAAATGTAAAGAAAGCATGATAAAGAAAAGTGAACAACAAGTGAAACTTACTCGTCACATAAACATGTATACTAAGTTCACAGCCACACCATGGATACTCTCACCATGTAATGAATAAAATATTATATAATATAATAAAGAATATCAAGGGTACCCCACTACTAATTCCCCACCATTTTTCCACTTTGCCACAATGTCGCACATACTAAGCATCTTTTTCCAAAAAGGCTTTCCCACAGACACCTAGGCGAAGCACCCCAACATGTACCTCATGCAATAGAAGTACCACATCCACACAAGAAAGTAACCAAGTAGTTTACGGGAGTGACCACAACTTATATAAAGTGTATCATACATCGAGTATTATACCTCAAGCCATTACAGCACATACACCGAGTAAGGATCCTCAAGTCATCACAGCTTATACACGTTACACCTATAGTAGTCCATATGATACTATATCTAGAATATATGCGTGAATAACCACAAGCCATTACAGCCCTCTACACACATATATTGATAAAACTAACCACTGTACCGACCTAAAAAAGTAACTACCAAGAGAAGAGTGTGGGGATAAAGGGGGTAGTCAGCCATCCATCCTCCCAACAAAATTTTGGGGAAAACACCCCCAGGGCTCAGAATCACCAGGGTGTCTGTTTCCCTAACTAACGAGGCGTAATAACATATAAGAACACAAAAAGTAAAGAATATACTATATCTCACAACCAAAATATAGGAATAACCTAGTCTTAGACTCATCTATAGCTAATGTCTCTCAGACTCCCTGCTTCCACTTCTAAATATAGGTATCCTATAAGCACACAACCATTTAAAGAGCTTTATTTCCTTACTTCATTCCCTTTTTATCAGTTACACTTTACATTAATTAATTATTTAAACATTAACTAATGATTAACAATTCAACATTAAATTTCATTAGAATCACACCCAAAGTACACTATCCCTTTAAAATTGTAACCTCAACATTTTGTTCCAGTAAGCTCCAACCCCATGAATTAACATCATTTATTAAATTATTTATTTACAACATTCCTTTCCCATATTCCTAGGAATTCTAGAAAAACATTCTATGATACTAAACAAAAGTTGGCTCAACACGGTGAGTAGATAACTACCCTTTGAGTCTTACCCACCTATAAGAAGAGCATAGACCCATCCTCCTCTGAGAAACAAGACATGGAAAGAACGTGGCATACCCTGCGTGTCTTTTCCCCTTTTATAAGAATGGTATGAAAGAATAGCTGCCTTGATTAGTGCGGAAAGTAAAGTAGACAACCAATAAAAGAAACAAAAAATATCCTAACTTTCACATCTAACCCATTCCATCATCCCTAGTGTCCTCTTCGACCCCCACTTGCATAAATTGATGCATCTTGCCACTCTAGGTGTCAACTACTGCCAAAACCAGTAGGACTTCCTACCCCCACATATCACAATAGCCATCCAGGCTCACATCACAATACAAGTAGTAGGAAAAACATACATCTTATCAATTGGGAACTTGGCCCTTAAATAAGAAAGAGGGTAAATCAGAACCCTACAATGAATTATATTTTATCAAACAACCATTTATTTAATCCATATCGGATTATCTGATTTATTATTTGTAGGTTCCAAAATTCGAAAACTTAATAAGTAAGCTATCACAAATAATTAAACATGATTATTGCACTAATTTTATTAAAACAAAATTACAACAAGAGGAACCACATTCATTTACATACTTCTTTATCTTTATCCAAACAGTTATCAATTAATTCCATCTTTACGTTCTTTACCAATTTACATCGAGAACGAAAAAAACTAAGCAAGAGAGCATATATATAACACTATCTATAAAACAAGAGGCAATAACATACGATCGACCTCAATTTATTTATCCAGTTCAAATATTTATTATGAAAATTTGATTGTGATCTAGTGGGATAAATCATACTAACTCTATTGTTGTATGTAACAGAAAAGAGAAGAAATTAATCCCCTACCTCAAACAGTTTTTGACATTAATTATACAAGAACGAGCCACACAACAGGTTACAATCTTTTCCCTTGTGATAACTGTATCCACCCAAGGATGCAGAGACACCCCCACATCGGCCAACACCCAATAAAATCCCATTAGGAACATAGGGGTAAAATTCAATAAAAAGGTATAAGAGAAAGAAGTAGATGAACCCGATATAATGAAGATAGATCATACCTTATATCTAAGACTGATCGATATTGCTCGGTTGCATAAAAATAGAGCGGAACAAATCCTAGGAGGAAAGTTTGATTACACAACTCCAACAGAAAGGAATGGGATGTCTAAGCGTCTCACACTTGAGAACAAGGAGGAAGAAATAGGGATGAAAATTTCTCTTCCCTTTAGAAGATTTAACGGAGCAATGGTTTAAGATACATTGGGTTTTCCATTAAAAGAGGATAGAATTAAACCAAGTGATTTGACCACGTAAAAACATCTCTATCCCTATGAGACATTAATATAGGAGTTACATTCATTGAATAAGGCTTAGAGTCTTTAAGACATGACTTTAATTGAATTTTATATCAAACGAAACATTAAATGGGTGAAACTGTAGGAAGATGGAAACACTATTCACGAACTCGAAATTAGAAATGGGAAAACACTATTCTTGAACCTCACTGTGGGAAACTCACCATTGGAACCTCACAATTGGAACCTCGCCGTTCCAGAGACACTGTTCGTGAACAAAAAATCTGGAAAAGGAAAAAGTTCACTGTTGGAACCCCACTGTTCTGGAAACACTGTTTATGAACTCAAAATTTGGAAAAGGAAAGAGGTCACTGTTGGAACCTCACTATTCTGAAACCACTGTTAATGAACTAAAAACTTGGAAAAGAAAAAAGTTCACCATTGGAACCTCAACGTTCTGGAAACACGGTTCATGAACTCAAAATTTGTCAAAGGAAAAACGGTCACAATTGGAACCTCACCATTCTGGAAACACATTTCATGAACTCAAAATTTGGAAAAGGAAAAAGGTAACCATTGTAACCTCACCATTATGGAAACACTGTTCATGAACTCTAAATTTGGAAAAGGAAAAAGGTCATTGTTGGAACCTCACAATTCTGAAAACATTGTCCATGAACTCCAAATTTAACAAAGCAAAAAGGTTACTGTTGGAACCTCACCATTGGAACCTCACCATTACACTGTTCATAGAAGGTTACCGATGACACTATTCACAAAAGGTCACCGATGACACTATTCACATAAGTTTACTGATATCACTATTCACATAAGGTCACTATTTTACTGTCCACATAATGTTACCGATTACACTGTTCACATAAGGTTACTAATGCACTGTTCACAATGGTCTACCGTTGGAATAGTTCACCGATGGAACTTTACAATGAAATGGAAATTTCGCAAAGTGTTGGGGATAAGTCACCTTAACCTCCCAAAAGACCTCATACACCAGATATTCGTAAGGAAATGGACGAGAGAGGTTCGGGCCATTACATTATCCCAAACCCAACACTTGATGAATGTGTTGGTAGATAGACTTGAAAAATTAATTTTTGGATTTATAATATTCCATGGTTTATAACACTCTCTTATGACATGTTCCTATTCCAATGCTATATTCTAAAGGATCATGACCATGGATTCACTAATGATTAATGTATTATAAAGTTCCAATGATTTATTAAATTATTCATGTTTTTGATCTATGAAATTCTGGGAAGGATTTTCTAATGTTTTTCTCAAGATCTCATATCATTATTCTTATCTTAAGTTCACATCTGATCATTTACTCATTTCCACCATGTTTAAATTTATTGAGAATCTATGCTCATCCTTCATTATGTTTTATTTAAAAAAATACACGAAGACTGGTTTTAAGTATAATATGTTTAAACTGTGTAGTATTTGAGAATAATATTATTGTATATGGTGAAGATCATTCAAAAAATAAGATGATTGTGTTTCTATTTTACAAGAAACAAAATCCTTATAGTCTCTAGGCATGTATTATTTTTTAATATATTGGATATTCATCTAACATTATTCAATATTTATGTATGTTATGTTTTATTCACCTCATCTAGTATCATAGAATGAATTTTTTTAGAGATTAATAATATTAATCATAATGAGCTCCCTTAGGATAAGAATATTTACAGAAGGAAATATGATGTTATGGTTAATAAAGGAGTGTGGTTTTCTTAGAAAATAAATCCCTATTTGGATACTATAAAGTGTATGTGGAATGAAACATATGAAACTAGGGTTAATAACTCTAAATGGAGAAAATTGGGTTTTAAGTTGATCATTATTAGTACACGATGGTTGAACCTAAGATGTAACACCCAGCTATGTAGTTCTAGGGGATATTCATGGGTTAATTAAAAAGTACATATGAATAATTATGAAGTATTTTAATAGATATTGACCATGGATGGAATATTATAAACATGATGTTTCATAGATAGAAAATAATGTGTACTGATTTAGACATATTTTAAGTGATTTTTCATGATTATATGATTTCTCACTGTGATTATTATTCCTCAAACTATTATTTTTAGTTTTAGTTAATAGTTAAAACAATAAATAGATGTGTTAATTCTGAATGTGATATATTATGTAGTTATTTAACTCCTAATAAATATAATGTTATGGGTGATAGAATGAAAGATATATTTGTTATACCAATGAAACATTCTCAAACCATGAATCACACAAATATTTCAAACAAGAAAAGAAAAGAATAATGTAATGATGAATCATTTATGAATAATCATCCAAATTATTTAACTATGTTTAATAATCAACTAATTTATGAGAAATGGACCGGTACCATTAAAAAGATATTTTACATAGTTGTAGGGAATGAAAAAGTTATTTTTTCTTTTAATCCATTGGAAGGAAAAGTAAATCAATGGTGGAATATTACCGTGAACATGAATTAATAAGAAGAAATTTACTCTTTGAAGTGGGATGATATGATATTATCATTCAATATGTACCTTACTCATATTATTAATATTATAATGGAGAATGAATTTATTGAATAAAAGTATATGGATGATGAATCCATTAGTACCTATGAGTGAAATTTTATAAGACTTTTGATGTATGATTTTGGTATTATCATACAATATAAAAGATAGATTGATCATTTTTAGAAGATTAAAATAAATTATTCCAAGTGTGGTATCAATAAGAAACTTTAGTATATATGAATAAATCATTTAATGAGCTCTCGAAGTAGAAATGGACCTTGAATTCACCCCTAATTCTCATAGTTTTGATAAGAAAATAAATATGGAATTGAATGGAAATTATAATAATAAAAACTATAGAGGGAGGAAAATGAGTCTTACATAATTAAAAAGGTGTGAAAAGAAACATGGAAGAAATTTTATTATGGTTATTATTAAATTATTTATATGTTGAGTGAAAGATCATTAAAAAATAAAATGTTGATGTAAAGGGAAGAAGTTAGGCAAAGACGGGAATGAAGCGAAAGCTCTATAAAATGAAACATCTACCCTCTAGTGTTTCATATTCAAGGACTATATAAAATATTCTAACAGTTCTTAAATCCAAGGGTAAATGATGACTATTGGTGTTATAAAACTATTCATAATAGTTACAAAGGTAAGTCTCATGCGATCACTATTACCGATGTGGTTTATGAGAATAAAGTGGAAAAAGGTGCAATTTCTATCCACTCTATAACTTATAAATCTTTATTTGATTATATTTCATCTTATTTATGCTGGACCTAATTTTATAAAATTACTATTATATCATTTTAAAGATAAACAACATAATAATGTCACAAATCCATGATCAAACAATTTAGTGTCTTGGGTAAATTAATCTCATATATAACTTTTACAAAATAAAAAAAAATTAATTTCTCATTATATATCTTTATAAGAGACATCATGTTAACCTTATTAAAAGTAATCACCTGAGTTTATACATGAATGAATGTGGTGAGATAAAATCCCAGTGAGAGGATGAATAAGTTAAATGAATCAATATTAAATTATTGATCATAATCATCATCATAATAACATCAGCATACTATTATCATCAAAATCATGAAGTCATCATGTGATAATTCCATGGAATGCGGGAATGAATTAAAATTAAGCATCTGGTCTTACTGGTCAAATACCTCATATAGTTGTGAATAAATCTGGAATCATGTTCACTCATAACAGAAGTGAATAATCATAACATAATCATTATGAATAAATATATCATCATGTTTATGAATAATACACATCATCTCATGATATAAATGAAATCACATAATGAATTGGAGGGCTATATAATTCTGAGCCCACCCAAAACATGATAACATTTACATATTCATGCATGGAACATAGAATGTATATCAATCAAAGTCATGAAGTGAAACCAAGGATGATAATGGGTTTTATAAGTATTTAATAAGTCATGCATTCAGGAATAAACATTTTCTTTCCCAAATGAGTAAGGGAAATCACACACAGACATAATTCTTTATTATTCTTGTGTGTACAATAAGTATTTAAAGAGGAGTAAACTATGATGTTTTGGAAATTCAAGTTACCTTAAAAAAACGATTTTCTTAGAAAATATTTTGACATGGTAGGAATATGTATATCCCTAAAGGATAATGGATTGAATATTTTAAGAACATAATATAAACCGTTATACCATGGAATATAGAATATCCTAAATAAAGGAATTGGTTTTGAGAATCCCCTAACCAAATTTCCCTCAATATTTTTTTTCATTTTTATGCCTCATGAATAATAATTGTTGATTCATTAAAACATTTATCTAGAAGTTTATTATATTAATATGTACAAATATTTATAAATTGTAATAATTATAAAATATTTCATAATGTCATTTGATTAAATTGATGCATTTTAATATCATGTTTTTCTTAACAATTTCCTATTTTTCTTTGATTTCTCTATTTTATTAAGTGTAAGTTATAAATTAGTTTAATGAATTACCGAAGAATATAATTAATATTAATAAATTTTTATTTTTATATATACTTTATAATATACATCCATGACCATGATTATATGTGTTTACATGCAAATTTCTCTGTATGTGGTTAACCAACCTTTGACGGGACATTTTTGAGAGCACGGGAAAGAGAAGTTTGAAATTTATATATATTAGAATGATAATTAATGTAGGTAAACAAAATTAATAAAATTGTAACTTATTATATTATTATTTATTTTAATGTATGGTTGTGAAAGGTTTGGTGGGAAAATAAATAGAAGATGAAGCAGAAATAAAAAAGAGAGAGAAGTGGATCAGAACATACTTAGTCCTCGATGTAGCTTCTCTTGTATGACATTATAAATCCTTGGTGATTAGAGTTGGATTTCTCCAGAACATTCCTAAGTATTCTAAGTGTATTTTGGCAGAGTATTTGAGAATATTTTTTATTTTTAATGGGAGGGAGGTGTGGTTTACCAAGAACAGGGAGATGAGTTTTTTATACTTGAAGAAAGGGGTATTTTTAAAATAAAATATTGAATAAAATAATATATCAAAGGTAAAGCTTTTAATATTGAATTTTGGACAATATAAATGATATATAGATATAATATAATGGTTTTAAGAATTAATTATTATTTATAATTCTAATTCAGTAGTTTATTAAAAAGAAAAGTGGAGTAAAAAATTGTTATTTTAAAAAATCGCTTTGGACTTTAGGTATTGGAAAGTTATTTTTAAGTTTGAAAATTGATTTTATTGTATTTTAATGAAATATTTGTAAAATTATATATATCATGGAAAAACATAAAGTTATATAAAGTATTATATCATTATTACACCATGATTTGTCTAATTTAAGAAACATTGGTTCTGTGAAAAATTGTATTTTTTATATTCCCCTAAAAATTGAATTATTTCTGAAAACTACTAAAAAATAATCCTTAGATAATTTAAACATCATGATTTTAAACATGACATTCATTTTATCAAAATAAATTTCTGAAATAGGTAATTTTAATTTATAAAATAAAAATTATAACTTTTGAGTAATACTTAAAAATACAGTGTTTTAAAAAAATTATTATATTTTATTCGGGTTTAGTAATCATGGTATTTAGTATTTTAGAATTATTTTATTTTATTTACATAAACTAATCATGATAAATATTTTTTTATAATAGTTTATTATTTTGGGTTAAAATTACTATTCCAATGGTTTGGTTACTATTCCAAATAGCGACATTAATTTTCTATCCTTCTCTTTACTATTCGAATGATCACTTTATATCCTATAAATTTCACTTTTTTCCTTCAGTCAATATTTGACTAAATTTCTCTCAAGTTTTTATATTTCCATTTTCAATAATATTTCCTGTTTTAGTAATATTTTTTTTCTTCTATTGAATATTTGTAGTGGGGGTACTGATTCTAGTTGATTGGGGTGATCCACATTTTCCCATTTTAGCATTTCTATTTAATTATTTTTGTATAGTTGTAATGTTTGTAATTTCAAATAGTTTCATTTATGATTAATGTAGTAGTATTTAGTAATGAAACAAGTTTTTTTCTCTATATTCTGTATATATATAATATTATATAATATAACATAACACACATTTATTAAGGGAACAAATTTTACTAAAAACACTACATTGTTACATCCTTCCCCCTTTAAAAATTTCATCCCTCAAATTTCAAATCATATTCCTAGTCGAATTTAAATGGGGGTACTTCTTTTTCATTGTTTCCTTTGGCTACCCTATCACCTCTTCATACTTATAGTTCCTCCATAACACATTGACAAGGTGAGTTGTCTTTTTGGGTTGAACTTTGTCTCTACAACCCATTTTTTTCAATAACTACTCTTTATATGAGTGGTCAATCTCTAGTTGTACCTCTGAAAGGCGCTGTCGTGGGCGCTTTCAAATGATATTGTTTCTTTACTAAGTGCAGCACAGTGGCTGACCTAGGTCGTTCTCTTGAGGAGGAATTAGTTTAACAACACTTATAAGGCTTAAATAAACAAAAAAAAAATGATAAATGATGGGGGTGGTTTGATTGAATGAATTTTAGAACACGAAACAAAACAATCAAGGCAATCAAGGAGTAAAAGACAATTACGAACACAGTTTATTTAAAATCACTACTATGAGAAGTCGTAGCCAATCTAATCTACCCCTTAACCATTATTCAATAATTATCCCATATGATTATAATTAATTAAAATTTGACCCCCTAACATTGTCAACCCCCTAACCCTACTGAATTTGACACAACCACATGTATTTGAAGAAATGAGCACTAGGATGTCTTTGAGACTTCCAATCACAGTACCCTACTTTGATTGTGGTCCAAATCCAACTTATGATCAATGGTAAATTAGTGAATAACCTCCTCTCTAGAGTTGAGAAATAATGAAGTTTAGGGATGAGAGTTGAACCCTACAATTCTATCCCAAGTTGATTAGATTTTACAATTGAAGTTTGTCTCTCTCGATTCACACAGGACCAACCTCGCGGTCAGATGCAAGTCGAGTGAGTTCCTTAGAACATAAATCTCAATTAATTGATAACAAATTATGAATTACAGTATGTTCATGGATTCAAAATGAATAAATTAATGGGGTAGGTATTAGATTGACTACGAACGAAACAACTCTTCCATGGTTGGAATTTTCATTGAGGAGACGGTTTGCATAAGCAACGGATTGAAAGGGAAATACCCAATCTTGTCTCCACTCTAAGATTCCAGAACCAAGAAGAAAAAAAAGAAGATAGTAAAAGAATAACAAAGAAGGTTTATTGATGAAAATGACAAGTTACAAGCATGAAAACAATGAAACACAAGTGGAGGTGGGAGAGGAGAGCCTTCATGGAAGATATCATTGCACAAAGCCTCACTTCATCCAAGGGGTTATAGGAGTTACTAGGAAACAACCTCTCGGATACACCTTTCCCAAGCTCAGAAACTGCCTCCCAAAGAGTGAAAATGTCCTTTAAATAGAGTTGGGGAGGGCTAGGGTTACAAATGGTTTCATGTGTGAATGTGGAAATTCGGGAAAATATTTTAATCCAAGTTGCACCACCTGTTTGACCTCCAAAAAGCGCGATCCAGCTGCTCTTCCAGAAGAATAATTTGAGCAAATTGTTGTCTTCTATATGCTCACAAATGTTGGGCCACATAGAAGCACGGATAAGAATGTTATGGCCCAAATACAGAAGCCCTATCCAGCCCAGTGAGTCCAGTCCAGCTTTGTCTTCTTGGCCCATTTACTCCAAGTAAACCCACGATCTAGCTTCAATGGCCTGAATGAAAGTTGTAGAAAATTTAGTGAGGCATTAGGTAACAAAATATGAAGTTCCAATTCGGTCAATAAATATATTTATTCATAATATACCACAGTGCACTTTAAAAGGGTAAAACTGGAATTTTCACCAAATTTTCAAATGAATGATCAAATCCCAAATATTTTATAAATAAACATATTCAACACAATCTGAGGAAATTATATCATTTATTATCAATAAAATATTCAATAAAATAGTGTTTTATCAACTCCCCCACACTTACCCATTTGCACTCCTGGGAAAAACCTCATATCAAGTAAACATCAATATCAAATCAAAACCAATTTTAAAACACATATCCTTAAGATCAATCAATTTCACACCAAGAATCAAAAGATATCATTCCTCATAAAAAAACTTATTTCAAGTTCTTTATTTATATCATTCAATATATTTTCACTTCATTTATCCGCCCATGCACAAAACACTTACCTCGCTTGAATTTTCTCTCATCACTCAAATATCAATTTTTTTTGCAATGTCTTTCTCATCCAAACTCATACAAAGGTCACCATAGGCTTGATAGATTCCTACATTTCTACTCGATGTGAGTCAAGGAAATATGTTTATCAGGAGGACTTTTCAAGGTTGTTCTATGGCTTTTGGTTGGTAGGATTAAGATGTGGAAAACTCTGGTGCTGAATGAGGAGGGCTTGACTCTTTTTGAAGCAAAATTGCATTAATCTAATTTTCACATAAATATAGTCTTCTCCTCAATCCCCATAGTATCAATTCAACTCCATAATCATGAAAAGTCATGAAATTATTAAACCATTTATCATTTCAGCATAAAAAATTTCAATCTTCTCAAACATGCTTTTCTTGAAAGCTCCAAATGGGCCCATCGTTCCACCTCAATTAAAAGCTCCAGAAAAGGCACAACATCACTTGTCATGAAAGTTACAGATGGGAACAACTTTCAATATAATGGTTTTCTTAAGTAGAAAACAAATATCTTCAGAATTTAATTTTCCACCCAAAGTATCACAAAATGTGGTGGCACAACACAAGATAGATTTCCCCACACTTAAGCTCAACTAGATTATGCAATTTTACTTCAAGAGTTGGTTGGATAGGGAAAATTGGCTTGTAATGTGGCTAACCTAACAGGTTGTTCATGGCTTCTAAGGGCTACAAGGATTAAATATTCAAGGTAGGCCATTATAAAAAAGTATTATTTGAAATAGGGGCTTTAATACCAAACAAATGCCTCAATCATTTAAACATAAGTACCTCAAACCCTCAAGTTTTGACAGAAATAGATCAAATTCTGGTTAAATGTAGTATGGGTTGGTTCTCTCAAGAAGTGAGGTGAATGTAAAGAATATGAAAATAATGGTTCAGAAGCCTCACAGGAAAGTGATTTCAAATATAAAGAGAGTGAGATGTGGCATGGGATTCAAAATTCGGTGTACTTTTCATGATATTACTAAATATTTGAACTTGAAACAAATTCATTTCTGCATTCATTTAAGCTTAGTTTCAAGGGGTAAATTGTTTCACATATTTATATGGATTTAAAAATGGTGATGAGAATCATTTCAGCTCAAAAGTTTTAAAAACACACAGAAAATTGTAAAATAAACACACAAAATTTGAAAAACACACAAAAGTTTTTTTTGGTTTTTTTGAACAGAAAAGCAATTAAAATTACTAAACTAAAAGGTTACCTCCTCCACACTTAAAACATTGCATTGTCCTCAATATGAACCTATGAGATGATATATGCACATGAAATGCAAAATTTTTAAATAGGACAAATAATATAAAAGTGAAAGGGTTAGGAACAGCCTGATGTGCTCAAGTGATGATGGGGTCATGCAGTGTGATAAAATCCACTGCATCAGTAGGAAGTCCCTCAATGTATCTCTTCAAACGTTTCCCATTGACTATAAATCTACTTCCAGTGTCCTATTGTGTGATCTCCACTGCACCATAAGGAAAAACATTAGTCACAACATAAGAAACTAACCATCTGGAACACAACTTACCAGGCATCAGCTTCAGTCATGAACTGTAGAGAAGGACTTTCTCTCCAACATGAATCTCCCTTTGTTGGATCATTTTGTCATGAGCTGCTTTTGATCATTCCTTGTAGAGCCTTTAGTTCTCATATGATGATAATCTAATCTGCTCAAGCTCTTGAATTTGCAGCTTCCTTTGGATTCCTGCTTAGACCAAATCCATGTTGCATTTCTTTATAGCCCAATAAGCCTGATGCTCAACTTCCACAGGGAGATGACACACTTTCCCAAAAAAATCCAAAATGGGGACATACCAATGGGGGTCTTGAATGCTGTCCTATAAGCCCACAATGCATCATCCAAGCGCTTGCTCCAATCCTTCCTATTCGGCTGCATGGTTTTCTCCAAGATTTGTTTCAAATCACGATTTGAAACCTAATCCTGGCCATTTGTTTGGGGGTGGTATGGTGTTGATGTTTTGTGTGTCACCCCATACTTTCAAAGGAGGGAAGAAAAATTTCTATTGAAAAAGTGTGTCCCTTGGTCACTAATGATGGCCTTTGGTACTCCAAACCTGCATAAGATTTGAGCCTTGACAAAATCCACTACAACATGAGAATCATCAATCCTGGTGGCCTTGGCCTCCACCCATTTACTCACATAATCAACCGCAACCAAAATATACAAAAAACCAAATGAACTAGGAAAAGGACCCATAAAATCAATTCCCCATACATCAAAAATCTCATAGAATAGTATGGGTTGTTGGGGCATCTCATGTCTCCTAGAAATGTTCCCAGTGTGTTGGCAACGAGAGAATGACTTACAAAACACATGGGAATCATGGAATAAACTAGGCCAATACAATCCAGAGTGTAAGACTTTCCTAGCTGTCTGTTGGGGTCCAAATTGTCCACCACAGGCAAGTGTATGACAGAAATGTAGGACAGACTCAAACTCATGATCAGGAACACACCTCCTAATTACTTGGTCACTACACATGCGCAAGAGGTAAGGATCATCCCAAACATAAAACCTAGACTCACTTGTCAATTTTCGGACTTGATGTTTCTTTAAATTTGTAGGGATTTCGAATGA
Source organism: Viscum album (assembly GCA_963277665.1). Taxonomy (NCBI): domain Eukaryota; kingdom Viridiplantae; phylum Streptophyta; class Magnoliopsida; order Santalales; family Viscaceae; genus Viscum; species Viscum album. The sequence continues at coordinate 434,815,091 of OY728158.1, read as the reverse complement.
AACAAGGTATTTTACTAAATCAGCCTACCAAGGATGCATACCTGAGATGGAATAAAGATGCTCATCTGGGAAAGTGTCCCGAAGTGGTACCTGGTCCAAGGTGTCATCCTCTAGTGTGTGAGTAAGCCTACTCATGTGGTCTGCCACCATGTTTTCTGACCCCTTCTTGTCCTTTATCTCAATATCAAATTATTGAATTAGGAGCATCCATCGGATAAGTCTGGGCTTTGCATCTGGCTTCTTCAAGAGATACCTCAATGTTGTATGGTCAGAAAAGACAACCACTTTAGATCCCAATTAATATGAAAAGAATTTATCTAAAGCAAATATAACAGCAAGAAACTCCTTTTCCGTTGTGGTGTAAATGGATTGGGCTGAATCCAGTGTCCTCAATGCATAGGCAATCACATGTGAACGCCCCTCCACCTTCTAAGATAAGACAGCTCCAACCGCGAAGTTGGAGGCGTCACACATAAACTCAAAAGGAATCTCCCACCATGGGGGCTGTATGATCGGTAGAGTGGTCAGACACTTCTTTATATCATCAAATGATACCCTTCATGAATCATCAAAAATGAAGTCAATATCTTTTTGAAGCAATCGAGATACGGGTAGAGCGATCTTACTAAAATCTCTGATGAAGCGTCGATAAAATCCAGCATGTCCAAGGAAGGATCGAACATCACGCACACATGTAGGATATGGAAGGGATGAAATAATGTCTACCTTATATTTATCAACCTCTATCCCATGTTTTGACACTACATGCCCTAAGACAATGCCATGCTCTACCATAAAATGACACTTTTCAAAATTCAGGACTAGATTCTTCTCAATACAACGATTCAATACCTTTCCTAAACTATTTAGACATTCATCAAATGAAGACCCATACACTGTAAAATCATCCATAAATACCTCCATGCAGGTCTCAATAAAATCAGAAAAAATACTCACCATGAATCTCTGGAAGGTACCTGGGGCATTGCAAAGTCCAAATGGCATCCTCCGGTAGGCAAATGTGCCAAAGGGACAGGTGAATGTAGTCTTCTCCTAATCCCCTGGAGCTATAAGAACCTGAAAATAACCAGAAAATCCATCCAAGAAACAATAGTGTGTTTTCCCAGCTAGTCTCTCGAGCATTTGATGAATAAATGGGAGGGGGAAATGGTCCTTGAAAGTGGTCTGATTTAGTTTCCTATAATCAATACACACACGCCAACTATTTTTCACCCTGTAATAGCCCGAGATTTTATGAAAAATATTCTTTTTAATTTTATTAATGTCTTGTGTTGTATGCTACACCAAAAGGAGCTTTCACAACACGCATCCTTGACTTTCCTTGTATTACACGCAATCGCGACCTTCCTCGATAGCGTGTGTAGTACGCAATAACGAGTTTCACTAAACAACAATATGCTATGAAAATATTTTTAAAACTAGCCTTTATGAATAGTAATAACCACTTTTTGAAATTTTTTAATTTTATTTTTCAAAATGGAATTCTTTTTGGATTCATAATATCGAAATTAGCTTAGGGTGAAATTTTGGTACTTTTCAGATAACTTTTATTTTCTGATGAATAGTGAAAATTACTAAATTTTAATTAAAAACAACTTTTTTAATCGAAATAATTAATAGTGATAAATTATTAATTTGAGTGGTTTTAAAGTATATTGAGAATATATTTTTACAATTCAATACAATGTTGGTCATTGTATGTAATTTCACATTTACACCAGACATAAACAAGTGTTAATCTTTTGATAGTTATTATCTCTTAAAAACACGCTATTTGTTGTGACAGCGGAAATTAATTATAAAATTAAATAATGCAACTTATATGTTGGGAATTTTGTAAAATAGAAATCATTTTTGAATTCGGAATATCAATTATAGATTAGGGTGAGATTTTGGCATTTTTCTGAAAAACTTCAATTTTTGATGAATAGTGAAACTACTAAGTGGAAGTTAAAAAAATTAATTTTTACATAAATCTTAATTTTACCACTTCTGTAAAAGGAATTTCAAAAATACGAGAGACATGATTAATGTCAGTAAGTAAAATGTGGTTCAATGAGATGAAAATAATTTTTGGTGAATAGTAACTTTTTACTTTTATTTACCACGGTTAAAAGTAAATAGGGTAATTAAGGGTAAATATGATATTAATATTACCCTAAAACATGTCCAAATCCTATTGGACAAGTGTAGATCGACCAAAAACAACCTTAAGTGTAACATATTATCATTTTGGCCCACTTGGATTAGATTAGGACATTTATTATTAATTTATTTAAAGAAGGGTTAAAATAGTTAAAATCAATGTTTAATAAGTAAATCATTTTTAATATGGGGTTATACATGAGATAAATTCGACTATAAATATTAATTAGAAAGATAAAAAGATTTCCTAAATAATGGTATTTTATTTATAATTTTTAGACATTAAATAATTTAATTTATTTATGACACAATGATGATGCAGTAATTATCTTATTAATGAAATATTGACATAATTGATGTTATAAACACCAAATTAAATGTAATTTGAGACTTTTTATGAATACCAATAATTTTATAGGTTACTATGATATATTAGTGTTTATTTAATCAACTTGTTTCGAACATATAATTCTGTTTTGACTTTCACAAAAATCATATATCAAATAGTGTCAAAATTGACACAAAATAGTTTTTAAATCAAATATTATATTATTAATTGTTATTTTATTCCTAAAAATCTAAGGTTCGGCCAAATTAATTATATAAGGATATATATATTAATAATAAACAATTTGGGGTTCGTTTGGCATGTTATAGTAAGTGTATTATCCATATAGTGTAAGAAAACAAAAAGACACGGTAAAAGGTAAATTATTTAACTTAGAGTCAAATCTAATTGATAAGGTTAAAATAATAAACTAAACTTGTCTAAATCCTATTGGTTGATATGATTTAGACCCATACTCACTTTAGCTTCGATATAGGACCCTTTGGAACCATTATAAACCGATTTTGACGTCAATATAAAATAATATTTTGAGATATTCCTAAGGTGCCCCTCTCCTCCCTTATAAAAGGGCACCACCTTCCCCTCCTCCTCACACCAATTTGAGAACTCAAGCTCGGCCAAACACTGCCAAAATCCCTTCTCCACTTCCCTAGAATAATCCTAGAGGTCCTGTTCTTCTTCAAAGACCAATCTTAGTTTCCTAAGTGGAGGATTCAAAGAGGCGTTCCAAAGAAGAGGTAATATCCATTACCGATCTTTTCAACATCTTTCTTCTTCAACTTATTCTTCTTTAGTTGTTTCATGATAAAGTAATAACATCAGTATTTCTTATATACTGATATGTTATTATAAATATGAAACAACTCTAATTAACCTTCTATCCATCCTACGGAAAAAGTAAATCACCGCGCGTGCGTACGTACGGAATACCCTCTCCACGCCGTGGTGTAAACTATTTTCCGCCACCACCTTAATTGGATGGGTATAATGGTGTAATGAGTAACTATATATGATTATTATAAAGTGATATTGATTCTGAAATAGTATACATACACTTCAACACAATTCCACGACCATGGGAACGATATCATCGCTCGTGCGTACGTACGGACTACCGTCTCGACGACGCGATTAGATTCATTCTCAATGATTAACCATTCATGAATGATTATAAAGTATATATAATAATTACTAATGAAATATATGACATAGTAATTATACTGGATTTATTTATATTTATATGTATGTCATCTACTTAATTCCATTCAATTCAATAAGGAAACGAAAACAGCGTTCATGCGTACGTACGGACTACCGTCTCCATGAACGGTGTATTTCTTTCCATTTACTGATTTATTATATATATGTATATTCTGAATATATATTATATATAAATCATGTTCTGGAATTAAGTAATCATGATCTACGTAATCATATGAATAATTACAAGTCAAAACACGGATGACAAATGAAACGATTTTACCCCAAACGCTCTTTAACATGGAATTTACAAAAGAAGGGGTACAATAAAGTCATAAGTGAACCATATATGATATCATAACAATTAGTATGATTCTGGAATAAGTCAATGACATTATTTAAATCATTATATAGGAGTTTCGGACACTTACGAAGCAAATCGGACCTAAGATAAGGGAAATATCACAATCTCATTTTTATCCGAGATTGTTTATACTTTGGTATTTACTGGGGTGTATTTTATCATCCACATCCATGTTTCATCAATATTTAATATGTATATACTTCTACAGTAGTTTATATCCAATTTTACCCTTCGGTGAGTTTTTAGTAAAGAATATGAAAGGAATCTTTTGTCGTTTTTCGTTCGAGGTACTTTTTGACTTTTCCGAAAAAAGTACGAAGAATTCTTTTTTTTAACTTATACGACATGAATGGATTTTTAAAACATTATTTCCAAGAAGCATCATTTACAAGTTTTCAATTTTATTTTTAATCAACTTCTTTTAGTTTAAAGTAGTATGACATGTTAAGAAAGGAAAAATGTTTTTGAAGAAGAAAGGATATTTTCCTCAAGAATGGAGTTCAAGTGTTTTATCAAAATTATTTTCCATCTAAGATAATAAAGGGTTCTGTTTTTATCCCAATTATTACATTGATTTTATTATGTTGTGATGGAATTATTTTTATGAATTCCTTTATCTTATATGAATTGTTTTATGATGTCATGATGTTTAAGATTCCCATTTGTATTACATGGGTTATGAAATGATGTATGATTTATGATTTTGTGGCACACATAAGAATGGTATCATTATGAGATGGGTGGGACCTATATCTCCCTCCAATGCATTGGGTAAAGATTTTATATCTCATGAGATAGACATGGCTGGAACGGTAGGTTATACCGGTTCAGTGAAACAGGACTGAAACGAGGGTGACTCGGTTCAGAAAGGGACTTTGTCCACTAAGATAGTCTTGGCAATGAGTCTTGACTAACAAGAAATGATTATCTATGATTATCTGTGAATGCCACAAAGTTTAATGTTTTAAGTTATGATTATTGGGATTTCATTTCACTACTATGATTTATCCCATGTTTTGAAATTATGCTCTCTTTTGCAGGTTAAGATTTCCAAAAGTTATGTTCTTTTGAATATGATGTGATTGATTTTTTTTGTTTACCCTTACTGAGCATTCGAGCTCACCCTTTTATGTTTTCTTTTCCCCAGGATATAAATAAAGGTTTTAGGTAAAAAAAAGGGAAGATCTTTATGGGAGATATTGAAGATCTTTCACCACGATTAGAAGATTACGTTCCGAGTTTCCAAAGACACTAAACTATTACGATCCTTGTGTGTGTGTTTTTTTTATGTACTAAGTATTCTGAAAAAGTAATGTAATGTTCATGTACGTTATGCTTCGGGTATCTACAGTTGGTATCAGAGGAAATGTTTAGTCAACGTTTGGAAACTAGGATGCGAAAACGTTAGTGAGATCCCTAGAGATATTTTTAAGGTATGTCTAGGGATGTCCCTAAGGATAAGTATACGTATAGGATACAGTCCTAGAACTATGGTAACGATCATAGAATTTAACCTAAGAAGTTAGATATTGAAGATACTCCCCCTTTATAATGTTGTTTTCCCTAGCATGATTTTTGCCTCTCACACTATTCTTTTTGGGTTTTAGACGATGGCTGGAACCCGAAGGAACCGTGTTGATCAATGCAATGGACAATGCAATGATTGTCCTCCTGAAATGTTATGGGAGATGGAGTGAAAAATCTTATTTCTATACTTACACAAGCTATGAATCATTCTATACTTCCAAATGTGCAGAGAAGGGAACAATATTCTATTGAGTCCTTCATGAGGCAACGCCCACCTTCTTTCAGTGGGACTTCTGATCCACTTGTTGCTGAACAATGGATCAGTACCACTGAAATGATATTTTCGGTTCTTCAATGTTCTGAACATGATAAATTCATCTTAGAAGTATATCGTTTGGAAGGTGAAGCTGATCAATGGTGTAATCTTATCAAGAATACGAGGCCAAGAGATGCAATTGAGTCCATGGAATGGGACGAGTTCGAGAACTTGTTTTTCAGTAAGTACTTCCCTCGTATTCTTCGAACAAAGATGGAAAAGGAGTTTCTAGAGTTGAAGAAGAAGGATGATGAATCTGTTGGTATATACGAAGAAAATTTTACAAGACTTGCAAGGTATGCATCTGGCATTATCATCCAACCTGAAAGTAAAGTTGATCGATTTTTCAGTGGCTTAAAACCAAGTCTTCGAAGGGCATTAGCTATACGAGACTTCAGTAGCTATGAAGAAATTGTGCGTTGTGCTATGAAGGTAGAAATGGAAGTTGGTGTTACATATCCATCTCATGGTTTTGAAAACAAACGAAAGATGGAGTTCAAGGAGAAATCTCAGAATAATGGTGAAAAGAAAATGAATGTTTCCTTATGCTCAAAGTGTGGAAAGAAGCATGGTGGAGATTGTCTTAGAGGGACTAGAAAATGTTTTAAGTGTGGAAAAGAAGGTCATCGAGTAGCTGAGTGTCGAAGTAATGGAAAAAGGGTTTCTAATGATGTGAACAAATCAAACACTACAGAGAACGCACCACCAACACTTCAATGTTTCAAGTGCAAGGAGATGGGACATTATGCCAATAAATTCCCTAATCCAAGGGTTAGTGATGATCAACATGAGCAACCACTTAAGGCAATGGACAAAGGGATGTCACATGCGATCACTATTGGCAATGTTGAATATGAAAACAATGTGGTGGAATGATTAAGTGTTTATGTATTGGGATTCAAAAATAGTGTTGTATATAGTATCGTGGAATATTGGAATATTTATGTATTGGTCTATTGTGGTTTTCAATAATTTTATTGTACCAGTAACCATGGAATGTGATTGAGATATTTTTGGAAAAAGAATGATATGTGCATAATGCAGGGAAAACGAGAAAATTAAATATTTGACAGTATTCATGAGCTCATGATTGATATAAGGACTAAGTGATATCATGGTTTGAGTATATAGAATTCTAAGGATTTTGGTATGTGGAAAGTGTTAACTTTTAACTTCATTCATGTTTTCACTAAGGTTCGATGGGTATTCAAGAGAATACATGATTAAGGCCTTTGAATGTTTGGAATGTGACCAACAAAACACATCTTATGATATATGGGGATCAACGATGGTATTAAATCTCTGGTAATCGTTTTCACTATGTTATGAGAGTGGACTGCAGTATTATGGATAAGCCTAAAGATTGAAATGGATTATGTTGGACATAAGTGAGTATTGTTTAAGGATAGAAGTTTTTTTTTCGATATTATTGATGGGATGTTATAGTAATGTAGTTTTAGAAAAAGGACAACCTGCAGGACGGGCGACAGCCCATCGCTTCGGACAAGGCTGTGGGAATCGAACCCACAACTGAAGTGCGACATGCCTTTATTGCCTACCACTGGCCTACATGAAGTCCCTGTTTAGTAGAAACTAGTTTTATTATATTAAGCAGTATGATATATGAAGTATAAGTCCATTTTAGGAACCATATATGATTAATCTCACTATAGATCAACTTATGTATATAATTTTTGCTAACCTTTTGTTTGAGACAGATGGAATGACCCGTCATTCTATCACATGATCTGCTAACACTTCACGAATAACAAATTCAACTTCATTTATTTAAGAGATGAAGTGGAAATTGTTCAAGGCACAAACAACAGTGAGATTGTACCAAAATAAAGTAAGTATTTATTCTAATTCAAATTCTTCAACTTTAGGGAAACGATCTTGAAAACCAAAAAATGTTGTCCTAGTGCTATTATATCTGATTAATCAGATGGTACCTTATATCGTAAAAAATTTATGGATTTGTGATTGCTGGCTTTTCCATAGCCATGTTCTCTACCACTCTCCATCAGAACATGATGGTTAGATTTCTCTTCCATATCCATATTTTCACCTATGTGGAAACCCAGAGATTAGTTTATTTGGGTAACCGTTACATTTCATACTTTTGTTTTTAAATATTGGTGTTGATATTCCTTTTTACGATGTGGGTTTCTATTAAAGAAACTTTCGAATAGTAAACCATTTATAACCTCGACGAATTTCGAGGGCGAAATTCATTTTAAGGGGGGTAGAATGTAACAGCCCGAGATTTTATGAAAAATATTCTTTTTAATTTTATTAATGTCTTGTGTTGTATGCTACACCAAAAGGAGCTTGCACAACACGCATCCTTGACTTGCCTTGTATTACACGCAATCGCGACCTTCCTCGATAGCGTGTGTAGTACGCAATAACGAGTTTCACTAAACAGCAATATGCTATTAAAATATTATTAAAACTAGCTGTTATGAATAGTAATAACCACTTTTTGAAATTTTGAAATTTTATTTTTCAAAATGGATTCATTTTTGGATTCATAATATCGAAATTAGCTTAGGGTGAAATTTTGGTACTTTTCGGATAACTTTTATTTTCTGATGAATAGTGAAAATTACTAAATTTTAATTAAAAACAGATTTTTTAATCGAAATAATTAATAGTGATAAATTATTAATTTGAGTGGTTTTAAAGTATATTTAGAATATATTTTTACAATTCAATACAATGTTGGTCATTGGATGTAATTTCACATTTACACCAGACATAAACAAGTGTTAATCTTTTGATAGTTATTATCTCTTAAAAACACGCTATTTGTTGTGACAGTGGAAATTAATTATAAAATTAATTAATGCAACTTATATGTTGGGAATTTTGTAAAATAGAAATCATTTTTGAATTCGGAATATCAATTATAGCTTAGGGTGAAATTTTGGCATTTTTCTGAAAAACTTCAATTTTTGATGAATAGTGAAACTACTAAGTGGTAGTTAAAAAAAATAATTTTCTCATAAATCTTAATTTTACGGCTTCTGTGAATGGAATTTCAAAAATCTGAGAGACACGGTTAATGTCAGTAAGTAAAATGTGGTTCAATGAGATGAAAATAATTTTTGGTGAATAGTAACTTTTTACTTTTATTAACCACGGTTAAAAGTAAATAGGGTAATTAAGGGTAAAAATGATATTAATATTACCCTAAAACATGTAATAATCCTATTGGAAAAGTTTATCTCGACCAAAAACAACCTTAAGTGTAAAATATTATCATTTAGGCCCACTTGGATTAGATTAGGACATTTATTATTAATTTATTTAAAGAAGGGTTGAAATAGTTAAAATCAATGTTTAATAAGTAAATCATTTTGAATATGGGGTTATAAATAAGATAAATTCGACTATAAATATTCATTATAAAGATAAAAAGATTTCCTACGTAATGGTATTTTATTTATAATTTTTAGACATTAAATAATTTAATTTATTTATGACACAATGATGATGCGGTAATTATCTTATTAATGAAATATTGACATAATTGATGTTATAAACACCAAAATAAATGTAATTTGAGACTTTTTATTAATACCACTAATTTTATAGGTTACTATGATATATTAGTGTTGATTTAATCAACTTTGTTCGAACATATAATTCTGTTATGACTTTCACAAAAATCATATATCAAATAGTGTCAAAATTGACACAAAATTGTTTTTAAATCAAATATTATATTATTAATTGTTATTTTATTCCTAAAAATCTATGGTTAGGCCAAATGACTTAGATAAGGATATATATATTAATAATAAACAATTTGGGGTTCGTTTTTCATGTTATAGTAAGTGTATTAACCATATAGTGTAAGAAAACAAAAAGACACGGTAAAAGTTAAATTATTTAACTTAGAGTTAAATCTAATTGATAAGGTTAAAATATTAACCTAAACTTGTCTAAATACTATTGGTTTATAGGATTTCGACCCATACCCACTTTATCTTCAAAATAAGACCCTTTGGAACCATTATAAACCGATTTTGACTTTAATATAAAATAATATTTTGAGATATTCCTAAGGTGCCCCTCTCCTCCCTTGTAAAAGGGCACCTCCTTCCCCTCCTCCTCACACCAATTTGAGCACTCAAGCTTGGAAAAACCCTGACAAAATCCCTTCTCCACTTCCCTAGAATAATCCTAGAGGTCCTGGTCTTCTTCAAAGACCAATCTTAGTTTCCTAAGTGGAGGATTCAAAGAGGCGTTCCAAAGAAGAGGTAATATCCATTACCGATCTTTTCAACTTCTTTATTCTTCAACTTCTTCTTCTTTAGTTGTTTCATGATAAAGTAATAACATCAGTATTTCTTATATACTGATATTTTATTATAAATATGAAACAACTCTAATTAACCTTCTATCCATCCTACGGAAAAAGGAAATCACCGCGTGTGCGTACGTACGGAATACCGTCTCCACGCCGTGGTGTAAACTATTTTCCGCCACCACCTTAATTGGATGGGTATAATGGTGTAATGAGTAACTATATATGATTATTATAAAGTTATATTGATACTGAAATAGTATACATACACTTCAACACAATTCCACGACCATGGGAATGATATCATCGCTCGTGCGTACGTACGGACTTCCGTTTCCACGACACGATGAGATTCATTCTCAATGATTAACCATTCATGAATGATTATAAAGTATATATAATAAGTAATAATGAAATATATGACATAATAATGACACTGGATTTATTTATATTTATATGTATGTCATCTACTTAATTCCATTCAATTCAATAAGGAAATGAAAACAGCGTTCATGCGTACGTACGGACTACCGTCTCCATGAACGGTGTATTTCTTTCCATTTATTGATTTATTATATATATGTATATTCTGAATATATATTATATATAAATCATGTTCTGGAATTAAGTAATCATGATCTACGTAATCATATGAATAATTACAAGTCAAACCACGGACGAAAAATGAAACGATTTTACCCAAAACACTCTTTAACATGGAATTTACAAAACAACGGGTAAAATAAAGTCATAAGTGAACCATATATGATATCATAACAATTAGTATAATTCTAGAATAAGTCAATGACATTATTTAAATCATTATACAGGTGTTTCGGACACTTACGAAGCAAATCGGACCTATGGTAAGGGAAATATCACAATTTCATTTTTATCCGAGATTGTATATACTTTGGTATTTACTGGGGTGTATTTTATCATCCACATCCATGTTTCATCAATATGTAATATTTATATCCTTATACAATAGTTTATTTCCAATTTTACCCTTCGGTGAGTTTTTAGTAAAGAATATGAAAGGAATCTTTTTTCGTTTTTCGTAAGATGTACTTTTTGAATTTTCCGAAAAAAGTATGAAGAATGATTTTTTTTAACTTATACGACATGAATGGATTTTTAAAACATTATTTCCAAGAAGCATCATTTACAAGTTTTCAAGTTTATTTTTAATCAAATTCTTTTAGTTTAATGTTGTATGACATGTTAAGAAAGGAAAAATGTTTTTGAAGAAGAAAAGATATTTTCCTCAAGAATGGAGTTCAAGTGTTTTATCAAAATTATTTTCCATCTAAGATAATAAAGGGTTCTGTTTTTCTCCCAATTATTAAATTGATTTGATTAGGTTGTGATGGAATTATTTTTATGAATTCCTTTATCTTATATGAATTGTTTTATGATGTCATGATGTTTAAGATTCCCATTTGTATTACATGGGTTATGAAATGATGTATGATTTATGATTTTGTGGCACACATAAGAATGGTATTATTATGAGATGGTTGGGACCTATATCTCCCTCCGATGCATTGGGTAAAGATTTTATATCTCATGAGATAGACATGGCTAGAACGGTAGGTTATACCGGTTCAGTGAAACAGGACTGAAACGAGGGTGACTCGGTTCAGAAAGGGACTTTGTCCACTAAGATAGTCTTGGCAATGAGTCTTGAATAACAAGAAATGATTCTCTATGATTATGTGTGAATGCCACAAAGTTTCATGTTTTAAGTTATGATTATTGGGATTTCATTTCACTACTATGATTTATCCCATGTTATGAAATTTTTCTCTCTTTTGTAGGTTAAGATTTCAAAAAGTTTTGTTCTTATGAATATGATGTGATTGATTTTTTTTGTTTACCCTTACTGAGCATTCGAGCTCACCATTTTATGTTTTCTTTTCCCCAGGATATAAAGAAAGGTTTTAGGTAAAAAAAGGGAAGATCTTTATGGGAGATATTGAAGATCTTTCACCACGATTAGAAGATTACGTTCCGAGTTTCCAAAGACACTAAACTATTACGATCCTTGTGTGTGTGTTTTTTTATGTACTAAGTATTCCTCAAAAGTAATGTAATGTTCATGTACGTTAGGCTTCAAGTCTCTACACACCCTCATTGGAACTAAATCATCTTTCTCATTTTTAACAACAGTAAAAGCAGTTTTCTTAGGCACAACCTGAATTGGACGTACCCACTGAGAATCTGAAATGGGAAAGATTATACCTGTCTCGAGCAATTTCTCAACTTCTTTTTTAACAACTTCTAGGAGGGTGGTATTGAGTCTCCTTTGTGGCTGTCTTACCGTTTTAGCCACATCCTCCAAGAGAATCCTATGCCTGAAAATGGAGGGGTAATACCTGATATGTTAGCCAAGGTCCACCCAATCTCCCTGATGTTCTCCCTCAAAATATTCAAAAGCTTTTCTTCATGTTCAAAAGGGAGATTGTTAGAAATGATAACAGGTAATCTCTCACCACTCAAAAAGTATGAGTATTTCAGATTTGGTGGCAATGGATTGAGTTCTAATGAAGGAGGGTGTAGTATGGATGAAGACATTGAAGGAAACAAAATATGTGCACAAAGAGCATCAGTATCAGAATATACATCATCAAAATCAGAGAATAAAGCATCAAATCCATCAGCATACTCTATAGCCATGTCATAATCAGAGTTCACATGAACATGATCAGAATATGAATCCATTTCAAAATCAAATCTTAGAGAGTCTTGTTCATTAGAACCAGGTGTGGAAGTTATCTTAGACATTAAACCAGAACCAATACTCATAATCTCCTTAAGCATAGGACAATCAAAATCCATGGAGTTTTTACTTGGTGGTTCAAAATGGGAGATAACAAAAGCAGAATGGTCCTCAGAGGTGTACTTCATGGAATCGATAACATTAAACATCACAACTTCATCCCCAAATTCCATGGAAAGTGTACCCTCATTGACATTTATGATAGTTTTTGCAGTTTTGAGGAAGGGCCTATCGAAGATAATGGGGGCATGAGAACTTACCTGATCATCCTCCATGTTAAGAACATAGAAATCTGCTGGAAAGATCATGTCTCTTACCCAAACAAGTACATCCTCAAGGACTCCCGCTAGATATGCCGTATCTCAATTTGCCATTTGCACCACTACTCTTGTTGGATTCAACTCACCAACCTGCAAGGAAGAGAATACAGAGTGAGGCATCACATTTATGGAAGCACCTAAATCACAAAGTGCATCAGAAAAGTGTAACTCCCCTATGGTGCATGGTATGGTTAATGTCCCAGGATCCTTGCACTTCGTTGGAATTGACATGGTTGGTGTGATGAGTACAGATACGTTCCTTCCAAGGTTGATCCACTCATTTCCCTTTATCCCACTTCTATTTATACACAGTTCTTTTAAGAATTTCTCATACCTCAGTATTTTCTTGATGGCTTCAAGTAAGGGGATGTTGATCTCGACACGCTTGAATGTATCCAAATCCTCTTTTTCCATTGCCTCTTCAGCCATCTTCTTAGTTTGTACAACTATATTTGGGAATGGAATGGGTTTAGAAGGAAGATCATCAACCTTTTTCTTACCTTTTTCTTTCTCCTTGGGTTTCTCATCATTTGGTGTGGGATGGGGCTTCTCTGGAGTTGAGGTGAATCCCGTTGGTATTGTAGGTGCAGATGTATCAACGGTTTTCTTCCCACTTCTCAATGTGATGGAACTGAAATTCCCCTTGGGATTGGGAGTAGGTTGGGAAGGAAGGGCTCCAGAGTTCTTACTTACCAGTTCGTGGAGGGAGGTGGCAATCTGGATCATTTGTGTCTTCAACTCCCTCAACTCAGAACCTTGACTCTTCATCTCATTCTATTGATTAAGAACAATTTGTTTCAAAAGAACATCATTATTAGAATCTACCTTTGGTTGAGAACTCCCATGTTGCTGACTTGTTGATGCTTGGGCCTCAAATCTCCTTTGGGGTTGTTGGAAACCTTATTGGTAAGGTGGAGGCTGCTGGATGTTTTGTTGAAAGGGGGGACTTTATTGATGTCCAGAGACAAACCTCATATCTGATTGAACTCTCCATCCTTGGTTAAATGTTGTTTCAAAGGAATCATACTTCTTCTGTGGTTGTTGTTGTTGTTGCTGATATGGTCTCCCAAGAAATATGGCAGCACAATCCTCTGAATCTTGTAATTGGGGGCAACAATCTGTTGGGTGGCTTGTCTCGGTGCAAATGCCACATGGCCTTGAAGAAGTGGGTTGGGATGTCTTTTGAGCCAATGCAATCTGCCTCACCATAGTGGTCAATTCTTCCAACTTGGTATCAATCAAATGATTTTCCAGAGAAGAAGGACTTACCTGATGTACTCCCCTGACATGTGGTTTACCTCTTTCTCCAAATTGTTGGGAGTTTTGGGCCATCTTGTCAATCAATGAACGTGCGGCTACTGGTGTTTTGTCCACCAATTCTACTCTAGCTGCAACATCCACCATGATCCTCTCCATAGGTGTGAGGCCTTTGTAGAATTACTGGATAAGTAGTTGCTCACTGATTTGGTGATGTGGGCAGCTTGCACATAACTTCTTGAAGCGCTCCCAATACTCATACATCGACTCCCATTGTGCCTGCTTGATCCCTGATATCTCCTTTCGAATGGATGTAGTCCTTGATGCTGGAAAGAACCTCTGCAAGAAAAGAGGTTTCAAATCGTTCCAACATGTTACGTCTTCAGGTTGTAAATAGTACATCCAATCTTTTGCAGCTCCATCAAACGAGAATGAGAATGATCTTAATTTAATTTGATCTTAAGAGGCATTTCTTGGTTTAAGGGTGGAGCATACTACATTAAATTCCTTTAAATGTTTGTTTGGGTCCTCACCAGATAATCCATGAAACTTTGGAAGAAGGTGAATTTGTCCAGATTTAAGTTCAAAGTCTAATTCAAGAGTTGGGTATGCAATGCAATTTGGTTGATAGTTAATATCTGGTGCGGCCAATTCTCGAATGGTTCTATTAAGTTCATTTCCATTATTCTCATCCATTGGTTCTTGTTTTAGTTTGGATTTAGATGTGTTTCCAATTTTAGTGTTTCCAAATTGGAGGAGTTCTCCTGTTGGGTAAATGTCGACACTTCCCGTGGATCTAGATTGCCTGATTTGAGCCCTAAGGCTACGTTCAATCTCAGGGTCGAGATAAAAGAGATCCTCAGGTTGGGACCATGTCATAAATCATATAAAAATAGAGAAATGATGAAGAAGAATAGACCACAATATCATGAGAATGGAGTTCAATTGATTTTATATAAAAAATTAAGAATAAGAAGAAGAGAAAAATGAACCAACACTGAGAAAGGTGAAAGAAGAAAGTGAGAAGAGGAATAAGAGAATGAAATAAAAAACAAATACCTCTAATTGATTGAGAAAACTATTTCCTCCCCGGCAACGACGCCAAATTTGAAAGGCGCTGTCGTGGGTGCTTTCAAATGATATTGTTTCTTTACTAAGTGCAACACAGTGGCTGACCTAGGTCGTTCTCTTGAGGAGGACTTAGTTTAACAACCCTTATAAGTCTTGAAGAAACCAAGAAAAAGAAACAAAATGATAAAATATGGGGGTGGTTTGATTGAAAGACTTTTAGAACACGAAACAAAACAATCAAGGCAATCAAGGAGTAAAAGACAATCACGAACAATGTTTCTTTAAAAGAACTACTATGAGAATTCGTAGCCAATATAATATACCCTTTCACCATTCATTAATCATTATCCCATATGATTATAAATAATTAAAATGTGACCCCTAACCTTGTCAACCCCCGAACCCTACAGAATTTGACACAACCACATGTATTTGAAGAAATGAGCACTAGGTTGTCTTTGAGACTTCCAATCGTAGTACCCTACTTTGATTGTGGTCCAAATCCAACTTATGAACAATGGTCAATTACGGAAGAACCTCCCCTCTAAAGTTTATAATTAATTAAGTTTAGGGATGAGAGTTGAACCCTACAATTCTATCCCAAGTTGATTAGATTTTACAATTGAAGTTTGTCTCTCTCAATTCACACAGGACCGACCTCGCGGTCAGATGCAAGTCGAGTGAGATCCTTACAACTTAAATCTCAATTAATTGATCAAAAATTATGAATTACAGTATGTTCATATATTCAAAATGAATAAATTAAGGGGGTAGGGATTAGATCGACTACGAACGAAACTACTCTTCCAGGGTTGGAATTTTCATTGTGGAGGCGGTTTGTATAAACAACGAATTGAAAGGGAAATACCCAATATTGTCTCCACTCTAAGATTTCAGAACCAAGAAGAAAAAAAAAGAATATAGTAAAAGAATAACAAAGAATGTTTATTGATGAAAAGGACAAGTTACTAGCATGAAAACAATGAAACACAAGTGGAGGTGGGAGAGGAGAGCCTTCATGGAAGAGATCCTTGCACAAATCCTCACTTCTTCCAAGGGGTTAGAGGGGTTCCTAGGAAACTAACTCTCGGATAAACCATTCCCAAGCTCCTAACCAGCCTCCCAAAGAGTGATAATGTTCTTTAAATAGAGTTGGGGAGGGCTAGGGTTACAAATGGTTTCAAGTGTGAATGTGGAAATTCGGGAAAATATTTTAATCTACCTTGCACCGCCTGTTTGACCTCCAAAACGTGCGATCCAGCTGCTCTTCTAGAAGAATTATTTGCGAGAATTTTTTTCTTCTAGATGCTCTCCATATTTGGGCCACATACAAGCACAGATAAGAATGTTATGGCCCAAATACAGAAGCACTATCCAGCCCAGCGAGTCCAGTCCATCTTTGTCTTCATGGCCTATTTACTCCTAGTAAACCCATGATCTAGCTCCAATGGCCTGAATAAAAGTTGTAGAAAATTTATTGGGGCATTCAGTCACAAAATATTAAGTTCCAATTCGGGAAATAAAAATATTTATTCACAATATACCACAGTGCACTTTAAAAGGGTAAAACAGGAATTTTCACCAAATTTTCAAATGAATGATCAAATCCCAAATATTTTATAAATAAACATATTTAACACAATTTGAGGAAATTATATCATTTATTATCAATAAAATATTCAATAAAATAGTGTTTTATCAACCTTCTTTTATATTTAGTACATGCGAGGGGTCCGATATATACATTATTATCATTGATACCTAGAAAACATCATGAACTTGAGACATGCTTGGTGGATGTTCAAGCTGATATGCCACTAGTCTTATGCGATCAAGGATATTAAATGGGCCAATTTACCTTGGGCTAATATTCCCTTTCCTTTAAAACAACATGAATCAATTCCATGGTGATAGTCCAAGGATAAATTTGTCTCCAAAATCGAACTCCAAGTCCCTTCAATGGATTTCATCATAGCTATTTTTTCTGACTATAACTAGTTTAATATGTTGTTGTATGGTTTGAAACATCACTTTTATCTCTTGAACACTATCAAGTAAAAGTAGATTTCTTTCTATAAATTCATCCCAAAAAGATAATGTTCTACAAATCATCCCATACAGAGCTTCATATGGATCCATTTTAATACATGAGTGGAAGTTGTTGTTGTTTGATAAATCAACTAGTTAGAGAAGTTGATCTCATCCTCCTTCAAATTACATTGAGAAGACTCACAGAATGTCCTCAAGCATCTGAATAGTGATTTCATATTGACCATCATTTTGGGGGTGATATACTGATTTGAAATTAAATTCAGTACACAAATAATATGAAATAATTCTCTAGAATTTATAAGTGAACCTTGAATCATGATCAGAGATGATCGAAAGTGGATCCCCATATAGCCTCACTACTTTATTCACATATACCTTGTAATGGTTTTTGAGAAATAAATCTTCGCAAATAGAAATTATGTGGAAAGTATTGGTGTCTCCATCCACCACAACCAATATAACTGTGTTTCCTTTAGATGGTTTTGGGAGACTAGTAGAAAGTTCATAGTGACATTCTCCCATTTCCCTGTGGGTATAAGAAGTTGTTGCATCATCACTTTAGTCTTATGTCGCTCTGCATTAACTTACTGACATACTAAACACCTTGACATGTACTGAGCAATATACTTTTTCATTCTATGACACTATAAGTTCTCTCAAGGATTGTGAAACATCTTGATAATTCTAGGATGGATGAATAATGATAAGAAATGTGCATTACCCAATATCTCATTAATTATCCCATGTGACAGAGGCTCACAAATCATCATTACAAACAAAATCACACTATCATCATTGATGTGGAACTCATGTAGACCCCCTTCCAATTACTTACTTCACCTTATTTTGTAGTTCCATATCATCCCTATGATCCTCCTTGGGCTTCTATATGTTATATGGTTGGACAATAATTTTGTAGAGGTAATATGTATTCAGATCCATTATGATTTCAAAATCCATACATTTCATTTACCTGAAGATAAGGTCTTTCTCAATCTTCATCATGGATATAGTGGAAGGTTATTTTATTCTAAGAGCATTAGCTACCATATTGTCCTTTCCCATATGGTACTTAATAGAGAAATCATAGTCCTTTATTAGATCTAACATCCACATTGATGCATGTTGAGCCCATTATGTGTGAATATATAATTTAAAATATTGTAATATGTATATATATATATATATATTAACCACATAGGTAGTTCTTCTAAATATTCAAAGAAAAGATCACAGATGCAAACTCAATATCATGCGTAAGGTAGTTCTTCTCATGGATCTTCAAAAATCGTGAGGTGTAGACTATCAATTTATCATTCAACATGAGTAAACAACCCAAGAATTTATTGGAAGCATCATTGAATATCAAAAAACTGTCTCCACTTGTTGGTAGTGTGAGTACAAGTGTAGTGATTAGAATATTCTTGATCTCCTTGATTCGTTCCTCACATTCTTCAATCCAAAAATAATTTACCCCTTTCTTTGTTAACATATTTAGGGTCTAGAAAATCATGATACATTCCCCACAAAACATTGTTAGTACCCAACCACTGAAAAAACATTGTGTATTTTCATGACACTCGTGGGTATGGGACATTCCTCAATTGCCTTTCTTTTTGTGGGTCCACATAAATTCCCTCACTTATGATCACATGCCCCAATAATGGAACATTCTACATCCAAATGTCAGACTTTCTAAACATAGAAATAAATTTATCCTTCATTAATGCCACCAGCACAATCCTTAGATCCTATTCACGTTACTCCTTTATCTTTGAGTAAATGAGAATACCATCAATAAATACTACTATAAATTTTTCTTGGTAGTATCCAAAGGATCCATTCATCAAATCCATAAATATTTATGGGTATTAGTAAGTCTTATGGGAATAAATATGATCTCATGGTACACATATGTTGTAGGGAATGTAGTGTTGTAAATATCTTCTTCTGTCACCATTAGTTAATGATATCCAAAAGGAAGATCCACCTTTGAGAAGTACTGAGTTCGTCATAGTTGATCGAACATGTCATCAATCCTTGAAAGATGGTACTTTTTATTTATGGTGATCTTAATGAGCTCTTGTTAGTTGATAGACAGCTACACTGATCCATACTTCTTGAAAAAGAGAATTGGATAACCCAAAGGTGATTTACTAGGGAATATGAAACAATTCTTCAAATGATCTTGCATATTCTTCTTTAACACTTCTAGTTCAATCAGGGCCATCCTATAGGGGTATTTTGAGATATGAGTCGCTAAAGGTATGATCTATATTGTGAACTCTACCATATGACTTGGGGGATGTCTGTTTAACTCATTAGTGGAATACATCAATGTATTCCTTAATAATAGGAATTTAATCCGATTGATACACTCCTTTGAATCAACCATTTGAGAAAGGTATGCTTCATCACATGGTATCAACATCCATATCATTGAGGGATTTTACAATGGATATTCATAACCTTTCATTCATTTTTAGAGGTGATTAAGATGGTTGAGAATATGAAAGGATATTTCCTTTTCTCGAAACATTATGTGTGGTATATATAATGAGAGCTAATCCATGCCTAGAATAGAGTCAAATTATTCAAAGGGAATAATTATAAGATTCACTAGAAGAATATCGCCAAATATGCCAATAATAGAAGAGTCCAACCAATGGGTTGTAATTATTGCTCCACTTGGCATCTTTATGAAAATAAATACTTCAAGGTATTGATGATTCAATTTAATAGTTCTTGAAATCACACAGGATATAAAGGAATGTGTAGAACCAGAATCAAATATAACTTTTTCCATTATTGAGTGAATAAGAAGTAAACATTTTATAACTTCATTTTCATTATCCACTTCATCAGTAGTGATTATATAAGCTTTCCACTCTTCTTTTTTATTTGTTGGCTCCTAACACTGATTACACTGAAAAACATTAGGTTTATTGAACTATCTTGAATAGTTCCCTTTCTCATTATAGTCGATATTTTGAACCTTGTGTGGTGAATTAAGAGGTTCCCTCTAATATATCATGTTTTACAACTTATTCAGGTATCTTCAACATTCACGATCTTGATGACCTTCTCTCTTATATTTTAAGTAAATCTCCACCACTATGAGACAATTACCATGATGCTTCTTCCCAAAATTTTGACATGTGGGTAGTTGGATCCTCTTTCATACTTTTTCATTTTAGCCACCATCTAGAAAATATATTATTCTATTCTTATCTTCATAACCATGAGACGATTCTTTAAAAACTATATCTACATTGAGAGTGAATAAACCAATTCTTCGTAACTACCAAAGTATCAGATAGCTATAGAATCTCTAAGGTGTGTTTTTAAACCCCTAAATAATATAAATAATTTTCTATAATTTTTGATATAAATATAAAGAAATATTGGTAAATCCATGTGAAATTTTCTATGTAATACATGATTGATTGTCCTTCAATTTTATTCATTTATAAGAATTCTATCTATATATTTTTTTTAAGTGTATGATGGAAATACTTGGTATGAAATATTTTATTAATGTCTTCCTATACCATCTCTTCCATTTCATCCTTTTAGATTGGGTTTCATAATAAATCACCGCATTTGGTCAAATTATCCATTTAAATGATAAATAGCCATATTCACCTTCTCATTCTTAGAACAATGGATTACAAAAATATCTTCTCAATTGGTTTAACCCACTGTTCCATGATAGGTGGATTGTAAGTTCCACTAAATGTTGGTGGTCATTGTCACATAATGGATTCAATTGATATTTGATCATTATTTTTTTAAGGCATGAGTTCTACATGATTATGGATATTATTCATAGCCTAATATATCTGGTTAATCATTTTGATTAAGTTTGTAACACCACCCCCATAGAATTGGGGATGTCATTCAAGAAATCATTGCATTTTTACTCAAACAGGTTATTGGATTGGTTTCTCTTGGTTCACACCATTTTCTAAAATATAAAAAGTTTGAAAAAAATCTAAGCTAATAAATAATGATTAAATAATTTATTCTTGCGTGTAATTAACTCTATTGGAATATCTTTTGGGATCCATTTGTTTATAATTTTTCTAAAACAAAGTTTCATGAATTCTTACATATACTTAGTATTATCCTAATGGTTTTCAATATTGTTCTCTAATATTAATTCCAAAATTAACTAAACTGTGCTCTGATACCAGATATAATGACCCTAGTTTTTATACATGACAATTACATCATTTTAAGGATAAAAAATATAATAAAATTACAAATCTTAGATAAAATGGTTTCATATCTAGAAAAATTTGACTCATACAAAATTTTAAAATAATAAAACATAAAAATTATTTAATTAATTATTATCTATATTATTAGTGGACCTCATGTTCTCCTTAGTAAAAGTATCACTTGAGGATATAAATCAATGAAAGAGGTGATCTAATTGACCAGTAAGAGGCTGAATAAGGGTCTTGAATCAATATAACGTGAGTGCATATAATCATAATTATCATAACATAAGTATAATATTTTCATCATCTTCATGAATGTAACATGTGATAATGGAATGGGATATGGAAATACAAAAACATATGAAACACAAAGTCTTAGCGGTCAAATACAACACATAGTTGTGATAAAAGATAACATGATGTTCACTCATAAAATGTGTGCATTATCATAACATCATCATTGTGAAAACTACATAGAATCATGTCCATGAAAAATACACAACATATCTTTATATAAATCAAATTTTTGAATTAATTGGTTGGATATATAATTTTTGGACCACCAATCACATCATAAGAGTTACTTAATCATGCATGACATATAGAATGTATATCAATCAATGCCATTGAGTAAACCCCATGATGAGAATGGGTGTCATAAGGATTTCATAATTCATACTTTCTTGAATAAGTTTTAATTTCCCAAATTAACAATGGAAAATCATACTTGGACATAATATATCAATATTCATGAGTGGATAAGAAGTATCTTAAAAGGATAAAATACGATGTTTTGGAAATTGAAGTCACTTTAAAAAAAGTTTTTCTTTTAAAAAATTTCAAAATAGTAGGAACATGTTTATACTGAAGGAAAATGGAAAATAAATCTAAAGAACATAATATGAACATTCATACCAAGGAAGAGGGAATAACCCAAAGAAAGGAAATAGTTTTGAGAATCCCCTTACCTTAATTCCTACCTTATTATGTCAATTTTCCACCTCATGAATAATGAAATTAAATTTATTACAAAAATATCCATAAGTGTATTATTGTCATTTAAAAAAAATTATCAATTATAATCATTGTATTATATTTCATAATTATTATGATGAAATTGAAGCATTTTGATATAATGGTTTTCTTAAAAATTTCCACTTTCTCTTGGATTAATCTATTTTATTAAATGCAATGTATACATTAGTATAATTGAAATCATAATCTTATAATGAATACAATTAAATATTTATATTTTAAATATAGTTTATTATATCCATCCATAATGATGGTTATATGTTTTGATACAGGAATTTGTCCATAGGTGGTTAAATGACCTTTGACGGGACATAGTAGAGAGAGTAGGAAAGAGATGTTTAAAAATTATATATAGTAGTACAATACATACAGTAGGTTACCATTATTAATATAATTTTTAATTAATTAATTAATAATTATTTTATGGTTTGGCTGTAAAAGGGTTTGTGTAAAAAGAAAGAGAATATGATGAATAAATAAAAACGAGAGATAAGTGGATTAGAAATTACTTAACCCTTAGTGTATCTTCTCTCGTATGACATTATTACTCCTTAGTGATTGATGTTATATTACTCTAGAACGTCATTAATTTTTATAAGGGGCTTGATAGGGGTAATTTTACGATATACTTGGATTTTTAATTGGAGGTAGGAGTGGTTTTCCATAGATAGGTAGAGGGGTTATTTATACTTGAGGAGAGAGGACTTTCTAGAATAAAAAATTAATAAAATAATATATAAAAAGGTAAATCATGTAATAGTTATTTTTTACAATATAAATATTATATAAATATAATATAATGGGTTTAAGACTTTAAATACACTTTTTAATTCAAATTCACTATTTTATTAAAAATGAAAGAAGAAAGAAAGAAAAAAATTATTATAAGAAACCACTTTTGACTTTATGATTAGAAAGATTCTTTTAGGTTAGAGGATTGAGTTTATTGTATTTTAATGAACCATTTATAAAAGTAAATATATCATGTATGAAAATAAGTTTCTAAAATTGATTATATCATTAATAAATCATGAATGATGTAATTTAAGATACACCAATTATGTGAAAAAGCTGTATTTTTAGTATTCGCATGAAAATTGAAGTGTTTTTTAAAATTAGAAAAAATCTCCCTTTCATAATTTCTACATGATTATTTCAAAAATTATATTCATTTTATAAAAACAAATTTCTAAAATGGGTAATTTTAATTTTTAATATAAAATTTAGGACTTTTAGGAAATACATTAAAATACGATATATTAAAAAACATGCTTATATTTTCTATGAGTTTCTAATCATCATATTTATTTTTATGGAATTATAATATTTATATTTATTTAAATTAATCTTGAAAAAATATTATTTTTTTCACAATTTTTTATTTTTATTTAATATTACTATTCCAACAGTTAGGTTACTATTAAGAACAGTCACATTACTATTCCAACAGTCAATTTACTATTTAAAATGTCATATTACCTTATATAAATAACAATTAACTCTTTCACTAAATATTCTACTCAATTCTTGACAAGGTTCTATATTTTCATTTTCTATAATGTTTCTTGGTTTTCTAAATATTATTTTCTTCTCTATAGTTTTTTGTGGGGGTGATACTATTATATTATGGTGAGACGTACATTCCCATTTTAATTTTTCTATATTATATTTTTTCCAGTTTTAATATTTTGAATTTTAACTGGTTTCATTGCTGATTAATGTAATAGTATTTATTATTTAGAAAAAGTATTTCTTGTGTTCTCTATATCATGTGTGTGTATAATATTTTATAATATAGTAAAAGACACATTTATTCAGGATTTTGTTTAATTGATACATTGGTTCATTACACCACTCTTTTAAATATGAATACTTTTCTAAGGGTATCACATAAACAACTCAATGATTAGATATTAAATTAGTAGTAAAAATGCTTTATGGTAAGATGATCACATCTCAAGACAATTATTCTTCTGCAACTAATGTTTTTGGTAATGTAATTTAAACCAATCTTTTTATTATCACTCAATTTGTATTTGAGTTGATTTTCCCACAGATTATCTTCCATTATATATAAGTCATAAAATTTTACAAGGAATAAAATTCATATTTCTTATTTTAGGTGAGTCTATGAAATTTTATTAGCGTGAGGATGAAGATGAGATTCTAATAAAAATTATTTCAATTTTTTGGGTCTTGATTCCTATTCATAAAGGGAATTTATTATACAAGGTTGGGGAGAAAATTAATATTAAACATATTCCTATTGTAAGGGAGTTTGTTGAAATCTTTTTGGAAGAGTTTCTTAGTTATCCTTGGAATCATGAATTTGATTTTTCAATATAATTCATACATGTTTTCTCACCTATTTCAAAGACTTCATATAAAATATCCTCTCTTAAGTATAATGAATCGAATAAGAAACTCTAGGTGAGTCTTAACAATGGATTATTCTACCATGTGTATCAATGGAACTCTATATTGATTATTGTTAACATAACAAGATCATGATCATGAATAAGTACCATCTTACTAGTTTTGAGGTTTTTTAATAAAGTATGAGGTGATTAATACTTTTCCAAGACTGATATTAATTATGTATAATATCAAATGAAGGT
Source organism: Viscum album (assembly GCA_963277665.1). Taxonomy (NCBI): domain Eukaryota; kingdom Viridiplantae; phylum Streptophyta; class Magnoliopsida; order Santalales; family Viscaceae; genus Viscum; species Viscum album. Next base: position 434,789,493 of record OY728158.1, on the reverse strand, counting down.
AAAAAGTTTAGGCATACCTTATAAAACCTTTTTTATGAGGAAAAACACTATGAATTTATAGTTATTCCATTTGTACTTACCAATTCCACCAATATATTCACAGATTTAATAAATATAGTCTTTAAAGATTACCTCATTCAATTTGTGGCAGTCATTATAGATAATGTTATTAAATACATAAATATAAAGGAAGAACATGAAGATTACTTTCTAATTGGGTTAAATACCCCAAGAAAGTAGAAACTATATGCCAAATTTAGTAAGTGTGAATCATATTTATATAAAATATCATTCATAGGACACGTGATCATAAGGGAGGTTATATTAATATATGTTTCTATGATAATAGTCTGTAGACATTATACTATACTGACAACTATGACCTACATCCATAATTTTATTGGATTGTATAGATACTATCAATGATCTGTAACAAATTTTGAATGGGTTTCTAATCCATTCACCGAGTTAACATATTAGGGAGTCGGGTTCCTTTGGACAGATGAATGTGATGAAAAATTCAAGTATCATAAGAAATGGTTGTTTAGTGCATATATAATCAGACTATTCTTTTAGTGGTCATGACATTATGATATATAACTATTATTCTAATAAGGTAATGTAATTTTTTCATATTCATAATGATATGGTGATATATTATACCTGTTGTCTATTATTGTTTGATGGGAAAAATAATTCAAAGAATGAATTTTAGTTTGAAATAATAATATTTTCATTAAACATATAACGAAATTAATTTTATGAAGAATTGTGGAGCATGTGAATCCCCGAACCCACACTTCCGGGTTCAACACATAGAAATGTTGTGTGTTATCTAAAAAAGAAACTGATAAAATAAACAAAATTTATTATATTTTGGGAAATTTTCCAATATAGGTTTTAGATAATTAGATAAATTCCTTACAACTGAACAAAACCTTACAAAATAATATGAAATAAACCAAAGGTCTTCATGCACCCTGCCTCCTAAAAGAAATACATATCATAATTGAATTCTTATAAATCTGTAAAAAATAAATTCTACACATAGGTTGAGAGATTATTTTTCCCAACAAGTGGGTTTTAAAATATTTGGTAAATAATTTCAAAGTATTTCTTTTGGATAAATAAATACCTAAAACTATGTTCTAAAAACATTGAAAGATAATTATTTTTATACAATTTTGAAAAACATAAATTTCCAAATTAATAATATTTCAAAATAGTTCTTTGGATTTCTTTATTTGAAAATAATAATTTTTAAGGATTAATTATTATAAATATAAGGACATGATAAAATCGTAAGTCCACCTAGAAGTATCTCATAATGGAAAATATCCCCTTAAGGTTATGGTCTCATTCCCAATACCATAACTTAACATTTGATAGCCTAGTTCCAATTTTAAGAAAACATTTTACTGATAATTCCATTATGAATAATAATCCAAAGGATTTTCAAAATAATTAATAAATAAATTATGTTCCATAAAGTAAAATAATCTCACATATATCTTAACATTTCATAATCACTTCTTTGAAAATTTCTAAAATCACATTCAAGATAAATCCTTTCTTATAAACAACTATTCTTATTAAAAGTGTTAAATATAAATGCATAATATGGTAAATGAATACTTGAAAAAAATAAATGGAATATCAATGATAACATATATTATGGAAATATAAGATTTATGAATGACCTAAATGGATGCGTATGGTCACTTTTACACATGAAATAATAGCTATTATTTAAAATAAACATATAAAATGTTAAAATTTATCATTTATAAATAAATTATTCTCATAAATTGATATCCATAAAATGATTATCTTTTCCCAAATTGATTTTATTTATGGAGGAAAAAATATCCAATAAATAATAAAAAATCATAGTTGTGTTCTAGTTTAAGAAGTACATTATGAGATAATTCATTAAAATATGAACTCCTTGCATGAAGTTAAATTATTCTTATAAGATTTCAAATCAATGATTAGAAATAAAATTATATCTTCTAAATAGAATCGAAAACCCTTAAATGTTTTCATCATAAATTTTAAAGGTATAATTATACTTTTACAAATACATAAATTCTGTGAATTAACATAAAACCCTTATTTAACATAAATATGAAAGATTTATAGAAGAAATCCTTACGAACCATCAAATGAGGATTTGTAAAATAAAATTCAACTCAATGCCTTATATAATAAATAAAATTAATATATAAATAAATAAATAAATAAATAAAAATAAATAAATATATGTATATATAAATAAATCAAATATATATTAATCAATTAAATAAAATTCAAACCCTAGCATATAGATTTGAAAATAAATGATTAATCCCTTTTAATTTTTTTAACAACTAAACATAAATAAAAATATATTTATATATACAAAAAAAAACACACACACACACACATATATATATATTTTTAAATTAAAAATTAAATGATATATTGAAAACCGAATCAAGACCTTTTAAAACTATAAACAAAATTTGATAAGTAAAAATAAACAATCCACTTACATTCATAAATTCATAAAACAAATAGGAAAATAAAATTTTAAAATATATACATAGGAATAAATATATGTATACATATCTTTGTAATTTAAATTTAAAATTATAAAAATAAATTAAACCCTTACACGATTTGAAAGTGGAAGAGCAAGACTTCTAGACACACAACAAGGAATAAGGAGAGTGCATCTTTGAGAAAATAATTTTGGTTTTTAAAAGTGTAAAAGGAGTGTTTAAATTAAATTTAATAACAGTTTTGGTGATTTTCAATACACCCTTTGACAAAAAATCCTGTGGTTTTTGTATCCATGTTTCCAACCGATCAAATCAACATAATTCTATAATCATAGTGTATTTTCAAAATGGCGTCAAAAATTGACTCACGAAAAAACAATAAAAATATTATTTAGTGAAAATCATTTATCAATGGAACATATGTATATTATATTGGTTATTTTCGGGGGAAGTAGAGACTTAGGCATGATACTTCAAAGGGTGGGGTTTTTAAAAAACACACTATCAATGTCAATTGTGAGGAATCAGTGATGAGATGTGGTCATGAGTTAAGGGTGACCTTGACAGTGGAGATGAAAATGTGGTTGACATGCTAGTTCATGGTGTTGAATAGGTATCCAATGAGAAAGATGATAAATATTTTAATGGGGGTTGATATCTTCTATGATGGATCAGATGGATGGGAATATACCTGGTATTTTAGAGAAAAATAGGATCTCTCAATCAGGGGAAAGGAATAGATAACTAAAATGAAAATTGGCCCAATCAGACGACGCTAATCTTCCCTTAGAGTCCCACATCCAATAATTGGGTATACTGGCTCTTCTCTATAATACACAACACATTTACTTAACCCTGATGGCCCAAACACACACCACACACTGGGGACCTTGTATAGAGGCTCCTTCCCAAGCTTCATCCCACCCCTACATGTTCAGAAATTTTAGGGCCCTATACAAGGGCCTGACCTATAGGTTTCTTAAGCTAGGCTTTCACAATGGGGTACCTACACTAAAACTATATTGGAATATGGATTTCCTGGTTAGTTGTGGGTTTACCTCCAAACTGTTTTTGTAAAATGTTTTATAAAAAGGGAAAAAATATTAAAGTTTCATATTTACATTTTTATCACTTTAATAAAAATGTTGGAACTATTTATTTTAATAAAAAAACATCTCATTATTATTTAAAAATATTTATTCAGAATTATTTAGTTACTATATTATCATGTTTAGAATATAAAACATGAAATGTTTTACTTATAAAATAAAAAATCATCCCCATATTCCCTAATTTTTATTATTGTAAATTATTATAACAAATCCATTTAAAATTTTTAAATATATAACGATTATTTAAAATTCCAATGGATATATTTTTCCCAATAGTAGCAAAAGTTTCTTTATAAATACACATATTTAAGTGTATTTGAAAACACATCAGACTTTTTTAGAGTGACATTCTTTTTTTATAATGGTTGCATATATTCCAATAGTTCTTAGTTAATTCATTATTATTATTGTTATTTATTTTCTTATTTTAGTAGATCCAATGGAATAGGGGTATATGTTTGGCCTTATTGTGTTTATGGGAGGTGTTTTAGTAGGGTTTATATGGTTTTTAATGAGTTTTCTAAATTATTCATGATATCCAGTTTGAAAAAGATTTAATGTTATTAGTTGGTTATTAATAAACTTATTTATTATTTATTATTAATCATTGAATTCTTCAAAATTAACATTATTTAAATAAAAATAATAATAACAATTAAAATAATAATATTACAAGTACATCATGGATTAGGGGCATTACCTTCTCCCCTTTAATAGAATTGCACCCTCACAATTCATTTATACACTCACCCACATCCTTATTATTTTGAATATCAATATTGATGTTCCTACATATTTTTTATTATTATTATCAATTATCAAAATTGAATTATAATAGTTAATTCATAACTTAACCAGATCCACCGGTGTTGGATAGTATCCTTAAAAGGTGCGTTTCTTCTGGTTAACTTTATCCTCAAAGTGGTTTTAAATTCATAAATTTATTTTTCCCAATCACAAATCATGAAACAAGGGTCAAACTCATTTACAAAATAACTAGATCATGATAGAGAGTCCTGAGTGTTGTAAATAATAGAGAAATCCCAGTGGAATTTCTTTCTAAAAATAATTGAAATGACATGAATTTGAGTATCTCAAAGTATTTAATTCATCTATATAAATTATAATACAAAAAATGACATATGAAGGATATGAGGAGTTCACACAACCTTGTAGCTTACAAAAAATTCCTTAATTACAGAAAATATTAATATAATATAATGCATTTTAAAATACATTCAAATTATTTTCTTCAATATGCATTGAATGGATGTTATGCATGCAACATGAATAAATAAAAAAAACTAGAAAAAATTTCAGTATATTATGATTATTTTATATTTGGTAAAGGTGTTTACAAGATAGAAGAATGTTTTACAATGGATAAAATATTCCTAGGTATGTTTTTAATATAATATTTTCAAGTAACTTGTCTAGAAGAGAACAAAAATTTGTTAGTGTTCATCTATCTTCCATATGAAAATATTAAATGAAAATAATTTTATATAGGAGGCACACCCAAATTATTAGTTGGTTCTAATTTTCCAAAATTATCTAGACCATGGCTCTGATACCAACTATGAATCCCTGAAACCACTCTTATGGGTTTAATACATATAAATAATAAGTATTTTTTTAAAAGAAACTGAAACATTACAAAAACTTTAATAGATTCTAGAAACCTTTTCAATATAGGTTTTGGAGAATTTTAGAAAAACATTAGAACTTGAAAAAATTGTACAATATAATATGAAATTAAGAAACATTTTCAATCATGATTCCTCCTTAAAAAAATACATATCATAAATGAATTCAACAAAATCTATGAAAAATAATTTTTAAACATTGGTTGAGAAATTATTTTTTCTAGTAAGGGGGTTTTAAAATATTCGGTAAATACATTCAAAATATTTATTTCAGATAAATAAATACTTTGAAATATGTTCTCAAAACATTTAATAATTATTATTTTCATACAATTATGAAAACCATAAATTATCCAAGTAATAATATTTTGAAATAGTTCTTTGGATTTATCTAATTGAAAATAAAAATTTTAAATGATTAATTATGATACTTAAGAGGCCATGAGAAAAATGTAATTCCAATTAGCTATATCTCATATTGGAAAACATCCCCTGAAGGTCATTAGGTCACTCCTATTTCTATAATTTATCATTTTATACTCTAGTAAGAAAATAATTTAATTGTCCTTCATTTATCAATCATAATCTGAAATAATATTAAAATTATACATACATAAATTATTTTCCCTAAATGAAAATAATCTCATATATATATTAACATGTCATAATAACATCTTTGAAAATTTATAAATTATCATTTATGATAAATCCATGCCTATAAGAAAATGTTCTTATTTAAAATTCATAAATATAAATTCATAATAAAATAAATTAATAATTGAATAAAAATTCATTGAATGTCAATGATAAATTATTTGATGGACATATCTAATTTATGAATGACATAAATGGATGTGCAAGGTCATTTTTACATATTTATTAATTGATTTTATTTAGAATTAGCACATAAAATGATAACATTTATCATTTGTAAAAAAACAATTCGTATAAAATGATAACCTTAAAAGGATTATCTTTTATCTTTGATATTTTATTTATGAAGGAAAAAATTTCAAATTTCAAATAAAAAAATATGTTTTTGTTATTTTTTAAGAAGTATCATATGATATAAATCATTAAAACATTAACTCCTTGCACGGAGTTTTATTATTCTTAGAAGAGTTTAAATCAAAGAATAGAAATAAAATTATTTCTTCTAAACATAATTGAAAAACCATAAATATTTTCATCATAAATTTGAAGTTTTAATTATACTTTTATAAATATTTTTTTTAATTAACATAAAACCCTTATTTACTATAAATTTGAAAAATTTATAAAATTCATATTCACAGACCATAAAATGAAGAGTTTGAAAATAAAACATAAATCAATACCTGATAATATATATATATATATATCATTATAAATTAAACATATAATGATTGATTAAAATCAAATTAAAATCCTTGGATATATATTTGAAAATAAATTATTAAAACCTTTGAATTTTTAAACAAATAAATATAAATAGATTAATTTATATATACATATATATATATATATTTAATTTTTTTTTTCAATTAAACACAAAATGAATGATTTAAAAGATGATCAAGCCAATTAAAAACCATAAAAATAATTTGATAAATAAAAATAAAAAATCCCCTTACATTCAAATTTTATTAAAAAAATAGATAGATAAATTTTTAAATATATAGATATAGATAAATATTTGTATATATATCATTTTAATCTAAACATAAACTGATAAAATAAATTAAACCACTACAGGATTTGAAAGTAGAAGAGCAGGGATTCTAGAAACATGATAAATAATATGGAGAGTGAAACATGAAGAAAATAATTAATGTTTTTCCATGTCTATAGATGAGGGTTTAAATAAAATTTAATTAGTATTTGGGTGATGTAGAGTAAAAAATTTTGAAAAAATCATCCGAGGGTTTTGGAACCATATGGCCAACCGATCGAATCAATAAAATTTTATAATATAAGTGGATTTTTTAAATTTGGTCAAAAATTGAATTAAGTCAATAAAATAATGTTATTAATTATTGAAAATACCAAATAAATCAAATTTACACATATTTTATTGTTTTATTGTAGTGGAAGCTAACACTAAGGGGTGATAATTTAAAGGTTTTGGTTTAAAAAAATACCCCATCAAGATTGTTTGTGTTGAATAAGCAATGATATGAGACCATGGGTTGAGGGTAGGATCAATATTTGTGATTAAAATGACGGCTGTCCAATTGGTTCACAACATAGAATGTGTATCTAGTGATGAAGATGATAGATATTTGAATGGAGGGTTGAGATCTTCCGTGATGAATCAGATAGATGGGAATAAAACTCATATTTTTTATAACATGAGGAAGGATTGATTTGGGGAAATGAATGGATGAATATGATGAAAATAATTTTAATCGTATAGCTCATAATTCTCCCATGACATCCCACATCGAATCGTAGGGATTATTGGCTCACTTATATAAGTTATATCACATATTCTTCACCCCAATGACACAAACACACACTACCAACTGGGGGAATTATACATGGGCTCCCTCCTAGGTTAAGACCACCCATATATGGTCTGATATTTGCGGGACTTATAAAAGGTCCTAACCTGTAGTACCCTGAGATTTTGTGAATTATTATTTTTCAAATTAATTTTACCTTTGCGATATTTTTCATTTCACATAACACTGGAAATAGTTTATTTCATATTAAATCACTATGTTTGGATTGTGTTATACGGAACACCAAGTTAATCATTCAATACACACAACATAAATTTTATATTGATCTACACAAAACACTAATGTTATCTTACATTATACGCAATAATGACTTTCCTTGATGGCTTGCAAAACACTAATGGATGAGTTTTACCAAACAATAAAATATTAATAACATATTATTATATAATATAAAAAGATATAAAATAGAATTTTAATTAGAAGTTGAAATTATTGTTAGATAATTTATGAAGATACATGTTTTACACCAACATGAGATGAATTCATAGGTTATCAATTATTTAGAAATGAATTTGAAACACGATTGAATGTAAAGGAATGTATACATATTTTTAGTGTTGTAAAGCTCTTTTACCAAAATAAATTAAATTAATTAAAATTAGTAATTGATATTAATGTAATAAATATATTATATATTCATTCAAATAATTTTGGTATTCATCCACTACATTGGATAGAAATTAGATAAGAACGAATCTAATTTTAGGTATAAAAACCTATATTTTTTATAAAGGTAGTTTTAACTCCTTTTAACGAAGAACCCATTTTAAATACACTTTTAGAAACTTTTATAAATTTTATATGTCAAAATAAACTTTATCTTTGGAATAGATACACAAAAATTAGTTTAAGATAATTTTTTTGGTATTTTTTTGTAAGGTTTTATTTTTTTAATGAATTGTTAAAATTACGTATTTTAATACAAAACAATTTTTTCTTATAATTTATTTATAAGATTATATTATATATTAAATTTATTTAAAAGTTTAATTAGATGATATTTTTATGGATTCATCAAATTTAGGACATTGTAATAAATTTTATGTTAAAATATGATATAAAAACTTATAAAACTTTTGAATATGTTTACCTTAAAAACCCGCATTGTCAGCCTGACTGTGGGATTATTTTTAAATTAATTTATCTAACTTATATAATGAAATTTAAAAAAAATGATTCCATATTCTAAATAAAAATAATATACAATTTATAATAAGGTTAACTTTGTTTTTTTAAAAAAATATTATTGATACTAATTAAAAATAATTACATCGATTAAGGTAAAATTAATCTTAACTAAGGACTAAACATAATTTCCCAGCATTCCTTATGTTCTGAATGCAGGACAAGACTATTTATTTTGGAGAAAGGATTTCTTAGGTTCCTATTTTTTGATGTCAGGTTAAAAAATTTATCTTGATTACCAAATTGAAGCAATACAGGGGACCTGGAAAATTCTTTGGCACTTGGACGTCCCCCCAAATATCTGCTTCTTTGGCAAAAGATTTGAACTAGTATTCTTCCCACCATAAACTTCCAATCATAGCACTATGTTAAGAACAACCAGATATTCCCCTTTTGTATGGATGACATAGAATCCCCAAATAATGCTATTATTCATTTCCCATGGGATGTCGAGGTTTTGATTACACGGGGATCTCCTTTGGAGATTATGCTGGATGTGATGCCAAATGTTCCATCACTTTTTTATAATGTGGTGTTCAACTTTATCTACTAGAAGGGTCACCTTCCTTTATATTGTGGAATGGATTATTTGGATTAGAATTAATGACTTAATCTTTAATAATACCTTAAAACCATGTGGTTTCTAGATCGAACGAGAACCCTCCAGGATCGATGGATGGAATCAGGACCATAGCCAAAATGGTTTCTCTAAGCCTCAAATTGATGAATCTAAATATAATCCACCTCCAAAAGAGACCCTTAAGATCAATTTCCATGCTTCTTTATATAGGATGGTATTTTTGGAATCGGAGCGATGGTTTGGGACCACTATGGTAAGATCATCACTACCAGACATGATTTGACCCACACCTTCTGGGAACACGATTTTACTAAATCCCAGGTTTTCCTTACTGGAATGATCCTTTAAAAAGGCCTTGGATAGGATTCCATACATATTGAATCTGATTGTATCAACATATCAATGCCATATACATAAATAAATTCAGCCTAGAATCTTATGGCTTTTTCATTAGGAAACTTTAGTCTCTCAGCTGCAACATTTCAACATGCATCTTCTGTTTCATCAAATAGGAGGGGAATAAAGTATCTTATCATCTGGATACTCATTGTATGCTAGGATATAATCACCTTTGGCTTGAATTCTTACTTTGTAGATGATTTATCTTGTTACTCATGTTATATGTGATTATTATATCTTCTTTCATTTGTAAAAAAGCCTAAATTTAACATCCAAAATGACTTAGGAACTTGTGAAAAATCCATTGGATGGATATATTTAGACCCTATCCCCCTTGCATAAAATTTGGATCATTATTGGATATATTTTCAACATAAAAAATAGGGGTGAAATGTCTCCTGAAATATTTACAAGAGTTTGACTCTTCCTTCCCTGTAAAAGGCCACCACCTCTCCCTATTTTTCATGTCATGACCCGCCTTCACCAAAAGGAGAGAAGGGTCAACAAATTGCTAGGACTTTCCTTCTTTAAGTTGAAGGAGAGATAATTACCACTGAAAGCCGCCTTCAATAGGTCCCGGAGTGGTGACCAGGGCCAAGGGTATATAATCACACACTAAATGGAAGGCATTACCCATTTTTCTTTTAATAGGATTGGGAGATAAGATAGAAAAATCCAAAAACACCAAAACTAAAAGTGCAAGTATGGCTGAAAGTAAACCATTCCCATATCCAGGTTCAAAGGTAAAAGATACAAGTCACAAATCGCCAAAGAGAAAATAATACCAAGAAAAACAAAACAACAGCAGCAACTGTCCCAAAGGTCCAAGATAGTATGGTCCCGTGCGATCCCTTAACTCCTCCTGGAAACCTGAAAGCAGTTTTATAAACTTAGGGTGAGCATACAAGTTTACTCTGTAGGGAAAAACCTAAAGCTCTCATGCACAAGTGGGGAGACGTATTAAAGTCCCGTGAGAAGCAGAAAAACAAACACTATCAAGGAGTCTATCCATCCCACTCACCGACCACACTCATCAAATTACAGAATCAGTAATGTATAATAAAAGCAAATCAATGTTTTGGTACCCCGCGCCACTTTCCCACTGGTTATTAAAGACATCCTATGCATCAAACCAATCCTACCATTCTCACCACAGTCCCACTACCACACCCCGCCCGTACACACCTGGGCTATATCCTCACAGAGTCCCACTACCAAACCCCACCCGTACACACCTGAGCCATATCCTTACGCAGTCCCACTGCCAAACCCCACCCTCAAACACCTAGTCCACAACCACCACCGCCACGCCTGAAGACACATGGGCTAGGAGATCTACTGCCACGCCCGAAGACAGTTGGGCCTCATCCCAAAGACACATGGGAAACCACCTACACGCACACACCTGGGATAACCACCACACTACCCTGCCTGATGATTCTTGGGCTAATAATGGACTTCAGGCCATCACAGCCTGCCCGTAGAGTCTTGGGATATTCAAGAAAGGGATCATAAAAGGATCTAATAACCAGCCACTCATATAAGTGTTGGAAGAAACACCCTCCCCCATGAAATGGGGGTGTTTGGAACTAGGATCTCAACTTGTGTGGGGCACGAACAAGAAACAGAAAACTACAAGTATATGTATAGGTAACATGCACTCACCCAAATCTAGGTTTTTCTTTAGCCAGCCTAAAGAACACACTCAACACCCGTGTCCAAGTCACAACTCACACCAAAACAAAACCCATTTGTTCCACCCATGTTTTCGTGTTCGACAATAATGTTTAAATAAGTTTCTACACCTACTTGTGCAACTAGAAAGCATAATCACAAGCCAAGGAAAGATTACAGTCATACATCAACTTAATCATTCACACCCGGTTCTCTTGTAAAGTCACAACCACAAAAGGGATTAGTGAGATCCCTCAAAGTACTAGAACCCAGGAAAACCACATGATACTACCCAATTTTCCAAAAACCCAGGAGCCAACGGTTTCTCAACAACAGAGGATTCCAACCCAATTCGTGATATAAGAAAAGTAACCACATGACCCCAAATTCACAACTAGAAAAACCATAACAACAGGGGATCCCATCCCCACCCACATCACCTAGCAATAGTCCTGTGAAAGAAAAACAACCAAACCACTACCACAAATACATAGCAGGCCCATGCTAGTATTTCCATATTTAAAAGATTTAACACACTCCATGATTCCAATTCTGCTGTACTTTAACTGGGGTTATCACAAAAAAGTGTTGATCCTGATGCTTTCAATTTATTTAGCCGAATATACGTAATTAACAAATTTCCCTTACATGGCCAACACAAGAGATATGGTTTATTAGTGCACAGAGAAAGACCACCAACGACTATGATTTTCAGTAGGCGTATGCCCGTACAAATTAGAAATCATTAATAATCAAAGAGGAGAGAAACATAGCATCATCATCGGTCACACCCCTCCCCTTCATTCATTATAATCCTTTTATTATCTTCAGTAATGTTTGGTTTGTCCAATTCTATAGAAGAAGTAGAGTTCCCATCCCGCAAGATAATCAAAAAGGAGAGTTGAAGGTGAAATCTCTACTTGATTGATCAACGTTCAAAGCTTCTCTTCACGCGCCAGGAATAGGGGGTGCGCAAATTGCTGGGGCAGAACCTCAGGAACTCAAGGACGAGTAGACAAATCGATCGTAGGGTGCTCGAGAAAAAGGAACCCAAGGAGAACCCTTTGGTTTATAAGGTCTGGGGACGGTTGAGATACAGAGATAAGGACACGTAACCACATAAGGAGCGGGGTTCGTGGGTTGACCACGCTGCCCCAAACGTCATTAAAGGGTCCCCGCCTTTAGGAGCGGTTTAAACCGACGCACACGAGGTGACTCATCAAAAAAATAATTAAACTCCATTAATGGGCGTTAATGGGCTTTAAAACAATCTTAATGGGGGTCAAAACAGGGCTTAAAACCCAATTAGAGCAAAAAGGAGGCGCTACTGGAAAACCCGTGGGGGGTAGGCAAGAGCTACCGGTAGTCGAGAGCTACCGGTTGACGACAACGACCGGTAGATGGGAGCTACCTAATGGCGACAGTGACTGGTAGAAGAGAGCTACTGGTGGATGACAGTTACCGATATCCGGGAGCTACCAGTTGGCGACAACTACCAGTAGCCAGGAGCTACCATTTGGCTACAACTACCAGTTGCCGGGAGCTACCGGTTGGCGATAGCGACCGGTAGCCGAGAGCTACAGATAGTCGAGAGCTACCGGTAGACCAAGGCTACCGCTAGGAGTCACCCAACACCTCAAACATAAGATTTTTATTAAGTAATGGTTCTCTGAGAACCTAGGCCATTACATCAGATACCTCTCAAACAATTCTTTACCTCGAGAATCAAAACAACCCAGAAGGAAAGAGAGGGTCCGAAAATCCACCTCGAAAGATACCACTCGTGAGTGAACCTCATTGTTAAATAAAAACACCTCCCTCTCAAGAACCATGCAACATACTATGTCAAACTGCCCAGTCATGTGGGTTAGGGAGTCTTTTCCCCCATGTCATGATATTATCCGCTTTGGGCAGCACGGACTCGCCCGCACAAGTTTAATCGCATCCACCTTAATGTGTCTTGATTAGGGGTTGGGTCCACCCCTCACCATAGCCAGGAATTTTCAGACACATTCATAGGAATGAAAAACCACATATTTAATAACCAACAAGGTAAAACTCTCCACCACCGCAAGTTTGATTAGAAAAGTACAAAACTCAAAACAACTCTAGGTACTGGGCACGCATTTGGGATTCCCTCTCCCACGTACTCACCTCAAGCCCACCATGTCTCCATAACACATGGACCAATGGAATGGTTCGCCCATGAAGCACCTTCTCCTCACGATCCTCGATCATCACTGGTCATTCCACAAAGGTCACGTCGTCCTCGATGTCTAGCTCTCCCCAGCCGAGGACGTTTGAATCGTCATGCAGATACCGTCAGAGTTGGGACACATGGAATATGTCATGAATCCTCAGTAGCGGCGGTGGTAACGCTAGCTAATAAGCCACTTCGCCGAACCACTGCAACACTTCGAAGTGTCCGATGAACCTGGGAGAAAGATTACTCCCCTTTCCAAACCTCTACTTCCCACGCCGAGGGGAGACCTTTAAGAATACGTGGTCCCCAACATCAAACTCCAAGGGCCTTCTCCTGCTATCCACATACGTCTTCTGTCGGTCTGGGGCCGCCTTCATCCTTTCCCGTATAAGCTAAACCTTCTCCGTCATTCTTTGCACCACCTCCGGGCCAAGGATGCCTGCCTCTCCGAATTTAGTCCAACAGACAGGTGAGCGACACGAACTCCCGTACAAGGCTTCGAATGGAGACATAACAATGGTAGATTGATAGATATTATAGTAGGAAAACTCTAACAGAGGCAAATGTCGCACCCATGATCCTCCTGAGTCGAGAACACATGCCCGTAGTATATCCTCCAAGGTCTGGATGGTGTGCTCTGTCTGTCCATCTGTCTGGGGATGGAAAGTAGTGCTAAGATGTAGTTGGGTGCCAAAATCATGGTACAATCCTCTCTAAACTCGTGAGGAAAACCATTCATCCCTATCCTAGACTATGGACCTTGTAACTCCATGAAACCGCACCACCTCATCCACGTACCTTCGTGCTAAAGCACCCACTGCACTCGACTCCTTAATCGCCAGAAAGTAAGCTGATTTTGTCAACCGGTCCACTAATACCCAGATGGCATCGTACCCCCTTTGAACCTTGGGTAGTCTTGTGATGAAATCCATCGAGATGTTGTCCCACTTCCACTCGGGGACATCTAAGGGTTGCAAAAACCACATGGAACACGGTGTTCAGCCTTCACCTGTGGACACACTAGCCACATGGCCATGAACTCTGCCACTTCCCGCTTTACCCCGGGCCACCAAAACTGTCTCCTAAGACCTTGGTACATCTTGGAAACTTATGGGTGTACCACTAGGGGTGAGTTGTGGAACTCACTAAGAACCTTACCGTGCATCGCCTCTGGGACAAATAGCTTTCTAAGAAAAAGCATCCTATTCTGAACATTCTCTGTCCATCCTTCCAGAGCATTGCTCTAGTCAACACAGTCACGCATCACTTCACACTCTGGGTCTCCCCACTGAGACTCCTCCACTTGCTGAAATAGAGACGACTGCACTGTCATCTGGTACATGCAACCTCTACCACTATCCATTCTCGCATCTAGGTGCAAGGCAGCCAACTCCTCCATTGCCTTCCAGGCGTCTGTCGACTCTCAGACCACATCCTTCTCCGGCCACCTACTGAAGGAATCGACCACTACATTCCCTTTCCCCGAAGTTTCAGAAATCTCAAAGTTGTAATCCTGGAGGAACTCCATCCACCTTCGCTGCTGAAAGTTTAGGTCCCGTTGGGAGAAGATATACCTCAAAATTATGTGATATGTGAAGACCACAAATCATTCTTCGATGAGGTAATGCCACCATAACATTAGCGCAAGAACGAAAGCTGCAAGCTGAAGGTCGTGGGTGGAATAATTACACTCATGAGGGCGTAGCTGCCTAGACCTATAAGAGATCACCCCTTGTTGCTACATCAACACACATCTGAGGCCTTTCCCTGAAGTATCACAGAACACCTCATACACCGCCGCTTCTTCTGATAGTCTAAGCACTGGGGCACTAACCATATTATTAGTCAGATAGCTGAAGGCTGTCTTGCACTGCTCACTCCACACGAAAACCTGGTCCTTCTTGGTCAAGGATGTCATAGGGGCTGTAACTCGGTAGAAGTTGGGTACGAACCTCTGAAAGTAACCCGCCAGCCTGAGGAAACTGCGAAACTCTGCCACATTATTGGATGCTGCCCAAGAAACAATTGAATCAACCTTTGATGGGTCCACCGCTACCCCCTTCTTGGACACTATGTGCCCATGAAAGTTCACTTATCGCGTCCAGAACTTGCATTTCGACAGCTTCCCATAGAGCTGGTGCTGTCAGAGGACCTCCAAAACCATCCTCAGGTGCTCCGTGTGGTCCTCCTCTGATCTTGAATAGATTAGGATTTCATCGATGAACACAACTACGAACTGATCCAGGTAATCCCAGAAGACGGAGTTCATAAGCCCCATGAACAAAGCCAGGGCATTCGTAACACCTAAAGGAATGACTAAAAACTCGAATTGTCCATATCTACACCTGAAGGCCATCTTCGGGATGTCGTCCTCTTTCACCCTCAACTGGTGACACCCAGACCGCAAGTTGATCTTCAAGAACCACCCTTTCCCTTTCACCTGGTAGAAAATATCGTCTATCCTCGGAAGAGGGTAGCGATTCTTGATCGTCACCTGATTCAACCTCCGGTAGTTAATGAACAACATGGGACCACCATCTGCCTTCATTGCGGACATGATAGGAGCACCCCATGGTGATGCACTTGGTCGGACATAACCCCTCTTCATCAGATCGTCAATCAGAATCTGCAACTCCCGTAGCTCCAAAGGCGCCATCCGGTAGGGTGCCATCAAAATAGGACTAGCACCAGGCTGCAATTCTATCCCAAAATCAATATCACGTCGAGGGGGTAGAGCCGTTACATCCTCAGGAAAGATGTCCATAAACTCACTGAAGATCCCCGGTACTTCCTCCATCTCAGCATCTACTGACTCTACTGAAATCTCGGCTAACAAAGAGGGGAGGGGTTTCTATCACCTACTACCCTTCTGAATATTCCTCTCCCCGGTGAATGTAACACGTCAGCCACCCAAGTTTGAGAATTCAAACCTTCCTCAGAAGCAGTCGATGATGGCACACACGGAGAACAACCAGTCGATGCCTAGGATGACATCGTATGGATGTATCTGTAGCAGTAGTAGATCCCTGACCAACTTATGTGGCTCTATCATCAGTGTGCATCCTATACAAACATATAACAAGTCAGGCTGACCTCTAACTAGTGTTCTCAACACCAGGGGAAGAGGAAGTCTCTCGGCATTTAGACCCAGATCACGGGCCAGACGGGTTGCAACAAAGGAGTGCGAAGCTCTGGTATCAAAAAAGTCATAATCAAGGGTACTGAATAAACTAATCATACCTAGAACAACCTATAATCCCGTGGGAACTACTACCTTCATGGCATGCAACTTTCTACGCCCAGCTCCTCTTCACCTCGGCTATCGGCCGCCCCCTGCAATGTTGGCCCTAGGAAGAGTGGGAACCCGCTTCCCCTGCTGCTGTTGCTGGAAGGGCCTAGCTGGAAGCTGCTACTGGGGTGGGTGCTGGGCCTAGCCACCACCACCATACTGTACTCATTCCGGGCACTGATTCTGGAGATTTCCATGGCTCCCACAGACAATGAATCTCGTTCCTGGGCCCAAAAGAAAGGGGTGACGACTGGGGGACTGAAATTGGAACTGTTGTGGCTTGCTCCCTGCTGGTCAGAACCGAGAGGGTCCTGATACTGGTGGTCTGGTGCTGACAGCCTCCCCCTTAGATGATCCCAGCTGGATCCCCTCTCTTGACACACCTCCTAGAGAATGCATCCTCTCCACCACTTCGGCCCTCTTTTGGACCTCCAAGTATATTGTTATGGTGAAGTGGTTAACAGCGTACTGGAGGATGGGTCGAAGCGCCTCCTCTAAACGCCTTACCTGAGACTCCTCATCTGGAAAGAGGTCTGGAGGGAAAAGTAGGAGGTCCTTGAACATGATTCCCAGCTCCCTTACTGAAATACTCCCCTGCTGGAGGGAGAGTAGCTCCTACCTCTTCTCCGCCTTCATCGTAGAAGAGAGGAATTCTGCCTAGAACTTCTTCTCAAAATCAGCCCATGCCACCTCAGCCTATCTCCTCTCCCCTAGGTAAAGAAACCACCACTAATGTGATGCTCCCCGCATCTGGCTAATGGCAAGAAGAACCCAGTACTCAGGCGAAGACCGAATCAGGCCGAAATCTATCACCAGCTCTTCTAGCCAGCTCTCCGTCTTCACGTCAGAGGTGCTGCCCTCATACTTCTCGAGGGTCTATCACTAGAAGGCTTGAAATGTACTCAACCACTGGTCTTCCTCCTCCTCTCGATCATCCCTCTGCCGATCTGCCAATTCAACCTCCTGGGACTCGATCTCCCATACCCCCTATGGTCGCCACCTAGGTGCCATAGCTGCAAGGTAAAAAAAGGAATGCCTAATCCCAAGTAGTGCGGAATATTGTTCTTAAATTTCTCAAACTTCTTATTGATTTCAATTCCAAAAACACTGATGAAACACGAGAACACAAGTCATTATGATGCATGTACCTTTCCAAGGGTCTCTAACCTACAATCAGTGTGGCCTCACTTGGTTGTTCGGTAGGTCCAGAGTCCTTGCATTGGATCACAGGGGGCCCCAAAATCCCGTGTCCTAGCTGGTCTTCCCTGGACTAATTCACGCACCAAGGTCACCCAACACTGTTGCCCTACTGTCCCATGAAATCCTCACTGTACCTAACTAAAAACTCCATCCTATCTCTCAACCATAACTTCTAGCTCTAATACCATTCTTTCATGACCCTCCTTCACCAAAATGAGGGAAGGGTTAGTAGATTTCTAGGCCCTTTCTTCTTTAAGTTGAAGAGGAGATAATGACCCCTGGAACTCGCCTTCAATAAGTCCCGGAGTGGCAACCAATGCCAAGGGTATAGAATCACACACTAAATGGAAGGAATTACCCTTTTTTATTTTAATATGACCGGGAGATAAGATTGAAAAATCCCACAACACCAAAAATAAAAGTGCAAGTACAGCTGAAAGTAAACCATTCCCATATGCATGTTCAAAGGTAGAAGATACAAGTCACAAATTGCCAAAGACAATAGAATACCATGAAAAAGAAAACAAAAATAGAAACTGTCCCAAAGTCCAAGAAAGTATGGTCCTGTGCGATCCCTGAAGTCCTCCTGGAAACCTGAAAGCAGTTTTATAAACGCAGGGTGATCATAACAGTATACTCAGTAGGGAAAAACCTAAAGCTCTCGTGCACAAGTGTGGAGATGTACTAAAGTCCCGTGAGAAGCAGAAAACCAAACACTATCAAAGAGTCTATCCATCCCACTCACCAGCCACACTCACAAAATAAGGCAAGCACTAATGTATAATAATAGCATATCAATGTTTGGGTACCCCGTTCCACTTTCCCACTGGTTATTGAAGACATCCTACGCATCGATCCAATCCCTCCATTCTCACCGTAGTCCCACTGCCACACCCCACCCACACACACCCGGGCCATATCCTCACACAGTCCCACTGCCACCCCCCCCCCCCCCCCGCACACACCTAGGCCATATCCTCACGCAATCCCATTGACAAACCCAGCCTGCAAACACCTGGGACACAACCACCACCGCCAAGCCCGAAGACACCTGGGCTAGAAGATCTACTGCCACGCCCGAAGACACCTGTGCCTCATCCCGAAGACACCTAGGAAACCACATACCCGCACACACCTGGGCCAACCACCACACTACCCTTCCCAAAGATTCATAGGCTAATAATGGAATTCAGGCCATCACAGCCTGCCCGTAGAGTCTTGGGATATTCGGGAAAGGGAGCAGAAAAGGAGCTAATAACCAGCCACTCATATAAGTGTTGGAAAAAACACCCTCCCCCATGAAATGGGGTTGTTCGTCACTAAGTTCTCAACTTGTGTGGGGCACGAACAAGAAATACAAAACTACTAGTATATGCATAGGTATTAGGCACTCACCCAAATCTAGGTTTTTCCTCAACCAGCCTAAAAAACACACTCAACTCCTGTGTCCAAGTCACAACTCACTCCAAACCAAGACCCATTTGTTCCACCCTTGTTTTCATGTTCAAAAATAATGTTTAAATAAGTTTTTTCACCTATTTGGTCAACTAGCAAGCATAAGAACATGCCAAGGAAAGAGTACGGTCAAACATCAACTTAAACATTCACACCGGGTTCTCTTGTAAAGTCACAGCCACAATAAGGTATAAGTGAGATATCTCAAAGTACTGGAACCAAGGAAACCCCCAAGATACTACCCCACGTTCCCAAAACCCAGCAACCAACGGTTTCTCAAAAACAGAGGATTCCACACAAATTCGTGATATACGAAAAGTAGCCACACGTCCCAAAATTCACAACCATCGAAACCATAACAACAGGGGATCCCATCCCCACCCACATCACCTAGAAATCAGCTAGTGAAATAAAAACAACCAAGCCACTACCACTAACACAAATTAGGCCCATGCAGGTATTTTCAAATTTAAAATATTTAACACACTCCATGATTCCAATTCCACTGTACTTTAACTAGGGTTATCATAGAAAAGGGTTGATCCTGGTGCATTCAATTTATTTAGCCGAATATATGTAATTAACCAATTTCACTTACACGACCAACACAAAAGATAGGGTTTATTAGTGAAGAGAGAATGAACACAAATGACCATGATTTTCAGTAGGTCTATGCCTGTACAAATCAGAAATCATTAATCATTAAAGAAGTGAAAAACAGAGCATCATCATCGGTCACAACCCTCCCCTTCATTCATTAGAATCCTTTTATTAACTTCATTAATATCTGGATCGTCCAATTCTACAGAAGTAGAAGAGTTCTCTCCCCGCAAGATACACAAAAAGGAGAGTCGAAGGTGAAATCCCTACTTGATTGATCAACGATCGAAGCTTCTCTTCATGCGCCAAGAATAGGGGGTGCGAAAATTGTAGGGGTGGAACCTCAGGAACTCAAGGACGAGCAGACAAATTGATCGCATGGTGGCCGAGAAAAAGGAACCCAGGGAGAACCCTTTGGTTTATAAGGGTCGTGGACAGTTGAGATAAAGAGATAAAGACACGTAACCGCATAAGGAGTGGGGGTCGTGGGTTGACCATGTGGCCCTACACGTCATTTAAGGGTCCCCACCTTTAGGGGTGTTTTAAACCGACTCACACAAGGGAACACATCAAACACATAATTAAACACCATTAATGGGCATTAATGGGATTTAAAAAAAACTAAAAGGGGTCAAAACAAGGTTTAAAACCCAATTCACACAAAATGGAGGCACTACTGGAAAACTCGTGGGGGGTAGGTAAGAGCTACCGGTAGCCAAGAGCTACTGGTTGCCGAGAGCTACCGGTAGCAGGGAGCTACCAATTGGAGACAGATACTGGTAGCTGAGAGCTACCAGTGGCTGACAACTACAGGTAGCCGGGAGCTACGGGTTGGCGACATCTACCTGTATCCGGGAGCTACCGGTTGGCGACAACGACCTGTATTTGATAGATAGCAGTGGCTGAGAACGAATAGTATCCAAGAGCTAACAGTGGCTGACAGCCATAGGTAGCAAAGAGCCACTGGTGGCCTCGGCTACCGGTAACCATGAGCTACCGATAGCCGAGAGTGACCGGTAGAACAAGTCTACCTCTAGGAGTCACCCAACACCATAAACATCATATTTTTACGATGTAATGGACCTCCGAGAACCCGAGCCATTACATTTCACACATATTAAAACACATAGGTTCATCCAAGAACTACCCAATACAATTACTAAAATATCTCCCTTAATACTTGAATCCTCCATTTGTACACAAATCCTTCCAATTAATCCTTTTGGAATAAACCCAAAGAAGTTACATTATTAAGAGGTAACACCTTCTCTCAAGCTTCTTTCTTTTATTTTCCTTTAACACCCCGTATAATATATTTATTCCATGTATTTATAACAAAAAAAGTATCCACAATATATTAAGATATTTTTATGTTAAGTTTCCAACATAAAATTACACATACCTCCATCTAATGGGTCAGAATCATATTGTTTATGTCTATGACAAACATCAGCCTCACAAAATATTACTTGTTCAATTTTCCCTACTACCACTAATGGTGTAAATTAGGACAAAAAAATTGTTTATAAATATTATATATTATATTTATTATGTTTTTAAGATTATTTATTACTTTTAAAATACATACCATTCAATTTTCCATTTTGTGTAAATATAATAATTTCATTTGAGGAAGTATGAACTACCACCCCCTAAAAGCGATGTGATTAGTTCACACACTACCTGGAATGTATGAAAGATGGTTTTAGTGAACTTATATGATATATATAACATTATAATACTAAAATAATTATATTTTATACATATATAAATATATTTAATTTTCTTTCTTTCTATCAATGCGATAATATAAATGGAAACAACAATCACGCGTACGTATGAATTTCCATCTACGTGAATGATGTATTTTATTTTATAATTTTATATTATATGTATTATTATTATTAAAATTTAGTAGATATAAATGATATTTATATCATGGTTTTTATTCTTGAATCATGATATAAGTATAAGGACTAATGATATAAAAAATTAAGATACACGCGATGAACAATTCAAATATTATCCGAAGTGAAACATTAAAATATGATTGTTGATAGGTGTGTAATATAATGTCATAATAAAATCATATATGGGTTTATATATAATAATATGGTTATTTAAAATATTTATAATAAGTATATATTTATTATATATGTGTTTTTAATGCGTTGGATGACAAACAAGTCACTAGGTAAGGGGATTTAATCTCACTTTTTATTTCTATGAGATACATGATTTATTCACCACCCAATCCTTTTGTGGTGTATATACTTACCATGGAAGTATTCAATGATTCTTATACTATAATTTATGATTTTTTACATATCTATTTTATGATATTTATTTTTCTGGTTTTAAATTTTAAAAGTTACCAAATGGGTAATATAGTTTTATCTCAACTTTCCTTCTTTGAGAATCATGTTTTGATATTAAACTATATTCATTTTGAGGTATATATATTTCCATTTTACATGATATATCATGAATATTATTCTTTTACTGATATTATAAGCATCATGTAATTTCATTTTCTTACATGGAGAGTATGATCCCAGGTTATCAAGTGATAATATTTTATTCAAACAATCTCATCTCTTTTCAAGATTGTTTATGTTGATACTTCTTTTGGGGAAATATTAAAATAAATCTCTTAATAAAATTAATGAATTTCCTTCAGAGATGGTTATTAAAGATTTATTCATATATTTGTATCATTTATTCCACTCTTTGGTACATAGGATAGTTAATAAATAGTTCTTAAGAAAGCCCGACTTTACCCACTCTTTGGTCAAAAATCTGTGTTCCTTTAAAGTCATGTTTGCTAAAAAGGGGTTCCATGAATATTATACTATTACCCTAGGATAATTAAAATTAATTTATACCACTTTTTTATTTTACCAATGTTTTTAAAGGAATATTTTTATCTCTTTTTTAATGAGTCATTTTCTATCCTTTTTACCATGAAAAATTAATGTACTTTTTACCTCGTACCACATGTACAGATTTATCTGTCATCAATACTTTGAATATTTATTGACATGTTTAATGGTAATTTTTTTAAAAAATGTTTTTAAAATAGTTTTTAAAGGAAAATGGTTTTTAAAAAAATTTCAATATCCTTTTATTCATTTTTCCAGGAAAATGGTTTTCAAAATGTTTTCGAGCATATTTAATTTGTTTTCATGGAAAAGTGTATTCAAAATTTACACAAGATTATTTTATATGTTTTCAAGGAAAACAGTTTTCAAAATGTTTTCAAGCCTTATTTATATTTTTTCAAAGTATTTTCAATGGTATGTTTTTTAAAATGGGTTAAATCATTGTTTATAAGTTCTCAAAGAATTTTCAAATAAAAAGGTATTGAAAATATTTTGAAGCTTACTTTATATGTTTTCATGAAAAAAGGTTTTGAAAATGATTCCCAGTCTTATTTGTTTGTTTTCAAGGTATTTTCTATGAAAATTATTTTAAAATGGTTTTATATATTAAAAAACCTTTTTTCAAAGAAGAATGGATATTTTCTTCAAGAAATGTTTTTGAACGATATTTCAAAATTATTTTACATATAATATGGTATCCATTGATGTTAAAAATTCCATTATAGGAAATGATCTAAAGGTTATATTCATGTTTCTTCTATTAATGGGTTATGATTAATTTCATGTTATTTATAAAAATAGTTTCTATTTCACATGTTATATGTTTATGGAATATGTTTCTCTTTCACAGGTTATATGTTTATAAAATCCGTTTCCCCTTCACGCATTATGCTTTTGATGAAATGATTATTAAACCTGTCTTTTTGCACAGGTTATGATATGATTACATGATTGCAATACCCACTTCATTTCATGGGTTATGATGTTTTTATTTATGATCTTGTATAATATGTTTGTATGATTTCATTATGAGACAAGTAGGACCTCTATCTTCTTCCAATGCATTGGGTAATGATTTATATCTCATGAGATAGACTTGGATGGTCTTGGGGGTAAACCATGACTTCTAATAAGGCCATAAGATTGAATCATGAATACCAAGATTGTATGAGGAGTGAAATCATGATACTAAGATGGAAATTATAGTGAACCATGACTACCAAGATGGAATGGGGAGTAAACCCATGCTACTAATATGGCCTTGGTAGTGATTCCTTGGCTACTATAGAAATCATTTTATATGTTTATGTTCCTTCCAAAATTACATGTGTTATTCATATGTTATGATTTCATGTATTATGTTATTTATTTCATTATGATTCATTTTCATGATCATCCAATATTTATTATGATCTCTAATATTCTGGGTATGATATTAAAATGTTATTCTCAAACTCCATATCCTTTTACTTATATTATGGTTATGGTTTTCCTTTATTTACCTTAATGATCATATGGGCTCACCCCTTTCTTATGTTTCCAATATCTAGGTTATGAATAAAGGTTTTAGGTATAAGTACTAAAGGTAATGATATTTATGAGAAATTTTGAAGATCTTACACTGGGATATTAGATTTTGTTTCCACATTTCCAAACACACTAAACAATTACGGTCCTCATGAATGTATATTTGTAATGTACTGTGTATTCATCTAAAAAGATGTAATATCCATGTTTGTTAAGACTATGTCACTATATTTGGTATCGGAGGAAAGGTTTAGTAATCCTTTGGAAACTAGGATGATAAAACATTAGTGAGATCCGTGGGTATATTTCAAATGATATATATTGGTATGCGTCTAAGGATAATTATAAGGGAGAGTCAACATTTAGGAAAATTTCCTAGAATTTTGGAAAGGAGAGAGTGAGATTTTTACTAGAAATAAATCAATGACAAGATACTACAAGAATATCTGGATCCAGAATAGATGTAACAAAGGGAAAAATCATGGAAAACATGTTTTGGACATGAATTGGGGTAATCATGTACATGACAATGGGTCTTGCTGTCCAACTAGTTTGACCCTTCTGGGGGATATGATTTGGGGATTAACAAAATCTTCATGAACCGTAATGAATAATTCAATCTATATTGGCTATGAATGACATAGGATTAACCTAGGGAGTCATATATTAATGAATGTGTATTGAATTTGACATTATATAAGTAATTGTTTTCATGACTATGTGGTTTTACACTATGATAAGTAATGCTCAACCAAAATATTAAATTAAAAAAAATCCATTCTCACCCTAGGGATCGGCCATAAGATTAATTAAACAATATGGATCACACTATAAATGTAAATTATTTAAAATAAACAATATTTCATAATGACTTTACTTTTTTAACAAATTTATTCAAAGCTTGTATGTAATGCATGAAAAAAAAATTTCAGCTCCTTTTTTAAAATGGGAATTTTTATATTACAAAACTTCATCATGGGTTAAAATACCAAATTCCCCATTGTGGAAATCCAAAAAATTATAAAAACCCATTAATTAATAAAATTTTGATTATTTCACAATTAAATCAACCATTTTTTAAAATAGTGTATGAAATGGAAATTATCTTTTATATAATCTTTGAAATTGGATTTTAAAGCCAAATCATTAATGAAATTATATTTTCAAAACAGAAGAAATAAATTTGTTTTTAAAGTGAATAAATATCATAAACATTATTTCACAAATAGAAATTTTTCAAAAAAATATTTAAATATTAAAAAAATTCCAAACGACAATATTTTATCCCTCTCTAACAAGTGAATATTACATTATGATCCATTTTAAATAAATCTAGGACTCAAAATGATTACTAAATGGATGTAGAGCTATGCATGGTAGGGAATCACTATTTTTTTGAACATTTTCTTACCACGAACCATCCTCTTAGAAGCTTGTAGCATGTTTCTTGGATCTAAACAGTTTTTTAGACCATGCTAACTAACCATGAATCTATGATTCATTTTTTACATTGACCCCAAAACTCAATGAAGATAGTGAAAGTTTTTGATATAATTAATTGGCAGATAACAATTTTAAAAAAGTGAAGAAAGAAATAAAAAATTCAACACTAGAATCCTGACCACATAAGGAAACTCATTTTTCATTATAAATGGTATTAATTAGTCAACTAGTAATGAAATATCTCTCGAGTTTTAAAAATCCTATCTACATAAAGAAATACTCTCAAAATAATATGATATTTTTTACACTATTTTATAAGGAACAATCAATGATTGAATATATAGGTCACCATGATCACAACATCATAAGGGCCAAAGTGTGTTCATGATCATCGAGAGCTAGAAAATAGGACCATATAAACAAAATAAACAAATTATGGGAACAATTTCAATATAGAATCCTAATAAATACTTAGACAATTATACTAAAAATATGGCATGATAAATCTATACATGGGACTTTACTGAAAATTAATAACCAATAATAAATATAGAACCCAACCAAAGAATAATATAAATGCACATCCAATGAACATAATTACTAAAAATTCTTTCTAACATACTATCAACATTAAAAAGTATAGTACTAAATTAATATTATAACATAAATATGTAGAAAATTTGTCACATGAATCTATAATAAAAAAATAAGAATATAATGTGAAATAGATGAATGAATTGGAAGATATATAAGATCCAAAAGTAACAAAATCCACCACTCTAATGTCTCCATTTGACCCATAGACTCTCACTATATATACAACTACCATTAATGGACTATATGAATGAAATATAAAATGAAATCACATCCTGGGTACCCATATAATTCATGAATCCCCCCCCACAAAAGAGTGTGTATATATGGTTTGATCTAAAAGGTCTAATAATATTTCACTAAAGGTTCTATTAAAACTGTTTTATAAAAAGGTTCATAAATTCTAATTGAAACATCATTTTAAAAATAATTTTTCCAAATATATGGGAAGAAAGAAAGTAACATGCACTATCATTTCTCCAAAAGCATAAGGAAAAATATTTATATAATAAAACCAATTTCTATATTGAAACAATTATTTTAATCTCAAGATATAAACATTACTATTAATATGAATTGTTTTATCTAAAAATATTTTGGAAAAAGCAAAATAATATCACCATAAAAGCCATTAGTTCTGAACCCTATAAAATTGATATTAATATTTCATTCTAACCACATATGTATGAAAATAATACTATACCATGAACTATAATTTGACATGAAAAGATATAAAATCAAATTCGAATAATAATATTGATTCTATAAAAACCAATTAGGTCCCAGGGGATGCAAACAAGAATGAATAAGGTGTCCCATATATCCAATAATCAATAAGTAATAAGAATCATGTGAATCTCATAATGTTATTATATAATCTAATATCAATCCTAATTAATAGAACACACAGACTTATGTGAACCTAAAATTACAATCCAACGTGATAGTTCTCATGATCTCACCTGAAACTACCATTATCTAGTTCTCTATCTAATCATGATAATCAGTCATATAGAACATATAAATAGATTCATGGGTTTCATATAAAATTAATCTAGTTATAGTTATAAAATAAGTGAATCACTTGATCAATATGATGATAATAATAAAACAAAATAAATAAAACTGGAATCTCACATATCACATCCAACACCCTCTCAAGAAACAACCTAATTTTACTTAAATCCAAAATAACATGATAATAATCCATAAAAATACAATAATATGGAAAATATTTCACAAATAAAAAAAGAGATTATGAGATAAGGGTATAAATACATCAATATAATTATTTTTAGAAGTTCCAAAAAATCTTTTCAAATCCAACAAGGAATTCCAAATTTTCTTAATATCCTTTTCTATACAATTTATAAAATAGTAATTCAAATTTTTCTAAATACAAAATTTATTTAAAATATCACCAAATTAACATAATGTATATCTGGATTCAAAAACATTTAGAAATTAGGAAAACACAACCATTTTCATAAAATAACCCTTATTAAAATCAATGAACCCCTCTTAAAACCATTATTATTCTTTACTTCGAAAATCAACAAGGTATTAGACACCTATTTAAATTTTTTAATGTCTATTATAAGATTTACTAAATAATTTATACAAAAACATTTCATGCAAAACAATATATTTTAATAATTAATTCTAGAAATCTATTGAAAATTCCACTATACCATGTAAATAAGTCCCTGAAAACATTTACAAAACCCTCATGTGTTTCACAAATTGATATAAATTTATAAAAATTAATTTAAAAAAGTCATGAATTTCATTAAATTCTTGAATAACGAAATTTCATAAATAGAACTACATATTATCGTCATAAATCACATATCTTAGGCTAAAAAAGATAAAACATGAAATGCCTTACCCTATATAGACCTTAAACAAGATAATACCGATGATTAGATCTTCCCAAACCATGAACTAAAACCACAAAACAAATGGGGTTAAGGATAAAATAAACAATCAAGGGGAAGTTTACGTCTGGATAACGAAAGATAAGGAAAGGAAGAATATACCTTTATGGATACTAGTAAGTTGAAGGTGGAGGGAAAGATGAGTGGAATAAGGAATTAGGATCTCAATTAGGATCTCATATATATATTGGGTGATTGATAGGGGATATAATAAATAGGAAACTGTACCAACCTTGGTTTGAGGTAAACTGTGATTTTATTCCTTTTTATCTTGTATTTAGAGTTTTTGAATTAGATTTTGGAATTATTTAGAGGTATAAAAAGGGATGATCGTGGAGCCTAGTCATTAAAAAACCAACAAGAATAATTTATTCTCTAAATAAATATTTTTCAGTGTATATTAGTTGAGGCAAACACTATATGATAATTATAGGTCATAGAGACTATTTGTAATGAAAGTTTTACTTTTTCACTATAATATGTGTTTCTAAGATAAATTACCATGGTGAAGGGTATTTCAGTACATGGAACCCTCAAGGAATTTAAGATATAAATTCTCAATTTTCACATTAAATAATTTTTCCCCAATAATTTTAATTATGGACTGTGGTTTTAAATCCTCATATGCTACCTCTATCAATTCTCTTAACTTCCCAAATTAACCTAGTAAATTTTCAATGATAACTGATATCTGGGATTTATTGGAAATGAATCATTGAGCATTAATTTTTGAAAATAATGGTTAGGGTTCTACTCTTCCTTATCATTTTGTTCACTTTGTGCTAGCATGACTGAAACCACATATCAGTGTGTGATTCCCTCTTATTTGTGTTTGGATTTTTGGTGATGATATGTTATTGGGTTTTTGATATAGGAACAGAAGAATTATTTTGATCCATGAAATTTTTTAATATACTTTGTATAAAAGAAATCTAGGTAGGTGGCTTGAATCCCAGTATACTATTCAAGAATCATTTGGATAAATTTTTAGAACGGTTTTAAAATATTTATTGGAAATAACTTGATAATTTTATGTCACAAAATCATATTTTTTTTGTGATTTAGTATGGGTAATTTTTTAAATATTCTAATGACATTTTAGATTAAAATTTATCAAATTAAATTGTAATAAAAATAAATTCCTTTTGTAGAAATCTATTTGAAATAGATGATGTAATTAACAGACTTGTTGGTTTTTGTTCATATTTCATTGTACAAGAACTTTTTGAAGTAGTATTGGTTATCAGTGCTAATTGGAACGGCGTAAGGGGATATAACCTAGTGAAGACTTGTTGAATGGTGAATTTATACCCATGAGTATTGGGTATTTATTTAACCATAAATTTTGTGTATGGAACATGGAATGTGTTTTACACATGGAAAGAGAAAGATAAAGTGAAAGGTTTTATTTCTATTAATTTCCTACTTTAAATTTTTTTCATTTGTTATGTTACTTTAATATTATTACCCTCTATTTTATATAAAATTTGCTCACTTTCTCCTATATTAGTGGAATGTGATGGGATTTTTTAGGGGAAATATTACTTAGGGATATACTCACCCCCATCTTGGGAACTCTGGTTCATTGTCATATATTATCTAATAATATACTATTAATAGTACTATTTATTACTTATCTAGTGGTGTTACTTAACATCATATATTGTTTGATGATGTTGGAGTTAGGGAGTGTCTGCTTCTTGGTCTAAGAGGGTGCCACTTCAGAGGAAATTTATTTATATTTAGAATCATATCCTTTAAACTTTATTTAGTTTCTATTATTACTCTCATAATTTTATCTATTGGGTTTTCATTAATTTATGTGATTTTCTTTTTATTCATAATGTATTTGGGTTTGATTATATTCCTTTATTCATTAGGATATGTTTTATTCAGGTAAAATAACCCCCCAATGGGTTTCTAAGCCCTTGGAATTAATTTATAGCTTTGGTATCTTGGGGAAGTAACATAAGGACAATAACACCTCCATGTCTTCCCAATGCAATGGGTGAGGGGATGGATGTTACAAATGGTATAGGTTTTTTTTAGTTATTTAGTTGGGTTTCTAGTAGGGATATATGAATTTCGGAATAGGATATTTATATCTTAAAAAGTTATAGCTATCATTTTTATACTTAACATAATGTACCATGTGTGTATATCCATAAAAGTATTCTATGAAAATTATATTGGTGTTTTAATATCATCATCTTGGGTTTAGAGGATGAGTATTGCATGTCATGAATTAATAGAGAGACTTTTCACTATTACTTCGTTATTAATAAACTACTTGACTATTTTGGAAAAAAAAATTAAGAAAACTAAAATTAAAATTTGTAAATAATGGTTTCACTGGTTTTCGGTTATAATGATGATTTTTTTTATAATATTTTTCAATTAAATCAAGGATTTAGTACCTAGAGGTAAATGACCTAAATGCTATATTTTTCAGTTTATAGAGAATGAAACTAGGAAGATAATGTAGAAACTATAAGAAAAAATATACAAAAAAAGTGTTTTGACCATTGAAAATGTGAACCGAAAACATGTACAGAGTATAGTAAAATAATTTCCATATTTTTATAGAGGAAATAAAAATGATGGACAAATGAAAGTAGATCAT
Organism: Viscum album; assembly: GCA_963277665.1. Taxonomy (NCBI): domain Eukaryota; kingdom Viridiplantae; phylum Streptophyta; class Magnoliopsida; order Santalales; family Viscaceae; genus Viscum; species Viscum album. The sequence goes on along the minus strand of OY728158.1, from coordinate 434,758,097 downwards.
TCATTATAGTTTCAAAAGCTTAATCCACCTATGTTTTAAGGGGATTATGAACCTGAGATAGAAATTTTTTTACTAAACCAAATGAATATAATATTTTATTTTCACAATACATCCGAAGAGGTGATTTTTAAGTTGGTGACCTAAATATTAGAAGTGTTTTCACACAAATGGAGTGATTTATCCATTGAAGATAAAGTTAAAAAAGAAATATGTGGTAGAATATTTTATATTTTTTCAACAAATAATTATGTGTACAAACATTAAAAATACCAAGAACAAAATATTTATTCATCAAGAAGCATGAAGATATCTCTATGAGATTATATGAATTCAATTTTATGACCATTGTTTATTTCTCCCCAAATGTATCTGTTAGTGTACCATTTATGGTGAAAATATTTGAGTTGGAATTACGAATAGATATTCAGTCCAAGATATATGTTCTCTTTATTACAGATTATACAGAGATGGTTAACATGAAAAAATTGGATGAATGGGATATTGTTGGTAATCCTTCAAGGGATATTTTTTTTCTCATATAGATAGGTTTCATCATTAGTCCTAAAAATAATATAAAGATGGATGTTTACTATCAATGAGGTGGAATATATCACAATCAATGTAGAGGATCAGTTAATTTTCTTGAAATATTTAATATTAAACAAACATTATTTCAATGTGGTTCATTATCACCCGAGTGGAATGAATGTACCATACCACTAATGAATTTCTACAAATGAGGAAAGATAGTTTATATTAGGATTTTTTGTTTTAAATTTCAGAGTTTATCAAGTGGAACATGCTTGAATCAACATTAATATTTTTATATTCCGAAAAAAATAGTTGCATTAGACTTGTTCACATCCAAATACATGATTGAAAAAAGTATTTTTAGGAACACCTCGGTTGTTTAGTTGACACATCAGCAAAGAAACATGATCTATCACATGAAATCCAATTGATAATTATATATAGAACAACATTTTTTTATGTGTAAGAAACCGTGTCCCACTATGATGTGAGGTTCAATTATTAGAAACTCCACTCTTATGTTTGTATTTTTTGATATTAGTGTGTCACAATATTGAATTGAATTTTATATGTTTATAAAATTGGAATTTTAAATGGAAATGGTGAATCATGTTATAATAATCAAGAGAAACCTTTCACAAATAGAGTATAGTGTATTTAAAATCCCAAAATGTACTTTTACCATTGATGCAATGCACTTTCTCTAGGAGTTTACCTATATTCAAATGAATGTTTTTTATTTAATCACCGGTGTGGATTGGAAAGTGGGATCTAAAGCTCATATGAATGTTTATTCTCAAAAGCTAACATTTACATCCTTGGATGGATTCTTCCACCTTTTTAAGGGGGATTGGGATATAAATGACAAAAGAGTAGGACTATTATTTATAGTCTATTGAACCATATCTATCCAGTTTGTAGAAATGAACATGATCAAAAATGATAAAATATGAAATGTGTCTCTTTCTTAAATAACGGATTCATAACCTAATGTATTTACAAATGATTTATCTAGGTTACCACCCAAAAGAGTACCAAATTTAATATCAATTTACTTTAGTTAATAAGACCTATTTCACTACCATCATATAGAATAGATATGACTGAGTGATAATAATTAAAGATTCAACTATAATATTTCTAAAGTATTTGTTTCCTTAGAAAATAGGAATAAAATTAGGCTGTATATTATTTATTTATAAAGAATCTAGATGGTACAATCTTCTTATGTGTTTATTATAATAAGTTATATCAATTAAGAATTAAAAATTAGTATCCTATTTATCCAATATACGATATTTTTTATCAATTTTAGGGAGCCAAGTGGTTCATTAAAAGTGATATACTCTTAGGAAAAAATTAACCTAGAGTTAAAAGAGATAACATTGTGATTAAAACATTTTATAGTCTCTATAGAAATTACAAGTATAGGGTCACTCTTTTTGGTAAAAATATTAACATGATGTTTTCAAGGATTTGATGAACTAAATATTCTATAGGCACATATATTCATTTTTATTGTATTTTTTTGTTGATTTTATGGAATACTTTTAAAATATGAATGATCGTGATGAGAACTTAGAGAATTTACATATTATATCATAAGATCATTTTTTGTATTCATTTATTTCTAGGTGTGACTTGTATGTTTCCTAGGGATTGTAATTTCTGAAAAAGGAATATTAATTTACCCTACGAAGATAGAATAATTAGCCACTTAGAGGTTGAGAAAGAAATTTTTTGAGGTACATAGTTTTTTTAGATTAATAGGATAATATTTCCATAATATTTTGGATTTATAATTAATTTCAATCCCATAACAACATTGGTAGAGAATTATATTTCATTCATAGGTAATGATTTTTTTTTTAAAAAATTTGGATCTTAAAACTCATCTCATATCAACGCCATCCTAATGTTACCAAAACTAGGTAAGTGATATGTGGTATTAAGTGATGCATATAGATCTACTATTGGTTTTGTTACCATGTAGGGAGGCCATATTTAGTCCCATGGTTCATGGAAGTTGTGATTTCATGGGAAGAAATATCCTACAAATGAAAAAATATTAGCTGCAATTTTCCATTCCTTAGTGCTTTGGAGGGATTACCTATTTAAAGAAAAGTCAAATGTTTTAATAGAAAATTAGAATTGGAAATAAATATTTTATTATGAAGACTTTAAATTGAAGAAATATAGATCGATGGAGTACTTATAGATGTTTTATTTCAATGTGGTATAAATTCCATGTAATGGGACTTTGGTTATAGACGCATTGACTCTTAAATCATATAGCGAAGTGGCCTAAGAAGCTTAATTCCATTGTCGGTGGATGAGCATGATTGTGGATATTCATTTATATTTTTCTTTAAAGGGTTATAATACCATTTTCTTTCTATTTAGTCTAGTTCTAGAATTAAAAAAGATGGTAAAAGAATCCCAGATAACATATTTTTATTATATCACTACTAGGTCTGTTCTTAATGGTTGGGAGAATTTTGATGATTATAAAGAAGATTAAAACACTTTATTTACCATTAAGAAAAGAGTTTTAGTTTCTCAATACTATTAGGAACAAATACTTTTATAATACCACCATTAAATCTGGTATATTCATCTAGTTTTTTAGAAAATGTACAAGGTGATTAAAGCATATTTATGGTAGAAATGTGTGAAATACAAGATTTCACACTCTGTGATTAAATACCAAACATATCATTAGGTAATGTATGACCATAAATGAATGGATGGAATGATATAGTAGATTCATATACATATATGGTAGTTGGAGAAAATTGTGAAAGATTTTATCATAGTCCTACTAAGATTGTTATAGAAACTTGATTCTCTATGGGTAGTAGTGAAATTAATTACAATGTCATCATGATTTATCCCTATTAGAGAGTCTAACATGGTAGATGAATTGGAACAATACATATATATGGATTGTATAGGTTACATGGTGTTTCATCTCTTATTATATTAGATTTATACACCCACTTTACTTCTCGATTTTTTTGATCATTACAATAGGATCTTGGATGTAAATTAAGTATGAGAAGAACATATCATCCATAGAAAGATGAGTTGTCAGAGAGTAGTATTCAAGAATTAGAAGATATGATCAGAAACTAATTCATGTACATTAGTGAATCATGGGAGGATATATGATCGTTGTTGAATTCTACTATAACAGTAGTTTTCTTGAGATATTAGAGATTCCACTTTTAAGGCATTTTATTGCCTTCTTTGTTATTCTACATTATGTTGGGTAAAAACTCGAGAGACCTCTTAGATTGGATTGATTATTTTCCAGGATTTTATATATAAATTCAAAATTTTCTTGAAGCATTTGGTTTCAACAAAAAGATAAAAAATGTCATATGCAGATAATCATTATCGATCATTACCTTTTGATGCTAGTGACCTCTTTTATTTAAATTTTTACCAAAACATAGTGATTAATTCTTGGGGAAATAAGGGAAGTTAACTCCATTGTATGCAAGAACATTCGAGGTTATAAAACATATGGGAACTCTTGAACACTAGTCATCATTACTGTAGATATTTAGTTCCATTCATAACATCTTACATATTGATCATCAAAAAAATTATCAATAAAATCCTTATTATTTGATTAGTTGTGATCATGTTACTCATGATCTAGATAAATATTTTTATCCATGAATTGATATTGGTTCTAAATAGTTAGTAAAATAAACTTTTAGGGATAACTATTTCAATAGGGAGATAACTATGGAAGAACAGTCAGGTTTATGTGGAAACATGGGAATGAGAAAAGGTTATGCGGGAGGAGGGCCCAAATTATTCAAGGGAAACATTAATATCAAGATTTATGAGGATGGAAATCCCAAATGTGGGGAGAATGAAGGACACCCCAGTTTAGGTACACCATTTTCTATGATTTTTCATGTCTTTTGTGTCTTTTTGAAATCTACTATAAGTGTTTTAATGTGTAAAGATGGAAGATCGTGGAGTATGGATGCTAAAAAAATGTACACAAAGAATTTACCCCCTAAATTGGGATTTTATGATATAAATTAGTTTAGCTAGATGTCATAAAAAATATTTATGGAGTAAATACTTTTAACATTTTATATTTTACTTTTATTCCATAAGATGGGTTTTTCGAAAAACTTATCATAGGTGAAAGGTATTTTAGTGAAAAAATCATTCAATGACATTGTGTCATAAATTATTAATTTATATCATAAATAGTTTTGGAATATTTATTTTAATTTAAAACATAATTTTTAAATAATTATATGTTTAATTTTATTATTCTATTGGCATCTAGGCTTATCATAGGATATTTATGATGAACTTAAATATCTATATTTTTTTTCAATGAATCCTTCAGTGTTTGTTTGTGAAATCAATGGTTAGGGTTCCATTATTCCTTATTATTTTGGATCTCTTTTTATTGGACTGATCGTAATGATATATCAATGTGTTTTACCTAGATTTATTGGTTTAGAAATTTGGTGATGATATATTGTTGGTTTATGATAGAGGAACATAAGGAGTAGGTTTATCCATGAAATCTTCTATGGTCTATTATTCAATATAAATCAAGGTAGGTGGATTCTCTCCCACTCTACCATTCCGAAACATTTTGGTTGAATATGTATAATTATTTCCATATATTTATTGTAAATATCAGTAGTAGTATAAGTAAAAAACCCTTATTATGATGTGATTTCAATAGGGTAGTTTTTAAATATTCACATGAGACGTTTAATTAAATGTGTTCAAAATAATTGTTATTCAAAATGATTGTTTTTTGTCAAAAAATAATTTATATTGATGATGGGGTTGGAATACATGGTGGAATGTGTTCATATTTTATTGTACAATGCACTTTGGAAATACACATTGTTTTGGGTTCTTCCTAGAAAGTAATAAAAGAATATTACTTAATGATTTTATAGTGAGAGTATAATTTCCGAATGCGAGTATTGGGATTGTCATTAATCATGAATGTGAGGGACATTATGGAACATGGAATGCGTATTCCAAGTTGAAATTGAATCAGTAAGTGGAAGAATTGATCTCATTAAATATTTTGTCTTAATTATATTCATTTTATAAAATGTTTTGACACTACCACCCATATTTATATATAAAATGTGATACTTTTCTACTGTCCAAGTGGAATGTGATGGGATATTTTTGGGAACATATTACTAACTTTAATACTCACCCACTTATTTGGAACTTTGGATAACTTTAATAAGAATTATATTGAGATATATGGAAGGTTCATGATTCATAATTCTCTAGTAGAGATCCTTGACCTCTTGGTTTGGTTGTTGATTCTGGAGCTGATGAGTATCTTCATCTTATCCTGAGATAATTAAAATTTAGTTCCAATGTATTTCTCTTTGCATTATTATAATTTAACCTTTATTTATTTTCCTATGTTATTATGACATTGTTATGATTTCTGTATGTAATTATGTTATGTAATTTTTTATTCATGAATCATGTAATTGGGTTTTATTGTACTATTTATTTAAGTTGGTCATATGTTCTTTAGATAAAATTATCCCCCGATAGTTTACTAATACCATCACATTTATTTCCAATATTTGGTGTCTTAGGGACATTAACTAAGGATGGTAACACCTCCACCTCTCCCTAATATGACTGGTGAGGTAAAATATTTAGTATAAACCCATCAAAATAGAATAAGGGGTAGAATTGGAATATCATATAATTAAAACTAGCCACATTCTTGATGTAGTGTGATGTACCTTATCACAGTGTGATAAACCACCCCCGAGGGAAAGTGGAACCATGAATTCACTATTGAGGTCATGTAAAAATGTGAATTCTCTGGTCCTAACATGAAAAACCAATGTCAATAGTTCCTAATGGTGTGACCCTCCAGCTTTCTATCACGAATCACCTTATCAGATCAAAGGTATAAAAAAAATTATACTAAGTCCTCATCAGAGCATGACCTCCACTATTGTGCACTACATAATGGACTCTAGAACTATTGTTCACCCAAACACCCATCATAACATGACCCACCAATGATGTGGTATGGACCACATTAGATAGAACATCAAAACTAAAAAATACCAAAAAACACTTGTAACTCCCCAAAATACCAAAACTTATATTATATTAAATACCATTATGACGTGGGTGTGTCACAGAACACCACCGCTATATTCTAAAAACATGAAATTCCTTTCAAAATGATTTCCATGAAAACCCCCCACACCTTTTCCTAAATTCAAAATCATTTTTTAAAACATCAAAAGATGGGTGGGAATATATTAGGATTTTAATGGGACACCTCTAAAGTTGTTCATAGTCTCCAAATCTCATTAGAAAGAATGGTAAATAAAATTTAGGATAGATGAGGATATACATATTTTCATTAAATTATTAAAATTATCGTTATTATTTAGAAAAATATTATGTTATGGAAATTTTTATTAACTCACAAATTAAGTTGAACAATTTTAGTCCTATTTCAATATCTCAATAAGTAGAGAGATATAAAACGATGTAAAAATTTATATAACCACTTCAGATGGGTGGGATTATTGTTAAAAAATAATTTAAAATATGGATATCTTAATGTCCACAAAATTCATGAAATTCTAAATAAAAATAGTAATGAAAAAAACTATAGTAATAATGTGATTTTACAATTTAAATTTATGAACAGTATCAAAATTAATAAATATTCAAAAAATAAATAATGTGTCTAATAATCCTCAATTAGGAAGGAAATCAATAAAAATAAATTAAAAGAAAAAAAATTAAAAACAAAAATGATCAATCAAAATTAACTAGAAGTTGATGATCCACCATGCTTATATATTAAAATATGATACATAGAGATCATATACATAAAGAATTTTTGGTAAACACAAATTTGAAAGACAGATAAAAAAATAATTACAATGATAATGTGATTTATAAAGATTTCCATTATATTCTATAAAACGTATGCAGAAGAAAATTATAGTAATATTATTATTCAAATATTAAAAAATAAAATGGGAAAAAGGAATGCATCAATTCTTGGTCCATCCCCCAAGTGGTGTTATTTTTATATCACCTATAATCAGATGGATCAAATTGTCACCCATAGTCCGATGTTTGGAGGGACTTAAGTGATGAATTCCCCTTATATAACCTATAATAATATTCATAAGTAGTCACCACTAGTGATGAAGGACAAATAAAAATAAAAAGTTCCAACCTATGAAATTAAAGAAAAATAAAATTTAAGAGGGGATGCAAAAGGAATAAAATATTTATCATTATAAATTATATTTTTATGCATTTTATTATCTTATTTATGTTTAAAGGGTATTTTATTCACCAATGTTTCTTGGATATATTCTTATTCAATTTATCCTTTTATTTTTCTTCAATGTACACTGAGATTGAAAATTGGCCCTCATTGGTTTCTTGATTAACTACACTTAGAGGCCCCCATAATCTTAATGGTCATCCATATACTTTTAATATTGTTTTTTATGTCCAATGAGGGTGGAAAAATAAAATAAGCATCATCGTTATTGACTTATAAATCTATAGTCAATACACCTTCCATTGAGGTTGTCTTATTGTATGAAAGAAACACCTCTTCATCTCTTTAATAAGAACAATTTTTTTAAATATTATAGAAATAAAAAAATATATTCATGCCTCAAGGAATAGTATAATTTTATAATAAAGGTGTAATTATATATCCTTGAATTTAGTAACTAAAAAATATAATACTTTACAATAACTTCCCCCAAAAGAAACATGAATTCTTAACGCTTTTCATAGTAGAGACAAGAGAGAGAAATAATAATTTTAGTTTAGGAAATATTTAAATAATTTTAATTAGATATGTAAATAACTCCATTAATTTCTATAATTGGAATCTCATTTTTCATCATATTTGTTTGAATAAATGTGTATTATATGTAGTGTATCATCGATCCTCTATTCAAAATTAAACCCATCTATTTTTTTACATTTTTCATTTTTGATTGTTTTTTGGTCTTTTCATTTAATCCAAAATTCATATGTACTTTTAAACTTTTTTTCTTTTTAATGGGATATTTTTGATATTTTTATTAATATATTTTATTTAATTGTTCAAAAAAATTCTCTTCTCTATATTTTTCTTATTTGTTACTTTATTTGACTTATAACTCAAGCGTGTGGAAGAATATGTGATGTAAACAAAATTAAGGGTAAAAACATCATTATGATGTATACTACATACAAATTTAAAATTTTTGGATAAACTACCATTAGTGAGTTTTAACCACTAATGATTATTTATTTATTTTCCTTACACCATGCATTTAATGTGATGAAGTTTCAAATACACTATGATGTGGTGAAATTTTATAAGGATTATTTCATTTTCAAATCCAAAAATAATATTAGTGGTGATAAGCGATTAGTTTTTTTATGTTCCAATAAGTTTTGTTATGAAAAAATGGAAATGAAGTGTAAGGACGTGGAATGTAAGACAAAAAATGACTAAAAAGTTAATAAAAATATTGGTCTTTTCCTCACCAGACTTACAAAATTGAGTGTTATGTTTCATTGAAGTGGGAATGATATGGGTATTAAAATATTCAGGTGGTTTAAAAATTAATAAAAGGATTTGAATAGTTGATCTTGTCCTACCATTTTTTGGAGGAAATAAACTACCCTAATTAGGTAATTTTTAGCAGAATAAAGCAAACAGGTTCAACATATTAAAATAAAAGATACTTGGATGTTAATAATTGTTCACCTATAACGACAACAAAAAATATTTGAGATACTTTTCTTCTAAAAACAGTTTTATTAATTACCTTACACTACAAAAAGTTTTGTAGTGGGAGGGTAAATATACCACCCCGATTCGGGGACACGGTGTTATGTGGTGACCTTTCTATTTTTATCAATAAAATAAATTCAAGGGGAATGATTATTTTTATTTTTAGAAATTTATTTCATATTAGGATTATTTTTTTCATATTATGTCTTTTTGAGTTAATTCATGTACATATGCTATATTTTGTTATTTGGGTCGTTTTTTACAAAATAAATATACTATTCTAATAATGTTCTAGGGGGTCGTTAAGAGTGATGAAATTTATTGTTAATTATTATTTCTAAATAATTTTTTGGTCTCTTTTAACAATTATTATATATTTATTCTCATTATAGTGTAATTATATATGATGAAGACATGAATATTTTTCTTTTCATTCAACATGGTATAATTTTTTCAATGTCTAAATTTCATCAACTTATATAGACAGGGGAACATGAAATAACAGTGTGAGGATACCAAAAAATGATTTATTTCAATATCAACCAATAAAATATTGTCTTATTCAATGAATCTTAATATATGAGATTGATTCTTAATAAATTGGTAGTATCTTTAATTTTGGGATGAAAATTACATTTATTTTATTATCAAGAAAACCATTATTCTTAAATTTAAATAGATGGTATAAATTAGGGAAGAGTAAACATATGACCTGATTGGTCTATCATAATGTTTATATTGTGAATGACGGTTTTATAAGTCTAGTAATTTGGATTCATTAATTTTTTTTGAATAGAGAACCATCATTAATAAAGTTAATTGGTCAACTCCCTATATTATTATTTACCTTGTTGAATGTTTAATGGTGTACTTTATAATTTTATAACCCACATGGAATGCAAATTGTTTTATATCTAGGATATTTCTGTTAAGGATTATTTTGATTTTTTTAGTATTCAATTTATGTTGTTAAATTTTTTTTAAATATTAATTGTTTTATGATTTTAATTATTTTTATATAAGTGGGGGAAATTAATGGGGTTAGAGAAAAAGTAAACAAGAAAAATAAAAAATTAATAAATAATGAAATATATAAAAAATGTTGAACCAAATGAAAGAGGCGGATGAACTAAATGATAGATGAATAAATCTAGTTTTAAGGTATTCCACTACAAAATGAGATTAATCCTTATTAATGGGGTATTTGTTTCCTCTTTAAGAGAAAAAAATGAGTAAATTATTTCCCATACAAAATTCACTACTATAATTGTAGTATATTTATTTAATAAATATACATTATGAGTAGCTTCTCACACAAAATATATTCTTAGGATATCTTTGATATAACGATTATTTGGGTGAAAATATTTTTCAATGTTGCTGATGTAATTAATATTTTCATAAATTATTATATACTCCTTTCACTTATTTTATATGAAATGTGCATAATTTTGTATGAAATATTTATGTTTTAATACTAAGGATAATTTTGGAGCATTTTTATAAGTAGTCCAATTGACTCAGTTTACTATTTTATTTATAACTCTCACCCTAAAGATTCAAATTGTGTGGTTCATGTTTTGTAAGATTACTTATTCAATTTATAACATATCATTAGAAGGAATCCTGGGCCAACTATACCATTTGAAGGCTCATATGAACTACACAAGATGACCCAATGAATTTTTGAAGAAACTAGACCATCCATGATTATTGAGTTACTGGTATCACTCCCGAAGCCCATATTTTTGGAAACTCCACAATGTGTTTGTAATTTTCAGAAGTCATCATGGGTAAAAATTTCAGGGCCCAAGTCTAAGAACAATAGTCCCAAATGAAGCTTTGAAGTCCAGCCCACCATTCTGGCCGAAAATTAATATCAGTATAGTATTAATGACATATCTCCTAATCTAGTCATCAAAGAAAGCTTAACTTTTGCAGTGTGAAATAGGAGATATAGGCTACTGACTTTTATGAAGAAAAAATTCGGATTTAAAGGCATCTTACTATTCCAAAATCCATTCCCATTGTGGCCATAAAAAATCATATATTGAAATGGATAGTTTAGCATTGTTTTATAAACCAACCATAAGTTTGGATCTGTTTGTCCAAATGACTCCAAATTTTGGGAGAGGTCGGCCAACATTATTATCTTCAACTTGTATGAAATAGATATCTTGATATTCGGCTTTCTGGATGTCTAAATCATCGAGCCAAGTGGAGGGACATATTGGGAATGCAAACAGTCCACTTCCTTGTGCTATAAATACATCCCCCCCTCTCCATGAAAGGGGTTGGAATTTAAGAAGATAGGTGCATCAATTGGCCCGACCAAAGCCTTGAAAAAGGCTTGGGAGGACATGTAATAATCATTTTTTCAATTGAGATACCTTTCCTCCTCTCTTTGATTTCATTCACTGTTGTGTTTTTCTTCCTTTGTAATATCATAAGTGTTGTTTTTGTAATTATGTTTTATTGAAAGTTTCTTATTTATATTCTATTTTAATCATATACCCTATGTTCTTAAATATTAATTCTATTAAAATATTTGAAATAAAGTTGAAAACACTTCCCATATTTTTCTTCCTCATTCAATCGAAATTCTTTTCTTAATTCTCATTATTGTTTGTGTGTGTGTTCGATGCACCACTCTTTTCTTATCCCTTTATTTTCCTTCTCTTCTTAGTTTATAATCTTAATCATTATAACCAGATTAATCATCGTTTAAATGTCTAAGTAAATCTACCATTGTGGTGAGTTATAATTTGGGGATATTAAGTGATTGAGAGCCTTTTCTCGATGAGTATTCTTTTAGTTAATATTGTGTATGTTTAACTTTATATGTCATGGATTAATGACATGTTTTGTTTAATATGTTGATTCCATGGATTATTGGAACCAAAAAATAAACTACCATAAACAAGTAATGGTAATTATTAGAATCCTAAGTTAATTTATGGCTTGTATTAAAGCTTTAACACTTGGGAATTCCGATCAAAATTGTTTTGTGATGTGAGTATTAATTTAATTCAATATAAAGCAAAGCTCAAGGATATCATATGATTAAATCCCCAATAATGAACTCACCCCAATCTTTATCAATTTTTTAAATCAAACATCATTTTTATGTTATTTCATAATCTCTGCAAACAAACCCCTAAATCAAAATACAACCAACTAAAAACAACTGACTATAAAAAAAGTATCATCACCGAGGATTCGACCCGAGTAATGCTATACATATTAGCAGAGCACCAGAACCTTGAACGGTCTATAGGAGACAATCGTCCAAGCGTTTTAAATGGATCTGTCAATGGGGATGTAGCTTGAAGTAGTCATTAGTTTCTGGTTATTGTTAAAAAAACAAAAAACAAAATTTAAAAAAATTGAAAAAAACACAAAGAAAAACCTGTCTTCTCAAAAAAATCATAAACTGAAATAAATACACAGTAAAACCCATCTTCCTCTTTCTTCAAAAATTTCTCTGAATTCCCTATAGCCTCCCAATAAATCCCTCGGATTTGTTTGACCCTAAAATTGAGTGAACACTTCGCCAACTTTGGAGGAACATAAGAGATAATCAAATAATCAAGAACCAGTGCTTGTCCAACCAATTGAATTAGATATGGCCAATCCTAGTGAATAAAAACATAAAGAACTTTCTGTCCCTAATATGAATTACCATCCTCTTAGTATTCAGTATCCAAAAATAGTGGCTGACTTTGAACTCAAATCGGGTTTGATTCATCTTCTTCCTCATTTACACGGGCTAGCAGTGAGGATCCACATCTCCACCTTAAAGAGTTACACGTGGTGTGCCCTACCATAAAGCCTCAAGAGGTTTCTGAAGAACAAATAAAACTTAGAGAATTCCCTTTCTCCTTAGCTGATACTGCTAAGTCATGGCTTTACTACCTCCCTCCTGGTTCAATAACCACATGGAATGACATGAAGCGACTCTTCTCAGAGAAATTTAGTCCTGCTTCTCATACTGCTTCTATCCGAATGAAAATTAGTGGTATCCGTCAGTTCCCAAGTGGGTGACTCCATGAATACTGGGAGAGGTTCAAAAATCTTGTTTCAACCTGCACACACCACCAAATTCCTGAGCAACTCTTGATCCAATACATCTATGAGGGGTTATTGGCTATGGAGAGAACTCTCATTGACGCCGCAAGTGGTAGAGCTCTTGTTGATAAAACTCCCGCAGCTTCAAGAGATCTCATAAGTAACATGGCTGCAAACACACAAAAATTCCATACTCGAGCACATGCTTATGTCAAACAAGTGCAAGATGATCAATCAATTGAGCCAAAGAAGATGACTGAGTGGATGAGTGAACTTACAGGTCTTGTGTGACAACTAGTTGTGGCTTCCAAATCCCCAACCGCATCTTCTCCGCAATCAATGTTTCCTGGACCAATCAAAAACTATGGAATCTGAAACTCTTCAACTCATCCAATAGACACATGTACACAACTTCAAGAGGATCATTATGATTCATCTAGACCAATGGAGCTCAATGCAACATATGCTCAGCGGAACACCAACCCTCAACTATCAGGTCAGTTTGTTAGAAACTTCAACCAACCTCACTCTGAGGCCTTATCTTCTTCCTATAAACAAGGTATGAGGTATGGTAATCCCATCTCTCATCCCTCTCTATTGCCTCCCCAAAACCCACAACAGTTTCAATATGGTCAAGGTGTGTGTAATTTCCAACAACCTTATCCTTTTATTCCTCAACAACAATGGAACACTCCCCCTCCTGGACTCTATTATCCTAATGAGACTTCCCAATTCCAAAACCAATACAATCGATTTCCCAAGAACAAAAATCTAGTTAATCCCAATCATGGACAAGCCTATTCTTCCAATCAAACATGGGAATGTGTACTGTAAGATCTGGCCTCCTTCACCCGTTCCAGCCTCAAGAAAATTGAAACCTAAATTGGTCAACTTGCATCCCACCTTAGTCAGAATCAATCATCCAATTATTCCCAACGTTCAACTCAACCATTACCCAACCCCAATGGTAATGTAAGTGAAATTTCTCTTAGATCGGGGAAGAAAATTTCTATGCTTCAAGATAAGTCCTTCAACCCACCTTTAAATGTTGACCTAGAAAATTAAAATAAAAAGAAACTTGAAAAGGAACATGAAACCATTCCCTCACCTCTTTCAAATCCACTTAGGAATCCAATTCCTTTTCCTCAAGATGTTTCTAAACCAAAGAAGTCCTTTGAACCTGATCCTGAAATGCTCGACAAGTTTAGACATCTTGATGTCAACATTACCCTCTTAAATGCCATAAAAAATTCCAATGTATGCCAAGTTTCTAAAGGATTTGTGTACCAACAAGAGGCAACTTAGGACCTTCGAAAATGTTTCCACCCTGCAGTCTATTCTCATAAAGTGCAAGGATCCGAGGACCTTGACAGTTCCATGCCAAATTGGAAGTTCCAACTTTAATGATGAACTCATAGAATTAGGATCCTCAATTAATGTCATGCCCAAATCATTCTTCTAAAACCTTGGTTTATGTCCCTTACATCAAACTAGTGTTGTCATTCAATTATCCAATTGAAGCACAGCCTGTCCTAGGGGAATAATTGAGGATTTACTTGTCTAAGTCAATGATTTTATCTTGCCTCCTGATTTCTATGTTCTTGACATGGAAGGTGAGATGAACTCTTCTCGATCTCCCCTAATTCTAGGAAGGCCATTACTCATGACTACGAGAACCAAGATTGATGTCCATTCAGTCATCTAATCCATGGAATTCAGTGACCAACTGGTCAAGTTCAATATTTTCCAAGCCATGCGATACCCATCTGAGGATCACACTGCATTATCAATCCGTGCTTCTCAGGAATCTTCTAAGAGTCAATCCAACCCCAATCCACCATGTTCTTCATGTTCTAATGACAAAGGATCCAATGAAATCGGCACCATGATTAACAAAGTCATAAATTGGGATGTTTATGTGGACCTTTAATTCATAAACTCTATCAATATATAATATCTTAAAAACTCTATTGAATCCCACCTCAACTTTGATCTCTACTACTCCACCTTGGAAAGTATTAAGGAAAATGAATATGAAGTAACTGAAGTCCCTTCTTCCATTGCTGAGTTGTCTAACCCAAAAATGAAAGATGAGACTGATCTAAAACTTCTACCTGAAGATATGAAATATGAAATCCTTTTCCATGATCACTCATATCCTGTCATTATCTCTTCTTCACTTACTGAAACCGAAGAGTCCAAACTTGTTCAGGTGTTAAAGGAAAATAAAAAGGCAATAGGTTGGACCCTAGATGACATACCCATAATCAACCCTTCCCTTTGCATGCACCACATCCATCTTGAGGAGTCATCCAAACTAATTATACAACCAAAAAGAAGACACAATCCACTCATACATGAGGTACTTAGGGAAGATGTCACCATGCTTCTTCAAGCTAGTATTATCTACCCAATTTATGATAGTGAATGGGTCAGTCCAGTTCATGTTGTACCTAATAAGGGTAGGACAACTGTTATCACAAATGAACATGGAGAGGTAGTCACAAATCGAGTGAAGAACAAATGGAGTTTTTGCATAGACTGTAGGAAATTGAATGTTGAAACAAGAAAAGATCACTAACCTCTTCCATTACTTGATCAAATGCTAGAACGATTAGCCGGAAAGTCACACTATTACTTTCTTGATGGATACACCAGCTACTTCCAAATCCCAATCGCACCTCAGGACCATGAAAAGACTACTTTCACATGCCTGTGTGGAACATATGCATATATAATATTTCCATTTGGCCTTTCCAATGCTCCTGAAACATTCCAGAGTTGTATGATGAGTATATTTTCCGAATTCAGTGAACACTGCATGGAAGTCTTCAAAGATGACTTCACCATTTATGGTGATTCATTTGAATCTTTTTTGAATTCACTCTCTCTAGTCCTTCAAAAGTGTGTCAAGTATAAACTTGTGTTAAAATTTGTAAAATTTCACTTCATGGTTGAAAAAGGGATTGTTCTAGGGCACATAGTTTCAAAATATGGTATTGAAGTCAATCCTTCCAAAATTGACGTGATCCAATCACCTCCTAAACCCAACCCTGTTTGAGACATCCGTTCATTCCTCAGTCATGCTGGTTTCTATCAGTGATTCATCCATAAATTCAGTAAAATTTCCCTCACACTTACTCTGTTTCTCCAAAATGATTTCCCTTTCCCTATTGATGATTTTTTTCAAGAGATCCTTGATTGAACTAAAAAATTATCTTACATCTTCCCTGATAATCCAACCCCCAAATTGTTCCTTACCCTTTGAGTTGATGTGTGGTGATTTTGATAGATCTTTTTGGGCTGTTCTTGGTCAAAGAAGTGGAAAAATGCTTCATGTCATCTATTATGCCTCAAAAACATTGGATGAAACTCAATCTCACTACATTGTCACTGAAAAGGAAATTTTAGTTGTGGTTTTTGGCTTAGATAAATTCCGGCCCTATCTCTTAGGTTCCAAAACCATCATCTTCACAGACCATTCTACTATAAAGTTCTTACTCAAGAAAAGTGATTCCAAACAGAGGCTAATAAGATAGATCCTAATGCTCTAAGATTTTCACCTAGAAATAAAATATAGACCAGGAAAATAAAACCCTGTGTCTAATCTGTTGAGTAGAATTTGTAATTCTTCTCATTCTGAAATCATTGACCCGGAATTCCCCACTGAACACCTTTCATTTATCACTCCAAAGGTACCATGGTATGAACCAATTGTAAATTACTTGGTTTCAGGTGTTTTCCCTGAAAATATTTCAGAAGAACAAAATATGAAGTTGAAAAGTTATTAAAAATAATATTTTTTGGACGAAAATAAACTTTAGAAAACTGGGAAAAACATGTAAATTAAGAGATGTGTTGATAAAGATGAACATTCCCTTATTTAAGAATTCTGTCACTCAATGCCTAGTGGTGGCCACTTTGTACCACAAAGGACCTCCCGAAAGGTCCTAGACTCTGGATTCTTCTAGCTTTCACTCTTCAAGGACTCAGATGTGTTCTGTCAATCATGTCCCACTTGCCAAAAGTTTGGCACAATTTCCAAGAGTAATTAAATGCCCCCAAAGCCTTTAATTTTTTGCGAGATCTTCGATGTTTGGGGAGTCAATTTCATGGGACCATTTCCCCCTTCCAATAGATTCTCATACATCCTTCTTATAGTTGATTATGTATTTATGGGGGTCATGGCCAAACGCACTAGAAAGGATGATTCACATACTATTAGTGAGTTCTTAAATACATACATCTTCCTTAGATTTGGCATGCCTCATGCCTCGATAAGTGACTTAGGAACCCAGTTTTGTAATAAAACCATGAAATATATTTTGAAAAATAATGGTATTGTACATAAAACTTAAACTACATATCATCCCCCAAAAAATTGAATGTCTGAAATTTCTAATAGAGAAGTGAAAAGAGTGCATGAGCGAATTGTAAAACCTACCAGAAAAGACAGGCCTGAATGACTCGGTGAAGAACTTTTGGCTTATCAAACTGCCTATAAAACACATGTTGGGATGTCTGATTTTAGGCTAGTTTTTGGTAAATCAAGTCATTTTCTAGTTTAAATCCAAAATAAGTCATTTTGGGCAGTGAAAATATGTGATTTTTATCTTGGTGAATCCGGTGAAGAAAGATTGTTGCAATTGGCTGAACTGGAGGAGCTTCGAACTGATTCTTATGATAATTCTAATCCCTAAAAAGAAAAATACAAGGCACTCCATGATAAATACATCATGAGAATGGTATTTCATTAAGGTGAAAAGGTAATTCTCTTCAATTAAAGATTTTGGATTCACCCAGGTATGTTTTGTTCTCGTTGCGAAGGTCCTTTTGTTATTACTAATGTTTACCCAATTGGTGGAGTACAAGTCCAATACCCCTCTTCTAAAAGGACATTCACGATTAATGGACATTGGTTAAAGCATCACCATGAGAGGATGCACAATCCTGGATCAACATCGACTTCCACTAGATCCCCAACTTCTCCAGTCGAGCTACCACATGATGGAGATTGTGACCCGCCAAATCCAAACCAGAGGGATCCTCTTTCCCTATTACTCTCTCTCTATCTCTTCCTCTCTCTACCTCTTTCTTCTTTTTCATCTCTCTTTCATTTTTTCCCACATTATTTATCAAAACTTTATTTTTCACTTTGCCTTTTGTGTGGGTGTACCTTTATAAAAAAAATGATAAAAACCCAAAATACTAAAAAAATATCACTTAAAAAATACAAAAAAAAATCAAGAGTCATGCTTACTCACCATAGAGTTTTGAAATTTTGTCTAACCAATTTTGGGAGTCAATAGACATGTTTTCATCTCAAATTTTGTTATTTTTATCATGTCTTTGGATAAAGAATTTTGTGTCAAAATTTAAAAATTTTGAATGCTAAATTTTTTATTAGGATAATGATGTTCCCAAACCGTGAGGAACAACATTTGGTTTCATGCCAAGGCCACCTATGGACGTCTTTTCAAAATTTGTGTTTTCACCCCCATTTGTCAGTCTTGAGTTTGTGGACCTTCAAGCTACATTTCCTACTTTACTGTGCATTAATATGATAGAGGCATTTTCTAAAACTCATGAGAATCACAATAGCCAAATTGCCTGCCATTTCCCTTATATTAATCCTCATTTTTGAAAGCCCCTTTGAGCCTATGAAAACCATTTCTTTGATATCCACATTATAAGCCCAATACCTTTTCCCACCCAATATCAAAATGGATTTTCATCACATAATTTTTTGAAATTTAAGTGTGGGGGTAATGGATTTCATTGTTTGGGTACCCTATTATTGATTTTCAACGAATTATCATCTTCTTGATGGAAAGCATCCATTTAAGTGTGGGGGAGAGGTTGTCATTCAATGTGTTTTGGGGAATGTAATGTACATCCATTTATGTAATTTTTTAAATTTTATTGATAAGTGTTCAAAAAAATCATAAATGATGAAGAAAATGAAAAATGGGTTGTTTCTTAGGTAGGTCAAAAATCACTCTTCCTAAACCTTTTATCTTGTTATAACTACTACAATTAGTTTCGTGAGGAGATCAAACATGAGTCGGGATATGAGTGTTAGATCTGTTTCAAGGTCAACTTTCGAAAAAAAAGAAAAAAAGGAAATAAAAAAAAGAACACTTGCATTATATTCTAATTGGGAGAAGTTTTGTGTTTTGTAAATATTCAATCTTCTCATTAGCTTCATATTTTCTTCCTCTATTGTGTCTTTATTCACACAATCATTCATCTGTAAATATGTGTTTTCATTTCCTTCCATGTTTTATTTCAAAAAAATGTGAATTGATTTTTCTATGTTGGTGTTTTAACCCTCTTCTCTCTCTCTTGGAAATTATATTCCTACTATCCCATATCCACAGAAAAACCCCATTAAAAACCTCTTGATTCTTGTAAACTTTGGATAGGTATTGGAAGATGAGATCTCTTTGAAACTCTAAGATTTTTACTTTGGGTTGTTAAAAGAGTGAACCTCCACAAATGAATTTTATCATCTTGAGAGGTGTGTGTTTTGAGTGTCCACATTTTCCCTTTCTAAATTTGAGAATGAAAAAATGTATTAGATATGGAAAATTGTTTCTGCAACAACTTGTGGTGTAATTCAAAATGGATGAGTGAAATAGTCTAAACCTCCCCTGATTGAAGAAAACAAAATTTTAATATCTGTTGGTGAGTGAAAATGATTTTTTCATGTTTTTGTATTTGTTGCACATGAGGAAATGCATAGAAAAAAGTTAAGGGGATTTGATGTTATTAATATTTTCATGAATTATTATGTACTCCCTTTACTTATTTTATATGAAATGTGAAAAATTTGTGTGAAATATTAATGTTTTTATACTAAGTATAATTTATGAACAGTTTTAAAAGTAGTCCAATTGAGTTTGTCTACTATTTTATTTATAAATCTCACCCTAATGATTCAAATTGTGTGGTTAGTATTTTTTCAGGATTCCTTAGTCAATTTATAACATCTCGTTAGAAGGAATCAAGGGCCAATTCGGCCATTTGAAGGCTCATATGGACCACACAAGATGACCCAAAGTATTTGTGAAGAAACTGGACCAGCCATGATGATTGAGTTACTGGTATCACTACCAAATCCAATATTTTGTGAAACTCCACCATGTGTTCGTGATTATCAAAACAAATCCCGGGTAAATATTTCATGGCCCAACTCTAAGAAAAATGGGCCCAAATGAATCTTTGAAGTCCAACCCACCATTTTGGACGGGAATTAAAATCAGTAAATTATTAATGACATATCTCCTGTTCTATTCATCAAATCCAGCTGAAATTTTTCATTTTCAAAGAGGCAATATAGGCTTCTGACTTTGTGGAATAAATACTTCAGATTTAAAGGCATCTTACTATTCCAAAATCCATTCACATTGTGGCCATCGAAGAAGCATGGATTGAAATGGACAGTTTAACTTGGTTTAATCAAACGGCCATAACTTTGGATCCTTAAGTCCAAATGACACCAAATTTTGATAGAGGTCTGAAAATATTATTATATTCAACTTTTAAGAAAGGGATATCTCGAGATTTGGCTGTCTACATGTCGAAATCATCGAGCCAAGTGGAGGGATAGATTGGGAATGAAAACAATCCACTTCCTTGGTCTATAAATACATTCCGCACCTATCCATGCAAGGGGTTGGAATTTCAGAAGAGAGGAGAATCAATTGGCACGAGTAAAGCCATGCCAAAGGCTTGGGAGGACCTTACATAATCATGTTTTCACTTCATATACCTTTCCTCCTCTCATTGAATTCACTCGCTTTTGTGTTTTTCTTCATTTGTAATCTCGTAAGTGTTGTTTTTTGTAATTCCATTTTTGTGTAAGTTTCTTCTTCATATTCAGTTTTAATCACCTAGCCTATATTCTTAAATATTAATTCTATTTAAATATTTAAAATAATGTTGAAACCCCTTCCCTTATTTTTCTTCCTCATTATATCAAAATTCTATTCTTAATTCTCATTATCGTTAGTGTGTGTGTTCGATGCAGCCCTCTTTTCTTAACCCTTTCTTTTCCTTCTCTTCTTGATTTATCATCATAATTATTATAACTAGATTAATAATCATTTAAATGGTAGAGTAAATCTATGATTTGGGTGATTAATATTTTGGGGATATTAAGTGGTTGAGAGCCTTTTCTCGATTTGTATTCTTTGCGTTATTATTTTTTATGTTGAACATTATATGTCATGGATTAATGACATGTTTTGTTTTATATGTGGATTCCATGGATTATTGGAACCACAAATACACAACCATAAACACGTAATGGAAATAATCAAAATCCTACGTTAAGTTAAGTCTTGGATTAATGTTTTAACACATGGGAATTCTGATCAAAATCATCTTGTGAAGTGGGTATTAATTTAATGCAATATAAAGAAAATCTCAAGGATATCATAAGATTAAATCCCCAATAATGGAGTCACCCCAATCTTTATCAATTTTTTAAATCAAAAATCATCCATAAATTATTTCATAAGCTCTGGAAACAAACCCCCCAATCAAAATACAACCAAATAAAAACAACTGCCTGTAAAAAATGTATCATCACCGAGGATTTGACCCGAGTGCTGTTATACACATTAGTAGAGCACCGAAACCATGACCGGTCGATAGGTGACAATCGGCCATGCGTTGAAGTTGCATGGGGTCAAATATTCTATCATAGAGCCATTAATCCTCTTGAATACCCATTTTAATTATAAAAATCATTTCCTTTCCTCTAATTATATGACAGAAATGTTAGAGAGGATGTTATTGACTATAAATTTATTTTATAGAGAATACTCATTTATTCTTAGAAATATATATTCTACTAATATTTCCATCAAAATGAGAAATACAATTTTATTTAAATAAAGATGTGATTAATAATAATATTATTTTATATTGATAATTTTTTAATACAAATTTAATTATATTTTAATATGAAATAATAATAAAAATGTTGATATTATAAAAAAGTTATATTTCTTTAAAAATAGTCTTTCATTATTTTATCATATATATTTAATAGTGAAATAAAAAAAATTAACATATTAGTTTTAAAATATTTGAATTTTCTTTTACTCATCAGAGTAATATTTTATTAATATGATTTTTTGGGATTTCTCTAAAAACAGAATTTTGTGTGAAAATTCCAATTTAAAAATTAAAATGACTCTTTTGACATTTTCAGTATATAAATATGAATTTGAAATTAATGAATCATTTTCAAAGAATTTATTTTATTTTATATATTAATCTATATTTATAAAAATTTTCTTTTAAATTTACAAACCGTTATTTTATTATTTATAGAATATGTAATAATTTTAATAAAAAAATTTCATACATTATATATTTTTATTTTAAAAATAATTTTTATCACTTTAAATAAATGAGTCAAATTAAATTTATTTAAAACATATAATAAATTACTATAAATTATCTAATATATTCCACTTAATTTTTAGTCATACATATTAAGATACCTAAGGTAAAATATATGTTATCGTGGTAGAAGATAGAATGAAAAAATGTAATAGTTTAATGTGTATAAGCCTAAAACATGATAAAATATCTATAATTGAGTATTTGTGTTTTTGATCAACCATATATATTCTTTAATCTATTATTTCCAAATTTTAAATAAAATTTACATGTTTACCATGTTCCCTTTTTTATTAAGTTTAAATATTTTTAAAAATTCCATTCTCACCAATTATAATGGTGGATTATCGCCATCACCTAAAGATAAACATTAAAATTAGTATTCCACCAAATCCCTATTGTTTTCCTGTATAATAATATTTTACTCTCTTGAGCTTCTGGTCACAATATATTTCCATATTACATCCATTTTTAAAGAATATTATAAAGAAATCTCAATGTTTTAAACAAGAGTTATTATTTTTAGTTAACATATTTATTTTTTATTTATCCTTTATTATTAGAATTTTCAAATAAAAATTTAACTCAATATGTTTTATTATACAGTGTATAATTCCATGTGAATAATAATTAACCGGCTCTTCCCTTTTCTATTAAGAATTATTGAACCGTAACATGTGTGTTGGTTAAACAACCACCTCCATGACACAACTTGTTTTTGTTTCCTTCACTGACATAAAATAATATTCTAAAAGGATAATTTAATTAATAATTATTATATTTCAATATTGTTTATCAATATAAAAAATAACCCAAATTATTCATTTATCTTATTTCATGGAAAATGAAATCAACATCCATGCACATATATGGACAATCACCTCCATACAATGATTGATTTTCATTTCTCCATTCATCACCGAATCACATGGATGGTAATGAGGATAATATTAAGCGATATATTTTTTTTTTGTTAATATCATTATGTTTCTAGTATGAGAAATTTGAGAACCTAATAATGAAATGATCAAAAAATGATTATCGATTACTCAATCATTTAAAATGAGTGAACTAGGAGATAAATGATCTCTTATTCTTTAAATAATTTCTCTAAAAAGTTAATTCTCTTTAAAATTCATTAAATAAATGATATATAAAACCAACGAACACAAAATTATATCACTATGATTTATGAATAGTGATATTACTGCTAAATCACCTCGTAATCACCCATCAATCATTGTAGATGCACGTTTGGATCTAGTCGACCACCAATGTGAACAATAATGTTAATTTATATCAAGAATGATAATGAGAAATTATTTATTAGTATAATGCGATATAAATAAAAAAATAATTTTTTATGTTTTTTATAGGCTTTATAATCATTTTACACATTAATTAAGAAAATAAATTTCATTCATTACGTATAACTGAATCATTATCATAACTGATTGAATCTCCATGGTATATGGCCAAAAATAACATAGAGGGAAATTTTAACTTTATAAATATAATTTAAAATTTATTCTAGAACATTATAGGATTTAAAAATTATTTACATTTAGAAAATAATATATACTAACACCACTTTTATATAAATAGTTCGAAGAAATAATGATTACGAACACCCGGCATTAATAATAAGTAAAAAAAACTTACACATATATATATAATGAATATATATGAAGAGTATAAATGGTTATAATTATGAATAAAGTTATAATTTATTTATTTAATTATCTTAATTTAATTATTTAGAACATTTGGTGCAAGTACATAATAAATGGGAACCAAGGTATGAGTTTTCATCTTAAATTCCTCTCATTTAGACATTTTCATTATTATGCAAATAATTTAATTAATTTGGTTTTTATAATTCCTATCTTAATTATTATAACATGAATTATATTTTATGGTCATTTTTAATTCCTCAATTTCAAATGTTTTTGATTAAAAAGTTACTCAAATTTTAATTTTTTTCATAGTCTCAATTCCAATTCTTTGAGACAATTATATGTTATAAAACATATTTTCTTTATATGATGATCTATTTATTAAAAATCCCATTAGTTTTCAACAGTTTATGTCATTTTAATTCATTGGATATAAAAATAAAAACCATGTTCTATTCTTCAATTGTATTTATGATCAGGTGTTACCAAATTTTTTAGAGTTTTTGGTAACTTAGTTTTCATTCATTGAGGTATTGTTGATCACTTGAACTTATTTCCTATAATATGGTAACATTATTCCCTTTGATTTTATTTTATGGTATTATCTTATTTTTTATTTTTACTATATAATGAGATTTTCAAATGATTCATACTTTTTGGATTATGTAGTCCATAAGGGAAAATAATAACTCAAGTCTCTGTTACTTGGGTTATATAGTTTAATCATGAACTTATTTTTAGATGATTGAGTTATTCCGATGAAATATTTATTATATGGATCTATATAATACTATTTTGTAAGATTAATTTTTAATTAAAAATAATTTTTTGTTACTCTTCCTACAATTTGAGTTTTAAACAATGCTATTTTGAAAATAATAAAAATGATTTTCTATTTTCATTTTCATATGTTTTTTCTTAATATACTGTTTTAATAAAGATAAAATTTACAACATTTCACGTATAAATTATTTGATATTATTATTTATTGAAATGGTTTTAAAAATATTTCACATCTCCTTTTAAAAAGTTACATTATAAACAGACTTGTAAATTTTTATTTCACATAAATGATAAAAACATTTTCTAAAATATATTTTATGTTTTGATTTCTAATTACACATTCATATTCAAAATTACTCACCATAATGGATTTTATGTTTTTTTATTTATCTAATAAAATATAAATATATAAATATATAAATTCTTTATTTTTTGGATTTAACTTACATTATTAAACAATTCAATTCTTGATCTCTTATTTTTTGATACCAATTGAAGAATTATTTATTTCATGGGTTTTTTTAACATATATCAATATCCTTATATTGTATATTTTTTACTAGGTTTATGTAATTCAGATACCTTTCACCCAATTATTATTTATGTATTATCATTATGTTCTTATAGTATTGACATATCCATATGATAATTTATCTTTTTGGTGTGAACATCACATTTTACATATTTAAAATTTGTAGATTTTCCATAAAAAATAAGGTTATTCTATTAACGTGGGAAAATTATTGAAAATTTTTATGTTGATTTTCCAATATGGATGATTATTTTAAAGTTACCCATGCATTATTTAACCATCCATATTCTTTCTCAAGATATATTATGATCATGTTTATTCTTTCATTTACATGGTTAATGTATTTAAATTCATGAAGATTGTTTAGCAATAAGGAAATTGACATTACATATTATTCATTTTATTTATAGCCATTTCTCGATTCATCCAAAGGCTCCTTAGGTAATGGTGTGAAAGTTATTGTTGACTATTATGGTGAATGAATTAGACTTAATTAGGTGACATGTGGGGCTCAAAAATATATATCCCCTTGATGAATTGACATGTCCCATCATATTTAAAATGTTTGGTTTTTTTGTATCCCTCTTTCCATAGAAATATAGTGCATTGGAATAGGTAATTGAAAATATGTTTTTAATGCCTGACTCTATGAATTCCATTAGTATGAGATTAGTATTATTGATGCCCTAATTTTAATTTATTTTTATAGATATAAAATGCTCTTATTTTCATGTTAAGTATGGGTTTTCATTGTTTACTAATTCTATCCACATATTCATTTCATGTTGTTCCACAATTTTCTCAATTTTATATTTTCCCTAACTGATCATTTGGCCCCAACCCTTCTTATGTTTTCATTTCCCCAGGCTTTGATGAAAATTAGTACATGTTACCAATTTAGAATAATTTCATATGTAAAATAATTAGTGTGACATTTTGAAGTATAATTATGGATTAATTAATTTATTATATATTGGAAACAATATAATATTGATACAAAGGTCTTGTTTTTTTATATTTTATGTTTTTTTAATTCTATAACGCTCTAAACGGGAAAGTATCCTCAAAATTTGCGAAATTCAATATTTTTTTATTTTTAAATAAAAAACAATTATATATTGGATATTATATTTGGTATGAAAGTGACTATGTAAATTATAAACTTACATATAAATATTTTTAAGTATGGGTCTAGGGCATCATAGTTGGTCTTAATAGACTAATTTACATAATTTTGTAAATTAAGATTTTTGTTGAGGATAATGTAACAGTCAACAAGCTATGAATAATTATAACATATAACCCTTTGGAATAATATTTGGATTAGTCATAAGGTAATAATACAAATTTTATTTTCGGATTAGGAAGATGAAACCATAGTAAAACTTCTACAAATAAGTCTATGTATATGATAACATCCTAATGTTTTATTATAGTGGAGAATATGTGGGGTTCCCCTATCAATACATCCCAATATGGATATTTTCATGTGGATGAGGATGCAGAATATCTTCACGTAGCTGTAATAACCCTAAAAGGGATCAGTTTTCCATTGAATCAATCAACACTTTGATGCATCATAAATGGTCTTAAGACTGGACAACTGGCAAGAAACTCCCTTGGAAAATGATCTGGTTAATCCCATTCACTATATAAATAATTATAAATGATTTAATATTTATTTTCACTAATTATTTTTTAGAACCTAATAGAAAAATAACCATGGATATCCAAGGAAGGAAAAAAATTGATATGTTGATAGAAAAGTTTCATATATTAAAAATAAATGGATCCTAAGGGAATACATATTCTTATATATGTTTTTAAATTAATATTTTTTATATTATCATAACCATTTTTTATTGTATTCATTTAAAACAAGATCACTAAGATGAAGTAAAGAATTGTATGTTTCTAGAAACCACAATGTATTATAAAAGAATATGATAGAATACATAAATGGTAAAGAATTTTAGTATATAATTATTTTGATGGAAAATATGTGTTTTATATTATAACCTTTCCTAGTGAGGTTGAGTTCATAGAAAAGATAATATTTGATAATTTTAGGTATTTTGATTTATAAAGTGATAATTATCAACTACATTTTTGTATATTCTAATTTTTATTGGGGATTATTTGAAACATATAATGATCATTCTAAGTAGTTATTAATTAAGGGTTTAAAATTATATATTAAATGATATCAATAACCTTGGAAAGTGATTTCATAAAAATGCTATATTTTTTGATATAACTATTTAAGCACACAGGTTTCAGAGATGTATAAGTTTTAGGTTCAGTATATAAATGATATTTATATAATAAAAGGTTTGGTGATTTTGAATCTTTTTGTTATATAGTGTTAATATCCTTGGTAATGTTTATATTTTTAGTGATTATTATCTCATTTTTGTGATTATGATATATTTAGTCTTGTTTGTGACTTTATAAGCTAGTATTAAAATAAATAGTTACTATTTGGATAAATATGTAACATAGTTGTGGGCTATTGACATGGAGATTAAAATCATTTAAGGAGAGTTTAGTTATGGAGAATATAATATTAGTGTGTATATATACTTAGGTATATGATTTTATGAATATATAAATTCGTTTGAATCTAGATTAGTAAGATTATATAGAATAATATAGTATAATAGATCTTATATTAGAGGTTATACCCTTAATTATTAAAATGTTAAAGATCACTCTCACCCACATTCTTCAATGATTAATATTTAAAATTGTATGGTTGAAATATATTTAGGGGGGATCTAACACCAAAATAACTTAATATATGGTTACCTTTATAAAATTCAACGTGTTAGATATATATTTTTATAAGAAATCCTAAACACTAATGAAAATGTGATATATTTAGATTAAATTTAAATATTTAAATGTGGCGGATAAAACAAGGCCTATGAATTATCTGGAATGAATAAGAGTAAATTAGTGTTTAATTATTAATATCATGAAAATAGTTTGTACTTGTAAGATGAATGAAATCAATTTTTTATCTAAAATGACTAATTTTTTTATTTTATTCAACAAAATATATTTTTCTAAATATATTATTTCTTGGTGATATGCATTTTTTATTTCAAGAAACATTTTTCTAATGATGATAAAACATATTTGATATGAATAAATTCATAAAACTAATTTAACTGGTAAATAGTAGGAAATATAAATTAATATAGTTAATATTCTAAAAAAGAATATTTCCAATAAAATACAATTTATTTATCATCCTAAAGATGATGTTATATTTGGTAAAAAATAGTTTCTATTGTAAAAAAATGATAAAAGTAACGATTTAACAGGTAAAGGAATACATACATTATAAAAATATATATAATTTACTAGATAAGGTGTTGATAAAATTTTTATATTACTCACTATATTATTTCCGAATCATGAAGGCACTTTTCATGTTTAATGTGTTCTCGAAATATAATAAGTTGAAATATTTACAAAAATTCCATTCCAACCACTTATTAAAGGGAACCCTCACCACCCTTTCAAAAAAATCATAAAAACTAGATTAAATCAAAAATAATATACCTTTTCACTTCCCATATAATTATTTTTCATGGTATTAAGGTTATTGTAACAATAGATTATCATATTCCGTCAATTTCAAAGGAATCTTCCAAAGAAATCTCAAAGTTCACAAAATGAGTAATTATTTTTTAATCAACATATTTATTTTATATTTATATTTTAAAATTAAAATTTTAACAAAATATTTAATTAAATTAGTTTTTATATATTTAATTTTATTATTCTATTGAAAAAATCACTAATATCCTATTTCCATTTCTATTAAGAAAAAATAAACTATAATTCATAACTTGTGCAGACTACCGCCTCCACGAAGATACATGTTTTGTTTTCATTCAACACATTAAAAGGATATTATAAAAGAGGAATTCAATAAATATATAATATATTTATATCATTTTTATTATTCATAAAAAATAATCCTTATTTCTTGTTTCTCCTATTCTTTGGAAAATTAAATCATCAACCATCCATACATGTGGATTACCATATCCACATAATGGTTCATTTTCATTTTTATTTTCATCACCAACATATGTGGATGGTAATGTTGATAATATTAATATATATATATATATATTATATTCAGGATATCATTGATGTCTTTGTATGAATAATTAGATAACCAATTAATGATATGATCAAAAAATGATTATTCTTAATTCAATCATTAAAAACATGTGAACTAAAAGGAAAACGATATCTTTATTATAAGTAATTAATTTATAAAAATTATCCTCTAATTTATATTATTTATAATTAATATATATCACAAAGATAAACACTTTTTATGATCACTATATTCTATTATAATTATATTACATTGAAACCACACATAAATCATCCATCGATCATGGTCGGTTCATGTTTTGGTTGGTTGAACCACACACATGAAATATAATATGATTTTTTATCATGGATGTCTATGTGAACTTATTTACCATTAAAATTTGATTTTAATATATAAATAAATTTTTTATTTAATTTTTTTATGTTTATGTAGACATTGAACTCTATAATTAAGAAAACACATTTGAATCATTAAGAATCAATAAAACATGATCATCACCAATTTCATCTTCATGGTTTGGAACCAATATTTACATATACTGAAATTATACCATTATAAATATAATTAAAAATATATTATATTACATTATAGGATTAAATAATGATGTGATTTGGTAAAAGAATATATACCAATACCTTCTTTATGAGTTTTTTAAAATTTATAAAGGTTACTTACCACCGGTGTTGAAAATATGTAAAAATATATTCATATAAATATGTTTAGAATGGGTTTAAATAAATATTATAATTAGTTATAGATATGAATAAGGCTTTTTGGTATTTATTTAAGAAATATAATTTAATTATTCAGTATGTTTTTTGAACATATAGAATGAATTAATTCTGAGGTAAGGACTTTCATCTCAAATTTTTTTTATTAGGATTTGTTTTTGTATTATTAACAAATTTATTTTATATTGTATGTATATGTATTATTTTATATAAAATATTATGAATTATATTTTCATTATGTAATTTTATGATAAAGTAAAAACCCAATCTTTAAAATTGTTTCAACTAAAATGTTACTCAAGCCTCAATGCTTTTCTTAGTCTCAATTTTTATTTTCTGAGACATGTTACATGTTATGAACCATTGTTCCATAGTATGGTAATCAATTTATTTACTAAACCATATACTATTTATAATTTATTTTATTTTTATTCATGGTATAGGATAATGGAAATCATGTTTTTTATGACTTTTGACACAAGTGTTACCTGAATCATAAGAGATTTTGGTAACTCAATTTTTATTCATTGAGTTATTATCATTCACATGAATTTAATTATTATAAGTGTGATATATTCTAAATTTTTATTTTATTATGTTTTTTCAATTATTTTTTTCATTTTTACTATAAAAACCCATTTTCAAATGTTTCATGCTTTATGGAGTATATTTCCCATAATGGATATTGATAATTGAAGTCTCATTTCAATGAGTTATATTATTTCACCATGAAATTATTTCTTCCATGACTCGGTTGTCCCACCCCAATATTCCATTATATAGTATTTTATCATCGAATTTGGTATCATTTTTAATAAATAATATTTTTTTGTTACCCTTCTATCATACTTATTTCTATACAATGGTATTTTAAAAATAATAAAATTGTTTTCAAAAATTTTCTTACGTTTTTATTTCCTAGATTTTTTCACCAAGATATAATTTATATATTTTCATGGATAAATTATTAGTGATTACTTTTGAAATTTATTTTTCTAAAAGTATTTCACTCCATATTTTGAAAAATTAAATTTTAATGTGAGATGTGATTTTTTATTTTACTTCATTGTTAAAAACATTTTCTAAAAGATCTTTTAATATTTATTTTCAAATTATTATTTTATTTTCAAAAGGATTTACCCAAATAAGGTTTCTTATTTATTATTTATTATCTACTATTTATATATATGTATGTATTTATAATTTGTGGGTTTAAACTTGATCTATTAATAAATTTGATTCATGATCCATTCTTTTGTGACACCAATCAATTTATCCTTTTTTAAAATGCGGTTTTACCTATATCAATAACAATTTACTTTTTACTTTTTTCAATTAATTTATATTCTTTTGAATTTATTGAAATTTTTCCTATGGTATTTTATGGTCATTTTATTCAAATATTTATTATACATGTACTCATTGATCTATAGAGTGTGAAAATAACATTTAGGTCATTAATATTGGATAATGTTTAACTAGAAATAATGTTATTTTTTCGGGAGGGAGAAAAAACTAAAATTACCTTTATTTTTTATTTAAATATAGATTATTGTTAGAGTTTTGTCTATGTTTTATTTTAGCATCCAACTTCTTACTCTAGATAGATTATGATATTGTTATACCTTTAACTGTAATAGGGAAAAGTATTAATTTTTTTTATATTATTTACTTCTAATACATATTGATTAGGTATTATAATTATATATTCTTAATTATATAGATATAAATTTTTTTTTTCAAATAGGGGTTCCATATGGAATGTTAAGATAGTCATTAAAGAATGTTATGGATAATTATTTAAAATTAATCAGGTGATAGGTTGGACATAGAAATATATTTCCCATTGATGTATTGAAAGTTTCATTAGAAAAAACATGTTATGCATTGGTGTATACCTCTTCCTATAACAAGATAGTGTCTTGGAAAAAGGCCTTGACAATATGTTTTTTATGTTTGGAAACACTTATTTTATCAGTATGAGAGAAATTGTTTTTATATCTATGTTTTTATTTATTTTCAAAGGTATAACATGCATAATTTTTATTTTGACTATGTATTCATGTTGTTTACATATTCCTTATGTAATATTTATTCTATATTTATTCCATGATTTTCATAGTTTTTTATTTCCCCCACTAATCGTTTTAACTCAACACTTCATATATTTCCATTTCCTTATTTGATGAAGAAAAGAAGTTCAAATGACTAGATTGGAATGATAAAAAATGTGAAATAATATTTTAAAGATATTGAAGAATCAATTTTGATTATTTAGTCTTGAATAGAATGAAACAAATTCTTTGTTCGATATATAGAACATGAGTTTTTTAGATTATATTTTCCCAATTCTCTAAATCTATAAACCTGAAAATATATCTAGAATGCATGAGATGAAATAATTATTTTTAATTTTTCAATTTAGGACATTTATCTCCTAGATTTTAAATATGGTATCATTGTGTATATATCAAGTATACGATTATGACACCTGATATTGGAGTGATGGTATGAGGCATCACATTAATAGTGGGTTGGAGCATCCTTTTTATCTATAGAGATCGATTTAGTTATATTTTAAGTAGATGGTAGGAGGTTGAAAATGATAATGAATTATAAATATTTTTTTATACACAACCATTTTTTACCATATACCACACTAAAAAAAGATATACTAATCCCTTATTAATAAACTAGAAATGTCTTATCATTATGAGAATCACTTCATACTAGAACCCCGTATCTCCTACTACTCATTGCCTTAATGTAGCCATATAATCTTATAAATAATTTCCTAATTTTTTTTCATTAAAATAAATATTGAATTTTAAAAAATTGAATATAAAGATAGAAGGATATCTTTTATATTATACTTGATACAGAATTCGTTACCTTGAATATTCATATTTTGTGTGTGGTTACTCATTACTTTTGGGATGTACATTGGCTGACACTAGGAATAAAATTTTCAGAAAATACAATTCTACACAATATTGAATCATTTTCTCTCCCCAAGAATGTCATTGGGATGCCTAGATTAACCCATATATGGTGTATATATCCTCATTTGAGTTGGTTGGTGTTTGGCCCATTTTTCACAAAAATCATATTTCTTCTGTATTTTTTTTATGATACACATTTACAAATTTCAAACCAAATATAAAAGTGTTTTTTGAACAAAGGAAACTCAATAATTTTTAATTTAAATGAAAATATATTTTGTAAGAAATTTTAATGTTTATTAAAATTTATTTTCCCAAAACTAAAAAATTGTGATAAATGATTATTGAATTTACTCATTTTTTGGTTTATTAAACAATAAAATTCAACATATAATTTATATAATTATGACACAAATAACACCCCAAATTATATTTTATTTAGACTACTAGAAAATGTCCACTTAATTAAATCTTAAAATAATAAAATTAAAAGTATAAATGAACTCCCATTTTCTATCTTATTATCCTCTTTCATAAGTGATGAATTCAATTATATTTTCATTATGCTCATAAAATTCAATTTTATTCTTTGAAATAATCATTCTACATGTATACAAATTTTTCTTTTAAATGAATATCTCTATATACAAAAGTGTATTTTAAAATATGTGTAATATTTATATATCATGAGAACTATCTATATAAGTTCAATATGATAACATTTACACTCAATGAGAATGAGTGTTATTAATAAAAAGTTTTTTCATGGGATGGGTTGAGGCTTAAGGTTAGTTGTCTAAGGTTTAAACTTAATGTTTTCCAAGATATTTTTTGTTATCTAATGCTTAATTTATGAAGTTTAATGAAAATATAACATTACGTCTACAGATATTCCAACTTCAAATTCATCTCAAAATAGAATTTCACCATTATGTTTCAAAGAGTGTCACATATTAAAAAAATGTAGATTGATTGAGTAATCCTTTTATCTTATTTTTTAAAATATATTTTTTTAGAATATTGTTATGATAATTGATTAAAATATATGAATTATAATTCAATCCCATTCTCACGTGATTAGAGAAATGAGTCATTTGAATATGTCTAAGTAAATAATCAACCCCATATATATTTTTACATTTTTTATATAATGTTTTTAAGTAAAAAAGAAAGAAGAAATTAATTCAATGAATATTTTGACTTATTTTCCACATAAAATTTAGAAATACACCCTTTAAATCCTATTAAACATAAAAATAATTTAAATATTATTTTGTTGAACAACCCCCTTCACACTATTAATAAATGGTAAATCATGAATTAAAATAGGAGAAGATGGTAGGAAAAGATTATGCTTTAAATGAATGTCCTATAAAGTCTACCATGTTATTTGAAGCTCACTAAATGAAACATTAAATAAAGTTTGATTCAAAAAGAGTCTAAAAGGGGTGATTTATATTTAAATGTTTTTTTATCAATTCATACACTCCTAAACTCAAACAAAATTCAATATATTACAAACAATGTTTAAGATTTTTAAAAATTTATCATGATCTTAAGGAGTGAAAAATGTAATAAGATGACATAAAGTCATAAAAACAACTTATTTAAGGAAATGTAATCAATTGAAAGGTATTTTTCATATACCAAAATATCAATAAACCAAGAATTAATTAAATGATCATAAAATTAAGAAATATAATTAAACCTCATGTTTTTACAGTTGGATTTATTGTCATAGTGCGTTTTAGGATTATATTTATTTTTAAGGTGTTTGATATTAAAATTAGTTTTCTATGTAACATTTTATAAAAAGAATGTATAAACTATTGATGAAGGAATTTGAGAATTATAATTTCTGACATAGTAGAAAAAAATTAAAATTTATTAATCCTTTCATAAGAATGTTTTTAGGTTCATAATATTATTTTAATTTGTTAATTTTGATGTTCAAAGTTACACAATTTTGCAATCCCATGACCAATCTATTGTTGTTAATTGAGTTAATGTTTTTTTTATTGTAGGATAATTTAGTATTAGGTTGTGACAATTAACCATAGATAGCCTAAATGAGAGTGGAAGAGAGCTACTATACGTGAATTGTTGAATTTGAGGAATATAATATAGGAAGGAATCATGGAATAAATCCCAGCATGGGGTGAAATAAAGGATTCTTCGAGTGGTGTGAAATTACATGATTTTAAAGGAAAAGTAATTAATGATCCAGTATAATATAGTCGTGTCCCTCCAAATGAATATTTGATGTGGAATTCAAAAATTAATGGCTAAATAACAAAATACGAGATCATGTCACAGGAGGAAGATAGAGGTTATTATTGTAACAATATATTTTTTGATACCTCCATCCATATATAATTTCTACCTCATAGATGTGTTGAAATAAAAGAATAAAAATTCCATAGTGAATAGACGATTTCATACAGGTGAAAAAAATTATCAAATAAAATAAATCATTGTTTTTTTGAGTCCAACACATTATTCATCATTTATATTATCTACACACCGCATGTGGATACCAAAATAACATATTCATAATAATATATCATTTTAGATGAATATTCCACACTACTCATAATAAAACACTCGCAAATGTCCATATATTTTTAGTGTGTGTGGGGAATAAAACAATGATCATCTTATTTCATTAAATAACATCAAAATCTCCCACAAATACATCTCACTTGGTACACGTTTTAGTAATACCCTACATAAAACCATTATTTATAAATCTATGAAAGTAAATATAATAAAGTGTGATCTCATATGATCAGTAATGTTAAACAAGGGAGATAACGGTAAAAAATAATTATTGGGAATAGAATAAGTAAAAGTTCATAAGAATATGATCATAGAATTATAAAATCACACCCAAATACTACTAGATTATTAACATGAATCATTATATAAATCTTCGGTAGTTTGAATTAAATAATCATAAGAGAATTAAATATCATGAACCATAAGAATAAAAATTATCAAAATAATATGTCACAAGAGTGTGGAATGATTTATGGCATAATCCTAATCACAAAATTAATTTTTTTATTAATCTATTATGAAAATCTCCACATGTAGGGATTTTGATAAAAAAATGTATATCCTCTTTGGATTTGTGATAAAATCCCGCACAACCTCTTTTGGGATTGGTATAACCACCCATGTAGCCTCTTTTATAATTGGGATAAACTCTTATATACCATTTGAGATTGTAAAAATTAAATATTAACCATTCATGTGATGGATATAATATCCCCACCCATAACATAATCACAATAAATTAATATGTAAGGCACAAGATAGTTAAAATATTTATCATTTTTTCACATCATAACCCATGGAATAGAAAATGGGTTTCATCTAGATTTCATCTTCATAACCTATAAACAATCCTAAAAATGAATAAATATGGAATAATTATATCATTTCCCCTATAAATCACGGAATATTTCTAATGGAAGAGACTCATTTCATTTTGAGATCACTTATTTAAAATATAAAATTTATAGAATATTGGAGACACAATTCTCTGAAAAGAACCATAGAATCATGTAAATGAAGATTCATGGAAATGAATATTCATGATTGTGGGAAAATATATCAATTCTTTAATGACCTACACTTATTAAATTAACATTTTTTCCTAAATAAATGAGTGTTAAATTATATTATATAAGTATAATATGCATATATCACATAAATAAACAAACAAATAATAATAAATTAATTAAACTAATTAAATTAGTGAATTTCTAATCTAATTATGATTCCAAATATCTCAAGGGGATAATAAATAGAAAATAGAAAAAACTAAAATCAAATAATTTGGATCACCACAATCGGATTGAATCATCCATCCCACCAACAAAACTACAGAAATGAAAAAAATATATTAGTAAATAAATAGACATTACGAAAATTAGAAATGTAGAGAATTTATAGAAATTGTGGTAAATAATTAATTAATTAACAGTTATCTATATAAGTAAATGTGACCATTGGAATAGTAATGTGATATGTGGAATTGTAATGTAACCATTGGAATAGTAACATAACCGTGGGGAATAGTGTCTTGATTATTTTAATAGTAATATAACCCAAAAATAATGAATTGTGATAAAAATAATAGTCACAATGTATAATATAAGTAAATATAAATAATATAATACCTATAAAATAATTATCATGATTAATAAAATCACTGAATATATAAGCACATTTTTAATAATATGTATTATAAATTATTTTAGAAAAAACATATTTTCATATTATAAATTTATTTTACATTAGTTAGGAAATTATTTTGACAAAACTATTGTCACTTTTTAAATCATATCATCTAAATATTTCAAGGGTAATTTTTTGGTAAAATTTTGAAATAAATTAATTTTTAGGAGAATAGAAAAAATACAGTTTTTCCATAATAAGTGTATGTTGAAATACATCACCCATGATGTAATAATGACATAATAATATCTAGAACATAACTACTGAAAAACATAAATTAAACAAACTATTCATTAAAATAAAATAATTTTAATTTCCAATCCTAAAAAGTATATGCCAAAGCCTAAATTCAAAACTGTTCTAAAAAAATAACATCATTTCATTTTTCCAATTTACTTCTTAATAAAATATGTTAATTATAATTATAAAGTCATTAGAGTACTAAAACCGTTATATAATCATCATATATGAGTTATATTTTTAACCAATCTCTATTAGAGGTATTAAATTCGTTATAATATTTTATTTAATATTTTATTATAAAAATAACCATCTTCTTGAGTATAAATAACCCCTCTCCATCCCCTTCGAAAAACACTCCTCTCACAAGTTCCAAAGACAATTATCCACCCATATCCTCTCTATTATTTATCTATGTATGCCAATGGATGTTTTATATCAATCAATTTACAAGCATTAAAGGAGTTTAGAGCTGTAGAGAAGAAGAAACACCAAGAAGATGGTAATCTCTAACAAATTATTACTATAGTTCTACACTATTATTTATCTTTTTCACCACCCATTTAAAAGATATATATTATAAAGATAATTAATTATTATGTTAAAAATATAATAATAATATTATACTACTGTAATTATTATATTTATTACATATTAAATTTCCATACTTCGAATTCCCGCTCTTTTGATAATGTCCTGTTAACAATCAATTAATTTTGAATAAAGATGTTGCCAATTATTTTCACAACACCAACCCTATGGATAATTATAACAACATATTTATTATATATAATAATAATAATATTTTTATTTTAATATTATGTAATTAATTATAATTATATATAATTGATGTTGAACAAAATAGTGAAATTAATGAAAAACCTGAACTTTTTAAGAAAATAATGATATTTAAATGCTACAACAAAATAAAATTAATAAATATAAAAATATATTATAGTTAATAAATAGTCACATAAATCAACATATTAAATTCCATTTAAATTTTTAAATAATAATATTTTTGTCATTCAATAGGTGTAAAAGTGATGAAATAAATCCAGATTTATGGTATGGGGATTCTCAAACTGATCTCATTTTCTTTGGGTTATAACTATTTCACAAAATATTTGGTATGGATATTCCTAAAACGTTTGTTAAATATAATTTTAATTTTATTAACTTTTCTTTTCTAATATATAATTTTTTAAGCCGTGATTTTTAACTCAAATAAAAATATTTTATGAAAAGAATTTTCCTTCAATAACACATATTTAACTCCTCTTTAGTTATTAGGCTTTATATTATTTATTTATAAAGAATGTAGATGGTACTATCTTCTTATGTGTTTACTATAATAAGTTAAATCAATTAAGAATTAAAAATTAGTATCCTATTTATCCAATATATAATCTTTTTTATCAATTTTAGCGAGACAAGTGGTTCATTAAAATTGATATACTCTTAGGATACAATCAACCTAGAGTTAAAAGAGATAATATTATGATTAAAACATTTTATAGTCTCTATAGAAATTACAAGTATAGGGTCATTCTTTTTCGTAAAAATATTGACATGATGCTTTCAAGGATTTGATGAACTAAATATTCTATAGGCACATATATTGATTTTTATTGTATTTTTTTGTTGATTTTTTGGAATAATTTTAAAATATGAAGGATCATGACGAGAACTTGAAGATTTTACATAGTATATCATAAGATCATTTTGTGTATTCATTTATTTCTAAGTGTGACTTGTATGTTTCTTAGGGATAGTAATTTCTAAAAACAGAATATTAATTTACCCTATGAAGATAGAAAAATTAGCCACATAGAGGTTGAGAAAGAATGTTTTTGAGGTACATAGTTTTCTTATATTAATAGGATAATATTTCCATATTATTTTAGATTTATAATTAATTTCAATCCCATAACAACTTTGGTAGGGAATTATATTTCATTCATATGTAATGATAAATTTTTTTAAAAAAATTTGGAACTTAAAACTCATCTCATATCAACGCCATCCTAATATTACCAAAACTAGGTAAGTGATATGTGGTATGAAGTGATGCATATAGATCTACTCTGGGTTTTGTTACCATGTAGGGAGGCCATATTTAGTCCCATGGTTCAAGGAACTTGTGATTTCATGGGAAGAAATATCCTACAAATGAAAAAATATTAGCTGCAATTTTCCATTCCTTAGTGCATTAGAGGGATTACCTATTTAAAGAAAAGTCAAATGTTTTAATAGAACATTAGAATTAGAAATAAATATTTTATTATGAAGACCTTAAATTGAAGAAATATAGATTTATGGAGTACTTATAGATGTTTTATTTCAATGTGGTATAAATTCCATGTAATGGGACTGTGGTTATAGACGCATTGACTCTTAAATCATAATGCGAAGTGGTATGAGAAGCTTAATACCATTGTTGGTGGATGAGAATGATTATTGATATTCATTTATATTTTTCTTTAAAGGGTTATAATACTGTTTTCCTTCTATTTATTCTAGTTCTATAATTAAAAGGGATGGTAAAAGAATCCGAGATAACATATTTTTATTCAATCACTTCTAGGTCTGTTCTTAATGGATGGGAGAATTTTTATGATTATAAAGAAGATTAAAACACTATATTTACCATTAAGAAAAGAGTTTTAGTTTCTCAATACTATTAAGAACAAATCCTTTTAGAATACCACCATTCAAACTGGTATATTCATATAGGTTTTTATAAAATGTACATGATGATTAAAGCATATTTATGGTGGGAATGTGTGAAATACAAGATTTCACACTATGTGATTAAATACCAAACATATCATAGGTAAGTTATGACCATAAATGAATGGATTTAATGATATAGTAGATTCCTATACATATACGGAAGTTGGAGAAAATTTTGAATGATTTTATCATAGGCCTACTAAGAATATTGTAGAAACATGATTCTCTATGGGTATTAGTGAAATGAATTACTATGTCATCATGATTTATCCCTATTAGAGAGTCTAACATGGTAGAGGAATTGAAACAATACATATCTATGGAGTGTTTAGGTTACATGGTGTTTCATCTCTTATTATATATGATTTATAAACCCATTTTACTTCTCGATTTTGTTGATCATTACAATAGGATCTTGGATGTCAATTAAGTATGAGAAGAACATATCATCCATAGAAAGATGAGTTTTCATAGCGTAGTATTCAAGAATTAGAAGATATGATCAGAAACTAATTCATGTACATTAGTGACTCATGGGAGGATATATGATCTTTGTTGAATTCTACTATAACAGTAGTTTTCTTGAGATATTAGAGATTCCACTTTTTAAGGCATTTTAATGCCTTCTTTGTTATTCTACATTATGTTGGGTAGAAAATTGAGAGACCTCTTAGATTGGATTGATTATTTTCCCTGAGTCTATATATAAATTCAAAATTTTCTTGAAGCATTTGGTTGCAACAAAAAGATAAAAAAAGTCATATAAGATAATCATTATCGATCATTACCTTTTGATGCTAGTGACCTATTTTAATTAAATGTGTTCAAAATAATTGTTATTCAAAATGATTGTTTTGTGTGAAAAAATAATTTATATTGATGATGGGATTGGAATACATGGTGTAATGTGTTCAAATTTTATTGTACAACGCCCTTTGGAAATATACATTGTTTTTGGTTCTTCCTAGAATGTAATAAAATAATATCACTTAATGATTTTGTAGTGAGAGTATAATTTCTGAATGCGAGTATTGGGATTGTAAATAATCATTAATGTGAGGGACATTATGGAACATGGAATGAGTATTCCATGTTGAAATTTAATGAGTAAGTGGAAGAATTTGTCTCATTAAATTTTTTTTCTTAATTATATTCATTTTATATTTTTTTTGACACTATCACCATTATTTATATATAAAATGTGATACTTTTCTATTGTCCAAGTGGAATGTGATGAGATATTTTTGGGAAACTATTACTAACTTTATTACTCACCTTCTTATTTTTAACTTTGGAGATTTTTC
This sequence comes from Viscum album, assembly GCA_963277665.1. Lineage (NCBI taxonomy): Eukaryota > Viridiplantae > Streptophyta > Magnoliopsida > Santalales > Viscaceae > Viscum > Viscum album. Next base: position 434,715,930 of record OY728158.1, on the reverse strand, counting down.
TTAAAAATTATATTGAGATATATGGAAGGTTTATGATTCATAATTCTCTAGTAGAGATCCTTGACCCCATGGTTTGGTTGTTGATTCTGGAGCTGATGAGTATCTTCATCTTAGCCTGAGATAATTCCAATTTAGTTCCAATGTATTTATCATTGCATTATTATAATTTCACCTTTATTTATTTTCCTATGTTATTATGACATTGTTATGATTTCTGTATGTAATTAAGTTATGTAATTTTTTATTCATGAATCATGTAGTTGGGTTTTGTTGTACTTTTTATTTAATATGGTCATATGTTCTTTAGAGAAAATTATCCCCTGATCATTTACTGATACCATCACATTTATTTCCAATATTGGGTGTCTTAGGGACATTAACTAAGGATGGTAACACCTCCACCTCTCCCTAATATGACTGGTGAGGAAAAATATTTAGTATAAACCCATCAAAACAGAATAAGCGGTAGAATTGGAATATCATATAATTAAAACTAGCCACATTCTTGATGTAGTGTGATGTCCCTTATCACAGTGTGATAAACCACCCCCGAGGGAAAGTGGAACCCTGTAGTCACTATTGAGGTCATGTAAAAATGTGAATTCTTTGGTCCTAAAATGAAAAACCAATGTCAAGAGTTCCTAATGGCGTGACCCTCCCACTTCCTATCTTGAATCACCTTATCAGTTCCTACGTATAATAAAAAACATTATACTAAGTCCTCATCAGATCATGACCTCCACTATTGTGCACAACATAATGGACTCTAGAACTATTGGTCACCCAAACACACATCATAACATGACCCACCAATGATGTGGTATGGACCATCTAGATAGAACATCAGAACTAAAAAATACCAAAAAACACTTGTAACTCCCCAAAACACCAAAACTTATATTATATTAAATACCATTATGACTTGGGGGTGTCACAGAACACCACCGCTATATTATAAAAAACCTGAAATTCCTTTCAAAATGATTTCCATGAAAAACCCCCACACCATTTCCTAAATTCAAAATCATTTGTTAAAACATAAAAAGATGTATGGGAATATATTTGGCTTCTAATGGGACACCTCTAATGTTGTCCATAGTCTCCAAATCCCATTATAAAGAATGGTAAATAAAATTTATGATAAAAGAGGATATACAAATTTTCATTAAATTATTAAAATTAGCATTATTATTTTGAAAAATCCAATGTTATGGAAATTTTTATTAACTCACAAATTATGTTGAACAATTTTAGTCCTATTTCAAGATCTCAATAAGTAGAGAGATATACAAAGATGTAAAAATTATATAACCACTTCGGATGGGTGGGATTTTTGTTAAAAAATAATTAAAAAATATGGATATCTTAATGTCCACAAAATTCATGAAATTATAAATAAAAATAGTAATGAAAAAAACTATAGTAATAATGTGATTTTACAATTTAAATTTATGAACATTATAAAAATTAATAAATATTCAATAAATAAATAATGTGTCTAATAAACCTCAATAAAGAAGGAAATCAATAAAAATAAATTAAATGAAAAAAAAGAAACAAAAATGATCAATCAAAATTGACTACAAGTTCATGATCCACCATGCTTATATATTAAAATATGATACATGGAGATCATATACATAAATAATTTTTTTTAACACAAATTTGAAAGAGAGATAAAAAATAATTACAACGATAATATGATTTATAAGGATTTCCATTATATTCTATAAAATGTATGCAGACGAAAATTATAATAATAATATTATTCAAATACTAAAAAAATAAAATGGGAAAAAGGAATGCATCAATTCTTGGGCCATCCCCCAAGTGGTGTCATTTTTATATCACCTATAACCAGATACTTCAAATTGTCATCCATTGTCCGAAGTTGGGAGGGACTTAAGTGATGAATTCCCCTTATGTAACCTATACTAATATTCATAAGTAGTCACCACTAGTGATGATGGACAAATAATAATAAAAAGTTCCAACCTAAGAAATTAAAGAAAAATAAAATTTAAGAGGGGATGAAAAAGGAATAAAATATTTATCATTATAAATTATATTTTTATCAATTTTATTATCTTATTTATGTTTAAGGGGTATTTTATTCACCAACGTTTCTTGGATATATTCTTATTCACTTTATCCCTTTAATTTTTCTTCAATGTACATTGAGATTGAAAATTGGCCCTCATTGGTTTCTTGATTAACTACACTTAGAGGCCCCCATGATCTTAATTATCATCCATTTACCTTTTAGTATTGTTTTTGATGTCCAATGAGGGTGGAAAAATAAAATAAGTATCATCTTCATTGCATTATAAGTCTATATTCAATACACCTACCATTGAGGTTATATTATTGTTTGGAAGAAACACATCTTCATCTCTTTAATAAGAACATTTTTTTAATATTTTAGAATTAAAAAAATATATTCATGCCTCAATGAATAGTATAATTTTATAATCAAGGTGTAATTAAATATCCTTGAATTTAGTAACTAAAAAATATAATATTTTACAATAACATCCCCCAAAAGAAACATGCATTCTTAACGCTTTTCATAGTAGAGACAAGAGTGAAATAATAATTTTAGTTTAAGAAAAATATAAATAATTTGAATTAGATATGTAAAGAACCCCATTAATTTCTATAATTGGAATCTCATTTTTCACCATATTGGTTTGAATAAATGTGTATTATATGTAGTGTATCATTGATCCTCTATTCAAAATTAAACCAATATATTTGGTTTTACATTTTTCATTTTTGATTGTTTTTTTGGTCTTTTCATTTAATCCCAAATTCATATGTACATTTAAACTTTTTTTTTATTTTTAATGGGATATTTTTGATATTTTTATTAATATATTCTATTTAATTTTTCAAAATATTCTCTTCTCTAGCTTTTTCTTATTTTTTACTTTATTTGACTTATAACTCAATCATGTGGAAGAATATGTGATGTCAATAAAATTAATGGTAAAAACATCAATATGATGTATACTCCATAAAAATTTAAATTTTTTTGGATAAACTACCATTAGTGAGTTTTAACCATTAATTATTATTTATTTATTTTCCTTACACCATGAATTTAATGTGTTGAAGTTTCAAATACACTATGATGTGGTGAATTTTTATAAGGATTATTTCATTTTATAATCCAAAAATAATATTGGTGGTGATAAGCGATTAGTTGTTTTATGTTTTAATAAGTTTGGTTATGAAAAAATGGAAATGAAGTGTAAGGACGTGGAATGTAAGACAAAAACTGACTAAAAAGTTATTAAAAATATTGGTCTTTTCTTCACCAGACTTACAAAATTGAGTGTTAAGTGTCAATGAAGTGGGACTGATATGGGTATTAAAATATTCAGGTGGTTTAAAATTTAATAAAAGGATTTGAATAGTTGATCTTGACCTACCATTTTTTTTGGAGGAAATAAACTACCCTAATTAGGTAATTTTTAGCAAAATCAAGCCAACAGGTTCAACAAATTAGAATAAAAGATACTTGGATGTTAATAATTGTTCACCTATAATGACAACAAAAAATATTTGAAATACTTTTCCTCTAAAAATAGTTTTATTAATTACCTTACACTACAACTAGTTTTGTAGTGGGAGGGTAAATAGACCACCCCGATTTGGGGACATGGTGTTACATGGTGGCCTTTCATTTTTTATCAATAAAATACATTCAAGGGGAATGATTATTTGTATTTTTAGAAATTTATTTCATATTAGGCTTATTCTTTTCATTTTATGTCTTTTTGAGTTAATTCATGTACATATTATATAGTTGGTTTTTTGGGTCATTTTTTACAACATAAATATACTGTTCTAATAATGTTCTAGCAGTTCATTAAGAGTGATGAAATTTATTGTTAATTGTTATTTCTAAATAATTTTTTGGGCTCTTTTAACAATTATTATATATTTATTGTCATTGTAGTGTAATTATATATCATGGAGACTTGAATATTTTTCTTTTCATTCAACATGGTATACTTTTTTCAATGTCTAGATGTTATCAACTTATATAGACAGGGGAACATGAAAAAACAGTGTGAGGATACCAAAAAATTCTTTATTGAAATATCAACCAATAATATATTGTTTTATTCAATGAATCTTAATATATGACATTGATTCTTAATAAATTGGTAGTATCTTTAATTTTGGGATGAAAATCACATTTATTTTATTATCAAGGAAACCATTATTCTTAAATTTAAACAGATGGCATAAATTAGGGAAGAGTAATCATATGACCCGATTGGTCTATCATGACGTTTATATTGTGAATGACGGTTTTCTAAGTCTAGTAATTTGGATTCATTCTTTTTTTTGAATAGAGAACCATCATTAATAAAGTGAATTTGTCAAATCCCTATATTATTATTTACCTTTTTGAAGGGTTAATGGTGTAATTTATAATTTTATAACACACATGGAATGCAAATTTTTTTATATATAGGATATTTCTGTTAAGGATTATTTTGAATTTTTTAGTATTCAATTCATTTTGTTCATTTTTTTTAAAATATTAAGTTTTTATGATTTTAATTATTTTTATTTAAGTGGGGGAAATTAATGGGGTTGGAGAAAAAGTAAACAAGAAAAATAAAAAATTAATAAATAATGAAATACATAAAAAATGTTTAACCAAATGCAAGAGGCAGATAAACTAAATAATAAAATAATAAATCTAGTTTTAAGGTATTATACTACAAAATGTGATTAATCCTTATTAATGGGGAATTTTTTCTCTTTAAGACAAAAAAATGAGTAAATTATTTCCTATACAAAATTCACTACTATAATTGTAGTATATTTATTTAATTAATATACATTAGGAGTAGCTTCTCACATAAAATTTATTCTTAGGATATGTTTGATATAACGATTATTTGGGTGAAAAGATTTTTCAATGTTTCTGATGTAATTAATATTTTGATAAATTATTATATACTCATTTTACTTATTTTATATGAAATGTGCACAATTTTGGGTGAAATATTAATGTTTTAATACTAAGGATAATTTTGGATCATTTTTTGAAGTAGTCCAATTGAGGGAGTTTACTATTTTATTTATAACTCTCACCCTATAGATTTAAATTGTGTGGTTTGTGTTTTCTAGGATTCCTTATTCAATTTATAACATATCATTAGAAGGAATTATGGGCCAATTAGGCCATTTGAAGGCTCATATGAACCACACAAGATGACCCAAAGAATTTGTGATGAAACTAGACCAACCATTATTATTGAGTGACTGGTATCACTCCCAAAGCCCATATTTTTGGAAACTCCACAATGTGTTCGTAATTTTCAAAATTCATCATGGGTAAAAATTTCAGTGCCCAAATCTAAGAACAATGGTCCCAAATGAAGCTTTGAAGTCCAGCCCACCATTTTGGCAGAAAATTAATATCAGTATAGTATTAATGACATATCTCACAATCTAGTCATCAAAGAAAGCTGAAATTTTGCAGTGTGAAAGAGGATATATAGGCTGCCGACATTGATGAAGAAAATATCCGGATTTAAAGGAATCTTACAATTCCCAAATCCATTCCCATTGTGGCCATCAAAAAATCATGTATTGAAATGGAAAATTTATCATTGTTTAATAAACCATCCATAAGTTTGGATCCATTTGTCCAAATGACTCAAAATTTTGGGAGAGGTCGTCCAATATTATTATCTTCATCTTGTATGAAAGATATATCTCAAGATTCGGCTTTCTAGATGTCCAAATCGCCGATCCAAGCGGAGGGACATATTGGGAATGAAAATAGTCCATTGCTTGTGCTATAAATACCTCCCCCTCCTCTCCATGCAAGGGGTTGGAATTTAAGAATATAGGTGCATCAATTGTCCTGACCAAAGCCTTGAAAAAGGCTTGGGAGGACATGTAATAATCATTTTTTCACTTGAGATACCTTTCCTCCTCTTTTTGATTTCACTCACTTTTGTGTTTTTCTTCATTTGTAATCTCGTAAGTGTTGTTTTTGTAATTATGTTTTAGTGAAAGTTTCTTATTCATATTCTATTTTTATTATATACCCTATGTTCTTAAATATTAATTCTCTTAAAATATTTGAAATAAAGTTGAAAACACTTCCCATATTTTTCTTCCTCATTCAATCGAAATTCTGTTCTTAATTCTCATTATCGTTTGTGTGTGTGTTCGACGCACCACTCTTTTCTTATCCCTTTATTTTCCTTCTCTTCTAAATTTATAATCACAATCATTATAACCAGATTAATCATCGTTTAAATGTCTAAGAGAATCTACCATTGTGGTGAGTTAAAATTTTGGGATATTAGGTGATTGAGAGCCTTTGCTCGATGAGTATTCTTTGAGTTAATATTGTGTATGTTGAACTTTATATGTCATGGATTAATGACATGTTTTGTTTAATATGTAGATTCCATGGATTATTGGAACCAAAAATACACAACCGTAAACAAGTAATTGTAATTATTAGAAACCTAAGTTAATTTACGGCTTGTATTAAAGCTTTAACACTTGGGAATTCCGATAAAAATCGTTTTGTGATGTGGATATTAATTTAATTCAATATAAAGCGAAGCTCAGGGATATCATAAGCTTAAATCCCCAATAATGAACTCACCCCAATCATTATCAATTTTTTAAATCAAACATCATCCATATGTTATTTCATAATCTCTGCAAACAAAACCCTGAATCAAAATACAACCAACTAAAAACAACTGACTATAAAAAAATTATTATCACCGAGGATTCGACCCGGGTGATGCTATACACATTAGCAGTGCACCAGAACCATAACCGGTCGATAGGCGAAAATCAGCCGTGCGTTTTAAATGGCTATGTTGGTGGGGATGTATCTTGAAGTTGTCATTAGTTTCTGGTTATTGTAAACAAAAAAAAACAAAATTTAAAAAAAATTGAAAAAAAACAAAGAAAAACCCGTCTTCTCCTAAAAATCATAAACTGAAAAAATACACAGTAAAACCCATCTCCCTCTTTATTAAAAAATCTCTCTGAATTCCACATAGCCTCCCAATAAATCACTCAGATTTTTTTGACCCTGAAATTGAGTGAACACTTCGCCAACTTTGGAGGAACATAAGAGATAATCAAATAATTCAAGAACGAGTCCTTGTCCAACCAATGGAATTATATATGGCCAATCCTAGGGAACAAAAACTTAAAGAACTTGCTACCCCTAATATGAATTACCAACATCTTAGTATTCAATATCCAAACATAGTGGCTGATTTTGAACTCAGATCAGGTTTGATTCATCTTCTTCATCATTTCCACGGGCTAACCGGTGAGGATCCACATCTCCACCTTAAAGAATTACACATGGTGTTCTCTACCATGAAGCATCAAGAGGTTTCTGAAGAACAAATCAAACATAGAGAATTCCCTTTCTCTTTAGCTAATACTACTAGGTCATGGCTTTACTATCTCCCTCCTGGTTTAATAACCACATGGAATGACATGAAGCGACTCTTCTTAGAGAAATTCAATCCTGCTTCTTATACTGCTTCTATCCGAAAGGAAATAAGTGGTATCCGTCAGTTCCCAAGTGGGTCACTCCATGAATACTGGGAGAGGTTCAAAAATATTGTTTCAACCTGCACACACCACCAAATTCCTCACCAACTCTTGATCCAATACTTCTATGAGGGGTTATTGGCTATGGAGAGAACTCTCATTGATGCCGCATGTGGTAGATCTCTTGTTGATAAAACTCCAACATATGCAAGATATATCATAAGTAACATGGCTGAAAACACACACCAATTACATACTCGAGCACATGCTTAAGTCAAACAAGTCCAAGATAATCAATCAATTGACCCAAACAAGATGATTGAGTGGATGAGTGAAATTACTGGTCTTGTGCAACAACTAGCTATGGCTACCAAATCCCCAACCTCATCTTCTCCGCAATCAATGTTTCCTAGACCTGTCAAAAACTATTGAATCTGAAACTCTTCATCTCATCCAATAAACACATGTCCACAACTTCAAGAGGATCATTATGATTCATCTAGACCAATGGAGCCCAATTCAGCAAATGCTCAGCAGAACACCAACCCTCAACTATCAGGTCAGTTTTTTAGAAACTTCAACCAACCTCACTATGAGCCCTTCTCTTCTTCTTATAACCAAGGTATGAGATATGGTAATCCCATCTCTAATCCCTCTCCATTACCTCCTCAAAACCCACACCAGTTTCAATATGGTCAAGGTGTGTGTAATTTCCAACAACCTTATCCTTTTATTCCTCAACCACAAAGGAACACTCCTCCTCCTGGATTCCATTATCCTAATGAGCCTTCAAAATTCCAAAACCAATACAATAGATTTCCCAGGAACCAAAATCTAGGTAATCCCAATCAAGGAAAAGCCTATTCTTCCAATCAACCATGGGAAAGTGTACTGGAAGATCTGGCCTCCTTAACCCGTTCCAGCCTCAAGAACATTGAAACCAAAATTAGTTAACTTGCATCCCACCTTAGTCAGTAGAAACCATCCAATTATTCCAAACTTTCTACTCAACCATTAACCAAACCCAAGGGTAATGTAAGTGAAATTTCACTTAGATTGGGGAAGCAATTTTTTATGCCTCAAGATAAGTCCTCCAACCCACCTTCAAATTTTGACATAGAAAATTAAAATAAAAAGAAACCTGAAAAGGAACATGAAACCATTCCCTCACCTCTTTCAACTCCACTTAGGAATCCAATTCCCTTTCCTAAAGTTGTTTCTAAACCAAATAAGTCCTTTGAACCTGATCCTGAAATGCTCGACATGTTTAGACGTCGTGAAGTCAACATTACCCTCTTAAATGCCATAAAAAAATTCCAATGTATGCCATGTTTCTAACGGAGTTGTGTACCAACAATAGGCAACTTAGGACCTTCGAAAATGTTTCCACCCAGTAGTCTATTCTCATAATGTGCAAGGATCCGGGGACCTTGACGGTTCCATTCCAAATTGGAAGTTCCAACTTCGATGATGCACTCATAGAATTAGGATCCTCAATTAATGTCATGCCCAAATCATTCTTCTACAACCTTGGTCTATGTCCCTTACATCCAATAGGTGTTTTCATTCAATTATCCATTTGAAGCACAGCCAGTCCTAAGGGAATAATTGAGGATTTACTTTTCTAAGTCAATGATCATATCTTTCCTGCTGATTTCTATGTTATTGACATGGAAGGTGAGATGAAATCTTCTTGATCTCCCCTAATTCTAGGAAGGCTGTTCCTCATGACTATGAGAACCAAGATTGATGTCCATTCAGGCATCTTATCCATGGAATTCGGTGACCATGGTCAAGTTCAATATTTTCCAAGTCATGCGATACCCATCTGAGGATCACACTACATTATCAATCCGTGCTTCTCAGCAAACTTCTAAGAGTCAATCCAACCCCAATCCACCATGTTCTTCATGTTCTAATGACAAAGGATCTAATGAAATCTGCACCATGATTAACAAAGTCATAAATGGGGATGTTTATGTGGACCTTTCATTCATAAACTCTATTAATCTATAGGATATTAGAAACTCTCTTGAATCCCACCTCAACTTTGATCTCTACTGATCTACCTTGGAAAGTATTAATGAAAATGAATCTGAAGAAACTGAAGTCCCTTCTTCCATTCCCGAGTTGTCTAACCCAAAAATGGAAGATGAGAGTGATCTAAAACTTCTACCTGAACACCTGAAATATGAAATCCGTTTCCATTATCACTCATATCCTGTCATTATATCTTCTTCACTTACTGACACCGAAGAGTCCAAACTTGTTCAGATGTTAGAGGAAAACAAAAAGGCCATAGGTTGGACCCTTGATGACATACCTGGAATCAAACCTTCCCTTTTCATGCCCCACATCCATCTTGAGGAGTCATCCAAACCAATTATACAACCACAAAGAAGACACAATCCACTCATACTTGAGGTAGTTAGGGAAGATGTCACCATGCTTCTTCAAGATGGTATTATCTACCCAATTTATGATAGTGAATGGGTCAGTCTAGTTCAAGTTGTACCTAAGAAGGGTGGGATAACTATTGTCACAAATGAACATGGAGAGGTAGTCACAACTCGAGTGAAGAACAAATAGCGTTTGTGCATAGACTATAGGAAATTGAATGTTGAAACAAGAAAAGATCACTAACCTCTTCCATTCCTTGATCAAATGATGGAACGATTAGCCGGAAAGTCACACTATTAATTTCTTGATGGATACACCAGCTACTTCCAAATCCCAATCGCACCTCAGGACCATGAAAAGACTACTTTCACATGCCTGTGTAGAACATATGCATATAGAAGATTGCCATTTGGCCTTTTAAATTCTCCTGAAACATTCCAGAGTTGTATGATGAGTATCTTTTCCGAATTCAGTGAACACTGCATGGAAGTCTTCATGGATGACTTCACCATTTATGGTGAGTCATTTGAATCTTTTTTGAATTCACTCTCTCTAGTCCTTCAAAAGTGTTTCAAGTGTAAACTTGTGTTAAAATTCGAAAAATGTCACTTAATTTTTGAAAATGGGATTGTTCTAGGGAAAATAGTTTCAAAATATGGTATTGAAGTCGATCCTTCCAAAATTGAAGTGATCCAATCACATTCTGAACCCAACTCTGTTTGAGACTTCCGTTCATTCCTCATTCATGATGGTTTCTATCGGTGATTCATCCATAAATTCAGAAATATTTTCCTCCCACTTACTCTGTTGCTCCAAAATGATGTCCCTTTACCCGTCGATGATGTTTTCAAGAGATCTTTCATTGAACTAAAAAATGCTCTTACATCTGCCCTGATAATCCAACCCCCAGATTTTTCCTTACCCTTTGAGTTGATGTGTGGTGATTCTGATAGAGCTTTTGGGGCTGTTTTTGGTCAAAGAAGAGAAACAATTCATCATGTCATCTATTATGCCTCAAAAACATTGGATGAAACTCAATCTCACTACACTATCACTGAAAAGGAACTTTTAGTAGTTGTTTTTGACTTAGATAAATTCCGGCCTTATCTCTTAGGTTCCAAAACCATCATCTTCACAGACCATTCTAATATAATGTTCTTACTCAAGAAATTTGATTCCAAACCGATGATAATAAGATATATCATAATGCTCTAAGATTTTAACATAGAAATAAAATATAGACCAGGAAAAGAAAACCCTGTGTCTAATCCGTTGAGTAGAATTTGTCATTATTCTCATTCTGAAATCATTGATCCGGAATTCCCCACCGAACACCTTTCATTTATCAATCCAAAGTTACCATGGTATGACCCAATTATAAATTACTTGGTTTCAGGTGTTTTCCCTGAAACATTTTCATAAAAACAAAAAATGAAGTTGAAAAGTTATTAAAAATACTATTTTTTGGAAGAAAATAAATATTGGAAAACTGGAGCAGACATGGAAATTAAACGATGTGCTGATAAAGATGAACAATCCCTTATTTTAGAATTCTGTCACTCAATGCCTAGTGGTGGCCACTTTATACCATAAAGGACCTTCCGAAAGGTCCTAGAAATTGGATTCTTCTGGATTTCACTCTTCAAGGACTCACATGTGTTCTGTCAATCATGTCCCACTTTCCAAAAGTTTGGCACAATTTCCAAGAGAAATGAAATGACCCAAAATCCTTTAATTTTTTGCGAGATCATCGATGTTTGGGGAGTCAATTTCATGGGACCATTTCCCCATTTCAATAGATTATCATACATCCTTTTTATAGTTGATTTTGTATCTATGGGGTCATGGCCAAACCCACTAGAAAGGATGATTCATATACTTTTAGTGAGTTCTTAAATACATACACCTTCCTTAGATTTGGCATGCCTCATGCCTCGATAAGTGACTTAAGAACACATTTTTGTAATAAAACCATGGAATCTATTTTGAAAAAGAATGGGGTTGTACATAAAATTTCAACTGCATATCATCCCCAAACAAATGGCATGTCTGATCTTTCTAATAGAGAAGTGAAAAGAGTACATGAGAAAATTGTAAAACCCACCAGAAAAGATAGGTCTGAATGACTTGGTGAAGCACTTTGGGCTTATCAAACTGCCTAGAAAACACATATTAGGATGTCTCCTTTTAGAATAGTTTTTGGTAAATCATGTCATTTGCGAGATTAAATACAAAATAAGTCATTTTGGGTAGTGAAAATATGTGATTTTTATCTTGAAAAATCCGGTGATAAAGATTGTTGCAATTAGATTAACTGGAGGATCTTAAAACTGATTCTTATGATAATTCTAATCTCTAAAAAGAAAAATCCAAGGAACTCCATGATAAATACATCCTAAGAAATGTATTTTATGAAGTTGAAAAGGTAATTCTCTTCAATTATCGATTTTGGATTCACCCAGGTAAGTTTATTTCTCGTTGCGAAGGTCCTTTTGTTATTACTAACGTTTACCCAATTGGTGCAGTACAAGTCCAAGACCCCTCTTCTAAAAGGACATTCATGATTAATGGACATCGGTTAAAGCATCCACATGAGAGGATGCACAATCAAGGATAAACATCGACTTCCACTAGATCCCCAACTTCTCCAGTCGACCTACAACCTGATGGAGATTGTGACCCGCCAAATCCAAACTAGGGGGAACCTCTTTCCCTATTACTCTCTCTCTATCTCTTCCTCTCTCTACCTCTTTCTTCTTCTTCATCTCTCTTTCATTTTTTACCACTTTATTTATCAAAACTTTATTTTTCACTTTGAATTTTGTGTGGGTGTAACTTTATAAAAAACAATGATAAAATCCCAAAAACCTAAAAAAAATATCACTTAAAAAAATACAAAAAAAATCAAGAGTCATGCTTTCTAGCCATCGAGTTTTGAAATTTTGTCTAACCAATTTTGGGATTCAACAGACATGTTTTCATCTCAAATTTTTTTATTTTCACCATGACATTGGATAAAGAATTTTGTGTCAAAATTAAAAAATTTTTAATGTTAAATTTTTTATTAGGATAATGATTTTCCCAAACCGTGAGGAACAACATTTGGTTTCATACCAAGGCCACCTATGACCATCTTTTCAAAATTTGTGTTTTCACCCCCATTTTTCAGTCTTGAGTTTGTGGACCTTAGAGATAAATTTTCTACTTTAATGTGCATTAATATGATAGAGGCATTTTCTAAACCTCATGAGAATCACAATATCCAAATTTCCTCCCATTTCCCTTACATTAATCCTCATTTTTAAAGCCCCTTCGAGCCTATGAAAACCTTTTATTTGATATCCAAATTATAAGCCCAATACCTTCTCCCACCCAATATCAAAATGTATTATCATCGCATAATTTTTTTAAATTTAAGTGTGGGGGAATGGATTTCATTGTTTGGGTAACTTATTATTGATTTTCAATGAGTTATCATCTGCTTGAGGGAAAGCATCCATTTCAGTGTGGGGGAGAGGTTATCATTCAGTTTGTTTTGGGGAATGTAATGTACTTCCATTTATGTAATTTTGTAAATTTTATTGATAAGTGTTCAAAAAAAATCACAAATGATGAAAAAAATGAAAAAATGGGTTGTGTCTTAGGTAGGTCAGAAACCACTCTTCCTCAACCTTTGATCTTGTTATAACTACTACAATTATTATGGTTAGGAGATCAAACATGAGTTTGGATATGATTGTGAGATCTGTTTCAAGGTCATCTTTCGAAAAAAAAGAAGAAAAGTAAAAGGAAAAAAGAACACTTGCATTATATTCTTATTGGGAGAAGTTTTGTGTTTTGTAAATATTCCATTTTCTCATTAGATTCATATTTTGTTCTTCTATTGTGTCTTTCTTCACACAATCATTCCTTTGTAAATATGTGTTTTCATTTCCTTCCATGTTTTATTTCAAAAAAATGTGCCTTGCTTTTCTATGTTGCTGTTTTAACCCTTTTCTCTCTATCTTGGACATTATATTCTTACCATCCCATATCCCCAGAAAAACCCCTTAAAAACCTCTTGATTATTGTGCACTTTGGATAGGTATTGGAAGATGAGATCTCTTTCCAAATCTAAGATTTTTTACTTTGGGTTGGTAAAAGAGTGAACCTCCACAAATGAATTTTATCATCTTGACAGGTGTGAGTTTTGAGTGTCCACGTTTTCCATTTCTAAAATTGAGCATGAAAAAATTTATTAGTTTTGGAAAAAAAATTTTGTAACAACTTTTGGTGGAATTCAAAATGGATGAGAGAAATAGTCTAAACCTCCCCTGATTGAAGAAAACAAAAATTTAATATCTGTTGGTGAGTGAAAATGATTTTGTCATGCTTTTATATTTGTTTTACATAAGGAAATGGATAGAAAAAAGTGTGGGGGATTTGATGTTATTAATATTTTCATGAATTATTATATACTCCCTTTACTTATTTTATATTAAATGTGCCTAATTTGTGTGAAATATTAATATTTTTATACTATGTATAATTTATGATCATTTTTAGAAGTAGTCCAATTGAGTTTGTTTATTATTTTATTTATAACTCTCAACCTAATGATTCAAATTATGTGGTTTGTGCTTTTTTAGGATTCCTTATTCAATTTATAACATATAATTAGAAGGAATCATGGGCCAATTCGGCCATTTGAAGTCTCATATGGACCACGCAAGATGACCCAAAGTATTTGTGAAGAAACTGGACCAGCCATGATGATTGAGTTACTGGTATCACTCCCGAAGCCTATAGTTTGTGAAAATCCTCCATGTGTTCTTGATTATCAAAACAAATCTCGGGAAAAAATTTCATGTCCAAACTCTAAGAAATATGGGCCCAAATGAAGCTTTGAAGTCCAAAACACCATTTTGGATGGGAATTAAAATCAGTAAAGTAATAATGACATATCTCCTAATCTATTCATCAAATCAAGATGAAAATTTTCAGCTTCAAAGAGGTGATATACGCTTCCGACTTTGTGGAAGAAATACTTCAGATTTAAAGGCATCTTAATATTACCAAATCCATTCACATTGTGGCCATCGAAAAAGCACGGATTGAAATGGACAGTTTAACTTCGTTTAATCAACAGGACATAACATTGGATCCTTATGTCCAAATGACTCCAAATTTTGATAGAGGTCTAAAAAAATTATTATATTAAACTTTTAAGAAAGAGATATCATGAGATTTGGCTATCTGAATGTCGAAATCATCAAGCCAAGTGGAGGGACAGATTTGGAATGAAAACAATCCACTTCCTTGGGCTATAAATACATTCCACACCTCCCCATGAAAGGGGTTGGAATTTAAGAAGAAAGTAGAATCAATTGGCATGACTAAAGCCATGCCAAAGGCTTGAGAGGACCTCCCATAATCATGTTTCCACTTCATATACATTTCCTCCTCTCATTGATTTCACTCTCTTTTGTGTTTTTCTTCATTTGTAATCTCTTAAGTGTTGTTTTTTGTAATTATATTTTAGTGTATGTTTCTTATTCATATTCTATTTTAATCCCCTACCCTATGTTCTTAAATATTAATTCTCTTTAAATATTTTAAATAATGTTGAAACCCCTACCCTTATTTTTCTTCCTCATTCAATCAAAATTCTGTTATTAATTCTCATTATCGTTAGTGTGTGTGTTCGATGCACCCCTCTTTTCTTAACCCTTTCTTTTCATTCCCTTCTTGATTTATCATCATAATCATTATAACTAGATTAATAATCATTTAAATGGAAAAGTAAATCTACCATTGGGGTGAGTAATAATTTGGGGATATTAAGTGATTGGGAGCCTTTTCTCGATTAGTAGTCTTTGAGTTATTATTTTTTATGTTGAACAATATATGTCATGGATTAATGACATGTTTTGTTTAATATGTAGACTCCATGGATTATTGGAACCACAAATACACAACCATAAACAATTAATGACAATAATTAGAATCCAATTTTAAGTTAAGGCTTGGATTAAAGTTTTAACACTTGGGAATTCCGATCAAAATCATCTTGTGAAGTGGGTATTAATTTAATGCAATATAAAGCAAAGCTCAAGGATATCATAAGATTAAATCCCCAATAATGAACTCACCCCAATATTTATCAATTTTTTAAATCAAACATCATCCATAAATTATTTCATAATCTCTTCAAACAAACCCCCCCAATCAAAATACAACCAACTAAAAACAACTGACTATAGAAAAAGTATCATCACCGAGGATTCGACCCGAGTGATGCTATACACATTAGCAGAGCACCGAAACCATGAATGGTAGATAGGCGACAATCGGCCATGTGTTTCAGTTGCATGGGGTCAAATATTCTATCCTAGAGCCATTAATAATCTTGAATATCCATATTAATTATAAAAATCATTTCCATTACTTTAATTATATAATAGAAATGTTAGGGAGGATGTTATTGACTATAAATTTATTTTATAGAGAATACTAATTTATACTTAGAAATATAGATTCTACTAATATTTTCATCAAAATGGGAAGTATAATTTTATTTAAATAAAAATGTGATTAATAATAATATTTTTTTATATTAATATTTTTTAATGCAAATTTAAATATATTTTATTATGAAATAATAATAAAAATGTTGATATTATTAAAAAGTTATATTTCTTTAAAAATAGTCTTTAATTATTTATCTTATATATATTTAATAGTGAAATATAAAAAAATTAACATATTAGTTTTAAAATTTTATAATTTTCTTGCACTCATCAGAGTGATATTTTATTAATATGATTTTTTGGGATTTCTCTAAGAACATATTTTTGTGTGAAAATGCCAATATAAAAATTAACATGACTCTTATGAATTTTTCAGTATATAAATATGAATTTGAAATTAATGAATCATTTTAAAAGAATTTATTTTCTTTTATATATTAATCTATATTTATAAAAAATTTCTTTTAAATTTACAAACCATTATTTTATTATTTATAAAATATGTAATAATTTTAATAAAAAAAATTCATACATTATATATTTTTATTTTGAAAATAATTTTTATCACTTTAAAAAAACGAGCCAAATTAAATTTATTTAAAATATCGGATAAATTAATATAAATTATCTTATATATTCCACTTTATTTTTAGGCATACATATTAAGATACCTAAGGTAAAATATAAGTTATCATGGTAGAAGATATAATGAAAAAAGGTAATAATTTAATGTGTATAAGACTAAAACATGATAAAATATCTATAATTGAGTTTTTGTGTTTTTGATCAACCATATATATTCCTCAATATATTATTTCCAAATTGTAGATAAAATTTACATGTTTACCATGTTCCCTTTTTTATTAAGTCTAAATATTTTTAAAAATTCCATTCTCACCAATTATAATGGTGGATTATCACCACCCCTTAAAGACAAACATTAAAATTAGTATTCCAACAAAACCCTATTGTTTTCTTGTATAATAATTTTTTACTCTCTTGAGCTTCTGGTCACAATATATTTCCATATTATATCCATTTTTAAAGAATATTCTAAAGAAATCTCAATGTTTTAAACAAGAGTTGTTATTTTTAGTTAACATATTTATTTTCTATTTATCCTTTATTATTAGAATTTTTCAATAAAAATTTAATTCAATATGTTTTTTTATACAGTGGATAATTCCATTTGAATAATAATTAGCCGTCTCTTCCCTAGTCTATTAATAATAATTGAGTCGTAACATGTGTGTTGGTTAAACTACCACCTCTATGACGCAACTTGTTTTGGTTTCATTCAATGACATAAAATAATATTCTAAAAGGATAATTTAATTAATGATTATTATATTTCAATCTTGTTTATCAATATAAAAAATAACCCAAATTATTCATTTATCTTATTTTATGGAAAATGAAATCAACATCCATGCACGTATATGGACAATCTCCTCCATACAATGATAGATTTTCATTTATCTATTCATCACCGAATCACATGGATGGTAATGAGGATAATATTAAGTGATAGATTTTTTTGTTAAAATCATTATGTTTCTAGTATAAGAAATTTGAGAACCTATTAATGAAATGATCAAAAAATGATTATCGATTACTCAATCGATTAAAATGAGTGAACTAGGAGATAAATGATCTCTTATTATTTAAATAATGTCTCTAAAAAATTTAATTCTCTTTAAAATTAATTAAATATATGACATATAAAACTAACGAACACTAAATAATATCACTATGATTTATGAATAGTGATATTACAGCTAAATCATCTCGTAATCACCCATCAATCATAGTAGATTCACATTTGGATCTGGTCAACCACCAATGTGAACAATAATGTTCATTTATATCAAGAATTATAATGAGAAATTAATTATTAGTATAATTCAATATAAATAAAAATAATAATTTTTTTATGTTTTTTATAGGCTTTATAATCATTTTACACATTAATTAAGAAAATAAATTTCATTCATTATATAAAACTGAATCATTATCATCACTGATAGAATCTCCATGGTATATGGCCAAAAATACCATAGAGGGAAATTTTACCTTTATAAATATAATTGAAAATTTATTCTATAACATTATAGGATTTAAAAATTATTTACATTTAGAAAATAATATATACTAACACCACTTTTATATAAATAATTTGATGATATAATGATTACGAACACCCGACATTGTAAATAAGTAAAAAAACATAAATATATATATATAATGATTATATATGAAGAGTATAAATGGTTATAATTATGAATAAGGTTATCATTTATTTATTTAATAATCCTAATTTAATTATTTAGAACATTTGGCGGAAGTACATAATAAATGGGGACCAAGGTATGGGTTTGCATATTAAATTCCTCTCATTTAGACATTTTCATTGTTATGCACATAATTTATTTTAATGTGGTGTTTATAATTCCTATATTAATTATAAAAACATGAATTATATGTTATGGTCAGTTTGAATTCCTCAATTTCAAATGTTTTTGATTAAAAAGTTACTCAAATTTTATGTTTTTTCTTAGTCTCAATTCCAATTCTTTGAGACAAGTTACATGTTATACACCATATTTTCTTTATATGATGATCTATTTATTAAAAATACCATTAGTTTTCAATATTTTATGTCATTTTAATTCATTGTATACAAAAATAAAAACCATGTTCTATTCTTAAATTGTATTTATGATCAGGTGTTACCCAATTTTTTAGAGTTTTTGGAAACTTAGTTTTCATTCATTGAGGTATTGTTGATCACTTGAACTTATTTCCTATAATATGGTAACATTATTCCCTTTGATTTTATTTTATGGTATTATCTTATTTTTTATTTTTACTACATAATGACCTTTTCAAATGATTCATTCTTTTTGGATTATGTAGTCCATAAGGGACAATAATAACTCAAGGCTCTGTGACTTGGGTTATATAGTTTAATCATGAACTTATTTTTAGATGATTGAGTTATTTAAATTAAATATTTATTATATGGATCTATATAATAGTATTTGGTACGATTAATTTTTAATTAATAATAATTTTTTGTTACTCTTCTTACAATTTGAGTTTTAAACAATGGTATTTTGAAAATAATAAAAATGACTTTATCTTTTCATTTTCATATGTTTTTTCTTAATATACTATTTTATTAAAGATACAATTTACAAAATTTCAAGGATAAATTATTTGATATTAATATTTATTGAAATGGTTTTAAAAATATTTCACATCACCTTTTCAAAAGTTACATTATAAACAGACTTGTGAATTTTTATTTCACATTAATGTTAAAAACATTTTCTAAAATATATTTTATGTTTTCATTTCTAATTACACATTCATATTCAAAAGTATTCACCATAATGGATTTTATGTTTTTTTATTTATCTAATAAAATATAAAAATATAAATATATAAATTCATTATTTTTGGGATTTAACTTACATTATTAAACAATTCAATTATTGATCTCTTATTTTTTGATACCAATTGAAGAATTATTTATTTCATGGGCTTTTTTAAACATATATCAATATCCTTATATTGTATATTGTTTTACTAGGTTTATGTTATTTAGATAACTTTCACCCAATTATTATGTATTATTATCATTATGTTCTTCTTGTATTGATATATCCATATTATAATTTATCTTTTTTGTGTGAACATCAAATTTTACATATTTAAAATTTAGAGACTTTCCATAAAAAAAAGGATATTCTATTAACATGGGAAAATTATTGAAAATTTTTATGTTATTTTTCCAATATGGATGATTATTTTAAAGTTACCCATGCATTATTTAACCATCTATATTCTTTCTCAAGATATATTATGACCGTGTTTAGTCTTTCATTTACATGGTTAATGTATTGAAATTCATGATGTTTTTTAGCAATAAGGAAATTGACATTACATATTATTCATTTTATTTATAGCCATTTTTCATTTCATCCAAAGGCTCCTTAGGTAATGGTGTGAAAGGTCTTGTTGACTATTATGGTGAATGAATTATACTTAACCAGGTGAAATGTGGGGCTCAGAAATATATATTCCCTTGGTGAATTGACATGTCCCATCATATTTAAAATGTTTGGTTTTTGTTTATCCCACTTACCATAGAAATATAGTGCATTGGAATAGGTAATTGAAAATATGTTTTTGATGCCTGACACTGTGAATTACATTAGTATGAGATTAGTATTATTGATGCCCTTATTTTAATTTATTTATATATAAAAAATGCTCTTATTTTCATGTTAATTATGGGTTTTTATTGTTTACGAATTATATCCACATATTCATTTCATGTTGTTCCACAATTTTATCAATTTTATATTTTCCATAACTGATCATTTGGCCCCAAACCTTCTTATGTTTTCATTTCCCTAGGATTTGATGAAAATTAGTACATGTTACCAATTTAGAATAATTTCATATGTAAAAGAATTATTGTGACATGTAGAAGTATAATTATGGATTAATTAATTTATTATATATTGGAAACAATTTAATATTGATTCAAAGGTCTTGTTTTTTTATATTTTATGTTTTTTAATTCTATAACGCTCTAATCTGGAAAGTATCCTCAAAATATACAAAATTCAATATTTTTTTATTTTTAAATTAAAAACAATTATATATTGGCTATTATATTTGATATGAAAGTGACTATGTAAACAATGTACTTACATAAAAATATTTGGAAGTATGGGTCTAGGGCATCATAGTTGGTCTTAATAGAACAATTTAAATAATTTTGGAAATGAAGATTTTTTTTGAGGATAATGTAACAGTCAACATGCTATGAATACTTATAACATATAACCCTTTGGAATAATATTTGGTTTGGTCATAAGGTAATAACACAAATTTTATTTGCGGATTAGGAAGATGAAACCATAGTAAAACTCCTAAAAGTAAGTTTATATATAGGATAACATCCTAATGTTTTATTAATGTGGAGAATATGTGGGGGTTCCCTATCAATAAATCCCAATATGGATATTTTCATGTGGATGAGGATGCAGAATATCTTCACGTAGGTGTAATAACCCTAAAAGGGATCAGTTTTCCATTGAATCAATCAACACTTTGATGCATGATAAATGGTCTTAAGACTGGACAACTGGCTATAAACTCCATTGGAAAATGATCTGGTTAATCCCATTCACTATATAAATCATTATAAATTATTTTATAATTATTTTCACGAATTATTTATTAGAACCTAATAGAAAAATAACCATGTATAAACAAGGAAGGAAAAAAATGACATGTTGATACAAAAGTATCATAAATTAAAAATAAATGGTTCCTAAGGGAATACATATTCATATATATGTTTTGCAATTAATATTTTTTATATTATCATAACAATTTTTTATTGTATTAATTTAAAACAAGATCACTAAGATGAATTTGAGAAATTTATGTTTCTAGAAACCACATTTTATTATAAAAGAATATGATAACATACATAAATGGTAAAGAATTTTAGTATATAATTATTTTTATGGAAAATATGTGTTTTATAGTATAACATTTCCTAGTGAGGTTGAGTTCATAGAAAAGATAATTTTTGATAATTTTAGGTATTTTTATTTATAAAGTGATAATTATCAACTACATTTTTGTATATTCTAATTTTTATTGGATATTATTTGAAACATATAATGATCATTCTAAGTAGTTATTAATTAAGGGTTTAAAATTATATATTAAATGATATCAATAACCTTGGGAATTGATTTTATAAAAAAGATATATTTTTGGATATAACTATTTAAGCACACATGTTTGAGAGATGTATAAGTTTTAGGTATGGTATATAAAATATGTTTATATAATAAAAGGTTTTGTGATTTTGGAAATTTTTGTTATATAGTGTTTATATCCTTGGTAATGAGTATATTTTTAGTGACTATTGTATCATTTTTGGGATTATGATATATTTAGTCTAGTGTGTGACTTTATAAACTAGTATTTAAAAAAATAGTTTCCATTTGGATAAATATGTAACTTAGTTGTGGGTTATTGACATGGAGATTAAAATCATATAAGGAGAGTTTAGTTATGGAGAATATAAGATTAGGGTGCATATATACTTAAGTATATGATTTTAAGAATATATAAAGTTGTTTGAATCTAGATTAGTAACATTATATAGAATAATTGAGTATAATAGATATTATATTAGAGGTTATACCCTTAATTATTAATATGTTAAAGATTACTGTCACTCACCTTCTTCAATGAGTAAAATTTAAAATTGTGTGGTTGAAATATATTTAGGGGGATCTAACACCCAAATAACTTAATATATGGTTAGCTTTATAAAATTCAACGTGTTAGATATATTTTTTTATAAGAAAACCTAAACACAAATGAAAATGTGATATATTTAGATTAAATTTAAATATTTAAATGTGGCGGATAAAACCAGGCCTATGAATTAACTGGAATGAATAAGAGTAAATTAGCTTTGAATTATTAATATAATGAAAATAGTTTCTACTTGTAATATGAGTGAAATCAATTTTTTATCTAAAATAACTAATTTTTTCATTTCATTCTACAAAATATATTTTTCTAAATATTTTATTTCTTGGTGATATGCATTTTTTATTTCAAGAAACATTTGTCTAATGATGATAAAACATATTTGATATGAATAAATTCATAATACTAATTTAACTGGTAAATAGTAGGAAATATAAATTAATATAGTTAATATTCTAAAAAAGACATTTTCCAATAATATCCAATTTATTTATCATCCTAAAGATGATGTTATCTTTGGTAAAAACTAGTTTCTACTGTAGAATATAAAATGATAAAAGTAACAATTTAACAAGTAAAGGAATTGATACATTATAAAAATATATATAATTTACTAGATAAGGTGTTGATAAATTTTTTATATTACTCACTCTATTATTTCCCAACCATGAAGTCACTTTTCATGTTTAAAGTGTTCTCCTAATATAATAAGTTGAAATATTTACAAAAATTCTATTCCAACCACTTATTAAAGAGAACCCTCACCAACCTTTCAAAAAAATCATAAAAACTAGATTAAATCAAAAATAATATACCTTTTCACTTCCCATATAATTATTTTTCATGGTGTTAAGGTTATTGTAACAATAGATTATCATATTCCATCAATTTCAAAAGAATCTTCGAAAGAAATCTCAAATTTCACAAAATGAGTAATTATTTTTTAATCAACATATTTATTTTATATTTATATTTATATTTTATAATTAAAATTTTAACAAAATATTTATTTAAATTAGTTTTTATATATTTAATTTTATTATTCTATTGGAAAAATCACTAATATCCCATTTCCATTTCTTCTAAGAAAAAATAAACTATAATTCATAACTTGTGCAGACTACCGCCTCCACGAAGATACATGTTTTGTTTTTATTCACCACATTAAAAGGATATTATAAAATAGGAATTCAACAAATATATAATATATTTATATCATTTTTATTATTCAGAAAAAATAATCCTTATTACTTGTTTCTCATATTCTTTGGAAAATTAAATCATGAACCATCCATACATGTGGATTACCATATCCACAGAATGGTTTATTTTCATTTTTATTTTCATCACCAACATATGTGGATGGTAATGTCGATGATATTAATATATATATATATATATATGATTTTTATGATATCATTGATGTCTTTGTATGAATAATTAGATAAACAATTAATGATATGATCAAAAATTGATTATTTTTAATTAAATCATTAAAAGCATGTGAACTAAAAGGAAAATGATCTCTTTATTATAAGTAATTAATTTATAAAAATTATCCTCTAACTGATATTATTTATAATTAATATTTATCATAATGATAAACACTTTTAATGGTCATTATTCTCTATTATAATTACATTACAATGAATCTACACATAAATCATCCATCGATCATGGTCGGTTCATGTTTGGGTTAGTTGAACCACACACATGAAATATAATATGATTTTTTTATCATGGATGTCTATGTGAACTTATTTACCAGTAAAATCTGATTTTAATATATATATAAATTTTTTATTAAATTTTTTTAAGTTTATATATATATTGAACTTGATAATTAAGAAAACACATTTGAATCATTAAGAATCACTAAAACATGATCATCACCAATTTCATCTTCATGGTTTAGAACCAATATTTACATATAATGAAATTAAACCATTATAGATATCATTAAAAATATATTATATTACATTATAGGATTAAATAATGATGTGATTTGGTAAAAGAATATATACCAATTCATTATTTATGAGTTTTTTAAAATTTATAAAGGTTACCTACCACCGGTGTTGAAAATAAGTAAAAATAAATTCATATAAATATGTATAGAATGGTTTTAAATAAAGATTATAAATAGTTATAGATATGAATATGGTTTTTGGGTATTTATTTAAGGAACATAATTTAATTATTCAGTATGTTTTTTGAACATATAGAATGAATTACTTCTGAGGTAATGACTTTCATCTCAAATTCCTCTCATTAGGATATTTTTTGTATTATTAACAAATTTATTTTATATTTTATGTATATTTATTATTTTATATATAATATTATGAATTATATTTTCATTATGTAATTTTATGATAAAGTAAAAACCCACTCTTTCAAATTGTTTCAACTAAAATGTTACTCAAGCTTCAATGCTTTTCATAGTCTCAATTTTTATTTTTTGAGACATGTTAAATGTTATGAACCATGATTCCATAGTATGGTAATCAATTTATTTACTAAAACATATACTATTTATACTTTATTTTATTTTTATTCATGGTATAGGATAATATAAATCATGTTTTATTTGACTTTTGACACAAGTGTTACCGAATCATAAGATCTTTTGGTAACTCAATTTTTATTCATTGAGTTATTATCATTCACATGAATTTAATTCTTATAAGTGTGATATATTCTAAATTTTTATTTTATTATGTTTTTTCAATTATTTTTTACATTTTTACTATAAAAACCCATTTTAAAATGTTTCATGCTTCATGGAGTATATTTCCCATAATGGATATTGATAATTGAAGTCTCATTTCCTTGAGTTATATTATTTCACCATGAAATTATTTCTTCCATGGCTCGATTGTACCACCCCAAAATTCTATTATATAGTATTTTATCATCGAATTTGGTATCATTTTTAATAAATAATATTTTTTGTTACCCTTCTAACATATTTATTTCTATACAATGGTATTTTAAAAATAAGAAATGTGTTTTCTTTAATTTTATTACGTTTTTATTTCCTAGATTTTTTCTCCAAGATATAATTTATATATTTTCATGGATAAATTATTAGTGATTACTCTTGAAATTTATTTTTCTAAAAATATTTCAATCCATATTTTGAAAAATTAAATTTTAATGTGAGATGTGATTTTTTATTTTACTACATTGTTAAAAACATTTTCTAAAAGATCTTTTAATATTTATTTTCAAATTCTAATTTTATTTTCAAAAGGATTTACCCAAATGAGGTTTCTTATTTATTATTTATTATCTAATATATATATATATATATATGTATGTATGTATTTATAATTTGTGGGTTTAAACTTGATCTATTAATATATTAGATTCATGATCCATTATTTTGTGACACCAATCAATTTATCCTTTTTTAAAATGTGTTTTTACCAATATCAATAACATTTTACATTTTACTTATTTCAATTAATTTATATTCTTTTGAATTGATCGAAATTTTTCTTGTGGTTTTTTATGGTCATTTTTTTCAAATATTTATTATACATATACTCATTGATCTATAGAGTGTGAAAATAACATTTAGGTCATTAATATTGGATGATATTTAACTAGAAATAATTTCATTTTATTGGCTAGGATAAAAAACTAGAATTAACTTTATTTTTTATTTAAATATAGATGATTGTTAGAGTTTTGGCTATGTTTTGTTTTACCATCCAACTTATTACTCTAGATAGAATATGATATTGTTATACCTATAATTGTAATAGGGAAAAGTATTGAAATTTTTTTATATTATTTACTTCTAATATAGATTGATTAGGTATTATAATTATTATATTCTTCATTATATAGATATAATTTTTTTTAAAATAGGGGTTCCATATGGAATGTTATGATAGTCATTAAAGAATGTTATGGTTAATTAGTTGGAATTAATCAAGTGATAGGTGGGACCTAGAAATATATTTCCCATTGATGTATTTATAGTTTCATTAGAAAAAACATGTTATGCATTGGTGTATACCTCTTCCTATAACAAGATTGTGTCTTGGAAAAAGGCCTTGACAGTATGTTTTTTATGTTTGGAAACATTTATTTTATCAGTATGAGATAAATTTTTTTGATATCTATGTTTTTATTTATTTTCATAGGTATAACATGCATAAATTTTATTTTGACTATGGATTCATGTTTTTTACATATTCCTTACGTAATATTTATTCTATATTTATTCCATGATTTTATTAGTTTTTTATTTCCCCCAATAATCATTTAAACTCAAAAATTATTATATTTCCATTTCCTTATTTGATGAAGAAAAGAAGTACATATGACTTGATTGGAATGATAACACATGTGAAATAATATTTTAAAGATATTGAAGAATCAATTTTTATTATTTAGTAATCAATAGAATGAAAAAAATTCTTTGTTCGATATATAGAATATGAGTTTTTTTAGTTTATATTTTTCTGATTCTCCAAATCTATAAACCTGAAAATATATCTAGAATGCATGAGATGAAATAATAATTTATAATTTTTCAATTTAGGACGTTTATCTCCTAGATTTTAAATATGGTATCATTGTGTGTATTTCAAGTATACGATTATGACACCTGATCTTGGAGTGATGTATGAGGCATCACATTAATAGTGGGTTGGAGCATCTGTTTTATCTATAGAGATGAATTTAGTTATATTCTAGGTAGATGGTTAGAGGTGGAAAATGACAATGCATTATAAATATTTTTTTTATACACAACCATTTTTACCATATACCACAATAAAAAATTATCTACTAAGCCCTTATTAATATTCTAGAGTTGTCTTATCATTATGATAATCACTTCATACTAGAACCCCGTATCACCCACTACTCATTGCCTTAATGTAGCCATATAATCTTTTAAATAATTTCCTAAATTTCTTTCATTAAAAAAATATTGAATTTTAAAAAATTGGAAATAAAGATAGAAGGATATCTTTTATATTATACTTGTTACATAATTCGTTACCTTGAATATTCATATTGTGTAGTGTGGTTACTCATTACTTTTGGGATGTACATTGGCTGACACTAGGAATAAATTTATTAGAAAATAAAATTCTTCACAATATTGAATCGTTTTCTCTCCCCAAGAATGTCATTGGGATGCCTAGATTAACCCATCTATGGAGTATATATCCTCATTTCAGTTGGTTGGTGTTTGGACCATTTTTCACAAAAATCATCTTTCTTTCGCATTTTACTTATAATAAACCTTTACAAATTTCAAACCAAATATAAAAGTATTTTCTCAACAAAGGAAACTCAATAAATATAAATTTAATTGAAAATCTATTTTGTAAGAAATTTTAATGTTTAATAAAATTTATTTTCCAAAAACTAAAAAATTGTGACAAATGATTATTTAATTTACTCATTTTTTGGTTTATTAAACAATAAAATTCAATAAATAATTTATATAATTATGACACAAATAACACCTGAAATTATATTTTTTTTAGACTACTAAAAAATTTCCATTTAATTAAATATTAAAATAAAAAAATTAAAAGTATAAATGAACCCCCATTTTCTATATTATTATCCTTTTTCATAAGTGATGAATTGAATTATATTTTCATTATGCTCATAAAATTCAATTTTATTCTTTGAAATAATCATTCTACAAGTATACAAATTTTTCATTTAAATGAATATCTCTATCTGCAGAAGTGTATTTTTCAAAATGTGTAATATTATTATATCATGAGAAATATCTATATAATTGCAATACCATAACATTTACACTCATTGAGAAGGAGTTTTCTTAATCAAATTTTTTTTCATGAGATAGGTTGAGGATTAAGGTTGTTTATTTGAGGTTTAAACTTAATGTTTTCCATGATATTTTTTGTTAACCAATTCTCAATTTATGAAGTTTCAAGAAAATATAACATTACATCTACATCTATTCCATCTTCAAATTCATCTCAAAATACAATTTCACCATTATTTTTCAAAGAGTGTCACGTATTAAAAAAATGTAGATTGATTGAGTAATCCTTTTATCTTATTTATTGGAATAGATATTTTTAGAATATTGTTATGAAAATTGATTAAAATATATGAATAATAATTCAACCCCATTCTCACTTGATTAGATAAATGAGTCATTTGAATATGTATAAGGAAATATTCAACCCCATATATATTTTTACATTTTTTATATAATGTATTTAAGTAAAAAAGAAGGAAAAAATTAATTCAATGAATATTTTGACTTATTTTCCACATAAAATTTAGAAATACACCCTTTAAATCCTCCTAAAAATAAAAATAATTTAAATATTATTTTCTTGAACAACCCCCTTCACACTATTAATAAATGGTAAATCATGAATTAAAACAGGAGAATATGGGTGGAAAGGATTATGCTTTAAATGAATGTCCTATAAAGTCTACCATGTTATTCAAAGCTCACTAAATTAAACATTAAATAATGTTTGATTCAAAAAGTGTGTAAAAGGGGTGATTTCAATTTAAATATTTTTTATCAATTCATACACTAATAAACTCAAATAAAATTCAATATATTACAAATAATGTTTAAGAGTTTTAATATTTTATCATGATCTTAAGGAGTGAAAAATGTAATAAGATTCCATAAAGTCATAAAAACAACTTATGTAAGGAAATTTAATCAATTGAAAGATATTTTTCATATGACCAAATATCAATAAACCAATAATTCATTAAATTATAATAAAATTATGAAATATATTTAAACCTCATGTTTTTACGGTTGGATTTGTTGTCATGGTGCGTTTTATGATTGGATTTATTATTAAGGTGTTTGATATTTATATCAGATTTCTATGTAACATTTTTTTAAAAAAATGTATAAAATATTGATGAAGAAATTTGATAATTATAATTTATGACATAGTATAAAAAAATTAAAATTTATTAAACTTTTCATAATAATGTTTTTAGGGTCATAATATTGTTTTGATTTTCTAATTTTGATGTTCAAAGTTACACCATTTTGCAATACCATGACCACTATATTGTTGTTAATTGAGTTAATGTTTTTTTGTTTTAGGATAATTTAGTATTAGGAGGTGGCAATTAACCATAGATAGCCTAAATGATACTGGAAGAGAGCTACTATACGTGAATTTTTGAATTTGAGGACTATAAAATAGGAAGGAATCATAGAATAGATCCCAGCGTGGGGTGAAATAAAGGATTCTTCAAGTGGTGTGAAATTACGTGATTTGAAAGGAAAAGTAATTAATGATCTAGGATAATAAAATCGTGTCCCTTCCCGATGAATATTTGATGTAAAATTCAATAATTATAGGCCAAATAACAAAATACGAGACCATGTCATAGGAGGAAGATTGAGGTGATTTTTTAACACTGTATTTTTTGATACCTCCAGCAATAGATAATTTCTACATCATAGATGTGTTGAAATAAAAGAATAAAAATTCCATAGTTAATAGACGATTTCATACAGGTGAAAAAAATTATCAAATAAAATAAATCATTAATTTTTTTGAGTCCAATGCATTATTCATCATTTATATTATCTACACACCACATGTGGAGACCAAAATAACATATGCAGTAATAATATATCATTTTAGATGAATATTCCATACTACTCATAATAAAACACTCGCAAATGTCCATATATTTTTAGTTTGTTTGGGGAATAAAACCATGATCATCTTATTTCATTAAATAACATCAAAATCTCCCACAAATACTTCTCACTTGGAACACATTTTAGTCATACCCTACATAAAACCTTTATTTATAAATCTGTGAAAGTAAATATAATAAAGTGTGATCTCATATGATCAGTAATGTTAAACAAGGGAGATATCGGTAAAAAATAATTATTGGGAATAAAATATGTAAAAGTTCATAAGAATATGATCATAACATTATAAAATCACACCCAAATACTACTAGATAATTAATATGAATCATTATATAAATCTTGGGTAGTTTGAAGTAAATACTCATAAGAGAATTAAATATCATGAACCATAAAAATAAAAAATTCTCAAAATAATATGTCATAAGAGTGTGGAATAATGTATGGCATAATCCTAATCACAGAATTAATTTTTTTATTAATCTATTATAAAAATCTCTACAAGTAGGGATTGGGATAAAAAAATGCATAACCTCTTTGTATTTGTGATAAAATCTCGCACAACCGCTTTTGGGATTGGTATAACCACCCATGTAGCCTCTTTTATGATTGGGATAAACTCTTATATACCATTTGAGACTGTAAAAATTAAATATTAACCAATCATGTGATAGATATAATACTCCCATCCATAATATAATCACAATACATTAATATGTAAGGCACAAGATAGTTAAAATATATATCATTTTTTCACATCATAACCCATGGAATAGAAAATGGGTTTCATCTAGATTTCATCTTCATAACCTATAAACAATCCTCAAAATGAATAAATATGGAATAATTATATCATTTCCCCTATAAATCACGGAATATTTCTAATGGAAGAGACTCATTTCATTTTGAGATTACTTATTTAAAATATAAAATTTATAGAATATTGGAGACACAATTCTCTGAAAAGAACCATAGAATCATGTAAATGAAGATTCATCGAAATGAATATTCATGATTGTGGGAAAATATATCAATTCTTTAATTACCTACACTTATTAAATTAACATTTTTTCCTAAATAAATGAGTGTTAAATTATATTAAATAAGTATAATATGCATATATCACATAAATAAACAAACAAATAATAATAAATTAATTAAACTAATTAAATTAGTGAATTTCTAATCTAATTATGATTCCAAATATCTCAAGGGGATAATAAATAGAAAATAGAAAAAACTAAAATCAAATAATTTTGATCACCACAATCAGATTGAATCATCCATCCCACGAACAAAACTATAGAAATGAAAAAATATATTAGTATATAAATAGACATTACCTAAAATATAAATGTAGAGAATTTATAGAAATTTTGGTGAATAATTAATTAATTAATTAATAGTTATATATATAAGTGAATGTGACCATTGGAATAGTAATGTTATATTTGGAATTGTTATGTGACCATTGGAATAGTAACATAACTGTGGGGAATAGTAACTTGATTATTTTAATAGTAATATAACCCCAAAATAATGAATTGTGATAAAAATAATAGTCATAATGTATAATATAAGTAAATATAAATATTATAATACCTATAAAATAATTATCATGATTAATAAAATCAATGAATATATAAGCACATTTTTAATAATATGTATTTTAAATTATTTTATAAAACAAATATTTTCATATTATTCATTTATTTTACATTAGTTAGGAAATTATTTTGGCAAAACTATTTTCACTTTTTAAATCATATCATCTAAATATTTCAAGGGTAATTTTTTGGTAAAATTCTGAAATACATTAATTTTTAGGCGAATAGAAAAAATACAGTTATTCCATAATAATTGTATATTGAAATACATCGCCCATGATATAATAATGGCCTAATAATATCTAGAAAAAAATTAATTAAAAACATAAATTAAACAAACTATTCATTAAAATAAAATAATTTTAATTTTCAATCCTAAAAAGTATATGCCAAAGCCTAAATTAAAAATTATTCTAAAAAAAATAACATCATTTCATTTTTTGAATTTCATTATTAATAAAATATGTTAATTATAATTATAATGGGGTTAAAGTACTAAAACCATTATATAATAATTATATATGAGTTATATTTTCAACCAATCTCTATTAGAGGTTTTAAATTCGTTATAACATTTTATTTAATATTTTATTATAAAAATAACCATCTTCTCGAGTATAAATAACCCCTCTCCCTCCCCTTCGAAAACCACTCCTCTCAAAAATTACAAAGACAATTATCCACCCATATCCTCTCTATTATTTATCTATGTATTCCAATGGATGTTTTATATCAATCAATTTACAAGCATTAAAGGAGTTTAGAGCTGTAGAGAAGAAGCAATGCCAAGAAGATGGTAATCTCTAACAAATGATTACTATAGTTATACACTATTATTTATATTTTTCTCCACCCATTTAAAAGATATATATTATAATAATAATTAATTATTATGTTAAAAATATACTAATAATATTAAACTACTATAATTATTATATTTATTACATATTAAATTTCCATACTTCGAATTCCAGCCCTTTTGATAATGTCCTGTTAATAATCAGTTAATTTTGAATGAAGATTTTGCCAATTATTTTCACAACACCAACCCTATGGATAATTATAATAACAGATTTATTATATATACAAATAAAAATATATTTATTTTAATATTATGTAATTAATTATAATTATATATAATTGATGTTGAAAAAAATAGTGAAATTAATGAAAAACCTGAACTTTTTACGAAAATAATGATATTAAAATACTGCAACAAAATAAAATTAAGAAATATAAAAATATATTATAGTTAATAAATAGTCACATAAATTAACATATTAAATTCTATTTTAATTTTTAACTAATCATATTTTTGTTATTGAATAGGTGGAAAAGTGATGAAATAAATCCGGATTTATCTTATGGGATTTCTCAAACTGATCTCATTTTCATTGGGTTATAACTATTTCACAAAATATTTGGAATGGATATTCCTACAACGTTTCTTAAATATAATTTCAATATTATTAACTTTTCTTTTATAATATATAATTTGTTAATCATTGATTTCTAATTCAAATAAAAATATATTATGAAAAGAATTTTCCTTCAATAACACATCTTTAACTCCTCTTGAGTTATTACTGCATCACTATGGAATGACTAATTATTTAATTAGGAATCACAATGTTTACTCATGAGTTTATTCTTTATAAAATCCTTAGTAAAACCATTCATTTTCATGGTTTATTTAATGAATATTATTTTTATATTTGTTATGTGGAATGTATGATTTTGAGCTTTTAGGATGTGATGTGTTGGCCAAAAATTATATAGTCATCCAAAGAATTGTGTGAATTGATGTATCAGATGAGATTATATTTATTATTTATGAACACAGTTGTATATTCAAATATGATTTTATGATTTATGCACATATTTTATGTGTGTACATACTTCTAGCTTTGTTCACAACTATTTGTGGCATTTGACCACTATGACATAATGTTTCATTTTAATGAATATTCCAAATTCAATTCCTTTGTGAAATGTTTAACTCATTTTTTCTTGTTGATGATACTCTTATTTTGATACGATTATTATTATTATTCAAGCCCATGTTCAATAGATTTATTTCCATTATTCATCATCTTACTGGGAATTTAGCTCACCCCTTTCTTTGATGTATATTAAAATGGGGCTACATTTACTCAGAAGAATGTGAGATTTTAGAAGGATATGGAGTAAATATTTAAGTAAATGTTTATATTTTATTATGTATAATTATTTTATGATTACAATATTTCCATGAAACTAAACTTTTGGATCCTATATTTGTAACACTATAATGTTTTTTATTGTAAAAATGATGTAATAGGACTATTAGCAAACGTTGGGTCACTATAGTTGATATCATAACACAATTTAGTTAATTTGGGAATTATGGTAGTAAAAAATTAGTTAATACCATTAGTATAAGTTTAAGGATAGTTTAAACATACAATATGTATCATTTTAGAAAAACAAGATAAACTTAAGTATCCCATAATATATTTCTATAGAGTTGATTTTCACAAAATAATAAATTATTTATTTATTTATATATTTCACAAAAAATATATATTTTAGAAAATAGAGGGAACCAAGATAAACCAAGACAATGAAATGATTGTCCGAATGACATTCCCAATGACATTAGAGGTGGATTTAATACTTTATAGCGATACATACTCAGTTGTATTAGGATATGAATAATAACATAAACCATATCGAGCATAAAAATTCACACAAGGAGGAAAAAATCAATATTTGTTTCTATTATGTAGTAATGAACATGGATATTTAGGGGTTATTCCGACCCACTAGTTTTTGAAAAGCTGGTTAACACAATGAAAACATTCTTTTATGATCTCCACTACACTAATAATAAAAAAATTTATCTACACATATCATTTAGATGGAGAAACTAATCAATAGAGGTAATTAATAAAGAAAACTAATCTAAAGGATTAAATGGAAAAGATGGAGCGGGAAGACTATCATAATTTTTTTAATAAGTATTTTCCAAGAACTCTATAAACAATGATAAAGAGTTAATTCATAGATAGTAAGAAAAAGATGTCGTATTGCTCCTTTATTACAATGAAAACATCACAAGGATTGAAAGATATATATATATATAATTTATCAATAATGATAGAAAAATAGATAGGTTATTTATTATTTTAAAAACCATACTATTAAAATAATATATCTATTTGAGACATTTGGAGTTACAAAAATGTAGTTCAATGTGATCTGAATGTAGATATGGAGTTTGGAAAAGGGTCCCACGGTTATGGAAATAAGAAGAGAAAATGGATTTTCAATATGGTGGGTGAAATGAAAAAGGAGGAAAGAGGATCCAACTACCCAAATATAATAATATTTATAAGAAGTATCATGGGAATTACCTCAAATAGATGAGGAAATGATTCAAATGTGGGGAAGAATTCCACCAAGATCGTGATTTTCCAAGAGATATGAAGAATTTGGGTAACATTATAGAAGGTAGGAAGTCAAATACATTGCACCTCCCATGGTTCAATGTTTTAACTATAGGGAGAAAGGAAGCTTTGAATGCTAGTGCACTAAACAATGGTACCTTGAGGCTAATCAAAATTAGCAACCAGTAAAGTCATAAGATTAAGGAAAGACATAATTCATCACTACTATTGAAGTGGATTGTGAAGATAATGTTGTATAAGGTAATTTTTCTATTCACTCATGAATGAAAACATTTTATTTCATTAAATTTATTTGAATTCCTTTATATTCTTCAAGTTTTCATGATTTTCCGAATCAAAGTCCCAAATCCTTAAAGTATAAATATCTGTAATAAAATTTGGTTTGATCATTGCATCCCAAGATTTTGACTCTTCTATTGTTATAATATTTTGGTAGATTCTTCCAACGAATCTTGTAATTCTACCCCTAGTTGAATTCAATGATATAATGGGAATATATTGGTTCTTGTTAATGTAAAGACCTGGATTTTCCATGCAATAGTATTTTAATTATATATAATTATTACGTGTCTGGGAAAATTTACGCCGTGTAATTATGAGGCCCGGTGTTCCCGGAATAAATTTCTGAACTTTTTTTATGGTACATTTAGTAAATGCATAAACAAGATTTTATAACTTTTGAAACAGTGCTCAGATTGAAAATCTGAGAGCACCATTGAATCCACAACGCTGGGATTCACTTAACAAAAGCTTTACCTTGACTATAGTATGTTGGGTGAAAATGATAGTTTTTGGTCAATTAAAAGAATAATAAAATAACAAAGTTATTTTACTTTTATTTCTCTTTTTCTCTAACGGACAAGCGGCGGTGGTGGGACTAATGACATGTCTAGCCATTAATTGGCTTGAATCCTCAATATTTCTAACAAAACAATTGGAATTTGGGAGGTTCATTCATTAAATGAACCTCATAAATTCTCAATGGCGATACTCACCCTCCCCCTCCCCTATTTATATGGAGATGTGGGTAGAATATTCGCACAAAATCACCAAGTGACGAAGCTCTGGCTACGTACCGCGACACCAACCACTTGCAGGATGAGACCAGTTCCAGTGGGCGGTGATGAATACCGCCAGAACACAAACCTATGAACATTGAATCCTCCTCAAATGTGGATGTTCTTAAACGAATCTTGTGGTAGTGTTAATTTCATGTCTAAATTCACGAGTTGTCGAATAAGTACACTACCCTCTTGCTATCAAGCTAACGCAGAGGGCACGGGCCAAAAAAACAAGAACCAAACAATCCACCTTTCGTTATATTTTTTTGTGTTTTTAGTGAGAGATTTATTTAGGCTGGACGGAACCCATAACGATGGGTTTAACGATGAAGAGGGAATCCCGGGAAGTCCGTTAGCACCTTCAGATGAAAAAATGGGCCACTAGATCTCACCCGTTGACCCGTGGAAGACAGCTGGTAGCTGGTGCCGGTGGAGGAGGATACGGAGTCGCGCCATCATGCTCCGCTGTCATAGAAGGACAGGGCCAAATCTGTGGTGGGTGGATATAGCGGCCGGCTTGGGTCTTCCATGGAGGAATGGGCGGCCCACGTCCGCCTCCAGAGAAGGTGGTTGTAGGTCATCAGCCGAGGTGAACGTAGGTACCGGCCGACACCAACTAACTACAGAAGACGTAGCAGCACAAAATAGCATGCCACTGGGGAGTTTGGTCGTGGCTCTAATGCCGCAGTATCAGGAACCCCCTCAATGCGGATCCCACGGGAGACTAGGCGGCGCCACGTGGCACCACCGCACAAACTGAATGGCTAAGGCCAATCAATAAAATCATGGGTACGCTCCCCATCGTGTGAGCTAGGGTGGAACCGCTTCAGTGGGCCCCTCATCATTGAAAGATGGGTCATGCCCTCTGCGGGCTGGGCCACGGGAGCCCTGCGGGCCAGGCCCCTACGTGGGCCGAGCCGCGCCAGCCCAGCGGGAAGCACCGCCCAGGTGGGCTGGGCCGGTATGCGGCCCAGCCGGACAATCCTGCCATGGCACGACCAAACTGGGCCGACCCAAGCTAGTTCGGGCCATGTCGGGTCAGACCCAGACCAGGTCGGGTTGACCCCAAACCGGGTCGGGTCGGCCTAGACCGGGTCGGACCGGGTCGGACCCGACCCGGGCCCTTCCAGGCCCAGTTTCACAAAAAGAGACACAACTTATGAACCAAGAATATATTTGATGAACCTTATACAGCGTTGAGATCCTCTAAGTGATACAATCCTTTCGGTATACTCCACTTGAGTTTTGGAGAATGTTGGAGTATGACCAGGTTGGACTAAACCCAAATCCAGTGGGGCCCTCTGTATTAAAACGCTTATAAGTCACAAACTGGGCATCCAATTGATGCACCGTCTATCACGTTGGAACCCTTACAACACAGTGGTCGTTTGGGATAGTACTTATTGGAACTTTTTGGTGGCTGAGGTATGAACCAATGATTTTGTAGAGGATTCACTCGGAATCAAGTGTGCTTAGTGGTGAAATCTCATGGATGGTTGTAATGTGAAGAAAAAACATCGATCCTATGTGGGTCCGCATCTATCAATCCTATGTAGGTAAAATCATAGAGATCCTATGTGGGTCAGTGTCTATTGATCCTATGTGGGTCAGCACCATGTGATCTTGTGTGGGTCAGCATCTATCGATCCTCTATGGGTCAGTAGGAGAGCCTCTCGACAGAATAAGATGATTTAGTTTTACGCCTAATCATTTGTACTTCCGTACTTAAGTTATATACCTAGTGTGAGATGAGTCTTTACCTTTTTGGTAATTTTACGTTCATGGTGTTACCGTCATGGTGTTACCTTTGTGGTAATTTTACCTTTGCGGTGTTACCTTTGTGGTACTTTTACCTTTGTGGTGTTACCTTCGTGGTGTTACATTTCTGGTATTCTTTCCTCGTGGAAAAGTTATAAAAATGACTTAAAAGTTGGAGCCTTATTTTTCCTCTTGTATTAGATGAGTATATTTTGATAACTTTGGTATATGTATGGGAATATACCTAAGTTGAGTGGATGACTACTGCTTCGTGCTTTGTGATTGAGTACTTGCTTTGTGGATTTTCCTTTGTGGAACTCTGGGAGACATTCAGGGGTCTCGGGGTCCCTCCTGAGTATTACTATACTCACCCCTGCACATGATAAACCCACACCTTACATTGTCTTATGAAGAAAATGGACAACGTTGATGAAGGTTGAGAGAGCCAGGATTGGACAGTGCTCAGAGGTGGACCATTTGATGTGATGTGACACTGTGACTAGTAATCGCGATCTGTACATACTCTTCATATGGGATCCCTAGTGAACATTCCAAGAGATGTTTTATCTTTCTGATGTACTTTAACATTCTAGTTTTACATGTATTCCTACCCATTTACTTTTAGTACACTTTTTACTATAGTCATGTAGTTCGTGGTTGCTTCTTGTTATGTTCTTGGATTGAGTGTTTGTAAAGGTTTAAAGGCAATGCCTTCCCATTATAGGGATATGACTTTCCGGTGCTAGTCGCCAGGCCCTTGCCTATAGATGTTGGGATTGGGGGTAGTCACGGCATGGGCCCTAGGGAATGGTTCGTGACAAAGTTGTATTAGAGGACTCAGTTCTACTGATGAACTAGGACTCTGATCTTTTCAATGTGGCAATATTATCAAGTTTTATGAGTGTGGTTTTTAGTTTGGGGAATCCACTGATGATTCGGCTTCCGATGTATCCATACACCAGGACCCTTAATTATGATTTCTGACTAATTTCATGAAAATAATAATTGCATGTGTTTCGGAAGTGTTTTACTTTTTCTTTGTTTGAGTCATCTCACCAGGTATAACTTATTAAATGCGGTGCACCTATTTTCTTTCATGTTGCTTCAACGTAGACAGCCATCCCAGATTCCCAAAGGAGTACATGATGAATTCATACTAAGTGATGAGGCCTCTTTGAAGGGCACTATTACATTGTTAGCACATTCAGGTAGTGTACCAGCATCACCACTACCCGTTGGATAGCCATTTCCACTAGCTCCACCAGTAGAGGGTGCACACCGACATATCACGTAGCTTGAGATTCAGTGGAAGATGCCTCTGTGGTTCCTAAGCGAGATGGATCCGTAGGAAGTTAAGGACGGCTGGAGGCTGTGGCCAGAGTTTTTTGCATAGTTGGGACACCAACTGATATGATGGTGATCCTAGATGCCAGTATCATCTGGGGAGCAGCTGGGAGATGGTGGATTCCGAAAATCCTGTTACCTGACTAGGTGACCAACACATATGCAGACTTAGAGGTCCTATTCAGGATAGATTTTGTCATAGTGACCCTAAACTCAGTGCGTTTAAAAGAGCTGATATAATTACAGTAGGGAGGCATAAACGTGGCCTGGTACTCGACGAGGTTCATTGATCTCTCCCTCTTTTCCACCATCATGGTATGGGACCATTTCTTTTGGGTTAGGACCTTTGATCAGGGTATCCAATGGGAGATTAGAGAATTGATGATATTACTCAGCATTTTGGTGCAGTCTGGGGTGCTAGATCGAGCCCTTTTGGTGGAGATATTCCTAGCTGGGTAGGCACCGACAACGAGAGCCACCAAAGAATATCAGGTAGCTGAGACATCCGCAATAGGTAGTAGACGGATGACCTAGGGGACCAAGGGGGCCAGACCTTCTGGTGGAACACATCATGATACAAGATCGATGGTGCAGGGATCACAGGATAGAGGAGGACATATGAGGAGTTGGTAGTGAAAATTGTGCAGAGGGCACGGTCACATGGCTCGCAACTTCTTGACCCACCATATAGAAGACCGTAAAATGGTTGAGGGACCACTAAGTTAGAGGTAGAGGTTCAATCCATGAGGTCTATACGGTGGAATACATAGAAGAGGAGCAGGTTGTGCAACATTTGGTGTGCGGTGATTCGAGATTCTACCCGCACCACCTCCAGGTGGTCTAGCTCGACCAACGGGAGTAGGAGGACATGAACGAGCTCCACTCTATGCAGATGAGGCCATCAATCAAAGTGCTGCAGAGATGATTAAAGGTACGATATATGTCTACTCCACCCTTTCTACAATACTTATAGACAAAGGTGGGAGTCCTCTTTTATTCCCACAACCCTCATTCAGAGCTCAGAGACTCCCATGGGGCCATTGGATCGATCCTTATGGCTAGAGACAACTAAGAGAGGTGATTCGACGATTACACACTGGTCCTGGAAGTGTTAGATTACTCTATGAGGTGAGATATTGGGTTGGGATCTTCTAGTAGCATCGTCGAGGCCTTAAAACATCATCTTGTGTATGGACTAGTTATCCATAGTCCATGCCCAGATTGACATTTTTAGGCGCAATGTGCATTGTGTATGTGGGGATGGGATCAGGTTTTCCTTCACCGGTGAGAAGGGAACCGTTGTAGCACTGGATAGACATACCCGGGGCAGGGTTCAACCCATCACACAGTAGTTGGCTAGCCTTACCCTCATAACAGTAGATGTTGAGAGTCTCAGCTATCCTGTAGTGGTGGACCAGTATGCTGATGTCATTCTTGATGAGTTTTTGGGACTATCTTCATACAGAGAGGTAGTATTTTACATCAACTAGTACCCAGTGACATCACCGATATCTACACCAGCATATCAGATGGCTCCCGTAGAGCTTACGGAGTTACGGGTATAGTAGGAAGACTTTCAGAGGAAGGGGCTCATAAGGCCAAGTGTTTCTCAATGGGCATCCCAGATGTTGTTCACCAAGAAGGGATAAAGGAGTTTGAGACTCTGTGTGGACTATCAGCACCTGAACCAGATGACCATGATGAACAAGTATACACATCTGAGGATTGATGATCTCTTTGTTCAGTTGAAGAGAGCTTGATGGTTTTTGAACATATATCTCAGATTAGGATATCATCAGCTCGGGGTATGAGATAAAAATGTACCAAAGATGACCTTCAGATTTCGTTATGACCACTATGAGTTCATTGTTATGCCATTCAACATGAAAAATTCCCTTGTAGTGTTCATGGGACTAATGAACAAGATCCTTTAGCCATACCTCGAACACTTTTTGGTGGTCTTCATTGAAAAAATATTGATATACTCGGCATCGGATGAGGAGAATTCATATCATTTGTAGATATTTCTGGATACACTCTGAGGGCACTATCTTTGTGGTAAGCTCTTGAAGTTCCAGTTCTGGATAATAGAGGTCCACTTTCTGGGAGCCGTTATCTGGGAGGCTAGAGTTATGGTAGATTCGGTGATGATATATCTAGTGCCTAGTTGGGAGCCACCCAAG
This sequence comes from Viscum album, assembly GCA_963277665.1. Lineage (NCBI taxonomy): Eukaryota > Viridiplantae > Streptophyta > Magnoliopsida > Santalales > Viscaceae > Viscum > Viscum album. The sequence continues at coordinate 434,674,069 of OY728158.1, read as the reverse complement.
AGTGTGTCTATGGTGCGGAGTTTCTAGGTATTGGATGGGTACTGCCAAAGATTTGTACCCGAATTTTCTAGTGTTGCATTGCCCTTAGAATCTTCGACATAGAAGGGACATCCCTTCGTATGGATGAAGAGACACCAAAAGATTTTTTAGGAGTTAGAGAAGAGACTGACTAGTTCCCCCAACTTGAGGCTACCAGAAGAGGGCATTGGGTATGTAGTCTACTGCGATGCTTGAGGGACTAGACTTGGATACGTCCTGATGTAGGAGCGAGAAGTGATCACATATGGTTCATTATAGCTGAGACAACATGAGCAGAACTATGCCACTCATGACCTGGAGTTAGCAGTAGTGTTCTTCCCCTTGAAAATGTGGCGACACTACTTGATGGGAGAATGATTTACTGTTTACTTTGATCACGAGAGTCTCAGGTATATCTTCTCAGAGAAAAAAAATCCTAATAAAATGAAAATGGATAGAGTTCCTCTAGGACTATTACTTTAAGATAGTGTACACTCTTGGTAAGGGGAACGTAGTGGCATACACACTCAGGAGGAGGTCTGGTTTACAGCTGCTGAGTGAGGCGACAGAGCAGCTAGCCACGTTGCAGATATCCTTTGTAGATAGAGATGTACCAGCTTACCTCCAGTCTATGATTATCACTCCCCCACTACATCAGTGAGTCTGATAGTCACAACTTGGGGACATTGACTGCAAGGCTTGACGTACTCAGATATCCTTAGGAATGACACCTGATGGATTTTTTGATGGTAGAGAGAACATCATCCTCTTTAGAGGACACACAGTGGTACTGGTGGCTCTACAGGGGGAGGTCTTGAGTGAGTTCTATATGCCCCCTCTCGTGGTACATCTTGGTTTGGAAAAAATGTACAAGGACCTCTGATGTCAGCATTGGAATCCAGGGATGAAGAATGTAGTGGTAGAGTTTTTTTCAAGATGCCTCACTTATGAGAAAGTGAAGGCTAAGAATCAGGTTCAAGCCGACTTAGCACAACCATAAGAGGTTCTAGAGTGGATGTGGTATTGTATCTACATAGATATTGTGACAAGACATCCATGTACGTCTTGGGGATATGATTTCTTCTGGGTGATCGTTAACCGACTCACCATGTCGGCCCACTTCCTACACAACCGAGAGCAGGGATCAGTAGAGGGCCGAAGATGCCTCTACACACAGGAGATTATAGGACATCATGGGGTGACATCATTGATTGTCTATAACCATGATGAATTTTTTACATCCTGGTTGTGGAAGAGATTACAAGAGGTGTTCAGGACTCAACTATGTTTGAGCACAACCGTTAATCTGTATATGGATGGTCAGACGGAGTGGATCATTCAGACACTAGAGGACATTTTATAGGCCAACATTATATATTTTCATCGTACTTAAGAGGATCACTTTACCTTGGTGGAGTTCGCATACAACATCATCTATCACTCCAACATCGGTATGGCACTATTTCAGCCCTTGTACAATGGACCTTAGAAATCACCTCTAGGTTTGAGAGGCCTAGAGGAGACAACACTTATAGGTCCATAGTTGGTATGGGATAACATTGAGAAGGTGTAGATCATCTAAGAGCAGATGAATACTACACAGAGTAGACAAATTTCTTATGCTGACATGATATAAAGACCATTAGAGTTTGAGGAGGGAGACCATGTCTTCCAAGGGGTCTCACATCGATGAGGTTTTCAGAGATTTGGATGGGGTGAAAAGTTATCTCTGAGGTTCATCGATCATTTTTAGGTTTTCAGTAGAGTGGGAAACTGGTGTATTTACTGGATATTCCTCCATAGATTAGCCTTATGCATGAAATTTTCCATGTGTCGCAGCTAAGGAGGTACGTGGTTGATCTATCTCACGTCGTCGACTAGGGTGAGTTGAAAATTGATGATGCAGTGACGTTTATAGAGGTTCTAGTGGAGATTGAGGATCAACAAGATATGGTCCTTATTGTATGATCGATACCTCTGGTGCGCATTTGATGGAATCACAAGAACCTCTAGGCAATCACATGGGAGTGGGTGTCTTAGATTCGTGCTCAGTGCTTCCATTTGTTTCTTTAGTCTATGTTGTGGATTTCTAGGAAGAAAATCCCAAATGTTTGGAGAATGCAATGTCCCAGATTTTCCATGTAATTTTTTAAATTATATAGAATTATTACGATTTTGAAAAAATTGGTGGTGTGTGATTCTGAGGCCTGGTGTGCCTGAATGAATTACTGATGTTTTTAAGGTACTTTTAGTAAACATATGATCCCCGTTTTCTATCATTCAAACCAATGCTCAGATTAAAAATCCAGGAGCATAGTTGAATCCACAACACCAAGATTTTCTTAAGGAAGGATTCACTTTGACTACAGTAGGTCGGGATAAAAAGATATTATTTTTACATATAAAAGAATAATTAAAAAACAAAGTTATTTTAGTTTTATTTTTCTTTTTTCTCCAATAGACAAGCGACAGTGGCATGAAAAATGACATGTAAAGCCATTAATTGGATTGACTCCTTAATCTTTGTAACAACGCCATTGGAATTTGGGAGTTTCATTCATTAAATGAATTTCAAAAATTCCCAATGTCGTTACTCACCATCCACCTCTCCTATATAAACAGAGCTCGAGGTAGAGTATTGGCACGACTTCACCAATTGAGGAAGCTCTGGAAAAGTACCACGAAACCAAACACTTGGAGGATGAGAACAATTCCATCAGGGGTGAAAAACACCACCGAATAATTAAATGATGAACACTGACTCCTCCTAAAATGTGGATGTTATTAAATGAATCTTGGGTTAGGGTTTATTTCCTTCATAAATTCAAGAGTTGTTGAATCAGTATTCAACCCTCTTGTTATCAAGCTAACATAAAGGGCATGATCCAGTGGATTTTGATGAAATTTGATGTATTATTCATGAAAAATTTATTTAGGTTGGACAGAACCCCAAACGGTGGGTTTAGTGATGAAGAGGGTATCCTGAGGAGTCCGTTACCACCTTCAGATAGAAAAACGGGCCACAAGATCTCACCTGGTGACGCACAGAAGAGAACTGGAAACCTACCCTGGCAGAGGAGGAAACAACAGTCTGCCATCATGCGCCACTGGAAGAAAAGAGAAAAGTGGAGATGCTGACCGTCTCGAACCAACCATGGAGGATGGGGCGGCGCATGTGGGCTTCCGAAGAAGGTGGCCACGACTCATCAGTCATGGAAGACGCTGGGAGTGGCCGACACCGACCGACCATATAAGATAGATCTGTGCGCAATGGTGCACTACTAGAGAGGCATTCCATGGTTCCGATTCCGTAGTAGTAGGGACCCGCTCCTTGTGGGTCCCATGGGAGAATAGGCAGTGCCATGTGGCACCGCTGCTCAAAACGAACAACTAACGTCAGGAAAAGTGGGCAGGGGGGGGGGTCTCTCCCCCAGTGCTAGTTAGGGCGGGCCCCTCTCTTGTGGGCCTATCCTCAAGTAGGACACACCCCTCCGTGGGATGGGCCATGCCAGCCAAGCAGGATGCACCGCTCAGGTGGTTCGGGCCAGTCCCCAGCCCAGTGGGCCGAGCCCGTCACGGACCAGCCCAACCTTGCTGGCCCGGGCCAGTTTGGGATCACCCAGGCCTATGTGGGCCGGGACGGGTCAAACCCAGACAGTGTCAGATTGAACCAAACTGGGACAGGTTGGCCCAGATCGGGTTGGACCGATGAGGTCTGACCGGACCCTGCGCCCTTTGAGGCACATTTTCGCTAAAAGAGCCATAACTAATGAATCAGGAATTCGTTTGACGAATTGTTTACCATGATAAAATATTTCGAGTGGGAAGGACATTTTGGTATACTCTACTTGAGTATTAGATAATGTTGAAGTATGACCATGTTGGATCACAGCCGAATCCAATTGGGCCCTCGGTACTAAAATGCTTATAAGTCACAGACCGTGAATCTGATTGACACGCTATCTGTCGCATTGGAACTCTTACGACATGGTGGTCCTTTGGGATAATTCTTCTTGTAAATTTGTGGTGGCTGAGTTATGAATGATATATTATGGAGATGTTCCTATATGAATCAAGTGTGCTTATTACAAAAAACTAATTTTTGGTTGTAACGTGAAGAAAGAACATCAATACTATGTGGGACAGCATCTATCGATCCTGTGTGGGTCAACGCATAGGGATCTTATGTGGGTTAGTATCTATCGATCTTGTATGGGATCAATGACTAGTGATCCTATGTGGGTTAGCATATATTGATCTAGTTTGGGCCCACAATAGAGCCTCCTGAAAAAATAATATGACCTCGTATTATGACTAATCATCTATACTTCTATAATTAAGTTATATACCTAGTGTGAGATAAGTCTTTACCTTTTTGTTAATTTTACCTTTTTGTTGTTACCCACGTGGTGTTACCTTTATTTTAATTTTACCTTCGTGGTGTTACCTTCATGGTGTTTCCTTTTTGTCAATTTTACCTTTCTGGTGTTACATTCGTGGTTTTAACTTTGTGGTATTTTTCCCCCGTGGAATAGTTGTGAAAATGGATTAAAAGATGGATCCTTATGCTTTCTCGTATACGAGATGAGTAAATTTTGATAACTTAGGTATATGTATTTGCATATAACTAAATAGAGTTGATGGATACTGCTTCGTGCTTTGTAATTGCGGTATTTCTTTGTAGAATTTCCTTTGGGGAACTCTGGGAGACCTTTGCTGGTCTCGGGGTTCCTAATTTGTATTGCTAACCTCACCCCTATACGGGATACACCCGTACCTTACTGTGTTTTGTGTAGAAAAAAGATGGTGTTGATCGAGGATGAGGGAGCCAAGACTGGTTGGTGCTCAGAGGTGGACCATTTGACATGATGTGACGTAGTGACTACTGATCATGAGTTGTACCTACCTTTCATGTAGGATCCTCGGTGGATGGTCCAGGAGTTATTTTTTCAATCAGTTATACTTGTACTGTTCTATTGGGATAGTATTCTGGCCCCTTTACTTTTAGTACACTTTTTACTAAAATAGTTTACTTCGTGGTTGCTTCTTGTTGTGTTCTTGGATTTTGTGTTTGTACAGGTTTAAATGCAATTTCTTTCCTCTATATGGATACACATTTCTGGTGCTAGTCGCTAGCCCCTGTCATATGGATTGAGGGCATGGCATAGTCACAGCATGGGCCCTGGGGGATGGGTCGTGACCGTTATATATATCAAAATCAACTGTCTAGAAATTTAAATCTCTCCATATACTATAAACCATCCAATGAACATGTAAAACTTCTGGAATATCATGAATCTATTTTAAGGAATCCATCAATGGTGTGGGTAATGATACCATGTGATGAAGAATATTTTACCTAAATGATTGAATTGAAGGAAATCATAAAATTTGATGATATAGATATTGTTATAAATACACTGATGTATTTCCCTAAGAGTTACATGAACATCCCCTATATCATTAGGTAGAGTTCTTAATAGAGTTCATACTTGAATAAAATCATATCTAATATACCCGTATTGGTTTGCTGCTATCAAATTAGAGGAGTTAAAGAAGAAGATACCAGAGAATTGGAGAAAAGGGTTTATATGCTAAATTTTATTTCCCTAGGGTGCACCTAAGCTCTTTTTAAAGAAAAACTACGAATCAATGCAGCTATGCATTCATTACCGAGAGTTCAATAAGTTCAACATAAAAAAATCATCTCCTTCCATGGTTTTATGAATTTTTTGATAAACTATGAGAATATTATATCTTCACAATGGGGGATCGTTCTTTCAGGATAACATCAGATGAAGTAGAAGAAGGATGATATTTATAAGACTACATTACAGAAAAGGTATGGAAACTATGAGTTCATAATGATTCCCCTTAATACTTGCTAATATTCCAAACATTTTCATCAATTTGATAGATATTTTCATTAGATACTACCTCCAAAAAATTGTGGTAGTGTTTATCGATGATATTCTCATTTACTATAACATCTTGGAGGAGCATGATGAGCATCCTAGTATTATGTTTCTATCATTAAGCAGGGGGAAATGTCTGCTAGTTTCAATAATTTTTACTTTTGGATGAAGTAAGTCACATTATTGGGGCACATGATCCCACGTGAGGGAATTTATATGGATCCTTCAAAAACAAAATTCTACTGAAGCATGGACTATACCATCAAGTGTAATAGAAATCTGTAGTTTTCTAGTCTTAGCTGGGTAGTAATGATGTTTTTTGATTAATTTACCCCGATTATGATTCCTTATAACTACATTAACATGAAAAAGTGTAATGTATATATTTATAGAAGAATGTGAGGAATGTATTATAAATCTTAAAAGAGTCAAATCACTAAATTTAGACTCACACTACCGTCATTTAGAGAGGTTTATGTGATATAAAATAAATCTTAAAGAATGTTTTAGGGTTTTAACTCATAAATAATGATAATGTGATAGCCTATACCTCACAAAAAATTATGATCCATGATAAGAACTACATAACGCATGATTTAGAGTTAGTAGCTATGATCTTAGCCATGATGATTTGGTGGAACTACCTCTATGGTTAGAAGTGTGACATATATACCAATCAAAAGACTATTATGTATATATTCACAAAAAAGGAGATCAACATGTGTCAATAATTATGGATAGAGATAATCAAGGATTACGATTTCACTAATCATTACTATTTGGTAAAGGCAAACAAAGGAAAAAATTCTCTTAGAAAAAAATAAACGCATACTATAACCATGAAAAAAATTCAAAAAGACCATATCTTCTTAATAATGGAATGTATGGATCTCAAAATCCTAATTGTAGGGAAAACATTCTATATTTACAAAATTATTTCTCTACCATCTATCCATGATACGATCCAAGAGGCACAAAGGGATGATATGGTGCTTCAAAAAAGGTGACAATAGTTAGGAAAGGGAAAATTCATGAATTCCATATTAATGATGATGAAATGATTCATTTTTGGAACTAAGTATTCTGGGCCTTCATCACCTGAAACAAAGAGAGAAGTATTGGATAATTCAAAGAACATATATTTCTCAATCCATCCTTTAGGTACCAAAATGTATGGTGATTGTTGGGAACACCTCTGGTGGAAAAAATGAAGAAGTATATTTTTGATCAGATCAGTATGCTTATAATGTCATCAAGTTAATTCTAAGAGACAAAAGTATAAGGGTATGAGGAAAATATTTATTATACCCACGTGGAAATGAGATAAAATCACCCTATAATTTGTTAATGGTCTTCCAAATACATCTAAATAAAATAATGCAATATGTGTTTTTCTTGATCGAATCACTAAACATCACCACTTCAATTCAATTTAGGAATATTTTTCACTTTTATAACATTTTGAGATATATTTAAATAATGTTGGGAGGCTGTATTGGGTTCCAATATCAATCATCTTTAGTCATTATCTATGGTTGAATCCAAAATTCTAGATATGTGTTCAATATAATTTGAATACTTAATTGAATTTCATCATGGCATATCACCCCCAAAATAATGTACAATCAAAAAGGACCATTTAGAAAATTATAGAGATTACTAAAGCCTACTCTATATAATTAATAAGAGGATGGGATCAACATATCCCTTCAGTTGTGTTTTCATAAAACATCATCTTCCACTCATGCATTTGAATTAATCCACATGAAGCTCTATTGGGGAAGAAATTATAAAATATTATTTGTCATGATAGATTTGGTTAACGAAATATACATGGACTCAATCTATTAAAAAAGTTGATATAGAATGTTCATGAAAAAAAATTCATAGATGTTACCTGGAGTTGAAAATGAGACATTCAGACAACCATAGAAGGGACATTGGGTTTGATGTTGGTGAAACTATCTTCCTTTAAATATCATTATGGATGATATTCGTATGGACTGGAATTAAAGGGATGCTTATCCCTAGGTACACTGACCCTTTTGAGATCCTTGACTGTGAATTAGTAGTGGCATATCGGATTGCACTTCCATGAAATAAGGCTCCTGTTTATGATGTGTTTCCTATATCTCTCCTGAGAATGTAAATACTAGATAACTTACATATATTAAATCTAGATGAGGTAATACTATAGAATAAACTCTAGTATGATATCATCCAATGAATATCCTAGATATTAGAGACAAATGTTCACAAAATAAGATAAATCATTTTTTCAAAGGACTATAGTGGAATTATGATTATGAAATAGAGGCATGCAAACTAGAATAAATAATTAAACAAATTAACCTAATCTATTCTAAACTAAGAATTTGGGTTTCAATTCTGGGAACAAAATTTAAAAAGAAGGGAAGAATGTGATGAACTAATGTTTTTAATGATAATTTCTTCCAATATTAATCTGTGTATATTATATTATAAGAGTATTATACACATAGAGAACATAGATAAACAACAAACACCATTATTTGTTAATAAATATAATATAGATAGTAAATTACTACACCAATTAATATAACATATTATATAAGTTTGACAAAATAGAAAATAGGAACAGTTTAATGGAAAAATTTGAATCATCCTAATCATCTAGATTAATCCCTCTTATGAACAACAATTTAGAAATCCATAAAAATATTAGTAAACTGACCGAAATTATAGAAAATATAAATATAGATCCTTGAGATGAATTGAGGTGAATAATGAATGAACTAATGAAAGGGTATTTATAGGGAGAAATGTGATTAGGAAAATTAATGTGACTATTGGAATAGTAGATTCAGTTATTCATAAGAATGAATATCCAAATGATGGATTCTTCGGCAACTACGGCTCAAAAGTACACACCACTTGCTCTAGGTATTATTCAATTCTTCTCGACCATTTCTTCCCCGATAGGCAGTGCTCAAGGGGTGTTTTTAGTCTCAAAGAGCTTTGATCCTAGTGTCTCTACCAGTGTTGAGACCCTTCATCTCATGAGACCCATGGATCTTCCCTTTGGTTTCATCTGCCCTGATAGATCATTTCTCAATGCTTTACGGGGCTCATCCTGTGGATTCAAGAAGATCTATTTCTCAGTGGTGGTTCTGGTCTCTTCTGTGGGGTCCCATGCTGGATCCCATATCCCAGAGGAAGTTCCCCCTACAGAATTAGAGGAGGCCTTATACTACCTTAATTGGATTCTTGTGGCTCATTTCGAAGCAGCAAATCCACCCTTGATGGGTTTCAGGGGGTTTGCAGATTCTTGGGGTTTAAGTGGTCAAGTGTGGATTTCTATGTTTCATCGGAATTCCTTCTATGTGGTTCTAGAGTTAGAGGTGGACTTCATCCACTTTTGGTGCAAATATCCCAAATCCTTTGGGTGGTGGATGTTCATCTTGGCCTGATGGTCTTTAGAAGTGCATAAGGGAAAGGGATGTCCCTGAGCTACGACATGGTTGGGAATCCATAGTCTTCCACTACCATTCCAAAATGGAGCATTTCAAAAAGTCATCAGGGATTCTATTGGGTGATTTCATTGTGCATACTATTGCAAATTATTTTACGAAGACATCATGGTTCCTCGATTTTATGTGGATTTAGACCTTTCCCAACTGATTCTCGAAAATCAATCTTTAAAGGTGTAGGATGTGGTTTCTTGGGACTAAGAAATTGTATTCCTGATTTTTTTCCCAGTTATATTCCTCATGCTACCTCCAGGGTCACTCTAGGAATTTTTATTGGAATTTGAAGAAAGGAGGCCCTCGTCAGGCATAAAAGGCCCCTCCGGGTGGAGGCTCTTCTTCACCGGGCTGAGGGGTTTCATGTCTAATTCTTATTGAGAGGAATTTTTACCTACAGGGGATGTTCAGGCCCCCTGGGCAATCCCGAGTTCATGGCCCTAGCTTCAAACTCTTCTTTTTTCAAATTTCTTCCTTACAAGGACTTTGTATCATTCATGTCTGGGGTTTCCTCGCCGAGTATTTAATCCCTCACTGCATCCATGCTCAGTACACTTCCATTGCCTGTAGTAGGTTGGGTGCACAATATGATTCTAGATTTCCATCTATCCACTTTGGATCACAGAGTGTTTCTTCTACCTCTTTTGGAGGACCTTCTTTCCACATGTGAGGAGTTAGAGGATGCAGTTGGGCATCCCAATTTTCCTCTTATTCTTGAGGAGTTCTTATAGGAAGTTTTTAGCAAGGTCTCAGTTGTGGTTTCATGTGGCTCTATTGCTCTAGTTCTAGATATGATTTCTTTATCCTCTTTCTCCTCTCCCTGGGATTTGATTGGAGTTTTAATATAGGCTCCATCTCCAGTGACTCCCTTAGTCCTTGATATCTTTTGCTCAGAGCCATGTAATGTTTAATCGTTGAAGGATGAGACAACTTAGGGAAGGTTCTTCCTCCCTTACTAAGAATATTGTTGAGCCTGGGGCCAAATTTAGGATCCCCCTCATTTAAATGTTATCTATGATCATCTACAATGCTTGTGTCCTGGGTTCATAGGTGAATTCAGACATCATTTCTTTAGAAGTTAAGAAACACAAGGACTATTTTATTTAAGTACTCGAACACAAACAAAACCCATCTAATCTCAGGGAGTTCTGTTGAAAAGTTAGAATTCATGGATCCTTGAAAGTGGATCCATAGATACTCCATGTTACCTTTGTGTACGATAGCTGCGATGCTCAAGACAGAAAGTGGATATGGTCTGAGCTTCGTTCCTTTGATGTGGAGGATCTCCCATGGCTTGTGGCAGGGGTATTCAATATTATCCTTAACCCTAGGGAGAAGAAAGGGATAGGTACCTTCTATCAACAGGAAAACTTGGACTTTGTGAGTTTCATGGAGGGTAAGGGCCTTCTGGATCTTGGGTACATAGAGGATCGTTACACATTATGAAACAATTGTAAGAAAGTCAGGAGCAATAGGAGCAGTCTTGACCGATGTCTAGCTAACACCAATGCTATCAACATGTTTCTTAATGCTAATGTGAATCATCTTGTCTGAGTTATATCTGACCACTCACCTCTTTCTTCCTCTTAGGTAGGATTTCCAAAATTCTTTCAGGTTTTGTCATTAGTGGTCTTGAATCCCTAGATACCATCATATCACGAGGAAGTTGTCGTGAGAGCCAAGTCATGGTCATAACGTGGTACCTCTTCATCCTTAACTCTAGAAAATGATGGTCGAACTTCAAGATTGGGCCAGAAGGCTTCCTCTATTCAATCATGATTTGGGAAACATGAAACAGAGTATCGTGAACCTCGAATCTAGTTGGGAGGAGGACTGGAGTGACTCTCTCTTTGAGGATTTAATTATAAATAATTTTTTATTGGCGAAACTGATCATTAAACAGGAGAGACTACCTCGGGAGTGATCCCATGTGAGATGGATGCACGAGGGGGGGGGGGGGGGGGGTAAAAACATATTGTTTTTTCATACTTGTATCAGTGAGAGGAGATGCATGAAAAAACATAACATTTAACTTGAGGATGGAACATACACCGAGGATATAGATATTTTTGGAAGCAAGGAACATTCTCTCTTTAGGGATCTCTTGGCTGGACCAAACCCAAGGAGGGAAAGTGGATACCTATGTGGAAACACAAGTCCTTGGGAGGCGATTCACATGGGGGTGACTAGCATGGGAAATGAGATCATGAAGCTGATCTTAGATGAGGATTAAATTAACTTTAAGATGATGAAACTCAACCCCGAGATTACACTTGGCCCAGATAGATTCCCAAAATATTTTTACAGGGGGTGTGGGATGTTGTTAATGGGGATATAGTTGAATCTATTCAGGACAGTTTTTTGTAGTGGAAGGCTGCCTCGGGTTACCAGTTCTACCACTCTGATTCTCATCCCTTTGATCAAGGAACCTTCTTATCTTTCTCACTACAGACTAGTGAGTTTATGAAATTTCCCCTACAAGATCTTATTGAGCGTGATTAACCAGAGAAAGTATAAACTTCTCCCTCGGGTTTTATCCATTGACCAACATGAGTTTGTTTCAGGGAATTCTATAGAGGGATATATTTTTCATTATCCGGAGGTGATGCGAGATATTAATTTGAAGACCCACAGTTGTAATCTAATGATCAAATTAGACATGAAAAAAAATCATATGATCAGATCAAATAGATTTTTATCAACATAGACCTTTAGGATTTGGGCTTCTTGTCCGGGGCTGTAGATATCTTTTAATGGGTTTTTTCTATTCATGGATGACAGTCTCTTTCATGGGAAAGAATAATGGTTTCATTAAGGCTACGAGGGGCCTTTGGAAGGAGATCTGATCTCACCTAGTGTCTTTATCCTTGCTCAGGAAACTCTCATCCACCTTATCAACCGAGTATTATCCAATGGAGATATCTATCCCTATAGAAGGAAGATGAACATTCCTTCGATATCCCACCTGATGTTCACGGAGGATATGAGTATCATAAAAAATGGAGGCAGTGGATCTATACAAGGCATTAAGAAAATTCTAGATGATTATTGTTTTTGGAGTGGTATAGTTATCAACATTTCAAAGAGTCACTTTTTCATCTCTTATAGATGTGAGCTTAGGATTATTTCCTCCCATTGCAGCCGCCTTGACATGCAGTGTGGAGTTTTTCCCTTGGATTATCAGGGTTCACATATTTCCTCAGTTAGGATTCATGTTCATGACTTTGATCAAATTGAGATCATGATTACAAGCCTCTCCCTTAACTAGAAGATCTGATTCCTATCGTTTGAGGGTTATATCGCCCTGGTTAATATCATCTTTTAGGAAATCCCTGTTCATATGATTAATTCTTCCTATGTATCACGGAGAGTTATTCAAATTATTGATATGGTTATTTGTATTTTTATCTAGGATGAAATGTCTAAAGGTAAGATACATTGGGCCTTGTGGGATAGATTGGAAAGATCTGTTGATAATGGGGGGATCAACATGAAGAGTCTTTAGTGTACGCCCCATTGCATGCATGCCATGCTTGCATGTGATATTCTGGAGGAATTCACTCTTTGGGGTATTTCCATGTATAATATATGTGGAGGTATTGTGGATGCTGTAAGAGGGTATACTTCTCCTTTCTGATCGACCATCATCCCTCCCTTCCAGAATCTCCATTAGAAATTTTGCCGGCTTGTTGGTGTGGGGGATATTAACTTATAGAGCTGAAACTAGGCGGGATCTGTTCTTGGATTCCCTGGCTTCCCTACTCCCCTGATCATAGGGAAGGAATAAATTCCCTACCCAATATTTACGAAGGCAGTCCTGGATGGGAAAAAATATGACATCCTCAAATCCATCGAGTTAAACTTAGATCCAAAAAAATGTGTGTTTACTCCTTCATCCTTGGGTGTCTCCTCTATTAGGTATTTTTATAAGATGGTTTCTACACAGAACATTTAGGATAGAAGGAATGATGTGTTGTGGTGCAACAAGATACCAGCGAAGTAATAATTTTTTTCCTGGTGCATCCGGAACTAGGCCATAACCAAAGATGAGAATATCATGAAGGTGGGAATAATTCTGGCTTCACGGTGAAATTGCAATAGCACCAGGGGAGAGGAGAGCTATCATAATCTTTTATACGATGACGAATGGGATCAGGTAGAGTGAAGTATTTTTTTTTGTCCTTACTAATTTTTCTTCACGTGACCTCAGGGATGCTCCATTCATGGTTAAATAATTCCATTGATTGGAGGAGTCAGGTATGGAATGGATAGCTCAAGCTGTGATTTTTGGTTTCTGTGGAAATCTTGGAACAAAGCAAGATTTTATGGCCATACACTTTCAGTACAGTTCATCATCACGAGGACTCGCTTCCTACTAGTGGATATGGTTTCACTCATGATTGACTGGAAAGGGGATCCATTATTAAGGCTTCTTTAGGTCATGAACCTTTCCTCGTATCCCTCCCTTCTGTAAGGGAGATGAGTCTTTTGAAACCCTCCCATCAGTGTTCTCAAATTTAATTTTGATGGGTCATTTAAGATGGGCACCCTGAGATGAGGGGGAGTCATTACCTGATCAGAGGTAAATGTTGTTCTAGATTACACTTTGTTCTACGGAAATGGTACTTCCCTTCAGGCTGAGGCCAACACGATGCTCATTGGACTCACCCTCTACATGCAGAAGAACCTTGACATCACTCAGGTGGAGAGAGAATCTATAATACTTCATGATTCCCTACATGGTATATGATCTCCTCCATGGACCATAACATACATGTCTTGAAAATGTATATCCCTTTTTGGTGACAACATCCTAGTAACCCATACTTGGCACGAGGGGAATATGGACACAGATTTTCTGGCCTCTTTACCGGACCATAGCTTCATCAGCACTCTTATCCTCTCTAATAATTTCCCGAAACCATAGGGTGAGAATTCATCCAGAGGGGATGCCCTCGTCTTGCACAATTTCAGGCCCCCTTATATATTTGTCTTTGTTATACTCTAATTTTGAATAAAAATAGGATTTGAATGAATTTTGACGATTGGAATAGTAACTTGACGGTTTTATAAAAACATGAATGTTCAAGTAGTAATTTGACATTAAAATAATAAATTCTGATATAAATAATATTTATCAATATTAATTTAAGTGAATTAAAATATTATAATTCTAAAAAGTAAATAACATGGTTAATTAACTTAATGATAATATAATCAAACATTCAATAAATTTCATCTTAATGTATTTCATTAAAATAATAATTTTTATATTAAAAATTAAAATTACATATGATAGAAAATTTATTTTATAAAATTAATATCACTTATGAAATTATAAAATAACAATTTTCTAAGGATGATTTTCTTAATTTTCTTAAATAGTACAATTTTGGGGGAATAATAAAAATATATTTCTTCCATAGCCAGTGTATCTTGAATAACAATAATCATGATGAAATAATGAAACAATAATTTCTATAACTTTATTCTCAACAAAAAAATATTCAATTTCAGAAATGATTCATTAAAATACAATAAACATAATTTCCAAAATTAAAAATAATTTCCCAGATCCTAATGTCAAAAATTCTCCCTTTAAATATTATTTCCAAGTTATTTTTTAATAAAATATGTGAATTAAAATTATAAAGTGGGTTAAAAGAGTTGAAATAATTATATTGTAATTATATATGACTTATAATTAAGGAGATGTTTATTTTTAAAATAAAATTATAAATAATAAACTATAACAATGGTACATCTCTCCTGCCACACTTGTAAAGGAAAACATTATGAGAAAATAAAATCTCCTATGGATATTCTAATACCTATATATGTTATATATCTATAAAAATAAAGTTTGAATTGTTTTTTAGGGATGTAGAGAAAAATGAACATCAAGAATATGGTAAGCTCTCACAAATTCTACCTATCATTATCCAACCCTCATTGTATTTATATCCACCCATTTCAGAATGAAATATTTTAAGAATAATTATGTATTATGTTAAAATTTTATTAATAATGTTATAATATTATAAATATTATATTTACAACATATTTAATTGGCATACTTCACATTCTTTCTGTTTTGAGAATGTTCTATTAACGGTCAATTAACTGCCAAGGATGACATTTCCGATTCTATTCAATTCTCCAACCTTATGGATGATTAAAATAAAGTATATATGATATATATATATATGTATCAATATATGAGATTTAAAATTTCAGAAATAATTAATATAATGTATAAATGACCCTGAAAAATAGTGAAATTAAAGAAAAACAAGAAATATTTAGGGCTATTATGATATCAAAAAACATCAACATGAAAAAAATTGAGAAATATAATCAAATTGTTAGAATTTAAAAATAGTAACATAAATTAACTTAATGGGAATAAAGTTAAATGTATTAATAAACCAATTTGAATTATTCAAAATGAGTAAAAGTGATGAAATAAAGCAGGATTTAAGATTAGGCGATTCTCAAACGCAACTACTTTTTTAGGTTATCCCTCTTTTAAAACATTTGGGGTATGGATATTCCCCTAAGATTCTTTAAAAATAATTTTACTATTATTCCCTTCTATTTTTATGGATATATATGTTCCCACTTTTATTTTAAATCTAAATACAATGATTTACCAAAAATACATTTATTTCCAAAACACATATTTGAATCCTCTTTATTTGTTTCTTATTTACTCAAGAATGGTTATGTTTATACAAAATATTTTTTCCCTTATTAACATGGGAAACAAAATGTTTATTTAGGAAAGTGTTATTTATGAAATCAATATGAACCCCATTTATTTCCATGGATAATTTAATTATTAGGATTGTTAATGATTTTATTTGTCATGTATGATTCTGAGAATTTAAGAAGTGATGGTTGTACCTATAATTATATAGTCTCTAATGAATTGGGTTATCTAATGTATCTATGGATATTATGTGAATTTCTATTAAAGATGAAGAAATATTTTTTCACAATGATTATTATATGGTTTATTCACATATATTATGCATAGAAATGATACTATATTTATTCAAAACTATGTGTGGTATTTGACCACTATTACATGATATTTCATTTTTAGGCATATTCCCCATTCATTGAATTTATTAAATGTTTCCTCATGTTTATTATGTTGAAACTATTCTTATGTGACGAAGATCATATTTTTCGTATCCATGTTCTATTGATTCATTTCCCTTATTCCTATTCTTACAGAGATTTTGAATCAACCCTTTATTATATATATATATATATAATTATGTGTCTAAATTTACTATTAAGAATGTGATATTTTATAAGGATAAAAAAGAAAGATTTAACTAAATTTTTATGTTTCATGATGTAAATTTTTTGTGCGAGACTAATATTTTTAAGACACTAATCTTTTGGATCATAGATTTTTAATAATATTACGTCATTTATCTTAAATTGTTTTATAATAATGTTGTAAATATTTGTGTCATCATTCATGTGGTATATGTTATGAAAAATGTTTTTATCAAAACTTTGATAAACAGTGCATCATTCAGAAAATGAAAAGAATAATCCATTTAAATATATTTTTAAATAAATTATAAAACGGGTTAAAATGAAATTAATAAATCATTGGATAATAGTGGAAACATTATTCATTTTTTTATATATAAAACATGTATATGGGAGAAAGTTTTTTAGAAAATAGAAAAATTGTTACCTTTACCTAAAATGTTATTTTAGAATTTTCATCACATAGTGAGATGAAAATGAGAGGAAAAAATATAACATAAAATAATACCATAAGAAAAGAAAATAAATATAATTTTTGAGAGTTATTTTATATTTTTTTCATCATTAAAAATTTAAGGGAAAACAATCCCAATAAAAAGTGAGTTTTTAACAGAAAACACCTACTACATTGGATACTTTTCAATATTAACCAATATAAAAGGATATAAATTAAAATTAAACATCAAATACCATTAATATATAAGGATTCATAGAATATCACATATATGGTGTAATATATCCATCACATGAATGAAACTGGTGGGGAATATGGAATATATCTAATGGAAACAAATATATGATGAGAAACCCTTACCACAAGTTTGACTTGATTAATATTTTATCTAACATATTATATAATAATTTTTTATTTATTTTAATTATATATTGGAACTATATTAATAATTACAATTCCATACATGTTTTAAATATAACATATTATCACTTGTTGATTAATTTTTTATCATTATCATCATCATTTTTGGTGTTAAATTCTTTATTTTATATTTAAGGGTGCTCAATGATAGATCTCCAATTTATTAGGTAATGAATTTAATCTCCTTATATGACATGTTTTAAGTTACCTTAGGGAATAACTCTTGCATTTTTCATTTACTAAATGATAGAGGTATGCTTATTAATGCATCATTTAAATTTTGTAGCCATATTTCCATTTTATGAATCATGTATTTATTATTACATTATTACCCTTAATCATTCTATATTGTTATCGATCATGTTCTTATTGATATGTCCCATTCTCACATACTTTTTTTCTCCCTTACTTATTTCCTTACTCGTATTCATCCTTACCCATTTCCTTTGATATATGTCCCAATGAAATGAAAATAAGTAAAAGTATCTTTGAGTGAAACCCATGAATATATATTCAATTGTATTTATATGAATTATTTAAATTTTCATATATTTTATCCCTTATTTACAAGAAAATAAATCTAAAAGATCACATATTTAATTAATGTAAAAAAATTATATAATAAAATTGTAGTATGCCATATATTGAGTAGTCAATGGAAAATAAAAACAAAATAATAATCAAAACCTAGATATACTCATAAACAATTTTTGTTCTTATGTGGGGTCAACCAATATTTCCAGCCACATAATACTGCTCAACACTTAAACGCAACCCTCGTTCTAGGGACACTCACTCCATGAGCCATGCTATAACTGGTGGCACTCATCCAAGATGTCATGATAATTAGTAACCTCCCAATAAGTACTTAATGGATATAATAATATCTCATTATCTAGAAATGGGATCACACTAAGGGCCATTAAGGGTTACAAAATCACTACGAAATATTCCTACTAGATAGGAGAATAATGCCCCCTGTATTGTGCAAACACTAATATCATGAACCCCACCTTTGGAATAATAGAGGATCCAACGTTGTTTCCAAAGGGGGGTGGACCAAACACCATTAATCACTACACCCATAAGGGGGATAAAAATACTATTCTAGGGATTTAGTGTTTCACAATAATCTCATGATAAAGGACCAAAGTATGTAACTCAACTTATCTAGGTCTATACTAGAGATAATAGGGGCTCTAAAAAATATCTGAGAAAGAAAACGAAATCTACAACTAAATCCAAACATGCCTATGTTTGTGCTCTTATCCCTCTACCCATTCCTATGTACCTCATGTAGTGATAATGTACACCATGGTGTGTCGAATTCTAGAGAACATCCTTTTTACTATGTATGTGTCTGTGTATACATATTATCTTATGTAATCAGCCTATTAATATTTATCATATGTGATACATGGAATAATTCTAGTAGAAGGCCTCATGGAGTGTGGTATGAAATAAATAATTTGTGATCCTTATATTGTCCAGGGAATCCCTAACACCGCATCCAGGGCCACATAGGGTGGGTATCTCTGGATTACATGTCGTGTAGTTCGAATATTTTCAGAACCTATATTTTCATCAGGTATCATCTAGCCACAATGAATCCACCATTAAAAAAACCACAAATAACACCCTTAGATCATGTATATAGGTTAACTATGAACTTTCATAAATAGTGATCCATTTACATCCATTTGAATAATTTTGGGAAAATACTTATCTCTTATCCCATCATCGTACACCCAACCATGAAACGTGATACAGTTAGACTGATCTACCTTCATTAAACATCCTCTATCGTCGATCCTTGATCTTATCCTCAAATTAAAATCATAAACATCGTATCAATCATTTTCACTAATATCTTTCCTAGAAATGATTTAATAATGGGTATTCATTAAAAAATGATCCAAATAAATTCCCTATGATGAATGTGTGACGAAATGGGGGAAAACATCAAATAATTTAAGGAACGAACCTTCCATTTTTTTTCATATATGCCTCTATCATTTCAATTAGAATATATGATTGAAATGGATTATAATCAATAAAAAATCAAAAATAATTTTTTCCCTAAAAAATAATGTTAATTTATGTTTATTTGGTTAATTTTATAAAGACTATGAATCCTAAAAAGCCTATAATATTTCTTTTGTTTTTAAAATCATTTATTTAATAGTATGAATGAATTCCATGGAACTAAGGGTAATATTTTAATTATTTTAGATCATGGAATTTTAAAATAATGAAAAAATTATTATTTTGTAGAATATCTGAGCAAAAACCATTGGAAGTTTTTTTGATTTAGTTATTTTATTATATAGAGTCCAAACCATATGTTTGAGAAATTATAAATAATTTACCATTCCTTTCATATATAAACCCACTAAATATCCCATTTCTCTTCACTAAAAATACTTGGATGACATCTTTAATTAGGAATCCCACATCTATAGTACTCCCATGGTTCTCCCAAGCTCTCATGAAGATCTACCAAAGCATTTGAAGAAACACCCTCATGTTAAGGGATCCTCTTATTCTCCTCTTTATTCAAGTATTTTCATTATCTTATGTCTTTTGTATCCTATTACAATTTATAGGATATGATAATACATATCCAACTTACTATATATTTTATTTATAAATGATTTTATCCCCATTTAACTATCATAAAAAAATTCCATGAACTTTATATATTCCCTCGTTATGCTACTGAAATCTCACCGCATTTTTTCCCTTCCAAAAAAATGTGTAGTGAATATCGATACCCATTTTCTATCAAGGGTTTTCAACTTTATTCACATATACTTATTTTATGGTGGTAATTTATGTATTTATTCCACACTCTTTTATTAAGGAATAAAATGTAATGATAAATTGTTCTTTTATTTATGATCTATGTGGTACACTTAATAAAGAGAATGAAATGAATGTGATTCGTGAAACCAGAATTATATAGAACACCAATGCATTGGGTAATGTTTAGTCTCATGAGATGTCATATTAGGATAGAAATTAAACTTGATTCATTTATGTAAATTTTCCATCATGATTTATTGGATGTTATCCTTGACTGATGTTTAGGATGCAGTGTTTTATGTTATTTCCACATTTCCTATGTTTCCTTTATTTTATCATGATATATAATGCCTCATTATATATGTTTAATATTTTGATATACTTTATATCCCATTGATATTACTATTTTCTAAAATTTATTACTCTTTTAATCTTATTTAATTTGTAATTCCCTCATTAGGGTTTATAGCTCACCCCATTCTTATGTATGTCCCTTGGTTACCCCCCACAGTTTTAAGTATTAACATGTTATGTATGTTTTCAATAAAGATGATATATTTATTGTTGTTATGGAATGTACCCAATTCCTAATGACACTAGAATTATCAATATTACAGGATTTATTAGGTGTTATTTTATTTCATAAATAATTTATTAATATTAAATTAAGATAACAGTTTTTATAGTTTTCATGAAAAGAAAATTTTATTTATTTTAGCAATTATGATTGGAAAAATATAGCAAAACCCTTAAGGATTAGATTAAGTATACGAAAATATCCCAAAATCATGGTTAGTATAGATTAAGTGGAATTTTCAACAATACACATTCATGTTTGGATACTTTAATTATATATGGGACATGAATAGATGTACATAGGGGTAAAACCCAAAACATCACATTGATCTAGACTTCACCAGGAACTCATGCATGATAATGGATGTTACTGTACACATGGTTAGAAAATCTGTAGGGATATTATTTATTAAATTCATAATCGTATTACAAAACATTATTAAGGGAAAAAATAACTATAAGAATATTTTTTAGAAAATTGATCATGGGTAACATAGATTGAAGTCTATAAATTCATTAGTTAAGGAAATATTGGTAATTTATAAGTTATCTGTTTAATATCATTAGATTCTTGTTCATGTGTTTAATATTTTTTAAAAAATCAACCATAATTTTTCCTTTTTATAGTCAATGGAATTAAATGGGAGGAATTAGGTAGACTACCAATGCAATGTGAAACATGAAGACTTTACTAATGAGATTGCAAGCATGATGGGAGATGGAATCATGAGATTTATAATGATACTCTCTCATCTGAATCAATTTATAAATAGAATTCCAGATTCGAAGGGGTTTCCAAATAACCCTAATAAGGAATAATATATAATTTTGAATTTTATGTGGCAATGTCCTATGAAGTTCAATGGGTCATCTAAACCCTTAATTGTATAATAATGGATCAAATCGACTGAGAAGAGATTCCCCATCCTTCAATTTTAAAAGAAAGAGATTGTTGTGCTATTTTTTATCATATGTATAGGGAATATAATTAGTGTTGGTCATTGATGAATAATAAAAATCATAAGGAAAATATTGAATCGATGGGGTGGAATGAATTTTAGGAATATTTAATGATAGATATTTTCCTCTCACTCCCCAACTTTAAATAGAATGGTATTTCCTTTCCCTCAAGGAAAAGTATGATTAATCTATTAGATAGTATAGTAAAAATTAGTAATACATGTTCAAATCACCTTCATATTTATTATATACCATTAATTAAGGATGAACACTTATTTTTTGGGATACAACCTAGTCTATGAGAATCCATGTAGATCTGAGACTTTGAAAGCTATTATAAAATTGTCCGATGTTCCGTCATTTTCGAGATAGAGATCAGATAATCTCAATGGTATCATGGGGAAAAAAATTGGAAAGTGGAATTTAATTCTAGTGTTCCTTTAAAAATATATAAGTATGAAAATAAATTTCAACATCCAACATGTCAATGGTGTGTAAAAAAGTACCTCAAAAATTTCTTAAGGGAGAAGAGAAAATGATTTAGGTGCAGTAAAAAAGAACACCTTGCTAGAAATTCCTAACATGAGAAACACTATAATGAGGTGGAGGAGAGGAATACATTGGTCAACCATCAAATCAATATTCATTTCTTCAATTTCAAGGTACTAGATCACTTTATATACCAATGTAATAATCCAAGTGTTTTTGAAGAAAACTAACATTCTCTAAGGCAGTAAGGGAAATGGTTTTCTATAAAAAACGATGTGGTAGATCCTGGAAATGATGTGGTGATAAGTATTATTGATATTAAATTAATAATAATTAATTTACCTTTTGATTAGGGTTATAAAAATTACAAAATACCATGAATGTTTACCATAACTATTCAAACACCACCACAAATCACAGAAGTTGAGTTGTTAGTGAAAATAAAAATGAAGAATTAGGTGCATCCTAAGTATATAACACCTCCATTGTAAGTATTTGTGGGTTTAATTTAACAACAATCCTTTTTATACTCCCTTTATTGGAATTTTATATAATTATGGGTATGATATGGCTTTCCCTATATAGATCTAACATAAATTTCCACCATAAGAAAATCACTCTCTTTACGGTGAAGAGTTCATCGATTATGTACAAGTTCAAGGATGAGGATGAATCATCTTTAAAAAAACATATCAATCATGGATATTATTTCCATGAGAGAATTTTTATCTAGTTAAATTAATGATCTATGGAAAATACCATCCTTGAAGACATACCCATAGTGGGGGAATACACTGATGTATTTCCCGAAGAATTTATTGGTCATCCTCTTAGACACGAGGTTAAATCTTCAATTGATATTAAACCTACAAAATTTCCATTATCTAAGAATATATATATAATTTATGTTGTGTTAATTTATGAGTTAAAGGAAAAAATATAGTGTAATCTGTATAATGGTTTGATATACCCATGGGCTTCAACATGTGGTGCACCAACCCTCTTCATCAAAAAGAAGGATAGGTCAATACACCTTTGCATTGGTTATCATGAGACAAATAAGATCACATAATATAAAAAGTTTCCTCTTCCATGGATTGATTACTTTCTCTATCATCTACATGGAGAACAATAATTCTCCAAGGAGGATCCATGTTCAGGATATTACCATGTTAGGGTAAAGAAGTACGATATCCCCAAGACTTATTTTTGTACAAGGTACACTCACTATGACTTTATAGTAATTCCATTCAGACTCACTAATTCTCTTGAAATATTTATGTACTTGATGAATATATTCATTATATATTAACTCAATATATTTTTGATAATATATATAGATGATATTTTAATACACTCTAAAATAAATGAGGTGCATTAGAAGTATCTCAGCATTACGCAAACGACCATTCAAAAAGGGAAGCTTTATGAAAATGAAAACAAATGTGATTTCTAGTTGAAGAAAGTCTCATTATTATGGAATTCCATCACATGAAATGAGATATCTGTAGACACATAAAATATAGAATAAATTTAAGGATGGATGAGGCTAACATCTAGGACATACATCTGTAGTTTATTTGGATTAAATGGGTACTACCATCTATTTGTGAGAAATTTATCCCAATTTTAAAACCCTCTAACCAAGATTACATAAATGGTAGTGAATATTTATTGAAATGAAGAATTTTATTTGGTTTTTAGGTAGTTAAATAATAGTATTATCACTACACCTATACTCACACTACCCAAAAGTGGAGAACCTTTTGTGGTATTCAACAATATTTTGAAAAAGGGCTTGGGTTTTGTGTTAATGCAGAATGAAAAGAGTTATATCCTATAACTCAAGGTAATTGAAAATTCATGAATATATGTACCCAACACATGATCCGGAGATTGATGAACCAATATTCACTTTGAAAATATAGTGAAATTTACTCTTTGGGGAGCTGTGTGAGATTTAAAAGGATCAAGAAAACCTTAAGTATTTATTAACATAGAAAATAATGAATAAACTCCAATAAATATGGACAGACCTGATCAAGGACTGTGAATACTAAATCCACTACCATCCTATTAAAGAGAATAAAGTAGATGAAACTCTATGTAGAAATGTTCCACGAATTTTATCATTGATGATAATCAAGAAGGATCCAATCCTATAGAAATGAAGAGGATGGACATTAGAATCATAAGGGAAGTAACATCATTAATCATTTCACATATGGTTTGTCAACTGTATCTTTTGGAAAAGATAATGGATTCTCAAGGATATAATATATAAATTCATTATAATGTGGAATATATAAGAAAAGGGAAATCCTTAGACTTAAATTTTAATAAATGAGTTGTGAGATTTGCATACCAACTCCATGTACCACCAAATCTTCAGTTAATGAAGGATTTTTTGGACGATTCACATACTTATACTTTCTCCAACCATAAAATAAGCACAAATATGTATCAAGATATCTGAGAGAACTATGGGTGAAAAAATATGAAGAAGAAGATGAAAGAATATTCATCAAGATGTATTGTGTGTCTACAAGTGAAGGTCGAATGGAAAAAAAACAAGGTAACGATGCAGTCATTACCAAATTCCTACATGGAAATGGAAAATTATCACCCTTGACTTTGTCAGTAGTTTTCCAAATACATAAATAAGAAATAATTTTATATTAGTTATGTTGGATTGTCTTATGAATACTTGTCACCTAATTTCAATTTTTGAAGAATTATCTAACAATCAATATTAAATTATTTATAGTCAAGAATTTTTGAGACAACATGGAACACCAATATCTATTATGTATGATTGAGATACAAGATTTAATTCTATGATCTAGAAGTGTCTTCGACATTCTCTAAATACATAGTTTAAGTTCACCATGACTTGTCACCCTAGAATTGATGGTAAATGTGTGTGAACTTTCCAGGCACACGAGGACATGTTTAGATCATGCCCAATTGACATCAAATGAAGATGTGATCAAAATATTACTCTGGTCTTGTAATCATAAAATAGTAGTATCCACTAAAGTATCCAAATGGATCCTTATGATTCCCTTTATGGGAAGAGTTTTAGAGGACCTACATGTTGGGATGAAGTTGGGTAATGCAACTACTTGGTGATAAAATGGTCAAGGAAATGGTGGAAAAAGGTCAAGACCATTAAACAACTCATAAATAATTATGATTGTTAAAATATATATATGCTGACAATAATCGATGATACCTAGAGTTTAATATTGGAAACATAGTATTATTCTTCATATCTCCCTGGAAGAATTGTAACGTCCCAACCCCAGTTACCCAGTGTCGATGCATTATTTTAATACATTGTCATGATTACAAGGAATCAAGTCCTGAACGATCGATCAGTTTAGCAGTCTTGGAAAATAGATTACATAAATGAATGTTACATTACACTTTATAACATAAAAAAATCAAAAATAATCCTTTATTAACGCCATTATTCCATTAGCTTAACCCTGTATATCAATCACAATACACTTCTAGGAAACCTAGGAAAATGAAACTTATAAAGGGGTGAGCTCAAATACTCGGTAAGGGTAAGAAATTCAACAGACATGCCCAAAAATAAGCATAAACATTTAAGGAAATGTAAAAAACTAAAACAAAAGCCTTTTAAACATGAACTTCAGCATAATATGGTAGAAATAAAATGAAATAATGTCATTTACTTATTCATATGGAGATTCAACTAATTGAATAATCACATGAAATTTCAATAAAATCTTTCAAAACGATGGAAATACATAATGTCGAACTTTAATTTATGTGTCAAGGAATCGTGCTAAGACCTAAGGGATAACTATAACAGGAACCCAACCCAATGAGCATCTGTAACCGGACTCCATCCCAGAGAGACTATGTAACCGGACTCCAACCTGGAGTGCCTTTAATGACCAGACACCAACCAGGAGCGCCTCTAATAACCGGAAACCAACCTGGAGTGCCTTTAATAATAGGACACGAACCTGGAGGGCTTACTTTTACCGGTCCCCAACCCAGAACATACTAGTCCAACACATTCATATTAAGAAGAGGATGAAATATATGATAAACATTCGTATTAAAACTAGAATACTAAATTCCGAAACATTAAACATAAAACATTAATGGTATAAAAATAACTCATCCATAATCAAACATATCTCAAAACCTTAAATACAATATGGATGATTTGTATCATAATAAATCAACTTCAAAAAAGTGTAAACATTATCAAAGGATGTTGATATAGATGAAAATGATTTGCAAGACTCTTTAAGAGAAATACCCATTTTTTCATGAAAACATTTAAAAGTCACATAATTTAGAAAATAAGTCATTTAAATACATTTTTGAATCAAAGTGTCCCATACCACTTTGAAACTTTTGAAAGTAATTTTTATTTTAAAAACATTCATGTCCATATAAATAAATCCTTAAAAACCATTTTGAAGACATTCACATTAATGAGAAAGATATAGAAGAATAAATATTTAAAACATTTTAAATGATGTTTTAGTAAAAATTCAAATTAAAATAATCCCTTTGAAAACTCTTTCATAAAACAAGGACATGGATAATAAATATTTCCCAGTAGATACTTACGTAAAAACAACCTCGGATAATAAAGAGATTTTGAAATTAACCCTTACCAATTTGGTATCTTACAAAACATACACCCCATGAAAGAGGTATCATACAATGAATATGTAAATACAAATAAATTAAAGTGTATTACAAAAATAATACAATTATGGGCAGTACATATATCACACAAAAGGTAATACTGGAAATATGACATGAATCTCACGAGAATAAGGAGTGAGATGAAAACCCCTTTCCTTGCACTTGCCTTTAGTCGAGGGTATGTTTATCCTCCTATATGAAGACTATAGTATGTTATTAAATTATACCAGAACCATATTAATATTTATGATATCATAAATTATTCATTTATGACATTATACTACCCATTTAATAATAAATTCCATGTTATTTTAAAAATTCAGGTTATAACCGCTTTCTTTATCGTTTGTGTTTTAACTTGTTACTCTTTATTGTATCACTTAGTTCATGATTTAAATCCTTCCAGAATATAAAATTTGATTTATTTATCATATATATTAAAATATAAAAATTTATAATAGATGAACAAATGAAATGGAAAACACTGTTTATGGATACGGTAGTCTGTATGTACACATAAACGTTGTTTCCGTTTTCATATAGTATTTAACTAAAGTAAGTGAATAAGATATATGTAAGTACATAAATACTTATATATATAAATATCTATATCTCCAGTATCATTATTATGTCATATATTACATACTTATTAGTAATATATATTTTATAATCATCGACGAATGGTGAACTTGGAAATGAATCTCATTGCGTCGTGGAGACGGTATTCTGTACGTACGCACGAGCGAAAATATCATTCTTTTGATATTAATATAATATATAATTGGATGTTATATAATATATATAGTGTCCTTATCATGTTATATTTATTATTTACATCAAATACAGATCATTATGATACCCATCCAAATAATAATGTATTGAATAACAATTACACCATGACGTGGAGACGATAAGCCGTACGTACCCACGTATGGTGACATGTCATTCAAATGGTGGATAAAATAATGAATTTTCGTTGTTCTATAATTATAATAACCTCAAAGTATATATAATATACTGGAGTAATTATTTTAGAATGGAAACAACAAATAAAAAGGAAGTGGAAGAATAAAGGAACTTGAAAGAGGGTGGTGAAATCATTACCTCTTCTTCGGGTTCTTCCTTTTGATTTGATCAAAAGGGCACCTTAGGTAGGCTTTATAATCCAACTAAGGCCCCTAGGATGAAGGTAGGATATTTTAGAGGGTATTTGGGAAGGTTTTGGTAGATCCAAATGGCTTATAAGGTGTGAATTAGAGAGAAGGGGAGTACCCTTTTATAAGAGGGGTGAGTGGCACCTTAGAAAAAATATAAAATATTATTTTATAATAAATTTATATTCGATTTCTACTGGCTCCAAAGTTAATTACATAACGTATAAGGTGGATATAGGTCTAAAAAAACTCAACCAATAGGTTTTAGACAGTTTTAGGTTACTATTTTAACCTTATCATTTTGATTTAACTTTAAGTTAAATAATTTAATTTTTGCCGTGTCTTCTTGTATTCTTACACTATATGGTTAATAAACATACTATATACAGAAAATAGAACTATAATTGGTTAGTTAATGTCATATAAAGTATTATATAAGTCTTTTGGCCTAACCTTAGATTTTTAATACCATTATATTAATTAATAATATAATATTTGTTTTAAAAACTATTTTATGTCAATTTTGACACTTGGTATTTGTTTTTTGTTAAAATAATAACAACATGATTACTTAAAAAAATAAATTTAATCAATAATAACATGTCATATTCCCCTATAATGTTTTTTTATGTCATAAAAACATTGAAAATATATTTATTTTAATATTTATAATACCATTTATTTGATTCTTTCATGAATAAGGTATTTACTGTATCATCATTGTGTAATTAATAAATTTATTTATTCAATGTCCAAAAATGATAAATAAAATAATATGATGTAGGAATTAATTTTATCTTTCTAATTAATATTTATAATCTAATTGATCTTATGTAAAACTCTATTTTAAAAATGTTTTAGTTATTCAACTTTGATTTTAACTCTTTTAACTATTCTTTGAATTAAATAATAATAAATGTCCTCATCTAATCCAAGTGGACCTAAATGATAATATTTTATTCCTAAGGTTGTTTTTGGTCGAGGTAAACTTATCCAATAGAAGTAGGACATGTGTGAGGTTAATATCAATATCGTTTTTACTCTTAATTACCCTATTTACTTTTAACCGTGGTGAATAAAAGTTAAAAGTTACTATTCATAAAAAATTATTTTCATCTCATTGAACCACATTTTACTCCTTGATATTAAACATGTCTTTCGGATTTTTGAAATTCATCTCACAAAAGTAGTAAAATTATGTTTAATGTCAGTTTGCAAAATCCTCTCGGAGATTGGTAAAAGACGACAAAAAGTTCAATAAAATTTATGAATGTCTAAAATTATTATAAACCAATGCCAAATAATTACATTAAATATATATAAGTATTATGTATCTATTTTGACATTGAATTATTTAAATAAAATAAAAAATTATCTAAATAAAAATTTGGTTTAAAACTATAACTCTATATTTTTCACTATTCATCGAAAATTAAATGTTTTCAGAAATATACCAAAAATTTCCCCTAAGATAATTTTGATATTAAGAATTCAATAATGAAGTATATTTTACCAAATTGAAAACATAAAAGTTTCATTTATTATTTTAAAATTAATTCCCGCTGTCAAAACAAAAATCGTGTCTTTAAGAAACTATAACTATCAAAATATTGACACTTGTTTATGTCCGATTTAAATGTGAAATTATATCCAATGACCAACATTGGATTAAAATGTAAAAATATATTATAAATATAAATTAAAACCTCTCAATTTCATAATTTTTCACTATTAATTATTTCGGTCAAAAAATTTGTTTTTAATTAAAATTTAGTAAATTTCACTATTCATCAAAATATGAAAGTTATCAGAAAAGTACCAATAACTCACCCTAAGATAATTTCAATATTCCAAATCCAAAAATGAAGTCTATTTTGAATGATAAAATGTATAAAATTTAAAAAAGTAAGTATTACTATTAATAACAGCTAGTTTGATTGGTTGTGATGTGTGTTAGAACTCGAAGTTGTGTACAACACACACTATTGTATTATTTAAAGAGAAGTGTGCCGTGGAAGCTTGGGATGTTACAAGAATTTAATGAGAATTTAGAAGATGGTAAAGAATAGTCTGAGATACATCTTTTCCTTTGATATCCTTGATTGAATCAGAGTGGTGGCTTATCAACTAGCATTCCAACCTAACCTATCTCAAGTACATTATTTATTCTATCTATCCCTTTTGAGTATGTACATACCAGACCCCTTATATGAACTCAATATAGAGGTGGTACCATTAAAGAATGGCCCATCCTATGAGGAGAATCCAGTTTAGATTGTATATCTTAAATATAAAGTTCTACATAATAAGAAATTACACATGGTCAAAGTGATGTGGAGAAAAAAAAGCTTGATGAAGTATCAATGAATCCAAAGGAAGTGATAAAATAGAATTAAACTAATCTATTTTAGTTTGATAAATGAAAAGTTCACATCAATTTTTTTAAAGGAGGAATATTGTAATGACCTGAACTTTAAAAATAAAATTCCTCATATGATTTAATTAAATGTATTATTATGAAATATAGTTATGGGAAAAATAATCACATATTTGGTTTTATTATATCATATAAAATTTAAAAAACCATTAATAATCTTAACCATTGAAAATATAGATACTGAACAATGATAGTATGATTAGACTAAATACACGGTTATAATAAATCCAACTCACATGGATAAATGAAGTGATGGCCTCAACCAGTTGAATTGTACCCTATAAATACAATTTATCAACGATTATGATGGATATTGGATCTATTGGATTTTCCAATGACAAAGAACAAGTTGAGATCTAATAATATAATTATGAGAAAAACATTTATGGGAGAAGATCAAGCTCATCGAAATCACGACCCAAACCATGTACGCTGAATGACCCCATAAAAGCCTCACCATCATGCACCTTACCCTATGGTATTTTGCTGGTTTATTAAAGGGATATGTTTCATGAACATAATAATATGAATATTTTTATTGTATTTTAAATATAATGATGTTCTTATTGATTTTAAATTATTACTTTATAAATGATTTTGTATTTTATTCAGCAAAACCCAAATTATGTTTTTAATTAGTATTCAATTTCAATTGATTCATTTATTTTAATGAATTATTGAATTTTTTAAAAAAATTATTTTTTAATAAAATATTATTATAAAATTATTTCTATTTAATATGAACGATCATATAAATTGTATAAATCCAAATGTAATTTTTATAAGAGTTTCGAAACTAATATTATCAAAAAAAAGAGAATTTTTGAATAAATTTCAATTATTAATTTAAAATTTAAAATACACATATGAAGAATTTTTTTTAAAAAATGAAAATTAGTTTTAGAGTTTTAATGTTGAAATTATCCAATGGCGAATCTTTCATACTTTTTAAGAAAGTAGAATTTTCATGTAAAAATTATATATCGTACAAATATACGGTGTGTATTATGACATCATAATGACCGAAAAGTGATGTAATAAATAAGATGAAGGGAATCTAAGAACAAATATATGTTTTAAATTTAAAATAATTTTATTTAACACTTATTTGACTAATTTTATAAAGACTTTATGAATCCTCCAAATCCTATAAAATATTTTATGTTTTTAAAATCATTTCTTTATGAGTATGACTCAATTCCATATCACCACGGGTAATATTTTAATATATTCGACCCTTAGAATTATAAAATAATGACAACCACCCAAATTTTTTATAAACCATGTGAAAAAATCATGGAATGGTTATTGGTTTTGGTTATTTTAATATATAGAGTCCAAAACTATTTTTTGAGAATTAATAAAACATTCCCCACTCATTTCATATATAACCCCAAAAATCTCACATTTAACTTCCCTAAAAATCTTTGTAGCAGATTATTACAATTCTATATCCTCTCTAGAGTCAATATATGGTTCCCCCATCTATCTAAAAGCTACTTCAATGAATTTGGAACCACACTCTCAGGGTATGAGATCCTCTTCTTCTTCTTTTTATTAAACTATCTTCTTTATCTTATGTATTTTATCTCCATTTCATATTGTTGGAATAATTTCTTAGATATCCAACTTATTATAAAATTTATGTATAAATTATGAGATACACCTTTCAATCTCATTAATCCCTTATATGAACATTTATACGCCACTGTTATGGTGATGAAATTTCACTATGAGTTTTCCATGCCAAACAAATGTACAATGAATACCCATACCCATTTCTTAACAAGGGTGTTCAACTTTATGAAAATATATGTATAATATTAGGGAGTTACACATATTTACTCCATAGTCCTTGATGATGGAAAAAATGTGATGATATATTATTCTATGTAGTATGATCTATGTGTCACACTTAAGAAAGATAATGGAATAAATGGGGCTGAGGAGAAAATACTGGAATTATTATGAACCTCAACAGTGGAAATTGCGGCCTGAGAGGCAGGGGATGAGTGTCACTAGGTTCATTCTCAGTGGCCAGTTTTTTGTTTCTTCTATTTTCAATCCAGAGCTCACCCTATCTTAATGGGTGTTTCTTGTCTGCTTTGGTTTTTTTCTTTTCACCTTAACTATACTTTATGGTTTTCGTGTTTCTTGTTTGTATTTTTCTTATTCCATTTTCTTTTTTCATTAATAAAATTCTATATAGATAAAATAATATGTATAGTGGTACTCCATGCATCCTCACCACATTTGATATTTATATCTCAAAATGTTTTAGAAGTGAGAAAAATTCATTCATGGAAAAAATGTACATACTTTGTAAGGAGATCAACTATAATATAAAGAACATTGTCTCCATTAGATGATTTGGGGAGGTCTTTGATGAAGTCCAAGGTTATGTTTTCCCATTTCGATACTGTTATGGGTATGGTTTCAATGTATCATTATTATTCTATTGTTCATCCTAAATATGATAGGATACCAAGAAATGAGATACACATAGTTTAGTTATCATCTTTATAATAACCCACAATCTGTTTTTCATTATATTTATATACATATTTTTGTTTCCTGGATGGAAAGAGAAGGATAAGCTATGAGGACCATCAAAAAGATACTTCCTTAATTTATTCTTTTATAGGGAACACATCCTAGTTTTAAACCATATAAATCCATCTTTATCAAACTTAAATTGTGAAATATTTTATTCCTTTTTTGTATTTAAAAACCTTCTCTCTGGGAATCAAGGATATTTTCATGAATATAAGGCTGGAAGGTTTGTTGGGAAAGATAGGATTTATCTTCCCCCATTAGGACATCAAAATTCTCCCCTATAAATCCATGAGTATTGGGACATTTTATCCTTATCATGGATATATTAACATGATTCTTCACACTCAAATGACCAAATACCTTATTTTATTTCTCCAGGTGGTAAGGTATTGAAAAGACATGGTTTTTTTATCAATTATAACCATATTATTTGATGTATTTGAAATTTATTTTGTGTGAATATATATTTAAGATCTTATGATATGTATATATATTTATATATATTTTCTATAAATAGATAACATCTCAAATTTATCTATGAAAATATTAAAATCACTTGCTCTATATAATGAGTATATTTATTTACATAATTACTCTTTAATTAGAGTGAACCATATGTAATTACATAATCATTATCCATGAGTATTCAACCCAAAACATTTTTCAAATAATCATTGTATATTATAAATGTTTTGTCGTGATAGGGTAATATGTGTATAGAAAAAGTGACCGACCACTTCTTATGTTACATAAATCATTCTCCAGTATCCTCCATCCAAATAAAACATACTCCCTTCCATGTAAACATGATTAATGGATTTTATAGGTTGAGAAATTTCTAACAAATCATCAGAAACATCCTATTAACCCAATAAAAATATGGATCCTAGTTATAATAGTAGGTCTAGTCCTTTACATGATAACATCATCTTTTTATAGATCTGATGAGAAACCTTTACATTGATAACATGAACCATGGATGGAACCTTTTATCCATAATTCAGATTTTCTAAATTTGTAATAAAAATTCACCTTTCTCAAGGGAATTTACACAATTTTTGAACAATATTCATGCTCTGCCTCATTCTTTGATTATTTAAGAAAATCACTTAAAATTGAAACAGAAAATTGATAAAGGTTATCTCCAAATACACAATTTTCTAGATCCATGAAAAAATAGGGACATTTTTATGTCTAAAAGGAAACACTATAAACTCAAAGTGTTTAAAACTTGTTTAAAAATTAATCTTATATATATTTACTCAATTATGGTTAATTGATGGAATCCATATCAAAGTTGAATCTTAGTTAAATATCTCATTCATAAATTTTTATTAAATAAATAATCGATATTGTATAGATGATATGTTTTTATCCCTATTTTATTAAGAACATGATAATCAAAGAAAAGTCACATAGATCAATCCTTAATTTCAAAAAATAGAACCAAAACACCCATTGTGATGTTCATGAAAATTTGAAACCATTATCTAAATTTTCATGTAGTAATTTCATCAACTCCTATAATATAATGGGAACTATTATTTACTAATAGTTTTAAATAGGTATGGATCCAAGTATATCTTCGATTGAAAATACAAACTCATACTTTAAGGGAGGAATATGAATTATCTACTAAATACTTTATTATATTCTCATTAAATAGTAATTTTATCAATTTTCACTTTTATCCTATTAATTTGAGATAAGAGTACCTCATTATAGGGTACTATACCTCATATTATTGATTTTTCTTCCATAATTTTTCTCATTGATACCTGATAATAAGATAGTTTGGGATATCAATTGAGATATACTTATTTTGATATTTTATTTGTTTTATAAATTTTTATATGCTATCGGTTCCCAATATTAGTAATAAATAAGTTAATTGAAGAATAATTAAATACACAGGATGTATCCCCCAATAATCATTGATAGAATATGATTTATAAATCCTAGACGCAATCATTATGCCACCATGGGAATTAATTGATAGATCAATATCTATGGATAGGTATGGTGATTTCATATTCTCAGAATATATGATTGATATTAATGAAATGAAATAGAATCACATAATCTCCTAACAGATCTAGAAAAGAATTCAAGTGTACCGTATATCACATCATTATGATGAACAAACTTAGTATTAGTTAATGAAAATAATCTTCCTTGTTCCCTTTATTTGGAAGGTTACAATGGAATATTTTATTCATTGAACCAAGGGTTAGTGCATGGATTCACATAATTTTTAAAATCATTATGATTTAATTATTGTAGTGTAGGTGGATCATTAGTAGGGAACTTTTTCTCATTTGTATTGTTAATTATCCAATAATACTAGCTTTGGTAGTTATAGTCATAGTGAACTACTTTATGATAATTAAAATACTTCCATGATACATTGAGACAATTAACCAAGTGAATTCTTTAATATTTATTGCATATAAGAAATTGGTTTTTCTTACCACCAAGTGTCTTATCATCTGTGTTTACATGATACTACATTTTACTACCATTTTCCATAAAATATTTTGGAGTTCTAGTTCCCATATCATCCTTAAGAGAATATATGAAAATTTAATCATATCTTCCAATATATCTTATTGTAAATGATATTCGAAAGACATTATGGAATTAAATTATTGTACTCTCAGTTTCACATATAATACTGAAGGCATACCTCACATGTCTTTTGAAATTTTCATCATAAAACCCAATATTACCAAACTTGTTCCTCGTCAATTTTAATAATTCATTATCTATCACTATTTGAATAATTCATCAAAAATATTTAGTGAGAAATATTTTGAGAAATATTTTTCATTATTTAGATTAAATGTATTCATTATCCATAGTGCTCTTAATGATACTCTACCGCTTGTCAGCATCACCTTCTAAATGATGGACTGAAAAAACTTCTGGTGGTCTAAGCACTTGATAATAGAAGATATAAATTTGATTTTTCTACCCACAAATTAGATATTAGTGGATTAGATGACCCAGAAAAAGTGGGTGGACGTTTCCTATCTAATAAGTCGATAGAATGTTTCTACCTCCTTAGTACATTTCAAGGAACAATATGATTTGGGTAGTTTAAAAATTCTTGATACAATTGGGAGATCATTGTCGTGTGATTTTGAATTTCATACCCAATATCATTAGGTTTCCCATTACAAAAAATCTTTTAATTCTCTATTGTATACATTGAAAAAATTATTTTTTAGGTTTCCCAACATTAAACTGACTATAAAAAATGGGAATTATTATACATAATTTAATTATTTTATATGAATGGAAACTATAAACTAATAATAATGATTTCAAAAATGAAATTCGTTGTTTTTCTATTGAATATTTTAAGATTAATCAAGGTTATAGAAGATTGGTTTTATAAATGAAGTTGTTATATAATTATATACATTTAAACCATTCATAATGGTTCAAAATGGAAATGTGATTAAGTAAAGAATATCCCCCAAGAATTTCAAACTAGGCATGCAGTAAAGGCTCTTTAACCATTCACATGAATGGTGGCTAGGATATACTCGACCAAATATATTTGTGGTTGTTACCCATTGATGAATACGGGAAAAATAGTTTCCAATTGTCTTATTAATAATGGTATTTAATTATAGGAAACTATGTAATATATAATTTATTAAAAAAAATATGTTTTCCTACATGTCGAATTATCCCTTACAAAACTCATCATATTTTTTACTAATATTCTCTAAAATAATCTCAAGGAATATAAAAAATGCACAATAACTAAAAAAATCAAATGATACCAACTATAGAGACCTAATATTAATATAAAATAAATAATTAATTAATATCATTATTTAAATAATACATCAACAAATATATTTCATAATTAGTGTTACGATAGGATTAGTGACTTGAAAACTAGATTCATAAATATCTGATTACATAATGATTCTAATTAATTTCCATAATTGTTATCATTTAGAAAATTTCATAGACATCTCACATGGTGTAATCATATTCTTAAAATAGATAATGGAATCTTAATAAAGGGGTGAGCTAAAAATATCAGTAAGGGAAATAAAATATCATAACACATTAGATCATAAGCATGAATATAATACGAAGAAAGCATAAATATTTTAAAAAAATAAAAAAGGCTAGGTATGATAACTATAGAACCTTATGGATACAAATATTATTATAAAATCATATTTATGGAAATATGAAATATAAACCTTATAACATTTGAACATGACATAAGTTTCACGATACATGAAAAGTCATAATCATGAAAACATAGAATTTCATTGGAATGAAATGAAACATGTAATCCAAAATAACATAATTAAAAACATGGAAATGTTTTATAAAATGATAAACAATAAAATTTTGAACAATTATAACAATATAAAAAACAGTTTCAGAAAACCCATTATGACAATGCCTGTGTGAAAAAATCATTTTTCCACACCTAAAAATATGAGAAAACCCAACATGTTAACACTTGGGTGAAAAAACATCATTATGAACACACTAGAATTTTTTATGATATATAAGAATACACCAAAGCATTTCTGGGTGATATATGAATCCCAACATAATTATACATACATATGTGTTATAATTAACAAATTATTATTATAACTTAAATAACATATGTAAAAATAATGGGTTTCTTAAACATTT
Source organism: Viscum album (assembly GCA_963277665.1). Lineage (NCBI taxonomy): Eukaryota > Viridiplantae > Streptophyta > Magnoliopsida > Santalales > Viscaceae > Viscum > Viscum album. The sequence goes on along the minus strand of OY728158.1, from coordinate 434,636,108 downwards.
CACATAACTTGATCTTAAGAGATCAGAGGATGTCAAAATCTAATTAACCAAAAGGGTTAATGATTTAATAAAACATAAAACAGAAATTAATGAAAGAGATATAATTTTAGGATAATGATAATGAAATCATAAAAAGTGTTTTTTTAAAAAAAATTATATTCAGCATTATAAAAGTCCTAGTTATGTGTCCATTTTAAAAAATCCCCATTTTTTTAAGATAAATAAAAAGAGTACCCTAATTGAAATATATTTTACTTCAAAAACCCTTTTATCCCAATACATGTGGAATGAAAATCAATAAAAAGATAACTTCGTGAAAAACTATGTTTAATAACTAACTGTGTTACACAATGAAATGATTTTGAGTTACGAAGTACCTTATATTTTACCTTGATTTAAAATAAAATTATTTACAAAATTGTGTAACAAAGGGAAAATTAGTAATTCTTTATTTATAAACCTATAATTATATAATTATATCTATGCACTTCATTAATAAAAATTAATGTTTTGTATTATATTGTTATAATATCTTTCCAACATTGGGAGTTAATTATATTAATCGTTTTGAACACTCTTTGAAATAACATTGTTGGTCATTTTTATTTTAAAAATATCTTTATTTTAAAACCGTTAAGAATCTAAAATTTATTTTTTATAAATAATTAAAATTTTATATTTACAATATACCATTGTTCTAGTCATTTTTCTTGAAAATAAAAATGGTGAAGAACTAGTTTGGTTTTTTACATATATTTAAGTATAAACTTATAACAATAATTACTTTTTTGTTATTAAAAAAACCATATTAACAATATATATCAAAAATAAATAATATATATACATATAAAATAAAAAATGAAACCTTACATGATTGGATGTGAAGAAGAAAAGAAAAAAAAATTATTCATATACACGGTAGTTTTCACAACGCAGTAGTGATATTTTCATTTTTCTTAATAGAAAAGGGGAGGGTGATTAATTCCTCTACTATAAATAAAATAACATAAATTTATAATAATGATAATTTATTATTTTAATATAGGAATTTGAATTTTTTTTCAATAAAGAAAACGTTATAAATTAAAAGATAAAGAATAAATGGTTTAAGAACTGATATATCACTTCTTAGGCTATCACATTTTCAAAGGGGATTAAACCATTGAGGGGTAGTATTTTGAAAACAAAATAATCCCCATAAGGTGTATAGGTCTTTATTGATTTTTTTGGGCATTTTATGGTAATAATATTTATGTTTTTTGAGTGATGAGAATTGGGGAGAGGAGTCCCCTACTATAAGTGAAAATGAGTCTCTTTTTTATAAATACTCCAATGTCTTCAATAATGGAAACTCACTCTCAAAGAATGTGCCAAATATAGATAAATTGATTTATGTTATGATAAGGTAGATCCAAACTCATTCCATTAAAAAATAAACATGTTTTAAGAATGTTTCACCCTTTATTTTTAAGGTTACTCTAGTCAATAATTTTAGTTTTTAAAAGGGTAATTAGATTTTACGTAAGGGGTTTATGTTTTTAGATTAAAAAAAATGAGGCTTATTAAATAATTTGGACCCACTCATTTTTAATGAGACATAATATTTATCAAATAAAGATATAATGTGTATGGAAAATTGATTTTAACACAAACACATAAAAAACAATTTTCAGAAAAGTTTATTTTTTAGAAAAAATATTTACGATTAGGGAATAATTATCTATGAAAATGACACAAATGAATTTAAAATAATAATAATAGTTAAAATATTATTTATTTAGAAATAAAATAAATTAATCACATCATTGAATCATGTTATAATTTTTCAAGAAAAATAGTTAGCAAAATAAATTTCATTAAAACAGTGCATTAATTTTGTAAGTCTTGATCATTGGTTTATAAATTCAAAATAGTTTTTGAAAATTTATTATTATAATTCTTATTAATTAATTTAAAATAATATGTTTTTCAAAAACATCCACTGTTTTTATATTATAATATAATTTGAAAAAACTTATGGCAACAACTAAATATATATTTTTTCTATTCACAATAAAATTAATTACATCAAAATATTCAAAAAATCATTTTATGATAATATGAAAATGAAAAATTCCAAAATCATGTTACCTTTAAAAAAATTTAATGATAAAATTTATTGACTTCATACTTATATAAAATCATAAAATAATAGGAAATATAATTTTTATAAGAAATAAATTTTTTTAGAAATTAAATATTATTTTAAAAATTATTGTTAAAAATAAGTATATCTAACTTAAAAAATATGAATTTTATAAAATAAATTTATTTAAAATATATATATATATATTTTTATCTTTTCTAATTATGTAGATATTTAGTATCAATTTTATTTTTTTAGTTTTGTTTTTTAAATATATTTAATTATATATATATCATAATTTTGTTACAATGGTTTATACATTATAATTTCACACTTACCTTATAATGGTAAATATTTTTTTGGTTTCAGTGTTATGTGTGAAGAAACTCTTCAAACAAAATATTTCAATAAGGATGAAAATCATTGGTTTTTGTAGTAGTATTTTTAATTATAAATTTATTTTATTAAAATATAATGATTGTATCTTTGGAATTGATCAATAAATTAGAAATATAAAAAAATTATATATGTGTATATATATTTCATAATGATGATGTTTACCACAGAATACGGGGATGACCGCCCTGATGTGAGGTTTAAACGTTCTGATTGGTTTCTAACGGGTTTGTTCGTAGAACCGAAAACATCCAATGATTCCAAATCCATTCGGACCTAATTTCTGAAGGTAGTTTCTCATTAGTTTGTGGACTGGTGAGGCTTAGGAATTTGCATTGGTCAAGAGGTTGGGAGGTCGGACTCATCAAAACTTTTTGAGATAAATTATTGTCTACTCCGGGACTCTCTTTATAGATTTAAGTTATGTTCGTGAATCCTTATTACATTACCAAGTATAAAATGAGCTTTCCTTCAGATCCGATAATCAATGATCAAATATGTAGGAAATTTAGAGAATATTTTATATGTATTCGAGGTTCTTCATCGATAAAGAATCATCTATATTTATTAGATATTCTTGGTCAATGGTACCCTTCGACACATTTATATATAAGTCTCTTGGTAATTATGATGACCATGCCAGTTTTAAAGCCACTCAGTGGGGCACTTGAAGTTTATTGTCATTCAGAAGGACATGGATTATGTTAGAGTCGAGATCGAAACCGTAGACGGGCTACCTACGTATCCTTTGTTTAGAAAAGTAATCAGAACCCACGTAGTTCGAGTAAGGGATTATGATGTTTATGATTGATAGCTCAAAGAAGGATGTCATAATTACTTTTACCCTCTAATCTCACGTGAGTCATGCTTGGTGTCAGAAACAATAGGTATCGGTAAAAATTAGACAATTGGGCCATGAAAGATGCAATCATTATAAATGATGTGGGACTTATGTATGTATTACTGCCCCGATAAATGAAGGTTAGGATTTACTTTAGGGAAGAAATCCAGGAACAGGGTCCATAAAGGTATATGTGCTTCATTGAGATTTTGAATACTATAACTTTTGGATTACTCTTGAAAAGGATGCCTGAATTAGGAGAAGACTTATGATTGGGTTTTACTCCTGAAAAGGAATCCCAGATCAAAGGTAAAATAGGGCTGGTTAAAAGAAATTAATACTGGGGCTTACTCTTGAAAAAGAGGCCCAGATCAAGGATTAAGGTTTGGGGATTACTCCTGAGGAGGATGCCCAAATTAAGGGAATGGGGCTTACTCCTAAGGAGGATGCCTAGATTTGGGAACTTTATGAATTGGGTCTTACTATTAAGTAAGATTCCCAAGTTAAGAATTATGACTGGGGCTTACTCCTAAGAAGGATGCCCAAACTTGAGACTGGGGCTTACTCAAGAAAAGGAAGACCATGTTAGGGGATCTGGGGCTTACTCCTAAGAGGATGCCCATAATTTAGAGGACTTATTACTGGGGATTATTCCTGAAAAGGAGACCCAGGTTAAGGATTCTCTCATCTTAAAGGATGAGGTTAAATGAATGAAATCTCAATCTTTAGTGACATAAAGATGTGTAAATCACTAGGTTTTGAGAGATATTACATAGAATTCCTTAGAGACAAGGAAGTCAAATCAAGAAATTATGCCATAAATGGATTCTAAGAGTTTCTTTAAGACTGAATATTGAATAGGAAATATGTAATGGATTATGAGGGGTGAAATGGGAAAGAAAGGCATCCAAAAAGGAAGGGGCGTGCAAGTCCTGGCAGGCGCGCAGGTACTGCGTGGGCGCGCACGTCCTGGTCGGCGCGCAGGTACTGCGTGGGCACGCATGTCCTGGTCGTGCAGGTATACAAATGCATGACACATTTGGTACATGTGTGGTGTTCAACCAGTAGGGTAATACTTGATCGAAATTGGATTAAGGCCTTTAGAATGCTTTTGAGGTTGTTCCAGCAGAGGGGCGTGCAAGTTCTATTGAAGGAGTAAGGTGGCGCGCAAGTGTGGCCCTTTACCTTAAGGGATGGCCACTCAGGTGCAAAAGTGTTGATGAGTTTCAACACTTAGGCCTTCCTCCCCATCTTGAGATCTTCTGTTCTAGGTAAGAAATTACCTTCGAAGTGTTCTGGAAGCTTTGAGAAGAGACTAGGGCGCCGGGAGCTCAAATACGAGTTTCTAGAAAAATTCATCCTCAAATGCGGGGCCCATAGGGCCTATTTATAGGTAGGGTGAAGACCCCAGGAGGTTATCACTTTGGTCGCGCAAGTGACTTGCACGACAAACTTTGGCGCACAAGTGTACTTGCGTGACCATTGTGGCGCGCAAGTATACTTGCGCGACCATTGTAAAAATTGTGTGACCCTTGCACAATGTTCTTCTTATTTCTAACTTTGTCAATTTTTTTTGATAATTATCCAAAGGTTGAATCACATTGAGCTAAGATATTACCCTTTTCCAATCTTTAGATTCTGTGATGAAAGGAGCGTTAACACAAGTTCCCCCTTAGAGTTGGATCCGGAGTGAAAAGAGGATTTGACTCTGAGGAAAAAAGAGAAACCAGGGGTCTTTGTGGTTATTGGCAGTTTAAAGTCATGCATTTTGGACATAAAGAGGCTAATGTTTATGGTTGAAATAGCTTTGAACGAAATGGATTATAATTGACTCAATTCCTTGAAAACTCATCTGAAAAAATAGTACCCTACTCAAGTTTGAGGGAAAATATGTAAGCTATGACTTAAGAATTTTTGAATCTGAGGAATGATATGAAAAAGAGATAAAAGGCATTAGAAGAAGTATTTTCCAAGAATGAAGTTACCATTATTTTACAAACCCGTTAGGGGGTTGAATTATGCAGGGCCACCTAAGGGCATTGGCTGCATAGTTAAATAAAATAGTATTTTTTGGCTAACAAGTTTGTTATGCAGCCTGTTTATGCAAGGCCACCTATGGGAACGTGCTGCATAGTCAGGCAAAAGAACTCTCAGAATTTTACTTTCCTAGTGCTAAAAGCCAATTAATGTTTATGGAAATTCAAATCTTCCAAAGTATAGAGTTTTCTATATGGAAAGAGGTACTTGATTATGGAGAAGATATTTCCAAACAAGATTTTTGAAGAACTGGATGAATATCACTCCTACGAAGGTCTGACCCAAACATAGGGAATGAGAATATAATCCATAGACTTGAACACTTTCAGATCATGTAAAAGGATATGGGACAAATATGTTAAGGATGGATATTTTTTTGCGGATCCCTACATACTGTCATATAAGACAAATAAGGACAAAAGAGGAATTCTTCCCAAGAATGAAGTTACCACTATCCGACAAACCCGTTAGGGGGTTGAATTATACAGGGCCTCCTATGGGCATTGGCTTCATAGTCAAATAATAGTATCTTTTGGCTGACAAGTCACTTATGTAGACTGTTTTTGCAAGGCCGCCTATGGGAACGTGTTGCATACTCAGGGAAAAGAACTCTCAGAAGTTTGACATTTTTGTGACTAGAAGTCATGAAAAAGGGTTATGAGGATATGAAAATATTTATGGTTAGGATTATGACACATAAATTTGGGTATTGTTCAATGTATACAGAGATACATAGATCAATGCTAACCATAATCATGTTGTGGCTGGGTCCTGAATTGAAATGTTGGACTTCACTACGTATCCCATAAGGATGAGAATCAAGACATACATAGTTCTTAAACTATAGTTTAACGTCGTGTGGGACAAAAGTATGAGAGATATTATTTTTGGGTCATAAAGCTTGGACCATTGTAAGATATACACAGTGTGTGTTTTCATGGGGACTTTTCAGCCAAGGGACTGAAAATGGAATTTGGGGTTAGGCCCAAAGACATGGGGCTAGATTCGAGGGATACTCGAACGTTCCTACATATCCCATAAGGATCGGAATCAAGCCCACATAGTTCTAGAAATACCCTCTGTACAAACTTGGTTCGTACATGTGAAGGGTGAAAGGGGACTTTAGTGAAATGATGGTTTAACCCAAGATAAATGGTTCGGGCATTGCCATGTATGCACATAGTCTTTGAAATGAATCATGATTGAAAAATCAATGAAAATAATGATTCCCTCTCAGGTGAGGGTATCAAAGAAATTTTTAGCTTATTGTCATACTGGACAAAAGTTTTGTATAGATCAACGTCGTATAACAAGGACGAATGTGAACCAATGTAAAGATATTGATTCTAGGGGTGGTTTCAAGAATCAACATCGTATGAGATGGAGGTGAACTGATGTGAAGAGATTGGTTTTGGGCTTGAACCTTGCGAGGTTGCTCACATACCCAGCCTAGAAGGAAAGGATCAAAGTCCATGTAGTTCAATTAAGAATGAATTAATGATCAAGTTTTTCTTGGGGACAACAACCTAACAAATGATGTTGGGACTTACCCATGGTTAGTAGCCTAGAAAGAGTGTTATGGTTGAGATTTTCTCTAAGATCACGTGAGTCATACTCGGTGTGAGAAACAAGAGGTAACAACAGCCTTAACAATACATAGTTTAATATCATGTAGGACGTATGAAGGGACTATGCAGTTTAAAGTCTTGCAGTGAGGACTATTGGTGCTGCACAGTTTAGTGTCATGTAGCATGAAAAAAAGTACAGTTTAATGTCATGTAGGACGTATCACAGAATTTCTGTACATTTTAGCGTCATGTAGTTAGGAAGATGGGGAAAATAGAGTTTAGTGTCATGTTGGACGAAAGGGGGACTGTGCAATTTAATGTCATGTAGTGAGGACAAAAGAGTACACCATTTAACATCATGTTGGATGCATTGGGGATTTTTTTTCACAGTTTAACGTCATGTTGGACGAAAAAGGGACGATACAGTTTAGCGTCATGTTGGACGAAAGTGCGAATAGTTTTAGGTCATATGCATGGACCATGGATGGTGCAGTTTAATGTCATGCTGGACGGTGGTGTAGTTTAAGGTCATACAGGACCTTTGATGACTATGTAGTTTAATGTCTTTCCGGACGTAAGGGACTTTTATACAGTTTAGCATCATGTAGTTAGGACGTCACAGTTTAACGTCTTGCTGGATGTAAGGGACTTGAAAATAGTTTAGGGTCATATGCATGGACCATTGATGATGTAGTTTAAGGTCATACATGACCTAGTGTCAGTTTAAGGTCATACATGACCATTTAAGGAACTTTTTCACAGTTTAGCATCGTGTGAGATGAAAGTACAAATAGTTTAAGGTCATATGTATGGACCGTTTCTTTATAGTTTAACGTCATATAGCACGAAAAAAGTACAGTTTCATGTCATGTAGGACGTATTAAAGGAATTTTGTATAGTTTAACGTCATATAGCAAGGACGAAGTGGTTCTGCACAGTTTAGTTTCATGTTGTAGGGACATTTTTAAGTTACTTTGTGGTTTATACAAAATACTTTTTCAAAAATCTGGCATTGGTTGGAGTAGTGATGAGTTCTCCATCCATCGAGATTAATGAATAAGCTCCGTTGGAGTAGACCCTATGTATTGAATAAGGTCCTTCCCATTTTGGATCAAGCTTGGGAGGTTTCTTTCCTGGTATCATTGGAGTTCTGAGAACTAATACCAATTCTCCCCGAGTTATTGAACGAAGATGAACTTTTTTGTTAAAATCTCATGCTATTCGATTCTGATAGACTTCCAAGTGGTGCAAAGTGAACAATCCTTTCTCATCTAATCGTTCCAATTCATTCAATCGCTTTTGAGATTTCTCGTCTGTAGATGACTGATCGCAAATGGCTACTCTGAGCGAGGGTATTTGAACTTCAATGGGCAAGACGACTTCCGTTCCATATACCAATTAATATGGAGTTGACCGAGTTGCAGTGTGGGTGGTAGTCTGATAAGCCCATAAAGCATGAAAGAGTTTATCAGGCCATTACCTCTTATATTTATCCACCATCTTTTGCAGTATATTTTAAAGAGTATTGATAAAGGCGTCTATCTGGCCGTTGGCCGCTGCATGATACCGAGATGAATGGTTGGATTTGATGTTGTATTCTTGATACAACTTCTTCATCTCGGATGAATAGAAATTGGTGCCATTGTTCGTCAATATGGTATGAGGGACACCAAATCCGGTAATGATGTTAGACTTGATGAAGACCACAATGCATTTATAATTGACTTCCTTGAGAGGTATTGCCTCTTCCCATTTGGATAGGAAGTCAGTAGTAGTAAGAATATACTTAAACTTCTTGGTCGTAGCCGAAGGGTAAGGCCCCACCACATCCATCCCCCATGTGGAAAATGGCCATGAGTATTTAGTTGTATGAAGCAACTCTGGAGGTTGATGAATGAAGTTGGCATGTACTTGGCATGAATGACACTTCTTTGTTAAATCAACACAATCTCATATCATTGAAGGCCAAAAGTATCCAAGCCTTTGAATTTGTTCAGACAGTCTATGTCCAGACTGGTGGGCACCATAGACTCCTCCATGCACTTCTTTCTTGACAGCCATAGTCTCTTCACCATCAATGCATCTGAAGAGAACTCTGTCAGAAGCACGTTTGTAGAGAATTTTCTCTAGGTGATCTGGTCTATCATACAGAGTAAAATTAGCCACACGTCACCATATTTGTTCTTTCTCAGCTCTATCAGGTGGAAGTGTTCCATTTTAAGGTATTTCCTGATAGGTGACATCCATCCTGTAGTATGACTGTACAGTTCAGGAATGGGACAAATTTCATTAATTTCCTCTATTCTAATTCGAACATAAGGTGAAATTGCACAACGGTGGGCAATACTGATGTCTGTCTCTTCCAGATTTGGATCTTCTAGAGCTGTGGCTATATTAGCCAGCGCATCAGCTTGAGCATTTTGTGATCTTGGGACTTAAGAAAATTTCGGTTCCAAAGGGAATTCTGCCATTAACTCTCTAACGTAATCATACAAAGGGATTAGTTCTTCTTTTCTGATGGCATAATTCCCATTGACTTGTTTGATTACTAGGTCTGAATCATCCTTCACCTTTAAGTGATTTAATTGTTCTTGAAGCGCTAAATCCAAGCCTGTGATAAGAGCTTGGTATTCAGCTTAATTATTGGTACCACCTTTTCACAATAAGAAGGAATAAAGTAACAATGCCTTTTCTGGAGAAATGAGCACAATTCCTAAGCCAACTTTGTTGAATTTAGGAATTTCTATTTTCCTCCCTGTTGGACTTCTGGAAGCACCATCAAAATACATTTCCCATGCCTAAGGACTTTCTTGAATAGAGAAGACTACCACATCAGGGAGTTCAATATCTGAAGACGTGTCTTCCACTGAATAGTGCTCAGCCAGGAAATCAGCCAGAGCTTGGCCCTTTATTGCCTTTTGAGAGACATACTGAATGTCGAATTGCTGCAAAATAATTGCCCACCTTTCTAGACGTCCTGTAACCATTGGACGACTAAGGATGAATTTGAGTGGGTTATTGCGAGATACCAATTGGACCTCGTGATGTTGCAGGTAGTTTCTCAACTTCTAAACTGAAAAGATTAATGCCAGGTAGCACTTCTCAATACTTGAATACTGGGTTTCTTCTTCAAGCATGGTTCAACTAAGATGGTAAAGACTGTTTTCATTCCCGACATCATTCTCTTGAGCAAGAAAGGCACCCAATGATCGCTCTAGAGCTGTCACATAGAGGATAAGTGGTCTCCCTTCAACAGGTGGCATGAGTACCGGTGGAATCAAGAGGTATTTATTGAGAATATCGAATGTTTCTTGACATTCTTCAGTCCACTGGTAAGTGACTCCCTTCTTCATCAATTTGGTAAAGGGTAAACGTTTTCTTGCCAAATTGGTGATGAACCGCCGAATATAGGCTAAGTGTCCTTGAAGTCATCTTAATTCTTTCTAATTTTGAGGAGGTGACATACCAAGGATTGACATGGTCTTCATAGGACCGACTTCAATACCACGATGGTGTACAAAAAAGCTACGAAATTTTCCTGAGGTTACCCCCAAAAGCACGTTTTAAGGGGTTCATCTTCAAATTATATTGTCGAAGCTTGCAGAATGTGAATTCCAAATCAGCCAAGTGATTAGAACGTTGTTTGGATTTAACTACCAAATCGTCTACATAGCATTCAACAAACTTCCCTAAGATGGTTTTGAAGATATGATGCATGGAACGCTGATAAGTTTCACCTGCATTTTTAAGCCAAAGGGCGTTACCCGGTAACAAAACACACCCTGAGGGGCTCTGAAGAATGTTTATTCCTCATCTCTTGGGGCTATTCAGATCTGATTATATCTAGAATATCCATCCATGAAATAAAGTGCTTCATAGCCAGCTGTTGCATCAATTAGAAGTTCTGTAATCAGAACTGGGAAATCATCCTTAGGACAATGCCGATTAAGATCTCTGAAATCGATGAAAACTCTAATTTGTCAGTTCTTTTTCTTTACAGGGACAATATTAGCCAACCATTTTGGATATTGAACTTCTCTAATGTAGTTTTCATTGATAATATTATCCACTTAAGCTTCAAATTTGGAAGCATAAGTTGGATGTGTTCTTTTCGCAGCATGCTTAAATCCTCGATGTTCTTCTGGTAAACCCAAATGATGAGTAGCAACATCAGGGTCAAGCTCGGGAATTTCTGTATAGTTCCAAGAAAAAATATCTCTATTTCAATTTAGAAAAGAAATATACATCTCTTGCTCTTCAAGGTTCATGGCCTCACTGATTAAAGTGGGACTTGGATCTTCCTTTGTACCAAGATTTATTTCTCTATGTTCATCCATAGTGGTAGAGATACCCTCTTCAAATGCTGGAGGATCATCTCTGAGATATTCCTATTCTTCTTCATCATGTGTTATTTCTTCGGTGTATACTTGCATAATAGATGACAAAGCAGAATTTTCATGATCAGAAGTGATGTCAAAATTTTCATATCTTGAAGAATAATCTTCCATTTCCGACCCGATTGATGATAAAGGGTCTTCTTTGGGTAATAAAGTGGAGATGATGGATTGAGAATCGACATCATTGTTCACCTCCAATGTTGCTATAACTTCTTCTGGCCTAATTGGTGAAGTATAGACTTGTTGGATTTCAGTAGATGAAATGAAGACGTCACCATTTGTGCTTTCATCACTGTTTGGTCGATTACCAATTTCTCCCATGTTTTCTAGCTCGATTGCCGTAATTGACATTATGGATCTTTCCATAAGAGTATTTTGATTTGAGTATACCTTTTCAATTTGACTGATAGGCAACACATAATCTGTACTCACATGTGTAAATGGATTTACTGGAATTTTTTCCAAACCATATGGTGCATTAACGTTGGTAATCTCCTTTGTTATGGATTTCTCCCTTTGCTTCATGTGATAGAATTCCGCCTCAATGTATAGAGACTCACATGTCTTGAACGGGGCCTTATCACCAAACAGTGTCCCAACTTGACCATCGAAACAATATTTGAGACATTGATGGTATGATGAAGGGATAACCGCATGCTGATGTAGCCAGGGTCATCCAAGCAAGACGTTGAAAGCTGAGTCTTAATCAACAATAATGAAATCTGAATTGGATTCAAGATCAAAAAAATGGGTTTTGAGTGTAACTTCTCCCAGTGGTTCTTGTTCATTTTTATCATATCCTTGTAACATCGTGGTAGATGGAGATAAATCAGATTCCGTGAGGCCCAATCGAGGAAGTGTACGAATGGGCATGAGGTTGACTCCTGAACCATTTTTAATGAATGCTCTTCGAATATCCACGCCATTGACTTTTCCAGATAAGTAAAATGGTCTAATATGTCCATGCACAACATCATTTTCATCTTCATCAGTAAAAGATATTATTGCATGATATTCTGCCGGATTATTCTCTATGTGATAGACTTCCACTGCAGCAATTTCAGTTTCAAACTCCTGAGGACTCGACAAAGCCTCGATGAGTGCTTCCCGAAGATCTTTTGACAGATTCATAGCATCCAGAATTGGTAACATGGCTGGTACATGGGCCAAGTGTTTCAATATATCATACTTTTGATCCAAAGGTCTGCGTTTCCCAACAGGAATACATGGTTTAGTAGGTACTTTAGAAGAAGAGGCTTTGGAAGTTGATGCATCTTGTATTGGGATATGAGTTGGCAATATTCCTGGTTTTGGAAGTCTAGACCGATTAGATCCATTTACTTTCTGAGAGAAAGAAGATGAAACCTTCAACCGGTATTCCAAAATAACTGTTCCAGGACTAAATTTGATATTGGAAGAAGATCTTGTTTGTTCTTGCTGAGCTCGCTGAAGGGATATACCACGAGTTTCTGCTACGTACACAGTTCTAGTAGGGGTAGAATTGGAATAGTGGATTCCAAAATATCCACATTTTCCCCAGTATCCTGAGCCCTTAGAACTTCCTCTGATTCCTCTATTTGATATAGGGAATTCAGGCACATTGAAATCGAAACTGATACTAGCATATGGATATGTTAATTGAGTCATATTAACATATCCAAAGATTAACTCTTCATATGATGAAGACTCAGCCTGATTAGCCTGTCTGGCTGTGCCGTTTGGTGGGGCGGTGCCTGTGGCTTTGAAGTAGATGGCATGAAGTCCGCCAAAGTCAAAGACAACTTAGGCTTTGACACATACTCATCCTCTTCTGATTCTTTTTTTTTTCTTTGAATCATGCCGTTTCTTTGAGGACTTTCCCTCTGAAGAAGAGGATTTTGCCGCAACATTCATGGCAGAAGACACAATTGGTTTCCTTAATTGTGTTTGAAAAATATCATGAGTTCGACAGATTGTCTTTCTGAACATCCAATCATCATACTTTTGTGCATTTTTTCTTTTGACTTCCTGCCATTCACTTTCCTCCTCTGGAACTGTAGCAGTGACACATGCTACCTGGGTTGAGGAGACTTTCAATGTGACCTGTCCCGAGTCGACCATCTTTTTCAGGAGGTCTTTGAAGACAAAACACTCCTGGATGGGATGCCCCAACATTTGATGAAAAGAGGAATAATTATGATGGTCTTAATCTCCTTTCTTGTTTGGCCTCTTTGGTATTGGCAATTGAACCAAATTGTTTTCCAGAGCCGAAATGAAATAACCCGGAGCTTGTTCATTTCAGAAAGGGTATGTTTTTCTCTTCAGATCCTCAAATTGTTTTTGTCTTTGATCTTTTTGATCATCTGGATGAAAAGGCCTTTGTTGTTGGTGCTCAAAAGGTGGAGCCCTTCGAGAAGATGAAGGTTTTGAGGTAGAAATAGGTACAGGTGCTTGTTTGAGCATAAATATAGAAGTTTATACTTTACTCATTCTCCTTCCTGGAGCTGATGGAATTACACGAGATTTAGCCTTAGCCTGTATAAGGGAATATTCAATCTGCTGAGCGATTAAAGTAAGGTCTCGAAACCCTCCTGTGTATTTCACAGGGATTAATGGAATGCGTAATTCGTCACGCAGATTTTCCACACAGATTGGAAACAATTCTTCTTGAGGGAGTGATAAACTCAAGGAATATGTTAATCCCTTCCGGCGAGCAATGAAATCAGAGACTCTTTCATTATCCCTTTTCTTACAGTTTGTAAGATCGAAGACTGTTGTCTTTGGAAAAGTTGAGCTGAACTGAAGTTGAAATTTTTGGCGAAGATCCTCCCATCATGTAATTGACCGGGATTGCAAGCTTGTGTACCAAACAAAAGATGGTCCTTGCATGGTTTGCACGAAGCACTTGTGTTTCACTGCTTCTTGCTGCTCCGGAGTTCCCAACATAGGATCGCAACAAGACATGTAATGCGTCAAATGTTGTTTAGGATTGCCTGATCCATTGAAAATTGGGAATACAGGGTTCCCAAAACTGGATGGAGGAGAAATTGAATCAACCCATTCAGGGTAAACTTTATTATCTAGTTGAACTTGCACACGCTTCCCTTCCAATCTTTCTTACCGTGCTGTTAATGACTCAATAGTAGTTATTAACTTTTGAGAAACATCTGGTTGAACTTGGACTTGGGTATGTGCAATGACTGGAGCTTGAAAAAATGTGGCGATTGGTGCTTAAACTGATAGTAGAACTGCCAATCGTTGTTGCACTTGACCTGTATGATTAGACCTGTGAGGTTGTACTGATAGATGAGGATATTCTTGATCCATCTCAGTAGCTGCAACAAACTGCTTTGGCTGACTGACTCCAGCATGCTAAAGAAGAAGACTATTCTGAAGTAGTTCTGCATTCAGCCTTCTTATTTCCTTCATTTCATCCTCCTGTTGTGCAAACCTCTACTCTAGTGAAAGCGATTGACCTTCTCCAAAGGAAGGATATGTAACCTGGTTCTTTCCCTTCCCTTTGTTGGATCTTTTTCGGAGAGCGGGAAGTGGGTTACTCGAAGGATTACTTTATTTCTAAGTAATCCTTTGACATTATGTACACACACCTTCTTCATTTGTCTCAGTGCCTACATCTTCTTGAGCAGAAACCTCTTCATCTGAGTCCCCTGAGTGAGCCTCATCTGGTGGATCAGCAACAATGGCATTGATGACATTAATCGATGCATAATTCATCGCATCCCTTCTATCAACATTTCTGTGATATTGTCTTCTTCCATGTCTTTTATGAGACAATGTATTTTGTTGATTTTATCCCCTAGGAACTTCTTGAAGAACCGTAATTTGGAGGGAATCTGCTAAAACATTGGCTCTTCGTTCCTCTTGAGGTTTCTTCCCCAATGGAGAAAAGACCGACTTTCTCTGAGGGGGGGATTGATGATTTGAAAAAGTGCCCAGTCTGGTGGACTGGGGCTATTACTGCTGTTCTCGCTCAACTCCCCGAATCCTTTTTGTTGATTCTGAGGGTTGGTTTAAAAGAGTCCCCAGTCTGGCTAAATGGGGTGGCTGTTGACATGCTATGTCTAAGACTTTCTTAAAATCTATCATGATCTTTCAAACCTTAGTTTGGATATTAGATGGATGCATTAACCTGTATCCGCTTTTATCACCCTGTTCAAAAGATCGTTGGCTAATTTCTGAAACTTTTGTCACTTGGTGATGTGCTTGCTCCAAACGAGAGGCCTGTTTAATATTATCGTTTGCTTGATGCAAGAGTAATTCGACAACTTGTTCTCTGTATTCTTGATTTAGAGAGGAACTAGATGAAGCATGTTCTTGGGAAAGCTTTTGATTACAAACAAAGCCCATTGATTATGGCCGGCCATGGGAAATAACATTGCATGAGACCATTTTCGGTGGGATTTGCTGACTGGAGAGAACCGTGAAATGAAGTGCTCCATGAAAAACCCATCCTCTGACACGAATACTAGATGGGGCATTGGCAATTAACTGACACAATCATCATAGTGCGCCAAAGAATGAACGTTTAAGGGCTCTCTGCTGCTTTTCATCCTTCAGATATTGACAGACTGATAGAGACGCCAAATCAATCTGATGTTGTAACCCTTCTATTATCTTAAGATGATTTTTATATTGATCATAAGATAATAATTTCTTTTTAAACCGACAAAGAGTTTTCCATTTGTTGAGAAGAATATCATGAATTTCATCTTCCGTCAACATTTCTGGAATATTATACTGAGAGTCATCCAGAGGCCAAAACATGACTGGCACTTCACCTTTCTCCAGTTGTTTTCTCATATTCAGCATTTCCTCTTTATCATTTGATGAGGATTCTTCTACCTAATTTGACCAGAGCTGGTGTTTCCTTGTTGCTTCATTTGATTCAATAGGATTGGTTGAGAAATTATGGATCAAACTTGAAGATGCATGACTTTACGGTGGGTCGGAGAATGAACTACACCCTAGGCAATCTTCTGATTGAGAAAGTATTTTACCTACTAGCAATAGAGCTTTAGAAATGACTGGTTTTGCTTTTGAATGTGCCTCAAGATAAGAGGGATTTCTCGGCAATACATTGTCCACTAGAGCATTTTCCGGGAAATGTGCATCACTACTGAGGAGAAGACTTTCGTAGTGAAATTCATCATCATGGGGAGGACCACCATAATGGTTTATAGTAAAAGATGAGATCTCATGCTCCTTGGTCTTCTGACCACATAGAGAGTTCATGTGGCACTCATCGGAAGATGAAACTTCGAGATCAAAATAATTGTCATGAAGCAAGCCTTCATGAGGAAGTGCCTGTTGAAGACCTTCGGAATTAATGTTCCTACTATTGGGAACTGAGGGAGTATAATCTTGAATTCCAATAGATAATTGTCTGAGGGCTTCAAGAACTCCAGCATCGAGAAAGGACTTGTTACTAATTGGCTCTTGATCTCCTGACTGTACTGGGCAGGTCTTTTTCTTAGACGCCTTCTTACTCACCTTGGAAACCACTTGTTGAAGAATGTGGCTGCTCTGAGAAGTTGTATGTGCCTGATCAAGAAAGATGTCCAGGTTAAGCTGATGATCTCCTCTCAAATCAGGTGTATGTACCTGACTTGGTTGTCCATATGATATGGGGGAGTATTCCCCATAACCCTCTTGGACTAGAACAGATGTGTGTGTTTGTTCCAGAGTGAATTATTGAAGTATCACTCCACTAGTAGGGATAGATTTATGTGTCTTTCCCTAGGATGTCGTTGAAGTTGTTATAATATCCTGGCAGGCATCCAGAATATGAGCAGGGATTTTCTTCTGCTCATTCACCATTGATAGAATATTCTTGGTGACTTCAGCTACCAGAAAGGGAATATACGCCCTTTCCGGGCATGGAGCAGGTGTATGTGCCTGCTTCTGTCCTCCTTTTCCTGTCAGTGAATCCTGACAGTACTCAAGTGTGGGGTCAGAGAGTTGAGTCTGCCTCATATTTGTTGTTGGGGCTTTTCGACTAACTTCTCCGAATTCTACCAAGCGAGACTGTTGGTAGGCTTGATTAATACCAGTAGGTGTATGTGACTGCTGATTGCACTTCTCCAAACGTGGTTGAAGAGATCCATCATATGTAGTCATACAAGACTGTTGACTAGCTGATGATGTATAAATAGGTGTATGTTCCTGCCTATAGTACTCCGCTGGAATTGCCAGGCGGGATTGGCATGATGCTGGCAGACGATTCTGCTGGACGGAGGGTTTAAAACGGGCAGGTGTATGTGCCTGCTCTTTGCTTGCCACCAAGTTAGGTTGGTGGACTTCTCTGGAGATGGTAGAGATGAGAACCTGCTCACTGTTGACCGGATTCCGCCTCTGGTGGTTTGTCTTTCTTGCTCGGGTTCGAGGAACCTGAGCCGAATGCCTGGAGTTGGTACCCTCATCATGTTGAGGGCACAGTGCCACACGAGTCTGGTGGCGATTGTTGGTGGGAGCCCTCAGGAAGTACTTCTGTCTGTTTGAATTAAGGTCCTGAGGGACCTGCTCATTCACCTCCCCAGAATAAGGGAGAGAATGGTGATTGTGTTCTGGGGATAATGACCCGAAACGATTGGATATGGTAGTCAGCACCGCCTGCTTCTTGATCACTTGTCGTTGTTGTCCAGACGACCGATGCGATTTGCTTACTTTTGAGGGCTTGTCTGGCAGCCTCCAGAGTTGGGATGGTACCGTGTTGACGGTATTCCTTAACCAGTGCTTTTGATACACAGCGTTGAAGATGTTGAGTAGGTGATATCATCCTAAGAGCGGACAATGATCCAGTAGGAGTAGCAACAGTGTCATTTGGAGCAGCAGTATTCACAGGTGTGAACATGAGAGAAGCCATTCTAGAAATGCATAAGATCTTGGGAAAAGAGTGCATATTTGATATAACAAACGTAATCAAGATAAATTCAGATACTACATCTTTTGGATGAGCACATATGTCAATGATTGTTTTTTGTTGGCCCTCTCATTGAGTTTTAAATAGGGGACTAACAAATAGCTAAAACATCATTTTAACTTGGTTAAGGATTCATGTCGGGTTCACCATTTTTGTTTCCCTCAGAATCCAGGGATGACTGCATTGATGGGAGGTTCAAACGTTCTGATCGGTTTCTAACGGGTTTGTTCATAAAACCGGAAACATCCAATGATTCCACATCCATTCGGACCTACTTTCCAAAGGTAGGTGCTCATTAGATTGTGGACTGATGAGGCTTATGAATTTGCATTGGTCGAGAGGATGGGAGGTCGGACTCATCACACCTTTTTGAGGGGAATAATTGTCTACTCCGGGACTCTCTTTATAGATTTAATTTATGTTCATGAATCCTTATTACATTACCAAGTATAAAATGAGATTTCATTCAGATCTGACAATCAATGATCAAATATGTAGGAAATTTAGAGAATATTTTATATGTATTCGAGGTTCTTCATAGATAGAGAATCATATGTATTTATTAGAGATTCTTGGTCAATGGTACCCTTCAACATATTTATATAGAAGTCTCTTGGTCATTATGATGACCATGCTAGTTTTAAAGACACTCAGTGGGGAACTTGATGTTTATTGTCATTCAGAAGGACATGGATTATTTTAGAGTTGGGATCGAACCCATAGACGTGCTACCTATGTATCCTTTGTTTAGAAAAGGATTAAGAACCCACGTAGTTCGAGTAAGGGAATATGATGTTTATGATTGATAGCTCAATGAAGGATTTCATAATTACTTTTACCCTCTAAGATCACGTGAGTCATGCTCGGTGTGAGAAACAAGAGGTATTGGTAAAAATTAGACAATTGGGCCATTAAAAGATGGAATCATAAGAAATGATGTTGGACTTATGTATGTATGACTGCCTAGATAAATGAAGGTTAGGATTTACTTTAGGGAAGAAATCCAGGAACAGGGTCCATGAAGGTATATGTGCTTCATGGAGATTTTGAATACTCTAACTTCGGGCTTACTCCTGAAAAGAAGGCCCGAATTAGGAGAGGACATAGGATTGCGTTTTACTCTTGAAAAGGAATCCCATATCAAAGGAAAATTAGGACTGGTTAAGAGAAATTAAGACTGGGGCTTACTCTTGAAAAGGAGGCCCAGATCAAGGATTAAGGTTTGGGGCTTACTCCTGATGAGGATGCCCAAATTAAGGGACTGGGGCTTACTCCTAAGGAGGATGCCCAAAATTGGGAACTTTAAGAATTGGGGAGTACTCTTAAGGAAGATGCCCAAGTTAAGAATTATGACTGGGGATTAATCCTAAGAAGGATGTCCAAACATGAGACTGGGGATTACTCCAGAAAAGGAAGCCCAGGTTTGGGGATCTGGGGCTTACTCCTAAGGGGATGAACAAAATTTAGAGGAATTATGACTGGGGATTATTACTGAATAGGAAACCTAGGTTAAGGATTCTCTCATCTTAAAGGATGAGGTTAAATGAATGAAGTATCAATCTTTAGTGACATAATGATGTGTAAATCACTAGGTTTTGAGAGATATTCCACAGAATTACTTCCAGATAAGGAAGTAAAATCAAGAAATCATGCCATAAATGGCTTTGACGAGTGTCTTGAAGACTGAATCTTGAATAGGAAATGTGTAATGGCTTAAGATGGGTGAAATGGGCAAGAAAGGCATCCAAAAAGGTAGGGGTGCGCAAGTCCTGGCAGGCGCTTAGGTACTGCATGGGCGCACAAGTCCTGGTCGGCGTGCAAGTACTGCGTGGGCGCACAAGTCCTGGTCGCACAGGTATACGCATGCGCGACACGTTTGGTACTTGCGTGGTGTTAAACCTACAGGGTAATACTTGAGCAACCTTTGTTTAAGGCCTTTAGAATCCTTTTGAGGATGTTCCAGCAGAGGGGCGCACAAGTTCTATTGAAGGAGTAAAGCGGCGTGCAAATGTGGCCCTTTTCCATTAAGGACTGGCCACTCAGGTGCGCAAGTGTTGATGAGTTTCAACACTTATTCCTTCCTCCCCCTCTTTAGATCTTCCGTTCTAGGTAAGATATTACCTTAGAAGTGTTCTGGAAGCTTTGATAAGAGACTAGGGCGTCGGGAGCTCAAATATGAGTTTCTAGAAAAAAATCCTCCTCAAATGGGGGGCCCACAGGGTCTATTTATAGGAAGGGAGAAGACCCCGAGCGGTTATCACTTAGGTCATGCAAGTGACTTGCACGACCAACTTCGGCGCGCAAGTGTACTTGCACGACCATTGCGGCGTGCAAGTATACTTGCGCGACCATTGTAAAACTTGGGCGACCCTTGCACAATGTTCTTCTTATTCCTTCCTTTTTCAATTTTTTTTTGATAATTGTCCAAAGGTTGAATCACTTTGAGCTAAGATATTCCCCTTTTCCAATCTTTAGATTCTATGATGAAAGGAGAGTCAACAGCTGATAATATTATTTATACTCACTAATCTAATGACTGGGTTATAAATGTTAATATATATCGTTTTTTATTTAGACTCGAGGCTGGGTTTAAAGAAAGATATGAAATAATTAAAATTAATTTTAAAGTAATATATATCAAATATTAGGGTATTACACCACATAATACATGGAAATTGAAATCTATAAAGAAAGAAACTACATTATTACAACTTAAAAGGATTTTCAACATCATGATAGATATATTATGTTTATTTCGAAAAAGAGTGTTTATGTTACATTATATTGATGGTATTTTAGTTCATTAAACTACTTATTCTACCATATTTTAATTTAAGGATCAGGTGGATTTGATGGAAGAAGGAAAAAATGATAGAATTAGTTTTACATAATATAGAAGATAATTTTCATTAAAATTTAATATTTAAATATTTTATAAATAGAGAGGATGTTACAAAATGGAAATAATGTGCCACAAATATACTGAAATATTATATTAAATCCTTTATGATATTCAAATAAACTTATCCAGTTGATTTATTGAGTATTGGAAAAAAATTTAGAATGTTCGACCAACTCAAAGTAGAATTATATTTCAGAAGAAAAAAAATAATTTTTCATTTATTTATGGAAATTTGGAATTAATTAATAAACCTCATGATGAACCACTATTGTAGAAAATGATACACCAACATTTTGTTGGGTTTTTGGGTTATTTTCCAATGGTATTAACCTATTCCAATATTTTAGGGAAAACTGTTAGTATAGGTGGTCTATACCAATAGTTCCCCAACTATTGGTATATATTTTATATATCAATGGTGTGCAAAATATAAGTATATTTCATGAATATGTAAAACTTATGCCAATATCTTGTAAAAAAATATTTGTATAGGTAATGTAAAAAAACGTTTTTAGTTTCAATTCCAAGACCTCCCACTTATACTTCATTGAATTAACCACTATGATACATTGACATTTATGTGCATAATTAGATAAATATACAATAGTGTATTGGTATTATTTGGGGGGGGGATTTCTTCCTTGGGTGGTCGGTTCATCCATAATTATGTTGATCACCATGGTGAAGGATCCTTCCTATCTAACCAAGTATTTCCCTATTTAGTTGTCTATTTTCCTCAACAAGGATTTGGCCAATACCCTTAACAATACGATCTAGAAATTGGTTCCTAGGTTCATTTCTGATGAGAAGTGCGAGTTTGAAATGGGGAGGTATATAAAGGGGCTATCAAAAAGACAAGAGAGATGGTTGAATAAATTGAAAAGGAATCCATTTTCTCAAAAATCATGATCATCATTGATAATGATATATTATTACACTATATAATGTAATTTAATCCTTAAAAGCACGATACATTGTATATTTTTTTAAACTTCTGTGATATATCCTCTAGATGATTCTCTTCCCCTTAGATTCTAATTTCTATAGATGACTAGAAGTTTTGACTCATTAAATACACTTGGGTGGCTTTGGTAGGGATATCCATACTAAACTAATCTCTTCCTCATGGATCAAGACTCTCTAAGTATTAATTTTAATGTGGTGATGGAGGGAGGAAGAGTCCTTCCATGTAATTGGGAGGATAGTTTTTGGGGAAATGCTAATTTTTTGTGTGGATGTTCTTCTGTTATTACTTATTGGGAGAAAAATATCCTTCCCAGGCATAAATATCATTTTCAATGAATATTGAAAATGTATAAGAAAAATTATCAAAATGCACAATACAAGGATTTTCTCTCGACAGAGAAATCTCAAGCCTTTCGTCTAGGAAATTTATAAGAGGCATAGATATGTAAAAAGGATGTTTACCTATATAGTATCTTGGTTACCCAATATATCAATATCAAATAAAAAATTTCACCTCAATTATCATGATAAATGAATCACTTTAAGTGTTTTCAAGTGAAGGACCTGATTTTTTCCATTGGTGGGTGCCTTACATTAGCTAATAATATTATCTAATTGATACTCCTTAAAATAATCATTACCATGCGAGAGTAAAATTAATTTATTAGAATACTTGAAAACATCACCAATTCATTCATTTGGGAATTTTAGTAGATCTGGAGTGACTATTGGGTGATGTGAAATCACCTGAGAAAATCAAACATAGAGGGCGGTATAAAACATTAAGTATTTATGACCTTAGTTAATTCACTGAGAAAAATTTAATGAGACTATAATGTTATGCTCCTTTTTTTTGAACCGTACATGATGTGAATGATAAAATTATGTGGCCTCTCCTATGGACAAGAGAAAAACGTCAAACCAGTTGTTCTATATACATGTTTAAATCCTGACTCAATACAACCTTTTTAATATATTCTTAGTTTTGGAGATATAATGTTTTCGAAATCTAAAATTATAGAGATAATTTATTAAATTAATAGATTTATAATGCTTAAAATTTACTTATAGGATGGAAGCCAACACCCTCCCTTCTCGATGGTGGATTTAGATGAATATCAGTTATATTAATGTGATTAGGTTGTTTGATTAGGTTAAGGGGATTAGTGTTTGTTAATTGTCTCATGTTTAGAAACCTTTTAAGGATGATTTCCCATATAATTACCAAGAGAACCAATGAGAATGGTTTTTTGAATTACAAGATGTGGTTTTATTGTATTCTTCCTACATTATAATTTATAATTTAGCGTGTCATCAAAAAATCTCTCCTAGTGATAATATGTGAAAAAGGAATGGTGTGTAATTGGATTCAAAATTATATTCCTACTAGTACTAATTGGGAAATTTTTTCCTTTTGTTTATGGAGGTTGATTAGGATTTCTATGTTTGGTGTCTAATATCATGAATTATAGCCACTGTTGTGGTAAAATTATCCTTTAAATATTTCTGCAATCATCATTCTCTTGTTCACATATTTCAATGAAAGAAGTAGTGTGATTGGGTTTGGATTTATAGAATGAATTATAGATCCCTCTTTGTTCTAGTAATATGGACAGAGTGTTTGGGAGGAAGTTATTGTAGACCAGGATAAACGTAATGTTTTTTTTATAGATTGTAGAACAGAGTGAGCTGCTAAAATGATTGGATAGATATGTGGTTATCCAATAAATAACATGAATTTCCAAACAAACATCATAGTTTTATCTTGGGCATGTCCAATGGTTGTATGGTAAACAACTCGATTAGTTAGAAGCTAAATGTGGATGGTTCATGTTAGAGGAGTTTCATGAGGAGGTGTGTTCAGGTTAGAGATAGATGGGGTTCTACGATCTTGGGTTTTAGTTTATTATATCAGAAATGTAATTTTTTAGAGGAAAATATATTTATAAGAATATAAAATTTATATATATATTTTTAATATATATCATAACAATGTAGAATTCAGTCACTACTTGTGACATGATCACAGTATAGTTTTCCTATCACATACTAGTCTATTACATCTGAGATCATGGTATATAGAATAATTATTAATTAATATCTGGTAATAACTCATATGTGATGAGATGGGCATAAAACGGTTGTCCATATAGCTTCCATGGGGAGAAAAAAGAACCCTCTCATTTTTTAATCAATTTATATATCCATTACCCCGCACCAAGTGATTTATATATTAAATGAAGTATTTTGGATCTATAATTTCCAGCCTCTTTGATTGGGGGGGTCTAGTTTTAAATTTTTATTTAGCAAGATTATAATATTTATATTAAATTTAAAATTTTTAGTATATAAATTTATTACCAAAATATAATAAAAATGGCTACCTATACCAATAGTATTCCAAAAATATTTTTATAGTTATAATATAATGCTTTTGGAAACTTGATGGCATAAGTACATAACTTTTTGGGAAATATACTAATTGTTTTAAAAAACATCAGGTATAGAGTAACTATGAATTTCCTATATCAATTATTTTCCAAAAATTTTGGTATAGATCTATTTTAATTGGTCAAATTTCTTATTGTGAACTCACAATCCCCTTCTGTGGTATAACATTGATTGAAATATTCTAATATGGACCTTCAAATAATTTCTATCATTTCACCCTCTTAAAAAAATTAATGGAAGCGAGGAAGTGGTTATAGGACATGGTTTAGTAGTGATATCTTTTAATGTTTATAATCACATGTAGGTTAATTTTTGGTCAATTAGGTATATTAATACATCATAAATATATTATTATTGGAGTATTCCTCAAGATGTGAAACAATTAAATTATTTGTTCATGCTCATTATTATTTATAATATCATTGTGATTTCCTTATGGTTTTATGTTTTATTTTCAAGAAGGAAAACTATGTCCAATTTTTTTTAATGGAATGGAGAAAGTATGACACCCTAATTAACCTCCTCCTAGGGTGTATAGTGGGACCAAGGTAACACAAGTTGTTTTAGAGCCACATATTATTTCCAGGATCTATTGATTGAAACCATATATAATGAGGAATGATATGTATGAAAAGGTATTACCCTAATTTGATGGGTGAAACTATCGTATATTGATGAATATAATGATATCCCATTTATGATCTCATGTACTTTTTGTTTTACTACAATACGTAATTGGAAACACTTATGTAATCATACAATATGATTAATGGAAAATGTTGATAATAAATTATGGAATAACAAATCAAAGCATCAAAATGCCTTATCTAGATCACTTAAAAATATATATATAAGATTATTGGAATTTTCTATTGTAAAATTAATTTAGATAAGCATTTTATCATCTATATAGGTGATGGAGAATTGAATGAGGAAATTATGATATTCATATAAACTAGATTTAATGATGATGATATATTTATTAGTGAAATATTGGAGATTTCTTTTGTTTTCTTGCAGAATATGTTAGTTCCATACTTGGATGTGGTCATGGGATACTGGATTCATAAATTATAACTAAGAGTATAATTAGATAACCATTAATGAATAATCTATGTTATCATATATTGAGTAGATGAACCATCACAAGTTAAATTTTGTTGGAAGTTATAGACAACTAGTATCTTCTAAAATGAGGTTGAATATGTAGATCACTTTAGAGAAATAATCAAAACAAATTTCATTTAACTTTTTTTATGAAGAAGAGATTTTATGAAGATGATATTAAAGAGGAGGTGAGTGATGATATCATATCACATATTAGAATGGTTTTTAAAAGATAAAATTATAGATTTCTTGATTTGTAACATTTAATATGTTTCTATTGTATGATGTTAATATATATTTATACATTTTATCTGATTAAATTTGTTAAATTAAATGATGAGAGATAATTATAATTAAAATTGATGATGAATCATTAGAGTATATAGAATTGAAAATATGGTTACAGAAATGGAATGAAAAGTTAAATAATGGTATTGGTTGGAATAGAGGAATAAAATGATAAGAAGATCTATTAGATGGTATATATACCCAGATCATCTCATATATTTAAAATAAAATGATACATTTAGAGAAGGATTATAAAATTTATTTTAAAAATAATTATTAACTATAGGGTATTAAAAATTTCAATGATGAACTGAAAGGGAATCTTAAATAGATTTATTTATACATAAATAATAAACACAAATGTAGAGTTTTTTTTGAAGGATCCATCAATATATATTGATAAAAAAATAACCTAGTTTATCTTCTTAAGAATTGTATAGATGATTGTGAGAAGAATCAAATGTAATATAAAGAATCTAAGCATTATAAATTTTAATATTGAATAATATAATAAGATCATTGATGATATTATCTTTTATTTTGAGATAAATATAATATGATTTATATTTTTGGGAGAAGTTGTTGTTTCTTTGTGAAAGAAGGTTGAATAACAAATAAAATTAGATGGTTCAAAGAAAAATATATAACATGGGATGTTATAAAAAGAAGATTTAAAAGTGTAATTGGAAAAAATAATAAAATCCTTTTATGAAATGTTTTTAATTAAATGAAAATTTTTATTGGAATCAATTGTATTGTTTTTTTAATAAAGAAGATAAAAAATAAACTCAGCCTCTAGGATATCTATAAATTATAAAATTGAAAAGAAAATTTTTTCAATCACAATAATCATATCACTAGGTTTGATGTTTTTCAAAAGCTATAGATTTTTTGAGGGAAGATATTGACTAAATTTAACATGATAGAAATACTATTTTTGTAACTCTTATTTCTACATTATTAATTATTATGGTTAAGTAAAATGTTATCAAAGAGGATAAGTTACTAAAAACTAGAAGAGGAGAGTGAGAAAAAACATTTCATATTATTGATGAATTTATTTGTGATAATACTATTTCAATACCTTAGAGTATAGACAAAAATAAATAGTTTAATGAAAATAATAGGGAGATAATCTTACGGAAGAGAGAAGAATGTATAAATAAGTCAATAAATTCAATTTAATTGAAATATAATTCAAATCCATTTAATTAGGAAGAATATTATCATATTATTCTGCTAAAAATGATAATATGTGGGAAAAAATGCTCAACACATATGAGAATATATTAGAATAAATAAGGAAGGATATGCCTAAAAAATGGCTAAAATTGGATTAATTGAAATGAAGAACAAAAAAAATGTGATTATTGATAGTGGATGCTCATCTTATATGATAAGAGATGAATGTTTTTTGAATAATTTAAAGGTAAAATTTTATGAGATAGTTTGATTAATAAATATTTTAGCATTTAATATTCAAGTAATACATGAATACTTAAGTCACTTATGATGAATTTAATAATACTATTGTATATTATTTTTATGTTTTATTACACATTTTACCAAGCATTAGTAAAATTTGTGACTCTGTTATGAAATTCAAATTTATTCAAAAGGGATGTTACATTAATGAGAAATCATGGAATTCTATGATGAAACATTCTATAATGAATTTTAAATAATATCAATTTTCTATAATGGAAAAGTATTTCTATTGAAAATTTAAGTAAAAAATACAATGTAGAAAAAAGTTTAGAAAATGTCAATAAATATTTTTGGATATCTTTAAAAATTTATTGTATAATTAGATGTCCAAAACCCACTAAGACCACTCCTATGACAGTCACTCAAATTTGATAATGACACAACCCAAGTATTTTTCCTGATCACCTTGGTTAGGAAACTGGTTCCTAGGAATCAAAGTTCATAAAAAATGAATTATTTTACTTAATAAACAATAATAAACAAGGAATTACAACATTAATTTCTCATAATAAAACATCATACAACAGATATCCATGTTAAAAAAACTATGATGTTATAAATTAAAGATAAAAAAATTGAACTTAAACCCATATAATAACACAGAATACATAAACTGTAATGAAAAAAATTAATGAATGATCCAGGAAACACAAAAATGATACATTAGTCATTATATATATAGAACAAAAACAAAAAGAAAATACCCAAATTGAACAACTCATAACTCTAAGTTCCCTATATATCCCCAGTACCCAAAACCACTCAATGATTAATTATGAACAGAACATGAACCTGAAAATAGACTTGGTTTTGTTGATACCAGGTGGAAAAGAATATGTGTGAGCTCACTAAGAAAGTATTTAATCACCATAGAATTTATGGATTTATTTTATGAATAAAAACGTTAAATTCATGTATAAAATAAAATACTTGAAAATAATTTTTATATTTAATGAAAAAAAATTCATTATAATATTTCCTATTCCTTTTCAAAAAAATAGAAAATATTTAAATGAAAAAATTTGAAATATCAATAAACAATTCAACTAAAAAATACACTTAGAAACCCCTTAAAATTTTACATTTAAATTTTTTCAAAAGGAATCAATAATTAATTAAAACATTAATTTAATAAGTTCCTTGAAATAAAAAATACAACAAGGTAACCAACATAATTTGTCAGGAATAGAAAAAGTACAAGTTAAAAAGGAGCAATAATAAGAAATAAATTCCAAAAAATAGTTTTAACCATAAGTTTAATCGTGGAAATAGAAAAAATAATAATGAAATCTATAATATAGTGGAAATTAAAACATAAAATTAAGATGAATACAGAAGGAACCGGTAATATATAGATAGTGAGAGGAAAATCCAAAAAATCTAAATGTAATATGTTACAATAATATTTACAGTTATTGATGTATTCTAAGTATATAACCCCCAAGATACTCTAACATGACCTCACTAGTGGAACTCTCTTGTATCCAATAATTTCATAATAGACCTCGTCAGTCTCGGCATGATTAGATAGTTACTGCCTCTTAGTCACTATCAAATATGCCTAGGATTCTCATGTGTATTTTTCCTAGGAGGTGAGATAACTGAATATGAAGAAATAACATTTCAACATGAGAAAACACATTACAATCAAACCACCTCATCCATCCTCCATTGTACTACCAATTATAAACCCCTCAATAATAAATCAATTAACTATATAAACAAACAATAAATAACTCCAACATAGAATGATAGTATGGTGCTTCCACTATGGTTAAGAATAACCCCTAAAAACCATTTAATTATGGTTCTAACCGGGTCTTAGGATCTCGATAAATAATATCTTTTAAAATAGTTTTGAATTAAATTTTTATATCATTTTCCTTGATCAAGATACTTTAAAATACTAGTTTGACATTATGAAATTAATTAAATGGTATCATATGAACCATTTCATCACACTTTAGAATATCATTAAAAAACACATTTTAAATGCCAATTTGACAGTCAGAATTTTTTTGAACCATTATTGAGTTAAATAAAACAAAAAAAATTAATTTTTCTCTAAATTATAATTTATAATGGACTAGAAATTATAAAATAACACTTGAAAATAAAAAAAAAAGCACAATTGAAAGACGCATGCTCATATCAACGAATGTACATCAATACTCTTCAAATAAAGAAATTTTATTTAAACCATAACCAATACTCATAAATTAAATAATAAATAATTAATAAATATAAAAAACACATTATTAGATGAAATTATTTAAAAATATATCATATACATATTACAAGACATAAAACATGATTTGTCCAGAAATTTGAAGACATAAAAACATGGTTATATAAAACCTTTATAAAAACAATCCATATACTCTTAAAAATAAAAACATATATAATATATCCACTAGAAATCTATAAAAATGTTCAATTTTTTTAATAAAACTATTTTAGAATGGTATTTCATAGGTGGAATATTGAGAAAAGGAAATGGTATTGAACTGTATAACCAAAACCAACTGAAGATTACGAGATACCCATGATTAAAGAATAATAAATACCAAAAATATTATTTCCACACCCTAAAATCATGAATCGAAACACATTATGGCCATACCACTCCATAGGGTTTGAAAAATATGATACTAAGTTTATAATAAGGAAAATAATATTAAATAAGTGGTAGAGAAAACTATTTATCCCAAACTATTAGATAAACCAACTGAATAAAAGAGGAAAATCCCAAAAAAATATGGATTGGAGGTGTGCGAAAACTTATAAAGATAACTCATGTTTATTTCAGATATATGTGAATGGAAAAGAACTATATAGGGTGTTTATTTCATAATGGAATACATGGAATATTAAGGAAAATTAAAAATAATAAAAACCATGGTGAAACCATATGAGATAGGGAATACAAGTCCATCCGGACGACAACAAATAATATTTTACGTTATTGCCCGTATGTAATGGATTCTCTACTATTCACCATGTTGGGAATAATTTTTTCCAATAGACCTTATAGATCCACATGTTGTGGTTCTATCGAATATGTTCCCAAAACATTGAGAAACTATAAACCATAGCATTGTGGGGTCCATTTGGATTCTCTAAGTACCTAGTCTCCCATGATACCACCACAGTCACCCAAATTTCCCTACCTCATAATTTTGGATTCCTAACATCTGATTGGGAAACTAATATTAAACCATTCATACTAAAACATACATTTCAGTGTCGACGCCCTGATAGTTACAGACCCTGAAATCATCACCACCATGGTATTCAATCATGATTTCGCGGGGATGGTACTATAACCTTACACAATACTTACGATATTTTAAATACCACATATACACATTAAACACCAAGATAGAAGGAAGATGAAAAAACATATAATTAAATAACATTAATTGGTAAATTATGGTCGGGGTTTGAGAAATCTCCCCACCATAAATGTTTCTTTACCCAAAAAATCGTTGAATTGATGGAAAAGAATAAATGATAATATTCAATAAATTATATAATAAAACAAAAAAATGAACTCTAAAGCAGTTAAAAATCCAAATAGAACTATCACACCCAAAAATGTTCCCCAATCCCAAACTCATAATCATTATATAAAATAAGAGATTCAAAATTCCAAAACCCATATAGGGTCTCTCAACCATTTGTGGGTTTCTCTATAATTTTGGATTATTAATGAATGCAACCCTAAGAATTATCTACTCACACCCCAACTAATAAATCAAAATGAATCAATATAGAAGACCCGACCCTATAAATTCCATGATCCTATAGAATAAAAACCATTCTCAAAGTGATCCCATAGCTTTAACCTTACCCAGAGAGAAATCAAGACATTAGGAATATTCCAAAAAATACAACGATGTTAAATATTAAACATCCCACAATTAACCTCTAACCATGAATTAAAATAGTTTAACAATAAAGAATGAGATTAACATATCTATGAAACATAGCCTCTAACCCCTATTCAAGAAAAAAAGGATAGGTAACCTAATTCTGTATATTTATAACACCGATCATTGTAATCTGAGGAAATGTCATAGAAAATCCAGTAAGTGTATAGTATAAAATATTTCAACATCATCCTAGTTTCCCAATGATCACCCTTAGGTGTTATACCTTGTTAGTGGGAAAAAATGAAACTTGCTGCAACCATAGCCACAAAAAACATTAATAAGACCCATCCACAGAGACAATGAACTATTAAAGCCTCAAAACATCACATTCCAAATGAAAAAACATAAGGGGAAAATGATTGAATTATTATAAAACAAATAAATATGATGTAACTCAATCAACCGATATATCAGAATAATAAATGTCCTAGATTAAATGAAAATCGATACATTTCAAGGTTCTGTACAATAAATAATGGATATAACACAATACTCAATCAATAACACCCAAATAAATACTCACGATCATCTAAAATAATATATTAATCATGATGATATAAATTCAATGAAACAAATCCAAAACATTACCCAAGAGATTGAATATGTTAAATAATTAAAAATACTCATCATTAATTATTTCAACACCATATCAATAATTTTCGAAATCATAAATATCCTTTTGAAATAACGTTATTCTCAAATATATTTAGTGTAAAAATATTTACAAATTTCCTGGTCCCATCCACTAATTAGAATAAGATATATCATTGTCTTGAGAGGACTTATTCCCCTAATGGAATACGTTCACCTTATCTATCAAGCCTTATATAAAATAAAGTCCTTGAAACCTTGAATATGAAACCTCATTTTAGAATAACACATATAAATAAAACCACCAATAGAATTTATCAAATCGATATATACCAATGGAAGTGTGATAGATATTTTAATTGGAAAACTCTATCAAATTATAATATATCACACACGGTCCTCCAAAATCTAGAACACATGCATGAAACATATCCTATACTATTTTTATCTGCTTTTACATATATCCACCTCTCTACGGATGTAATGTAGTGATAAGGCATAATTTACCGTGAAAATAAACTAAAAACGATTATATTTTTATATTGTAAAGTTAAAATCACAATTATGAGTTACCAATGTTGAAAAAAATGAATCAAATCCATAAAATCAACATATATGATCAAAAAAGACTCGCCATACCCAAATCAATGATTTCTAAGAAATGATTTAACTTCATAAATTTATCCATACAAACTAAAGTGTATCACATCCATCTAAATAATAATATCATAAAGTGATGAATGGAATAAATATATTTGGCTATATCCATATGGGAATATCTAATGTTTGTATAAAATCATTAGTAACTTAATACATGGATTTCAACAACTTATAGAAGAAAAACAATCACATGAAAACATCCATCATCTTTTTATACATGAAAATACGATATAATATATAATGGAGTGATATATCATGAATATAATAGGATTTAAACCCTAATATGAATTGTTGAACTATTATAAGACCACATCATTTATTGGAAGTGAAATGAAAAACTTCACATAAAAAAATACTCAATGTTGATCAATGTCATACCATACTTTAGTACTATATTCACACAAAAAATGATATCTCTAAAATTCATAAAAAATACTTCCTACCTGAGACTCCCACATGAGATAAAATAAAAAATATTACATTGTCATCTAGTATATGAAATCACTACCACCAAATTCATATGTGTCAATATGGAATGTTTTTAGATTCTCTATCACCCTCCATATTTCTCAAAATAATTTTCAAACACAACTTAGTGATTTCATTCATATTATATATTCTACCACATTGGATTTCTAAAAATATTTTGTGATATCAATGATATGATACTCTATAAAAACTATAAATATAATTTTTTTGAAGATTTATATACAACAAGGTTAAAATATACCAATTGACCTTGTGATCTATAAAGACCAAAAAGTGATTAGTGATATATTTATCTCTTCAAATATGCAATGAATGAATGAACAATGTATGGAAATGATTTTTTGGGTATGATAGTTGCATTTATGAGGATATAACTATAAGAACATATGCAACCCATAATAATTACTACTAACTACTGCATTAGAACACAACCCATAACAAAATTAGAATCATCATAAAAGGTCTCAATAATTACTACCTCTTTTAGTAGACAATGAAAAAATGCTAAACTATATTTTCTTTTTATGTATTTTAATTAAACATACCACTATTATATTCATATGAAATCATATTCTTTATAATTCTATTATATCAAATATTCCATTATGCAAGAGAAATTTGACTTTAACAACCGATAATAGCTCTCAAGACCATGAAAAATATGAACCTTTGTAACATTATTGGGATCGAGCCTACAAAATATTACATTGATCATGCAAAAGATGATGGACATACTATCCTGAGAGATAACATCACCAAATAAATTCCCATACTGGGAATATAAATTTTTAATAATCAAATTCTTTTATAATTTTTTTTATCAAATTCATTCAATAAGATTATAAAAAGTCTTATCATGATCATCTTATATTCTCAAATTCATGAGAAAATCATCATTGAACAAGATAATAAACTAATTTTAGAACTCATTAAAGTATGATGAAATTTTTCCTATGTATATAGGTATAATGTTTATGTCTCTAAAAGAAATAAAAAAATAAAAGAGTCTAGAGAAAGACGTAAATTCTATCCATGAGATATATTTCCCTTACACCTACATCTGATGATAACTGAATCATAAATTTAATTTCAAGAACCTTTTGGATCCCTTTAAATATAAAAATAATTTAATAATATTAGATATGTGATTTTATTTTTAAATATTCACTTAATTCGATTGAAAATATTTTTTTTAGATACTCATAATTTCATCCATCTTCATTGTGAATAAAATCATATCACCCAAAGATAACATACTAGGATAGTAGAAAACTGAATATAATAGATCATCAATATGAATATATAAATCCCACAGCATCAATGATACTATCCTATAATGGGATATTTAAAATTATAAGGCCACATGTTAAATTTTTTTCCCAGACATAGTATTAAATTATTCATAGAAAACATATTGATGTTTAATGACATGTTTCAGAGATTTCATCACCTAAACATCCAAATAACTCAATGTCTACACTCTATTATAATGGAAGGATTATCCAAACATCAATGACCCATTGATTGATAATTAATTCCAAAAAAATGAACATTTCCAATCCATATTATAAGAAAAATACAATTTTAACTGAGATGTTATTTTTTATTTTTAATGAAAATTACTAATGTTTTCTGATGATATATTGTATTGAAGGTTGTTTTTTTCATGAATACATGATAAGGATTTATAAATAATCACAATGGTTGGATTTATTAAATACATCGAAGTAAATACTAATGACACATTGATAGTAATATATATATATATAATTGAAAAAACTTTTGAATAATATTTTATCCTCGGAAGAGTTGTGATCAAGTTTGATGATTCTTGTAGAAGGATGAGATAAATGTCACAATTGTTTCTTTCATAATAGATTTGCTAAATAAGTGTTAAATTCGTCATAAAAGTTTAAATTTTCAAATTTTAGGTTTACTAATATTTTTCTATGATGCATATGGGTACCCTGAATTTTATTTATGATATATATGTTTTACTCTAATATATATGGTCTATCATGAGTAGATAATGTCAAAAAATTTAAAATCATTTAATACAAAAGGGTTTCTAGAGTTGTACCTATTATATATATAGGTGGAACTATTGGATAAGTATCATTACTCTTTGATATATGAGGATTCATAAAGGCCACATTATAATATATTTTGGTACATAATAGTTTTTCAAGATGTATGGGAAAATACAACATTAAAAAAATTTAGTGTCATTGGTGTTTAGAGTAGGAACATACAATAAATGTTTTCAATTTGTAGGTTTGACACAAAATTGATATTTTGGATCTTTGTAACAGTTTGAAAATATGGAATGAACTTCATTAGAAAAAAATAGAATTTAGTGGTATAGATTTACTAAATGATTCTATATGAGACTAATTTGATGAAATGAATGCTCAGGGTAGTTAATTTTTTGATTTGTAATTTTTAATTTGAATATACTAAATTTAAATGAAGTGAGTTATCAAGAATAAAAATATAGAGCGATTTTATCCATAAAATAATAATTAAAGAACATGAAAATTAATATATAGTTTAATGAATGAATATGTAATATGCAAGAAGGTGGAAAAATAGAAGGGAATTATTTAATATTTGAATTAATATGTTTTCATTGTTTATATTTAATTTATATCAGTATGATTAAATTTATAAAGTGAAATTATTTTATAACAAAGAAAAATCCTGGAATTATAATCAGTTGTAGAAGGAAATTATCTATTTTTTTCAATTAGGGAAACTTCTATTGATTATTAAAAATCCAACTCTTTTCTTAAAGAGTAGTTTATATTTCGTTGTAGCTCTTGAAGTAATATAATGTGTACATTGGAGCTTGAAATCAAGTATTACGATAAATATGATCATATTTATATATATGGATCAAGGATTTTACTTCATGTTGTTATAATGAGATGATTCTGACATATATATAAATATATATCTTATAGAGTAGTGTGTGAAGGAGGTTAATGGATTCACCCTTGGGTGGAAATTACATATTACCCAACCCGTTATATAGGATATGATCCTTGGTGGAGAATAAATTCACTTAAATTTTATTGGTGGTATGACATTTTGAAGAGTGACTTCACTTAAATCTTCTATCCATCAAGATAGTGAATTTGTAATGGTTTTGAGATATACCAGAATGATGCAATGTGTATACACCTTGAATGTATCCCAATGTGGCTAAATCAATTAAAATATAAATGTAATGTGTGTTTTATACTTATATATATATGGTTAATAATATCTTGTATCTTTCGAGAATATAATTAAATTTAGAATATTTTCCTTCTAATGAGGGAATAATAACTGAAGGGATTTAGGAGAAATTATTATTTTTTTGAATTGAACACACTTATTTACCACCTCTCTTGAAATATTTGGATACACCAAGTGGTATAAAATCCAAAAATATTTTTTATGTATTCATCCGGAAATATTAATCATGTGAAGATTTTAATATTATATTATATATGAGTTCTATTGTGAAAATTATGTTATCTAATTGAAGTAATTATTCAAAATTGAAAAAATAGTACATGGAATATTTAGACTTACCTTTTTAAGACTGTCATGATTTCTTGTTAATGTTTTTTAATTTTTCATAAAATATTATTTTTTGTGGTTATATATTTTTTATATTGTTTCCGTTGATAATAAAAAATTACTATATGTATTTAAGAAGGTAGATCACAAAAATCATGTTTTGAATATTTGTATCAGGTTTGAAGATATGTATTGAAGAGTAATTGCTTCACAAGATTCAAATCCGGATATCATTAAAGTAATGAACATGAATCCTTTGGAAATGATTGACTCTATATAATTGAATTAATATGAAAAATAAGAGGCGAAAAACATTAATATAATTTAAACCCCTTTAAAATTCATTTCCAATGTTTTTTACATTATCTGAAGTTGATAATTTTTTGAAATGTGGTTTTCTATAAGTAGATATAAACCCTCCAAAATATATAAAATTTTGTTTTTTATGGTCATGAGGTGATAAAGAATCCTTGTTTTCAAACTTTTTATTGGTCAATTTGTGATCCAGGAGAGATAAATGGATTACATGACATGGTAGAACAAATGAAAATCACAAATATAGTTGAATTTACTTTTATAGAAATTTTTTATTTGAAAAGTTTGTTATATTAAAATTCGGTATAGAATTTAATGAAGCCAATACAATAATGAATTTAAAACATACTAATTAATGTTATCATCTATAATAACATTAATAGTTATTAAAAAATATAATATACACATAAATGAAGTAAGATTATATTATGAACCCCTAAAATTATATCTTAAAGATAAGCGAAAATTTGAATAGAAATCATGATCAATAATTGATACCATGGATACACAATGGAATGATATATATGTGAAGATCAATGATATAGAATTAAAACTAATGCACTTGAAGGGAAAATAGAAGGTTAAGACTTCCACTATAGTGGCTTCAAAAACTATTAGGAAAGGATTTTAAGATCTAGAATCATTGCAAAAAAAGAAAAATTTATCCATAATTAATGAAAATATATCTCAAATAATAGTGGATTTTTTATTGATATTTTTTTTGAAGCGTAGGACACACTACATGTGTGTATATGTGTGTGCGTGTGTGTGTGTGTATAGAAGCCATAAATATAATTAAATAATTAAAATCTATGGTAACCACATATCAACCAAGGAATTTATATACAATGTTTTATTTCTTTATAAGATGTTATTTTTTTTTTCAAAAGATGGACTTATGGAAAGGTACTTTAAAAAATTAATAGTTGTATTGATATATGTTTCAACTCTTATTTTATAATAAATAAAAATTAACGAATTAGTGAAAAATATATTCCACCAAAAAATGGATTTAGGGAGATGGGTGATTAAGAGGTGAGAAATAAAATGATAATAACTTAAGAATTAATTTTTTTTTCAAAATAGAAATCATATAAAAAAAATATAAAAAATTAAAGGTCAGAGGAAAATATTAACCAAGATGATCAAAAGTAAATAAATGGAATCCTAAATAAATACATAAAAAAGGAAGAAAGAATATACAGAAATATGTATAGTCATTTAATAATATAATCATAATGAATACATAAGTGGTTCTATCCATACCCCTACAATGAAATAGTCGAATACAAGTGGTGTTTTTATTTCATAGATATAGAATCAAGGAATAATATGTTCTGTTGATAGCACAATGGAATAAATATTCACTAGTTAGATTATTCTCAAAAAATGAAATGAAAACCAAGCCATGTAAGATAAAAAATTCCTATTCAAGTGTTCAAAGTTAATTTTTCAAAACTATAGTTATGATAAGATATATTATGAAAAAGGCTAAAAAAAGATCAAGATAAATTGGTTGGTTCATTATAATAAAAAAATTACTTTACTAGGGTTTTTATGTACACATAACCTTAAGGTGTACATATTGTTTATCGATAAAATATTAAGGGGATATATGATCCATAGGATGTTCATGTGTAACATACCAGAACCGACCATTAAATTAGTAAATGAGTTTTATAAAAAATTGAATCCCATACCAAATACCATTTATGTTTAGAGTTTTAGGGGATTTACAAAAATGTGTCATAGAAAAATCCATACTTTTACCTTAAATAACATTAATTTTCCCCAAACCAATTTTTTTATGATATAAATAAACACAAAAATATTTCCCATAAAATTACCCACAAATGATATCCCTCTACACACATTATATTTAATAAAATTCATTCTTTATTTGATGAAAATAAACATACTAATTTGTGAGCGCAAACACATAATAAAGGAACCAATATGATATTGAAGTATAAAATATGAGAAAATAAGCATTATTTGATCTCAAAAATTTACATAATCAATGGTTATCTTGATATTATAATGTATATATCATAATACCATAACATCATATGATTTTGGAAACAAAATATTACATGACATCTTAAGTATATGTCAATTCATATTTCCACATAAATAAAACATATTTTACTAGACTTGTTTACCATCCACAATAAAATGTATATCAAGAAATGAAAACACTAACCATTATAGAAGAAGGATATATAATTAAATAACCACCTATCAGATCAAAATATATACATTAATATGTTTTCCATATATGAAAATAATAATAATTTCGTAATATAAATGTTAACTCAAGAGAATGAAGAGGGTTTCCTAAAGATCTCAAAAAACACACACATAATCCATCCCAAGAAAGAAGATGGAAAATATCATTAAATAATGATCCATCTGAAGAATAAGGAACATCAAATTATTTTTTTAAAATAATGTAAATAATAGAAGTATAGTATAAATATATACTGATCTGAAATGAAGAGACAAGGTTCGATCCTATTAAAATTATTCATTCAGTTTAATTGTGCATTTAAAAAATGTGAAATGGTAAGTATATTAAACCCCAATAATAATATATAAAATAATAATATAGATAAATGTTAATTTAAAAAATAGTCAATATCATAAATAGTAACATAGACATATATAATATCAATTTTAAAAAGAGATTGGAAATGAAACCCTTACGAACAATTTATTACATGAGAAATAAATCCACAAGGGAGTAAAAATGACCATAAATTCTACAATTTTTTTTGTAAAATGGTATGTAATGAATTTAAGATCTTTAATTTGGGTCCTGTAAGAAAAAATATGAAATTAAATTACAGTACTTGAAATGAGTGGACACTTGGAGAAGAAAACCTAATAAATAAAGTAACATGGTATGTAAGATTATATTAATAATATATTATGTTAATGAAATGTGAATACATATATAAAAAGTGGAAATTGATAATAATAAAATCATGTTATATTATCCACATATTCATTGATTAACATAATTAATGAAAGGAAATAGGGTTAAGTATAGCCTTCTGAGATTCATAATATATGATTAAAAACATGGAAAATATTAATGAAATAGAATTTTAAATAACATGAATATAATTTTATTTATGATTAAATAGTTCAATTGAAAATAAGTTCAACATCTTAAAGAAGAAAAGGTATATAATTTTAAATATGTTACAAGGAATGAAACTTCTGATAGAGAACCTTTACCTTGTATTCCCACATACTCATACATCCTTTCTAATCATGTATCATAAATAAGGAATCATTAATAATATGTTTATTGAAATTAATCAATTTCAAAAACATTAATGATACCAATTTAGATTATTTTATTCAAAATTTATCACTCATTTTTATTTTATATTTATGATTAGTTATTAGTAGTTTCATCTATTTCATGACTCAATTGATATACCCCATTATTTTATCGATAAATTCCCATGATTTTTTCATAAAAAAATGAATATACTAAAATTTAAGTTCTACAATGATTTATGAAGCTCTAGGTTTTATATATGTTATTATGGGTGGGATTCTCTATTAATAAATTTTAATGTTATTGTTTTAGTAATTATTAACTAACACAAGGGAAAATATTAAGAATTAGTCAAATATTAATATTAAAATATAAAAACCAAAAATTATTATTCACTTAATAGTATTGTAACACCCCGAGATTTTATGAAAAATATTCTTTTAATATCATTGATGTCTTGTGTTGTATGCTACAACAAGATTACCTTGCGCTACATGCAACACCGTATGAGCTTGCAGTATACACAACACTCTTCTTGGATCGTGTTACACACAATTTTCATAATAGTTATTCTACGCAACATTGAGTATATATATATATATATATTCAATTTATAAATGAAATATGGTTGGATTCTGTTATAAGAAACAACGAAGGATTCTTGCACAACACACAACCTTGATTGGCTTGCATTACACGCAATCGCGACCTTCCTCGATAGCGTGGGTTGTACGCAATACCGGGTTTTACTAAACAAAGATATATTATTATAATATTATTATAAACTAGACTTTATGAATAGTATTAACTTAATTTTGAATTTTATAACATTATTATTCATCTTACACATTTTCTAGAACATGGTATAAGAACAAAATAAATTTTTCGGGTAAAATAAGTATTTTTCAAAAAATGCAGTTTTGCCGCCTTTTAATGGCGCACCCACATTAAATATAGTTTTTGAAATGTTTATAAGTAAAATTTGACAAAATAAGATTCTTCTTTGGAATCAAGTAATAAAAATTTACTTTGGATAAAATTTTCATATTATTCTGGTAACTTTCATATTTTGATGAATAGTAAAAACACGCTATATTTTAATTAAAAACAACTTTTTTATCGCAACAATTTATATGGTTAAATTATAATACTGAATGGGTTTAAATTATAAATAGAATATATTTTTACCATTTAATATAATATATTTCATTATCATTGATTTTACAGTAAATTCGTAGGTTAAATCAATTCAATCTTTTGCAATGTTTTAATGAAAAACCTGTTTTCTTTCGACAACGGGATTAATTTTGATTTAATTTCTGAAACTTTTGTGTGTTGAATTGGGAAAAATGGATTCCATATTTGGAATCAGTGGGTCCAAATTATGTTAATAAGCTACTTTTTATTTTTGGGAATTATGAATAGTAACTACGGTAAATTTTATTTACCTTAGTTAAAGGTAAATTGGGTAATTAAGGGTAAATATAATATTATAAAATAACCCTAACACATGCCAAAATTCTATTGGATGGATAAAAGTATACCCATATAACCTAAGGGTCGGATGAGATTCATTTTTTTCACTTTTGACAATGAAAATAATTTAATTATTATTAAAACCAAAGAAAGTGACAACATGTCACTCTCTTAAATCTTATAAGTATAATAATTTTAATTTAGTGATAAACTTCATAAAACATCGAACATGAATAGTCTACAAAAATATAATAAAATTATCTACATCATGATAATTTATTTATTATTTTTAGGGATTAAATAATTGTCATTAATGGTGATACATTAATGATACAGAAATTATTTATTAAGTGGGAAATAAGTAATATAGTTTTTATTGAAATAATAATACCTATTAAAAGGCCCAAAAACCTGACCAAAACTTATTTTAAGTGTATATCTACACATTAAGAATTCAATGACCTATTATATAACCGTTTGGAGCCTTATAATAGTGATTATGACACTTATATTATTTTATTTGAAATGATGCCAAAGTTTTCACCTTTATAATTTAATAAATATAACAATTTAACTATTGTTATTTTAAGATGATAAATTATAATAAAAGTATCATTGTGAATATTAATAGATTTATATTAATCATAGTATTTTATTTTTAATTTTTATGCAACAAATAAGTATATTAAATAATTATACAAAAATGTTGTAGTAATTATTTTATTAAGAGAAAAACCAAATAAATGGGTTTAAAAATAATAAATTAAATATTATATGGACTATTTAATGTGATACACTAATTTTATAGATACATATTAACTTTTATTAATCTATTAAATCTTTTAGTTTGAACATGTCTTCTGTATATATTTTATTTAAATTCAAATAAATGAATAGTGTCAAAATTGACAATATTGTTATTTTATAAAAATAACATATTATAAAATTGTTTAAAAAACAAAAAAATATTTAAAAATTATAAATTTAAATTTATATGGTCTATAATGTTATAAAGTAATCAATTATGGAAAATTCACAACAAATAATTAATTATTTGTCATAATTTAAAATTTAGAATTTTATTACCAGAAATAAACTTCAATAGATTAAATAAGGATAAATCAAAATGAATATAAGGTTTAAAATAAGATCCATACAAGTCTAAATTTGATTTGTTGATGAGATTAAAACCCTATCTCATCTAATCTTCGAATATGAGTCATTTTTGGAGGTCTTTAAGGGGGGTAAGATTTATTATAAATTAATATTTTTCAGAATTCCAAAGGTGCCCCTCTCCCCCCTTATAAAAGGGAACATCCTACCTCTCTTCCAGACACCACTTTCAGCCTTCAATCTCGGAAAATCCCTTCCCATTTCCCTTCTCAATTTCCATAGAAACAATCTAGAGGTCCTGGTCTTCTTCAAAGACCAATTTTAGTACCCTAAGTGGATTATTCCAAGAGGCATGTCAAAGAAGAGGTAATATCTGTTACCGATTCTTCCAATTTTCTTTATTCTTCAAATTATTCTTATTTAATTGTTTCATTATGAAGTAATAACAGTAGTATCACTCATATATTGATATGTTATTATAATTATGAAACAACCATATTTCATCGTCTATCCATCCTATGGAAAATGAAATCACCGCGCCTGCGTACGTACGGAATACCGTCTCCACGCCGTGGTGTAATCTATTTTCCACCACCACCTTACATGGATGGGTATAATGGTGTACATAATAACTATATATGATTATTTTAAAGTGATATTGATTCTGAAATAGTATACATACACTCTAATACAATTCCACGATCATGAGAACGATATCATCGCTCGTGCGTACGTACGGACTACCGTCTCCACGACGCGATGAGATTCATTCTCCACCTTAACCATTCATGAATGATTATAAAGTATATATATTAAGTAATCATGAAATATATGACATAATAATGATACTGTATTTATGTGTATATATATGTATGTCATCTACTTAATTCCATTCAACTCAATAAGAAAACGAAAACAACGTTCATTCATACGTACGACCTACCGTCTCCATGAAGGGTGTATTTCTTTCCATATACTAATCTATTATATATATGTATATTATGAATATATATTATATATAAATCATGGTTTATATTTTGGAATTAAGTAATCATGACCTAAGTAATCATATGAATAATTATAGCTCAAAACACGGACGACAAATGAAACGATTTTACCCAAAATGCTCTTTAACATGGAATTTACAAAAGAACGGGTAATATAAAGTCATAAGTGAACCATATATGATATCATAACAATACATATGATTCTAGAATAAGTCAATGAAATTATTTAAATCATTATACAGGAGGTTCAGACACTTACGAATCATATCAGACCTATGGTAAGGGAAATATCACAATCTCATTTTTATCCGAGATTGTTTAAACTTCAAAAATTACTGGTGTGTATTTTATCATCCACATCCATGTTTCCTAAATATGTAATATTATTTCCATCCAACTACAATTGTTTAAATCCAATTTTACCCTTTGGTGAGTTTTTAGTAAAAGATATGAAAGGAATCTTTTGTCGTTTTACGTACGAGGTACTTTTTGACTTTTTCGACAAAAGTACGAGAAGAATGTTTTTTAACTTATATGGCATGAAAGTATTTTTATGGTTCTATAAAGCCATATTTTCATAAATCCTCCTCAAATATATTTCATGACTATTTTCAAGAAAATAATTTTCTTTTAAAAATTCATGACATTTTGTAAAAAGAAAATGATTTTAAAGAAGAAAGGATATTTTCCTCAAGAATTCATTTCAAGTGTTTTATCAAAACCATTTTCCATCTAAAATGAAATTATTTCATATGTGTATTTTTTAAGTATAATGTATATTTTATTTACATGGTTTAAC
Organism: Viscum album; assembly: GCA_963277665.1. Lineage (NCBI taxonomy): Eukaryota > Viridiplantae > Streptophyta > Magnoliopsida > Santalales > Viscaceae > Viscum > Viscum album. The sequence continues at coordinate 434,591,379 of OY728158.1, read as the reverse complement.
TTTTCTTATTATGAAATTATATCCATTTGTTTTATATGGATTATGAAATGATGGGATGATGTTTATGAAACCCATTTTATTCATTGTGTTATGATGAATGTTTGAAGTTTATTTTGTGGCACAAGTAAGTATGATTTAACTATGAGATGGGTGGGACCTATATCTCCCTCCAATGCATTGGGTAAAGATTTATATCTGATAAGATAGACATGGCTGGAATGGAATGTTAAACCAGTTCAGTAATACAGGACTGGAACGAGGAGTGAACTCGATTCAGAAAGTGACTTTGTCCACTAAGATGGTCTTGGCCGGAATGTCGTGGCTACTATGGAAATCATATCATGTGCTTAATGGTTTCAAAAATTACTTGTTTTATTCCCATGCTATTTTATCATTCTTAATGTTTCTTTTTGATCTATTCCTTACGTACTTCCATGTTTTATGTCATTTCTAAAACTTTTGATGTTTAAACATTATGTTCAATTTTTTAAGTTCAAATGTATATGGTATGTTTTATTTTATCCATGCTTACCCTTACTGAGCATTTGAGCTCACCCTTTTTATGTTTTCTTTTCCCCATGATATAAAGAATGGTTTTAGGTATGAAAAAAGGGGTAGATCTTTATTAGAGCTGGTGAAGATCTTTCACCATGATTAGAAGATTACATTACAAGTTTCCAAAGACACTAAACTATTACGGTCCCTGTGTGTGTGTTTTTGTTATGTACTATGTATTCAACAAAAGTAATGTAATGTCCATGTACGTCATGCTTCGGGTCTCTACAGTTGGTATCAGAGAAAAGTTTTAGTCAACCTTTGGAAACTAGGATGTGAAAATGTTAGTGAGATCCCTAGAGATATTTCTAAGGTATGTCTAGGGATGTCCCTAAGGATAAGTATACATATGGGATATAGTCCTAGAACTATGATAACGATCTTAGATTTTTACCTAAGATGATAGATATTAAGGGTTCTCCCCCTTTACTATGTTGTTTCCCCTAGCATGATTTTTGCCACTAACACTATTCTTTTTGGGTTTTAGAAAATGGCTGGAAATAGGAAGATTCATGATAATGGAGGAAATTACGGAAAATGGAATGATATTATTCATGAGAAACCAAATGAAATGGGATTTGGAAGTCCAAACATCGTTATTATGCCTAATCAGCAATCTTATAATATGATCAATAATCTCAACTTTGGTATGTTTCCTGACTCAGATAATAAGAGAAAGATGGAGTTTCATGATGATCATAGAGGAAAGAAAGTGCAATTTCCCTCATGTAAATCATGTGGGAAGAGGCATCAGTGAGATTGTTTCAAGGTAACTTGAAGATGCTTTGGGTGTGGAAAAGAAGGACACAATTACAGTAAGTGCAAAGGAAAAGGTTCAGTTAACACCATGGATGAGGATAATGGTATTGCTATGAAATTAAAAATGGTTAAATGTTTTAAATGTGGAATGTACGGGCATTATGAAAACCAATTCCCTAAGCGAAAGTCTCATGAAGAGAATCAGTACAGTCGTATGGGTAGTATTTATGTTGATGATGATGAGGAGACTACAAATGATATATGAGCTGAAAGAAGTATAGAAGCTCAGCCGGATGTTTTAGAAGGTAGTGGAATTATTGTGTGTTTATCGAGAGTTATATTGTATAGTTAATGGTACTATGGAATAAAGAATCATCTTAGGATTGTTACACTATAGTTTTTCCTAAAAGTATTTGAAAGTATATGTTTAATGGTACCGGTAACCATGGATGGTTATTTAGATATTTTTAAAAATTAGAAAATATGTGCATAATGAAGGAATAAGAATATAATGAGATAGTAGATTGTATTAATGAGCTCATGATTGATATAAAGACTAAGTGATATCATGGTTTGAGTATATAGAATTTTGAGGATTTTGGTATTTGGAATGTGTTAACTTTTAACTGCATTCATGTTTTCACTAAGGTTCAATGGGTATTCATTTTTCAAGAGAATACATGATTAAGGCCTTGGAATGTTTGGAATGTGACCAACAAGACATATCTTATGATATATGGGGATCAACGATGGTATTAAATCTATGGTAATAGTTTTCACTGTATTATGAGAGTGGACTGTCATATTATGGATAAGCCTAAAGATTGGAATGGATTATGTTGGACATAAGTTAGTATTGTTTAAGGATAGAAGTTTTTTTCTATATTATTGATGGGATGTTATAGTAATATAGTTTTAGAAAAAGGAAAACATGCAGGACGGGCGACATCCCATCATGTCAGACAAGGCTGTGGGAATCGAACCCACAACCGAAGTGCGACTGGCCATTATCGCCTACCACTGGCCTACAAGAAGTCCCTAGTTAGTAGAAACTAGTTTTATTTTATTACGAGGTATGATATATGAAGTATAAGTTCATTTTTGGAACCATATTAGATTAATCTAACCATAATATGGACTTATAACTTTTTATAAACTTTTGTTTGAAATATATAGAATGACCCATCATTCTATCACATGATCTGATAACACATCACGGATAACAAATTCAACTTCATTTCTTTAAGGGATGAATTGGAAATTGGTCAATTCACGAAAAACAGTGAGATTGTATCAAAATAATGTAAGTATTTCTTTTAATTCATCAACTTTATTGAAATGATCTAGAAAACCAAAACTTTTGTCCTAGTTCCCTTATATCCGATGAATCAGATGGTACCTTAGATCATCACAAATCTATAGCTTTGTGATTGTTGGATTTTTCATAACCATGTTCTCTACCACTCTTCATCAGAACATGATGGATAGGTTTCTCTTCCATATCCATATTTTCACCTATGTTATCCTACGTGGAAACCTAGTGATGAGTTAATTTGGGTTACCATTACATTTCATACTTTAGTTTTTAAAGCCAAGTTTTGGTATTCCTTTTTAAGATGTGGGTTTCTATTAAACTATCTTTTGAGTAGTAAACCATTTATAACCCCAAACAATTTTGAGGGAGAAATTCATTTTAAGGGGGGTAGAATACAACACCCCGAGATTTTATGAAAAATATTCTTTTAACATCATTGATGTCTTGTGTTGCATGCTACAACAAGATTACCTTGCGCTACACGCAACACTGTATGAGCTTGTAGTATACACAACACTATTCCTGGATCGGGTTACACACAATTTTGATAATAGTTATTCTACACAACATTGAGTATATATATATATATTCAATGTATAAATGAAATATGGTTGGATTCTGTTATACGAAACAAGGAAGGATTCTTGCACAACACACAACCTTGACTTGGCTTGCATTACACGCAATCACGACCTTCCTTGATAGCGTGATTTGTACGCAATACCAGGTTTTACTAAACAACGATATATTATTATAATATTATTATAAACTAGACGTTATGAATATAATTAACTTAATTTTGAATTTTATAACATTATTATTCATCTTACAAATTTTCTAGAACATGGTATAAGAACAAAATAAATTTTTCGGGTAAAATAAGTATTTTTAAAAAAATGTAGTTTTTCCACCTTTTGATGGCGCATCCACTTTAAATATAGTTTTTGACATGTTTATAAGTAAACATTGACAAAATAAAATTCTTCTTTGGAATCAAGAAATAAAAATTTACTTTGGATAAATTTTTCATATTATTCTGGTAACTTTAATATTTTGATGAATAGTAAAAACACGCTATATTTTAATTAAAAACAACTCTTTCATCGCAAAAATTTATATGGTTAAATTATAATATTGAATGGGTTTAAAGTAAAAATAGAATATATTTTTACCATTTAATATAATTTATGTCATTAGCATTGATTTTACAGTAAATTCGTAGGATAAATCAATTCAATCTTTTGCAATGTTTTAAAGAAAAACCTGTTTTCTTTCGACAACAGGATTCATTTTGATTTAATTTATGAAACTTTTTTATATTGAATTGGGAAAAATGGATTCCATATTTGTAATCAGTGGGTCCAAATTATGTTAATAAGATACTTTTTTATTTTTGGGAATTATGAATAGTAACTATGGTAAATTTTATTTACCTTAGTTAAAGGTAAATCGGGTAATTAAGGGTAAATATAATAATATATAATTACCCTAACACATTCCAAAAATCTATTAGATGGATAAAAGTAGACCCATATAACCTAATGGTCGGATTAGATTAATTTTTTGGACTTTTGACAATGAAAATAATTTAATTATTATTAAAACCAAAGAAAGTGACAACATGTCACTCTCTTAAATCTTATAAGTATAATAATTTTAATTTACTGATAAACATCATAAAACTTCGAAAATTAATAGTCTACAGAAAGATAATAAAATTATCTACATCATTATAATTTATTTAGAATTTTTAGGGATTAAATAATTTTCATTAATGGTTATACATTAATGATACATAAATTATTTATTAAGTGGGAAATAAGTAATATAATTTTTATTGAAATAATAATACCCATTAAAAGGCCCAAAAACCTGACCAAAACTTATTATCAGTGTATATATACACATTAATAATCCAATTACCTAATATATAACCGTTTGGAGCCTTATAAAAGTTATTATGACACTTATATTATTTTATTTTAAATGATGCCAAAGTTGTCACCTTTATAATTTAATAAATATAACAATTTAAATATTGTTATTTTAAGATGATAAATTAGAGTAAAAGTATTATTGTGAAAGTTAATAGATTTATATTAATAATAGGATTTTATTTTTAATTTTTATGCAACAAATAAGTATATTAAATAATTATACAAAAATTTTGTAGTAATTATTTTATTAAGAGATAAACCAAATAAATGGTTTTAAAAATAATAAATTAAATATTATATGGAATATTTATTGTTATCCACTAATTTTATAGATACATATGAACTTTTATAAATCTATTAAAGATTTTATTTCGAACATATCTTCTGTATATATTTTATTTAAATTCAAATAAATGAATAGTGTCAAAATTGACACTATTGTTATTTTATAAAAATAACATATTATAAAATTGTTTAAAAATCACAAAAATATTTAAAAATTTTAAATTTAATTTTATATGGTCTATAACTTTATTTAGTAAACAATTAGGGAAAATTAACAAAAAATAAGTAATTATGTTTCATAATTTAAAATTTAGAATTTGTTTTATCACAAATAAACTTAAATAGATTAAATAAGGATAAATCAAAATGATAAGGTTTAAAATAAGATACAAACATGTATAAATTTGATTGGTTTATGAGATTAAAACCCTATCTCATCTAATCTTCTAATATGAGTCATTTTTGGAGGTTTTTAAGTGGGGTAAGATTTATTATAAATTAATATTTTGAAGAATTCCAAAGTTGCCCCTCTCCTCCCTTATAAAAGGGAACCTCCTACCTCTCTTCCAGACACCACTTTGAGCCTTAAAGCTCGGCCAATCCCTGCCCATTTCCCCTCTAAATTTCCCTAGAAACATCCTAGAGGTCCTGGTCTTCTTCAAAGACCAATTTTAGTACCCTAAAAGGAGGATTCCAAGAGGCATGTCAAAGAAGAGGTAATATCCGTTACCGATTCTTCCAATTTTCATTCTTCTTCAAATTATTCTTATTTAATTGTTTCATTATGAAGTAATAACATCCGTATCAATGATATACTGATATGTTATTATAATTATGAAACAACCATATTTCACCATCGATTCATCCTATGGAAAATGAAATCACCGCACGTGCGTACGTACGGAATACCGTCTCGACGCCGTGGTGTAATCTATTTTCCACCACCGCCTTACTTGGATGAGTATAATGGTGTAAATAATAACTATATATGATTATTATAAAGTGATATCGATTCTTAAATAGTATAAATACACTATAATACAATTCCACAATCATGAGAACGAAATCATTGCTCATGCGTACGTACGGACTACCGTCTCCACGACGCGATGAGATTCATTCTCCACGTTAACAATTCATAAACGATTATAAAGTATATATAATAATTAATCATTAAATATAAGACATAATAATGATACTGGATTTATGTTTATATATATGTATGTCATCTACTTAATTCCATTTAACTCAATAAGAAAACGAAAACAACGTTCATGCGTACGTACGACCTACCGTCTCCATGAACCGTGTATTTCATTCCATCTACTAATCTATTATATATATGTATATTCTGAATATATATTATATATAAATAATGTTCTATATTATAGAATTAAGTAATCATGATCTAAGTAATCATATGAATAATTACAAGTCAAAACACGTACGACAAATGAAAAGATTTTACCCAAAACGCTCTCTAACATGGAATTTACAAAAGAATGGGTAATATAAAGTCATAAGTGAACCATATATGATATCATAACAATAAGTATGATTCTAGAATAAGTCAATTAAATTATGTGAATAATTATACAGGAGTTTCGGACACTTACAAAGCATATCAGACCTAAGGTAAGGGAAATATCACAATCTCATTTTTATCCGAGATTGTTTAAACATCAGAAATTACTGGGGTGTATTTTATCATCCACATCCATGTTTCCTAAATATGTAAAATTATTTCCATCCACCTAAAATTTTTTAAATCCAATTTTATCCTTTGGTGAGTTTTTAGTAAAAGATATGAAAGGAATCTTTTGTCGTTTTTCGAACGAGGTACTTTTTGACTTTTCCGACAAAAGTATAACAAGAATGTTTTTTTAAATTATACGGCATGAAAGGATTTTTACGGTTTTATAAAGCGATATTTTCATGAAGCTTCCTCAAGAATATTTCATGACTATTTTCAAGAAAATCCTTTTCATTTAAAAATTCATGACATTTTGTGAAAAGAAAATGATTTTAAAGAAGAAAGGATATTTTCCTAAGGAATTCATTTAAAGTGTTTTATCAAACCCATTTTCCATCTAAAATGAAATTATTTCATATGTGTATGTTTTAAGTATAATGTATATTTTATTTACATGGTTTCACTTTTCTTATTATGGAATTATATCCATTTGATTTATATGGATTAGGAAATGATGGGATGATGTTTATGAAACCCATTTTATTCTTTGGGTTATGATGAATGTTTTAAGTTTATTTTGTGGCACAAGTAAGAATGATTTCACTATGAGATGGGTGGGACCTATATCTCCCACCAATGTATTGGGTAAAGATTTATATCTCATGAGATAGACATGGCTGGAACAAAAAGTTAAACCGTTTCAGTAATACAGGACTGGAACGAGGAGTGAACTTGATTCAGAAAGGGACTTGGTCCACTAAGATGGTCTTAGAAGAACTGCCTTGGATACTATGGAAATCATATCATGTGCTTAATGGTTTCCACAATTACATGTTTTATTCCCATGCTATTTTATCATTCTTAATGTTTCTTTGTGATCTATGCCTTATGTACTTCCATGTTTTATGTCATTGCTCAAGCTTTTGATGTTTAAACATTATGTTCATGTTTTTAAGTTCAAATGTATATGGTATGTTTTATTTTATCCATGATTACCCTTACTGAGCATTTGAGCTCACCCTTTTTATGTTTTCTTTTCCCCAGGATATAAATAAAGGTTTTAGGTATGAAAAAAGGAGAAGATCTTTATGGGACATGTTGAAGATATTTCACCACGATTAGAAGATTACGTTCCAAGTTTCCAAAGACATTAAACTATTACGGTCCTTGTGTGTGTGTTTTTGTTATGTACTAAGTATTCAGAAAAAGTAATTTAGTGTCCACGTGCGTCATGCTTCGAGTCTCTACAAGTATCATATACTTCTACATTTTCTCTTTTCATAATTATTCATGATAAAATATTATTGCATCTTCCATGTAGCTGGTTTGTAACATCCCGGTTCCGGGTGCCCCCCAGAGGTTCCCTGTACCTGGTTAGTCACATGGACTCAAGAAAATTTCCTTGAACATCAAATAATAACAACTAGCATTGAAGGCATTGTGTGTCATTGTGGGGAAACTATGTCCTCATTGGTAGAGTAACATCAAAGAAATAAATAGATAATAGTAGCGGAAGTAGTAATAATAACATACAATAGAAAAAAATGGAATACTGCATGTAGATAAACAACTGGAGCACGTATATAAATGATTCATGTCATATATGTCTAAGACAAAATCTAAAAAAGTCACAATACTAGAATACAGTACAAAACCAAAGTATAAAAGAAAAAAAGTAAATAACTCCAGCAGCATCACAAGCCTCGGCTTGGTCGCATATTCTCTAGATCCACATCAATCAATTACATGATGTATAATGGTGCTAGTCCTTATCGAAACTTCCAACAATATAATCAGTTTAAGCCCAAAATCATGACCCAAATAGGGTGTGAGAAGAATCCCAGTGGGAAACCACCTAATGATCTGTGACTAACCATCAGAGAATATATATATGGAAGGAAATATAAAAAATGATGTAATAAACAAGGCTATACTCAAAAATAAACAATCCTATATTTTCAACTACATTCATTTATATTTATGAAAAAAACAACCAAACAATTTCAAGAAACCCTCTGGGAAGTTCTCACAGTCTAACCCCTATTGTTCATCTAAAAAATTCACCTTAAAGAATCAATCACCATCAAATTTTCCCTGTGGTCATGAAATGGTAAACTACAGACACTTTGGGGAATCATTCAATTTCCACTTCCCCCTATGGTCTCGCAATGAGGAACAATTAACACTCTGATGAGGCACTCATGTCCACCCCCTATGGGATTGCAACGTGAACATATAACACACACTTTGGGGAATCCCTCAGCATCCATTCCCCCTATGGTCTAACTACCCAAGGTTCCCACATAACTATGTAATATAATAATGCACCAATGATATCAAGATGAAAAACTTCCCACATCCCTTTGTAATATAATCGTGCACCAATGATATCAAGTTTCCAAAGATCCCACATCCCTATGTAATATAATCGTGCACCAATGATATCAAGCTTCCAAAGTACATCACAAAATACTACTTGGGCAAACAGCTAAAAAAATGGTACAAGTAAGTCCGATAAAAAATCACACCATCCTAACCACACTAAGCATGGAAAACAGAGTAGCTTAAAAGGCAAGACTAGTCCCAAAAGACAATATTAGTTAAAACATTGGAAAACACATCCATAGCATGGTAATAAAACCATATTTTCAAAAAGAGACATAACTGAAGAAATCAAGGCATAACAGGCATTAAAGGGTTAAAATCTCTAAACACGCAATACCCTAATCTAGGGTATTGGGAAATTATTATACATATAACTGAAGAAAGTCAATAGAAAGGAACAAACCACCTACCTCAATGTTGTAAAATCAATATAGGTGAATCCCAGACTTTGATTCAACCTAGAACATCTTAGATCATGGCGATTCCTATGCAATCTATGGTGTTTTATTCGAAGCATGGACGGAGGGTTGAGGGAATAGAGAAGAATCGTCAGCTTCAGTCACTCATGGAAGAGACGATGCCAAAGGAAGAGATTTCTTGAATTGAGACATGACCCCAGTCTGATATAACAACTGAAAAAACTACACTGCCTGTTCCCTATGGACACATAGTGTGTATAAGACTTAATCATATCCTGACCTAAGTGGCCCTACCACGTCATCACACTATCGTGTACGTAGCTGTGACATGTCCAGACACATCCTGGACTCGGTTCTAGAGTACATGACATGTACAATGAGTTACACGACGTGTACTCCTAAAAATTTCCTTCTTACATTTGTACCTAAAAAAACATAAAACAATATCAATACCTGAAAGAAGATCCTGGTTCATACAAACTTCCCCATTAAAGAAATTTATCCTCAAATTTCCATAAGACGGTGATGAAGAAGAATCCTCAAATATCTCTAGACAGTACTATTGTACATCAGCCTCACTCTCCCAAGTATCATCCTGTACTCACTCGTGCTGCCATAACACCCGTACCAAAGGAAAAGACTGGCCATAGAGAACCTCTGCGCTTAGATCAAAAATCAAAATAGGATTCTCTTTGAATGAAGAATACACCTCCAACTCACCCTCATTAGGTTGAAAAACATGAGACGATTATGAGAAGTAACATCGTAGCTGAGAAATGTAGAAGATGTCATGCATAGCCCGGTACCTCTAAGGAAACTACAACCAATAAAGAAACTAGTCTGACTCTCTCCAAAAGCTCAAAGGAACCTACGTATCTTAGTGAAAGATTACACTATCTCCTAATCCTCTTTTGTCCTAACCTTGGTGTGAAAATTTTGAAAACCTGATCTCCGACCTCAAACTCTAGAGATCATCTCTATCTATCAGCATAAGACTTCTGATGTGACTGTGTTGTACCCATCCTTTTTCGAATCAGTTCAACCTGCTCTGTGGTCTCTTGATAAAGACGAGGTCCTAGCATAGTTTTCTTCCATACCTCCAGCCAGCATAGGGGTGTTCAGCATGGTCTACTGTTCAAATAAACATATGGTTCCATATGAATAGTTTCTTGAAAACTATTATTTTAGGAAAACTCCACCAGGGGTATGTGATTCTCCAAAGAACTTCCAAAATATAGGACGCATGCTCGAATCAAGTACTCCATCACCAAAATCATACGCTTAGACTTGCCATCTTTCTGCAGATGTGAAGCTATACTCACAAATACCTATGTACCCAAAGCCCTATGTAGTTCTTTCCAGACCCGAGAAGTAAAACGAGCATCGCTGACTGAAACCATGGAGTGAAGAACCCAATGTAAACGTACAAATTTTTAGATGCACAACCTTCCTAGATCATCAACACTAAACTTCTCCTTGATCTGTAAGAAGTGTGAAACTGTCATGAGTCTGTCAAGAATAAATCAAACTGCATTGTTCCATGATGCGGCCATGGTAATGATATCACAAACTCAATCCCAACTTCATTCCACTTCCACTCGAGAATGGGAAACTACTGCAAAAGACCTACTGGACCCTAATGCTCCACCTTCACCTAAGGATAGGTGTAACACCTAATCACAAAACTAGAAACATATCTCTTCATACTAGGCCACCAATACATATAGTGTAGATTTTGATACATCTTGGTGATTCCAGGACGAACTGACCAATCTAAAGAATTGAAATCACACATCAGCTCCTTGGTTATGTCTTCTAACACCCATACACACCCATGAAAATGAAACATCTCATCCTCTCATATGGTCCACCTAGGAATAGGGTCCTCTCTCGATATACTCTCCCATAGAACTGGGCCTTCAGCATCTGATAGCTTCCTCACTCGCACTCGCTCAAGTAGAGAAGAGGTAACAACTACAGATGAATGAAACGTCTGTCCATGTCTATCGTGAACCTCCAAATGAATCTCAGAGAACATAACCATAAGCTTCCACTCACTACTGGCCTCTTGAAGTGCATATATCTGATTCCTCATTCTCACCACGTTAGCCACTACATTTCATTTTCCAAGCGTATAGGCGAGCTCAATGTCAAAGGGCTGAAGGTACTCAACCCACCTTCACTGTCTTAAATTTAGATCAGATTGAGTGAAGTTGTACTTGAGACTTTTTTGGTTGGTAAAAACTACAAATTTATCTCCCAATATATAATGTCTCCAACAGCGTAGAGCATGAATAACTAGATCCAGATGAAGATCGTGTGTTGGGTAATTCCTCTCATGTGGCCTCAACTATCGAGGCTTGTACGCAATGAATCCTTCCCCTTGCATCAACAATACTCCCAGCCCGATACCTAAATCATCACAGTAAATAGTATATCTCTTGCATGGATCTAGAAAAACTAGAGTCAGTGTGGATGTCAACCTCCCTTTTAGCTCCTTAAAGGCTGAATCGCTAGAATTTCTCCATAGGTACTTCCCAACCTTCTTAGTTAGGACTGTCAGTGGCGCTGCCTAGCGTGGAAAGTCTGGTATGAAACATATTTAGTAACTAGATATCCCAAGAAATTTTGTTAGCTCAAATAATTTTTTTAGCTGCTCTTAGGAAACCACAACTCTTACTTTCTTTGGGTCTACTGATACTCCTATCTCTGAGATAACACAACCCATGAAGTGAATTTGGTCCATCCAAAAGTAACATTTTGAGAGCTTAACATATAATTGATTCTCTCTCAGTCATCTCAAAATGATCTCAATATGTGTGGAATGGTCATGTCATGTGTGAGAGTAGACCAATATATTTTCTAAAAGACTACCATGAAAGAATCCAAGTATGGATGGAACACACGGTTTATTAGTTCCATAAAGACTGATGGCGGGTTCGTGAGACCGAACGACATAACCATATACTAGTACAGACCATACCCGCTCCAAAAGTCTGTAAGAGGTATATCAGATGGTATAACACGCAACTAATGATAAATGGATCTCATGTCAATCTTCGAGAACACCCCGACTCCTCGATGATGAACAATGATATCGTCAATCCTCAACAAGGGATATCAGTTCATGACCATCAACTATTCAGCTTCTAATAATCCACAAAAATTCTGAGGGTACCATCCACCTTCTCCGAAAATAGGATAGGTGAACCCCAAGGAGAAGTACTGGTTCAGATGAAACCCTTTTCCTATAACTCCTCTCGCTGCTTCTTGAACTCCTATAAATCTGGTGTAGCCATCATATAAGGTAAAATTAACCCTGGTATCACTCATGGATCAAGCTAAATTGAAAATTATACCTCTCACATCAGAGGAAATCCTGAAAAGGCCTCTGGAAAGACATCCCTAAAAGGATATTCCACTGGAGGAAAGTCCATAGGTGATATTCCATGGTCATCCAAATATAGACTAGCAATCTGGGTTGTAACTCATCCCAATCCATGATGCTCTGGTCCTGATCTTCTCGCATGGACATACCATTATCCCTTATTAAAGAACAATCCACCCTCTGGTGATGTTAATGATATCATAGCCTATCATCTCTTGGACATAGAGGTTCCATATAAAGTGAAACCTTACAACTTCAAGATGGCACTCGTTGAACTGACGTACACTATCCATTCTAGTCCCCTATGGAGTGTCTAGTGTGAAGACAACATCAGAAGTAAATATACTAATCCCAAGGCTCTCCACAATAGAAAAAATATGAATATATGGGAAGCCCTTGTACAAAAATGTGCATATTCTATAACTGAGACAACTAGAATCATATGTCAAACTTATAGAGGGTTCATGATCCTGATCCTGTTGGGTCTGCTCTATCGAAAAATCCTGACCTGCGCCGCTGCCCTGTTTAGCTGACAAAGATCCCAGAGATGATCTACCATGCAGCTATCGAAAACCCTATGTATGACCACTACAGCCACTACCTACACATCGTCCAGAATAGTCTGATGAACACTAGTTCTTAGACTGATGAAAAACTGGTGGTCCTGCTCTTGAATGAGGAGTCATAGAAGAACCTCTGTCACCAACTGCTGATGAGAAAAAATGATAGAAACTCTAATGGTGACCAATTTTTACGCAATATGAGCTCCCAACTAGGTATCTCAGGAAATGTGGCCTCATATTCCTGCTCTTCCTGTACAAGTAGAACACCACCTAGCCACAAGAGAATGTATTCCACCTACTCAGATCTCTATGTGTATACTCACTGCGGGGCTTCCTGTTGTCATTCGGGGGGGTACTAACTTCCGATGCTGAGCTGCCCTGGCTCACAGCCCTAAAACACCTTAGATGGCTCTCTAAGATTAGTGCCTGGTTGACTATAGAGGTGATAGAAGTCAACCAAAAGATGTTTATGTGAGATCAGATGTCATTTTTGAGACCATACTCAAACTCCCTTTCTAGAAATTACTCATCACCCCCTAGAAAGGGTTTAAATCATTGCAGCTCTGTGAAGTGAGAAGAGTAATCCATGATTGAGAGAGTACTCTATTCTAGAATCATGAACTCTATAGTTCTATCGGCCCACAAAGTATCAGAGTAGAAGTAATCATAGAAGGTAAAATGGAACTCATCCCATGCCACAACCTTCTGGCATCCCACCTGTCAGATCACATCCCACCATATCATGGTGGAATCTCGAAGCATGTAGGTAGTGAGATTCACACTCCTCTCTAGAGGAATCTACAAATGCATGAAGATCTACAACATGGCATAATATAGTGAATCTATAGCCTAAGGTCCTCCATCCCCTAAGTAAGTGGGAGGATGATTCTGCTGATAGACTTCTGTCATCTTGGCCATAGACGGTGTAGGATGTGGTGCTTCATGGAAGGTCTGACTAAAACACATTAATCCTTCTCGGAACAATACATCAGCACCTTTGTTCTAAATAATGGTTTGGGCTAAGACATGCACTATGGGAGGACCTACTGGTAGTCCATGATCTACTATGTTCGGTGTTTGTTTGCCGCCCTGAACCTGGCATTCAACTGGAGGACATCACAGTAGCATGACTCTGGAAGGTAAAACTCACACCTTAGATCATGACTATAAATGAATGAATCATAAAAGAATAGTAAATGAATAAAACAAATAAATAACTCAAGTTCTTCAAATCATGGATACACAACGTGTATAAACCATACATGATGTGATCCCTTAAGCCATTACATGGGAATGTTATCCTTCCAACACTAGTAGTGTGACACCCTATACACACAGTGTGTTCTCCTTGGACACGGCATGTACTTGAATTGTTTTCCACTAACCGTGTTTCCGCTATATGGCTAAACCACATAGTTCTCATAGGTTAGAACTATAGGGAATGCATGTTCCAGACATGGTGTGTACTTAATGGATTTCACCAACCCATGTCATCGGTCACACGGCCAGTTACCTAGTCTCTATAACACGACATGTACATCTGGTACACGGCATGTTCCACCAAAGGATTCACAACTCTATGTTTTTTCTCACACAACCAGTCAAACGGTAAAAGACTACACGATGTGTACAAAACGTATACAGCATGTACTTAAGATATTTTGTTCTGTCCTGAACATAAGGATCCATGGTGTGTATTCATCAATACAAACATTGAATTTTGGGTTTTTCTGGAGAGTAAGCCTCAAAAACTAGTCCAAACTCCATAAAAACACTTGAACGAACATTAATGTGAAAAATTCTAATCTGTGAGGGCCCATACTCCACACAAATCAAATCATGAAATCATATTCAGGTCAAATCATAGTATAACAGTTAAATGAAACACATGATCCACCAAATTCCGATCAATGAGGGCCCATAACACCTCAGGACCAAATTATGGCATTCATTCAATAGAATATTTTTATATTACCAATACCCTGTCAAATAGAAGGTATTCTACCAAGGAATCTATCACAACCACATGCAATCGATAAAGCACAATAAATGTCATGGCAAGAATGCATGACATGGGATCTCTAACAAGTGCCTATATGATGCATGAGATGGCATACCCTCATCTCATCAGGTTGCAATAGAAATAGAAACTCAATAGTCTTATAAATAACAACACAAAACATGTGAATCACCCAACGGTGGAATCAAATCAACTGTAATAATTGAAAAACCAGAAAAATGGAATTAATCGAGGTAAATTAGCTTTTCCTTATACACGGGTTAGCTACTCACGGGTACAACTTATTACCAACTACCTATTCATTCCTATATGTATCTATAGGCTCCAAATAATAATTTAGGAGGAAATTAATTACTCTGATACCATTGGGTCACATCTCGGTTCCGGGTGTTGCCCATATCATCCATGTACCCAGTTGGTCACATGACCCTAAGCGCATTTCCCCGAATGCCAGAGGATGCCCACTAGCAACAAGGGCCTTGGGTGTAATAGTGGGATACTATGACCTCATTAGAAGAGTAGAACAGTGGAAATAAACAGATAATAGTTGAGAAAGCATTAATAATAACATGGAACATTAATCAATAGAAGACTGCAGGTAGATAAAAAAATAGAGAACATATATAAATGATGCATGTTACAAATGTCTTGGAAAGTACCCAAAAAAGTCACAATGATCGAATACTGTAAAAAACCGAAGTAAAAAAAGGAAAAAAAGTAAATAACTCGAACAACATCCCCAGCCTTAGCATGTTCCCATGCTCTCCAGCTCCACAAAAATCATGTACCTAATGTTAAAAAGAGCTTACCTAATCTATAACTGCAACAATATAATCTGTTTGGGACCAAAATAATGACCGAAATAGGATGTGAGAAAAATACCAGTAGGACACAACCCAAGGATCCGTGCCTAACTGTCAGTGAATATATATGGAAGCCAATATAAAAATGATGTAATAAACATGGAAGTACTCAAATGTAAACAATCTTTCTGATTCAACTACATTCATTTTCATTTATTAAAATAAACAACAATGAAATCTCAAGAAACCCTATAGGATGTTCTCACAATATAACAACCCCTATGCTTCATCTTAACAAATACTGTATGAGGAATCACTCACTTGTAGGATCGAAAAAGTGATGTAGATGCTCAATATACAAGAGGGGGGGGGGGGATTTTATACTTTAAAAATTCCTTTGGAACCTTTAAAGTTAGTTATGAATAACTATGTTTTCCTTAAGAAAAGGAAAGGGCTAAGTTTAACAAAGTCAAACTAAGAAAATTCACAACACCTCTAACACCGAATGCAAACTTGGAAAGAGATTCCGAAAGTAGGTTCCAGAAATATGGTTCCAAAAATTGAAACTTAATACAAGATTAAAATATGAGATTCTACCTTAAAGAGTATAGAATCTAAATGATACAAGGTACAAATAAGGATGTTTAAGAAAGTTATACTTTCCTTACAATGAAATATGTAGCGGAATATAAACACGTATTAGAACTATAAGTAACAAGATACAAGTCTTTTAACCCAAAGAGAAGGGTATCCAAAATCCTTGGATAAAGGTCCCTTGATTTATACTTTCAAATAAGTCTGTCTTACCCATACCAGGTTATGCCCTCGATACGATGATCAGAGTCTCTGTCTTGCTATCCCCGCAAGCCCTCAACGTCAAGGTAGTTGGCAACCTCTATCTTCCTCAGGAAGGAAGCCCTCAACTTCAAGGTAGTCGACAACCTCTGTCTTCTATCCCCGGAAGCCCTCGAATGTAATCACCAACATTCAGAGTCGCACGAAGCATTGAGAGTTAATAAGATCCTCTATCTCTAGAAATCACTTCAACAACATGTATGCACAAAACCAAGTTGTTCATCTATGTTGAGCTCTTTCAAATGAGCTCCTATTTATAGGTAAAGTCGGCTCCTTCTCCAACGGTCATATTTTCATTAAATATTGGAGGGACCTGTACATGTGTCACTTAGACAATGGTTAGTTTATAACAAAATAGATGACATCGTTTTATAACAAAACAAGTGAAATAGAATGTATGAAATCGTTTTAAAATCTAACTCAAAAGTTCGGAATGAAAAATTTGGAGTGAAGGTTCAGAGTGTAAGGAAAATAATAAAAAGTAGATAGATTATAACAATGTATGTATGATGAAAGTTCAGAGTCTAACCAAAGATAATTTTCGAAGTCTAAATAAATTTGGAGTGTATAAAACAAAGATGATCCGAATCTATTTAATAGGTGAATTCGGAATGAGAATTCAGAATAAGAATTCATCATCAGAATTCGTTATGAGAATTCCTCATCAGAATTCGTAATGAGAATTCTTCATCAGAATTCGTAATGATAATTCTTCATCAGAATTCGTAATGAGAATTCTTCATCAGAATTCGTAATGAGAATTCATCATTAGAATTCGTAATGAGAATTCTTCATCAAAATTCGTAATGAGAATTCTTCATCAGAATTCGTAATGATAATTTGTTGTCGAACTTCATAAGGATTCATATCCTGAATCCGGAGTAAAACTGTATCTGGAATTCGGAATGAAACTTTATCACAGTTCTCATTCTAGATTTCGGAGTGAAACTTTATCACAGTTCTTATCCACAATTCAGATCCTAAAAACAGAATACTTCATTATCAAAGTTTCAAACAATTCCGAGAAAATAGAAATGAATCCGAATATTATACATAAGAAAAATATGAATTAAAATGTGATAAGGATAATTTTTTGTATAAAAGAAATTTTCCTTATAAAAGCAATTTTTCTTATAAAAACAATTTTTCTTAAATATAAGGTGTTTGTGATTTTCAAAACAAAAAGGAATGGAAACGTTATAAGGAAAACCTTATTGACTCAACAATCTCCCCCTTTTTGGAAAGCACAAATATCCTTACGAAAAAGAAATTCTAAGAAGAAAGAAAAACAATAAGTCTTATCTCCCTTTTCTTTAAGGATATTGATGAATACGACTAACTCCCCCTTCTGCTTTGAAACTCTAAGGATCGTATTCTAGATTTCCGGAGTGACATTTCATTAAGAAAAATAAAGTCTTCTTTAATGAAAAACTCCCCCTTAGATAAACTCTTATTATAGTTCTTTTTCTTAAGTATCTTTTCCTTCTCCCCCTTTGTGATTTTCAAAAAGAATTTGAGGGAATGGAAAAAAAATAACAAAGTACCTGAAACCTTAGTTACAACAGCAAAAGAAACGACAAGCACAAATTTTATTATTTATGAAATCTCAGCAACAAAAAAAAATACAACAAAAGATCAGAACTATCTATTTTGGATCTTTTTCCTTCGCCATGAGACTCTTAAGAATAGTCTTGATCTTCTTCAAGTCTTTATGATCTTCTTCAGCTTGTTCACTAGGACCACTATTCTTGCAGATTGAGCATCAATCTTTTCTTCCTGGGCTTGATGGTTTTCTTCCTGAGCTTTGATCTTTTCTTCCTGAGCCTTCAATTTCTCTTGAAACTCAATCCGATGATCCCTTTCAAACTTCCACTTTTGAGAAACAGAATTCAGCTTCCCATTCAGATCTCTGACTTCTTAAATCCGGAAGTTCTTTTCATCTGTCAGCTTCTCTTAAAAGGAAGAAGTCACCTCATTTATCTTCCTATCCTCAGTCTCAAAAGCATCCTTGACATTGTCTAGGAATTCATCAAAGAGTCTCATCTCTTCTACAGTCTTCCGCGACCAGTTTGTCATCCTCTTGGAAGATTTTCTATGAGATTAGTAGCCAACAAAAATGGTTTTGAGCTGAGCCTCAATATCAACACACTTTTCCATAACCCTAGATACGGAGTATGTTTTCTGATTCAAAGCATATTGGAGAATCTGGCATCTTGAATCAATGCTTGAGAAGGTCGAAATAGAACCTACCAGCTTTTTTAAGGACTGAACAACAAAATCATGTCCCACCGAAGATGACTCCGAATACGAGACTCTGCTTGGAGAATTTTATTCTTCAATAAGGTCAAGATTTCTCTTTGAAGAACTACCAACATCCTTTATCTTCATCACTTCTGAGCTCGGAGTATCAGTAAGAATTTGCTTTCCCTTGTCTTTTTTCGGAATAGAATCCTACATCGGAGTTCTCTTTTCACTATCAGAAACTTGGACAACATTGTCTTCCTCATCAAAAACTTCCTAAGCACCAAATTCTACGTTTTACATCTGAGCTATATCATTAAGAAGTTGTTCATCCTCTGCATGATAAGCTACTTCTTATTCTCCTTCCTCTTCTTCCATTACTGGAGTAACTAGCTTCGAAGATTCAGCTTCTGATGTTTGAAGCGATAAGTGTTCCGAAGGTGTCCCTTTATAATCATCTACTTGCTTAAACACATCTCCGGTTTCACCACTTCCTTAAGAAACATCTTCTTCTTCTTCCACTTGCTCAACTTGATCTACTTCCTCAGCAGTCTTGGCAACCACTTCTTCCTGAGCAACAAAATTTCTTCCTGGATTCTCAGGTAGAGATTCTAGAGAAAAAGATCTCGGAAGAGGAATATTTGCAGAAAACATCTCATTAAATTTCAACAAAGCCTGATCTACCTCAGCCTCAGACATATTCTTCTTAAGATTCTTTTCATTCACTTGTTTTTCTAGCTCATCCGCAGTTTTCTCCTTCAAGGCCTTAGCCTCTACAGGGTCGAAGCCAAACTGAGGCTCCCCTTGTACTCTCTTCTTTTTATCTCCCTCCATTTAGCAACAACCTCATCTGGGTAAGAATTATTCTTTTTTGGTTTTGGAGGTGCGGAATGAACTTCCTTAGACTTGGGATTCTCTTCTTATACTTCCACTTCTTTCAGCTTTCTCTTCCTTATCGGTTTAGAGGATTCTAGATCCACAACTGTCGGAACGGCTTCTCCTTGAGTAGGTAGATCAATAAACTATCTAGACTCCTTGTCAAAGGCTACATCTATTATTTTTAGTGTACCATCACTCACCAGCATAATCTTGCAAAATTTTGTCTTAGACTTTCAAGCTTCCTTGAATGACTCAAGGCACCGAACTATCAAATTCGAGAGGATTGCTGGATACATAATAATCTGAGCTCTTAGATTACCCTAATTAAAATTCTCCAGAGTGATAAGAATTTGCTTCATCATCTAAACCTTTCTCTCCCATAGACTTTAGGTTGTTGACGATAGTCATAAATATCTGTTGTACTTTAAAAATTGGTTCACCATAAGGAATGTTGAAGCCATGATATTTAGCTCTAAGCATTGCTCTCCTAGTCTCAATCACTTTAGAAGTTCCAAAGTGTGTAACTTCTATCTTCTTCCAGATACAATTTGCTTCTTCACAAGAAGAAATTTGGCTATATATATTTCTAGTCATTGAACACAGTAGAGTATTGAGTACCTTATAGTTGAGTTGATATTCTTTCTTTTCCTCATTAGTAAAAGATCTAACTTCCTTGTCGGGAATTTTATAATCACCAGTAAGCATTACAAAGTTTTCCAATCCTGTATTGATAATGAAAGTATTCATTCTATCTCTCCAGTAGTCATAGTCATTACCATCAGAGATTAGTGGTCTTGTAGGATTTAGATTATCAATTGAACCAACATTAATTCCTGCCATACTTATAATAACCTTTAGCACACAAATTTGTTAGTAGCAAAAGTTTGTAATCAAAGTTTGGAATAAGAAAGTTCGGAATGGAAAAGTTTAGAATGATAAAGTGAGCAAGAAAAACTTATTCGTGAGTATAAGTATTTCAGAGACCTACTCTGATACCAATTGTAGGATCGAAAAAGTGATGTAGATGCTCAATATACAAGAGGGGGGGGGGGTGAATTGTATACTTTAAAAATTCCTTTGGAACCTTTGAAGTTAGTTACGAATAACTATGTTTTCCTTAAGCAAAGTAATGGGCTATTTTTAACAAATTTAAACTAAGAAAATTCACAGCACCTCTAACACCGAATGCAAACTTGGAAAGAGATTCTGAAAGTAAGTTCCGGAAATATGGTTCCAGAAATTGAAACTTAATAAAAGATTACAATATGAGATTCGACCTTAAAGTGTATAGAATCTAAATGAAACAGAGTACAAATAAGGAAGTATAAGAAAGTTATACTTTCCTTACAATGCAATATGCAGCGGAATATAAAAACATAGTAGAACTACAAGTAACAAGATATAAGTCTTTTAACCCAAAGAGAAGGGTATCCAACAACCTTGGATAAAGGTCCCTTGATTTTTACTTTCAAGAAAGTCTGTCTTACCCACACCAGGGTAAGCCCTCGATATGAAGATCAGAGTCTTTGTCTTGCAATCCCCGCAAGCCCTCAACTTCAAGGTAGTTGGCAACCTCTGTCTTCCTCAGGAAGGAAGCCCTCAACTTCAAGGTAGTCGGCAACCTCTGTCTTTTTATCCCCGGAAGCCCTCGAATGTAATCACCAACATTTGGAGTCGCACGAAGCTTTGAGAGTTAATAAGACCATCTCTCTCTAGAAATCACTTCAATAGCATGTATTCAAAAAACCATGTTGTTCATCTGTGTCGAGCTCTTTCAAATGAGCTCCTATTTATATGTAAAGTCAGATCCTTCTCCAACGGTCATATTTTCCTTAAAGATCGGAGGGACCTATACACGTGTCACTTAGACAATGGTTAGTTTATAACAAAATAGACGACATCGTTTTATAACAAAACAAGTGAAACAGAATGTACGACATCATTTTAAAATCTAACTCAAAAGTTTAGAATGAAAAATTCAGAGTGAAAGTTCGGAGTGTAAGGAAAATAATAAAAAGTAGACAGATTATAACAACGTAAGTAAGATGAATGTTCGGAGTCTAGCCAAAGATAATTTTCGGAGTCTAAATAAATTTGGAGTGTATACAACAAAGATGATCTGATTCTGTTTATTAGGTGAATTCGGAATGATAATTCTTCATCAGAATTCGTTATGATAATTTATCATCAGAATTCGTAATGAGAATACTTCATCAGAATTTGTAATGAGAATTCTTCATCAGAATTCGTAATGAGAATTCTTAATCAGGATTCATAATGAGAATTCATCATTAGAATTCGTAATGAGAATTCTTCATCAGAATTCGTAATGGGAATTCTTCATCAGAATTCTTAATGATAATTCGTTGTCAAACTTCATATGGATTCGTATCTTGAATCTGGAGTAAAAATGTATCCGGAATTCGGAATGAAACTTTATCAAAGTTCTCATTCTGGATTTCGGAGTGAAACTTTATCACAGTTCTTATCCAGAATTCGGATCCTAAAAACAGAATACTTCATTGTCAATGTTTCAAAAAATTCCGAGAAAATAGAAATGAATCCGAATCTTATACTTAACAAGAATATGAATGAAAATCTTATAAGGATAATTGTTCTTATAAAATCAATTTTCCTTATAAAAGAAATTTTTCTTATAAAAGCAATTTTTCTTAAAGATAAGGTGTTTGTGATTTTCAAAACAAAAAGGAATGGAAAAGTCATAAGGAAAACCTTATTGACTCAACATCACTGTCAATTCCTCTTATGGTCTCATAACGGTAAACTACAGACACTATGGGGAATAACTCAATTTCCAATTCCTCTTGTGGTATCACAACGTGGAACTATAGACACTCTATGGGATACTCACATCCATCCCCCCTATGGTCTTGCAACATGAAAGTATAACAGACACTTTGGGGAAGCCATTAGCGTCCACTCCCCCTGTCGTCTAACTACACCAGGTTCGCATAGCCCTGTGTAATACAATCATGCACCCTGATATCTATCATCCAAAGTAAATCACAAAATACTATTTGGATAAATAACTACAAAGAATGGCACAAGCAAGTTAAATAAAAAATATCACTCCATCCTAATAGTACTAGGCATGGAAAACAATGTAGCCTAGCCGAAAAGACTAGAACCAACAGACAATTCTAGTTCAAACATGGGAAAACACATCCATAGAAAGGTAATTAAACCATATTATCGAACAAGATCCCTAACTCAAGAAATCTATAAAAAACAAGCCTTAAAGTGTTAAAGTCCATAATCACGCAAAACCCTAAACATGGGTATTGGGTACTTTCAGCACTTATAACTTAAGAAAATATTAGGAAAGGCACAAACCACCTACCTTGACTTTGTACGATTGATATTGTTTAATCTTGTAATTTGATTCGAACTATAATTCCTTATATTTTGGAGATTCCAATATAATTGATGGTGTTTGATTCGGAGAATGGATGAAAGGTCGGGGACTAGGAGAAGAATCATTGTCTTCATTTGTTCTTGGACAAGACAAATCCAAAAGAAAAGCTTTATATGAATGAGATATGACCCCGGTCCGATATAATAATGAAAAAAACTACACAACATGTTCCCTAAGGATACACAATATGTATAGGACTTAGCCCAATCTGGTCTTAAGTGTCCCTATCATGTCATCACTTGGTCATGTAAATGGCTGTGACACAACCAACACGGTATAGACTTAGTTCCAGAGTATACAACGTGTTCAAGGTGGGACACAACGTGTACTCCTAAAATTTTCATTCGTCCGATTTTCCTAAAAACAACCTAAAAACATGATCCATACCTAAAAGAAATTTTGTGTTCTTACATGGTCAAACCAACCCAACCATGAACAAGAGAAAAGATAAAGTGGGTTAGATTATATAGTGGTTTTGCTAAAATATAATTATTCCAAAAGATTATTGATATTATTAACATGTTATTAATGTTATAAATTATAATTTATAATAGGTATATTAAAAAATAATTGAAAATTAATGATAATAAGTCATTATATATGAGGAAGAAATTATGTTTTATTTTGGAATCCTTGTAAATTTTAATAGAATAGTGGGATTATAAAGATAATAGAAATACAATATGATGGAAAATATTATTATGGAGGGAATATTGCAATATTTCATTAATGAAGTCAAATTTTTGGTAATTATTTGAGGATTTTTTGGATAGGTCCTTTTATAAGTGAGAGGGATGTTATTTTTTATATTGAAATTTCTTCATATAAGAGGAATGCCAAATTTGAGGAAAGGGGATACAAAATTAAAATTTCATAATATAATAAGTGAAACACTGTAATTACCTCATCAAAATTTGTATCGATATGTGTTTTTTTGATATATCACGTCTTTATGACTTAATTTAATCCTTTTATCACATTTTAGCCATTACTACAGGGATTAAATTCTACCATGGTAAATTATTTTTATGACTAAAAATGAAATTAACTATATTACCTTATTTCGATATGTTGATTCTAATTACCGGAAATATTTTTGTTGAATTAAATTTGTTGAGGTGATAAAAATTGATGTATGAAGATTCCATAGGATCCCAAAAATGTTGTTGGAGAGTCGATGATCTTTTGTATTATTAAGAGGCTTATGAATTTCAAAACATCATACTATGGGAATCAGTAAATCCTCAATCCTATCTTTTATAAAATACCAGTACCACCTCATATGAATTCAAATGAAATCTCAAAAAAAGTGTAAAATTACAAGGGTTGTCCTAAAATCATACTCCTGCCCATTTTGGTTTTACACCCCAATGTGGTTTCTCCACTAGTTTCAATTATAATTGGTTAACCATGGCTAACTACAATAATCCTTTGACTATTTATACATATAAAAACTTCAAAAATAATATATTTAAAAAAAAATTAAATATCCTCAACTAATTGTTTATACAACAAAACCATAATCATATACAGACTATTTATATATCTCAACCACAATGCCATTTATAGAGTTTATCCAGTATATAAATATACACTTCTTCATATGGACTTCCTCCACAAGCATGTTGGATCACTTTAGAATTTATAAAACTTATTCATGACTATAAAAAGTATCTAAGAATTATATATTTGTATTAAAACTCCCTATGAATCATTAATTATTTGGTTATACATAATTTTATATTTCTTCATCTTCTTCTTTGAACACGAAATTTTTGAGATAATTTTTATTCAGCTGCTCATACAAACTTATTTCTGAGTTAGTAACACCAGCATAGACCAAACCATTCTCAATGATATATATAACCATTATATACTCATACATGCCCATAGAAATAAGGAATAAGCAAGGGATCCAAATCTTAATTTCCCACTTGAATCATAATTTATTTAACCACTATAAAAATATCTATATAAATTAGAGTAAATATTATGTATAAAAGATTCCAAAAAAAAAAACATAAAAGAATCAGAAAATCATACTCAAATATTTACCCAATTTATAGGTTTTTAAATTAGATCTCATAGTTATCAAAATGTATGAATTTAGAATGATACTGAATATTTCCTTTAGACATTTTCCAAATTGAAAAATTTTATATTTATTTATCTCAAATATCTATAATCGTTCGTCTATCTAGTATATTGATAATATTTCCAAGGTTTATAACATTCAAAAAATATATCTACATGATAATAATTGATGGATAATAATATCTATTTTTCTGAAAAACTCACATGTCTTCATCCATCCTAAAATTATAATAATTCTTTATCATACAAACATATATATCACAATCTGGATCTTCTTTTTAATTAATCCACCATCTAGAAATGCATCATTATATATATATATATTTATATGAACTACTCTATCAGGTAA
The DNA here is from genome assembly GCA_963277665.1 of Viscum album. Taxonomy (NCBI): domain Eukaryota; kingdom Viridiplantae; phylum Streptophyta; class Magnoliopsida; order Santalales; family Viscaceae; genus Viscum; species Viscum album. The sequence continues at coordinate 434,565,403 of OY728158.1, read as the reverse complement.
TTATTTATTTAGGTCCCCTCTTTCAGGAATGCTATTTCTGATGAACTCATGTTTGACTGCATGATAATATTCATATTTCTCTCTGTATGGTGTTCTATATAGGTTTCCCTGGCCCAATACAACAATGATTAATAGTATCAAAAAAATAAATCTTCCTTGATCCATACAATGAAATTACACAAGTTATAAATCTAGTAGATTCATAATTTATTCATCTTGTTAAAAACAATATTCTCTATGAACTACATATTATGACTATCCATTATCTAACCAAAATTTTCCAATTATATTGGCTATCTATACTTAGTCCCAAGAATTAAAAATCTTGTCTCTTGTAGACCTATAAAACATTCTTTAGTTGGAATTATATTGTATCTTTATGTTTATAACATCCTAACAAACATTATAAAAATTTATACCTATAGGAAAATGTATCTTTAACTTTGTAACATAAAACATCATCTGAAGAGAACATTTCATTACCTTATTCTAGTAAACTAATTTTCTCATAATTTTTCCTCTAAAAAAAATCCTCTTGAATCATAATGTACCTTGATTAATCCTGATGTTTTAAACTCTTAGTATAATTAATGCATTCCTTGATGTAAAGTGACATCAAATTTTTTACATGAAGTCCTTCTGGGTCTACCTTCTGGAAACTCATTTAAAAACCCTTTCACTTAAATGTGGGTTCAAAAATTATTTAATGTACTTCCAGGATCTCCTTAAAGAAAATAATTTAATAAGAACATTAAGGAATTTATTTTTTACCATATTCATTGAATTAAATAACTATTTAAGATATGTTTCCTTAAATCATATATTGACATATTTACAAAAAAATGAAACTAATATACTTTAGGAACAAAAATATCTAATTTTGGGGTTTTTCAATATGAAATAATATTATCTAATTCAATATACATGATAATTTATTTATCTATCTTACTGAAAATATATGATAAATGGGAAACCTATGGATGTTCTCAAAATAACTTCCCCTCACCATTCTTCATATTTTAAAGAGATTGATTTAGAACATTTTTATTAGAAAAGAGGAATTTGATAGTGAAATATATGTTTATATAAGATAACTTACTGTAGAAAACAATAGAGATAAAACCATGGTTTTATACAATATCTATAAATATTCTAACATGTATTTTGATGCTTAAGAACACTCAATTATATTTTATAGGTTACCAATAATCATATTTTTTAATGGAATGAAAGATGTTTCACAAACTTTAACATAAAATTTAGGATGTTCTATTATTATAAACAAGTACACCAATTTGTGTTATATTTTTATCAATTAAAACAGCCCTTAAATAATATATTAAATAATAAGGGATGTCAGAATGATTAACATAGCTCATGTTCAAGATCATTTAAATGTTTTAATAAGATATTCATTTTTAAATAATTATCTTTATGTAATACTCCCCTAAAGAGATGCATGAAATTTATATTTTCTATGATGCTTTATAAAACTACATGAGGATTAATTACACCTATATCTTCTAGAATATCCTTCATATCCCTACACATTAGTTCAAAATGAAATAAACTGGAAGGGTCTAAAGAGGAACCACATTATGCTTTAAAAGTAATTACCAGGATATGAATTTCATGTTATACACATCCATTCATTCCTTAATATCTCTTTATTATTATTTTGAATACTCAAATAAAAAATTAAGGTTGAATCCTCAATAATATTATATTTCTTATATGATACAACTTTATTTCCATCACCTTAAGGTTGAGTTTCATATTTATAATATTTTTATTATTATCATTACCCTTTTTGGACTTCTAGAATACTATCAATATAATTTTCATCACTCTTAATTAGTAATAAAAATATCCTTGAAGAATAGTCATTAAAACATTATCCATGGTACATAATGACTTACTCCAAACAAAATTTTCCATCAAAATATCAAATTTAGTTTTCTTGGGAAGATTTAATACAGTTCTATTCCCATATAGTTTTCTCTTGATATTGGTCCTTATTTTCTTCCATGAAATCCTCCCGGTTCTTTTGACTTCCATGGTGAAGAAATATTTAACAAAAAATTATATGATTGTGAAAAAAATTCAACAACAATAAAAACTATTATATATTTTATTAACCTATAAGAATATTAGTTGGGGTTACTACCATTGAGGTTCTTCCAAAAAATGTGACTACTACTATCTTTTGTAGTGGATATGTTTTTCAATAATCTAGAACCAAATTATTATTTCTCTTGATTATTAGATACAATTATCCTCTTTTTTTAAAAATTTATTGTGTTTTAATGGATAAATTATTTATTATACATCCCTTCCCCCTTAATTTTTTTTACCAGAAAAAAAATTTGAAAATACTTCAATAATATTATGAAAAATTGATATATTTTTAAACACATTATGAGTGTTGGTTTCTACATAAGTTCTTAATGAGTTGGTTTTACCATAATTTTCATTGTGAAAATCATTATTATACTTTTTTTTAGATTTTCACAACTACCAAAAACCATTATTAAATCATGAAAAAATCAAATGCTTTAGTAAAATGTTTATCATCATGGTATTTAAATATCATTTATTTCTCAATGACATCAAATTTTCGGGATGTAATTTCCTCAAGATACCATTCTTATCATATAAGAAAATATCCCTTTCCATCAATAAAATATTTTCACTTTTCCCACTTGTTTCTTTTTATTCATGATTTTTATATAATATTCATTACATTTAGCTAAATCATGCTTTTGTTTCTATTCCAGTGTTGTTCAAATTTTTCCATCATCATTAGTAAGTTATTTATCAAAACCATTTTAATCCCTATAATGAAAAATGATCTCATTATCTGAAGAGATACTATATGATGATTTGGGTTTCTTAGTATTTATTATAAAATATCTTTTCTTGTGGTTGAAATGTTTCTTCTTATTATTGTCATTTTTTTATATTAGCATCTTCATATCACCCTCATATATTTTAGATTCTTCAATTTTTTAGTTGGTAAATCATATTTATTGTTTCCATGATCATCAAAATTATATCAATTTGATGATTTTTTTAATCTTACCCTTATATAATCCTTTTATAATCCTTTTTGAGGTAATAGAAACATTATTATTAAAGACATATCCTCTTTATTCATCTTATGAATCACTTAGCTAAATAGGTTTTTATCTATTATGTTTTCCTTTATCTTTTCCTCCAGGGCCATATAATTTTTTATATATTGAAAATATAATTATTCCTCATCTCAATGGTTAAGAGTATATTATATAACAATTTAATTTTTAAATCATCTCTTTTCATTAGTGATATTATTTTTGAATCATATTAATCTAGAAATTGTGTAAGAAATTTTCTATAATAGTAGAATATGATAATTTTTCTTATAATAACATGTAATTTCATACAATAACCTTCTCCCTCATGAAGTAATCATCAATAATATCACTTATACCATCTTTATATATTAATACTTGATTATCAAGATCTGAATCTTTTCTTACATTACTAATATATTTTGTTGAAAAAAATCATTTTAATTCCAAGATTAATCATGTCTTTTTAGTCAGATCACCTTTGTTTCAACATTATCTAACAATGAGATAAAAATATATTTGTGTGCCTAATCTTAAATCCCAATGTTTTATTATATTTTAAATACTCCTCGGAGCCTCTTTCTCTTTATGTGGAAATCCAATAGTTGATTCAAATAAAAAATTCCATGATAAGAGAATATAGATTGGGTGACATCTTCTTTTTATAGCCTTGATAGTTACTGTCATTGAAGGAAGGAATACCATAACTAATAACTAAATTTTAATTATCTATACTCACTAAAAAATTTATATATGAACTTTCCCTCTGATACTAATTGAAATATTGATGGTCTATAAGACCACTGAGATGGGGAGGGCGTGAATCAGTGATATCTTTTATTTTAACAAATTTTCTATTTTTAAAGTACATAAATATCTATATTTAGTTATGACTCTATCATGTAATTCCCAAAATCTCATCCTCAACTCATATATATGAAAATAAAATTTAAAAACATGATTAAGAGTATTTACAGGGATCCTTATAAAATCCAACTACTTGGAATTTTAGTTATACACCCAATCATGGGTTTTTTACTAAAATCAAATGTAATTGGGTGAAAAAACTTGATTATATCTTCCTTCATCCAGATATACAACAGAATAATTCTTCAATAATTGGTTATACAACTCAACCAAAAACTCTTCCAGTGATTGGTTACGAAACCCAACCATAATCCTCCAATATCAAGTTATAGACCTCAGACCCAGGATCTTTTTAGATTTTATCTAGTGTAGTATGTTTTTATTCTAATAATGGTCTTACTCTATAATAAATTTTGATAACGATATCTTATTTATAGATTATTAATGTTTTTAGTGGCTCACAAGAATGATCTAAAGTTCTTGAAACTTAAATCAGATATTGGATTATCTAAATGTAGTTAATATACTCTTTTTGGATATCTATCTAAAAAATTATAACATTATATAATCCATTAGGTAGGAAACATAAAAAATATCTTACTCAGAATGTTACACCTCAATATTTTATCACATATTAATCTTCTAGTAAATTTATTTTCATTAATTTCTTATGAAACATGCAACCCTAAGAGTCAAAAAGAACCGTAATATATTATAATAATATTAATGAGATATTAAATTGGTGGAGTGAATAATAATAAATAAATTTTGAAAAAATATTATTAATTGGTTTAGATAAAAAAATATATTTATACATAAGCACTCATTTCATAGTAATGTAATTATATTGATTAAAAATATATTTTCCTCAAAAAAAGATTTTTATTTGTTTTTTAAGAAAATAATAATTTTATATTAAACAAAATTTAAAAAATTTATTTTTCACAATGAAAATTAAAATCATCATTTCAGAATTATCTCATACTGGTTTGATTAAAGATTTTTTGAAAAATATTGATTTTTTCAACCAATATTAAAAGCATAGTTTTTATTAAATCTTATATTTTTTAAATAATTTACAATGTTAAATTTTTGTAAAATTGTACTAAAAATAATAATATTTAATTTTTTTATTAATAATCAAATTTATGTCATCATAATTAATTTTAAGTCATATTTTGTAAAAAAATTGAAAAAGTTTTTACTTTCATTTTACGAGTTTAATTTTAAAATAAATTCTCCCACTTATTTGAGTTTCATTTGAAAAAATGTATTATATATTTGTAATTTTAATGATTAATTTTTTTTGATAAGGTACTATAAATTTTCAGTCATAGTGAATATTAAAAATCATGTTACCATTATTATGGTGAAAACTGGTTTACCAGGGGGTTAAGCCAATAATTTAGAATTTTATTCTAATTAAATTAGTTTAAATATGATATTTTATCCATATTTTGACCTCATAATATCCTTCCATTGAATATATATCCATTTTTAATTATTTAACTTTATTATTCCATTATTATATTTTAATCATTTATGAAATTCCATGTGTGTCCTCTCTCCCACATATAAAAGGACACACGTCCTTTAACATAAATAAACCACATTGAGCCACATATATTGACTAAAACATAAAAATTTATATTCTAAATTATCCTACATAAGAATTGTATATTTTGGGTTTCCAATAGTTTCCTTACAATGGTCCATATGAAAGGATATAAAGCAATTATTCTAAATAAGAGGAAATCATCCAAACCGAACTCATTCAATTTATTAATTCTTCTACCTTATGTAATTATTTGGCATTAAACATAAAATAGTAAATTATGTATCCAATATATATGTGAATTTTATTATTATTATGTATCCAAAATTATTAACCTACTTTTCCATCAAATTTGAAGCAATTTTCTCTCTCATGCAAATATGAATACTGCTATTTCCACATAGTAAAATTAATCATTTTCCATGACCATATTTCATGGATGGTTATTATGATTTTTTTAATTTTTATAAATTATATTTATGATACAATTTTCTTATCAAATTATAACATCATATCTCAGTACTCACCTTCCAAAATGATAGAAAATGATAATGTCAGTTGTGGAAACATGTGAACTACCCCTCCATGAAGCGACGTGATGATTTTTTTACATTACATGGTTTATATAAAGGATATATTTAATTAATATATATCATATATATTATATATACAATATAATATTTTAAGGTGAAGTATTATTTAAATTTCTTTTAATCTATTTTTCGAAATGAAAAATCACTTTCATGCGTACGTACAGTCTATCATCTCCATGAATGGTGAAATATATTTTTATATAAATTCATTTTTAATGAAACTAAATATATATAATGAATATATGTTATGTTTATATCATGATTAATATTTTTGAAAATATTAATCCAAGATCAAATTACAAGGACTAGAACTACCGTACCAAAATTCTCATTAAAGACGAAATAGTTAACCCCCATAAAGGATGAATTTAATTATAAATTGATAATAAACGGGTTTTGAAATTATATAATGGATAGTATAAGATATTATAATTAATTAAATTATTATTGTATAAAATTATAATAAAATTTAATTTATTAGAATATATTTCAGAAAAAATTCAATTTAATTCAAACATCATGTAAGAGAATTATGTTACAATCTCATATTTTATATTTATTTTTTATGATTAACTTTATAAGGAATAAATTTAATTAAATATTCTATATAAATCCCATGAATTATATTATTCTATATTTATTTATTGATATTATAGGCTACACTTTTATTTTCCTCTCTCTAACTACTTAAGAGACCAAAATAATCATTTTAAGGAAAACAAAATTTATTTAACTCTTTAATAAAAATATTTTTTATTATATATCAATGAATTTAAGAACTAGTGTCTGGAATTTTTTTTATGTAATCAAATATTTTATTAATGAAATTTTTATCCAGAAGTTATTTTTATTATGAAACGATTTGAAGGGAATGTTATTTTCATTTTCTAAATTAGGTGCTTCTTACTTTTTTCAAAAAATGAAAAAGGAAGAATTATTTTAACATATATAACATCTAAATAAATTCTGGTTAACATGGTTTGAACTTACATTTACATTTTTTACATGATTAATTTCAATTAAAATGTTTTCCCTATTATTTTTATAATATTTATAATTTAAATAAGTGATTTAATTATGAAAATATTATTTTACCCATCAAATAATTCAATGATATTTTCATGCCATTTTTCATCTGTGATCATATTCCTTGATGTAACTTATAATTTATTGGGGATATGATCCAATTATACCTTCCACAATAATTATTTTGATGTATTATGATGATTATGATATAAGGATAATTCTTTAAAACCTATTTTATTCCATGGGTTAATTATGTCATGATGAATCCTTTATGAAACCTATTTATTTTACATGGGTTATTCTATGATAAAGTGTTGAAATAATGAATTTATTTTAAAACCAATTTCATTTCCACAAGTTATACTATGATAAATGATTTAGTATTTTGTCCCACACATATGTATGATTTTTATTATGTCATGGGTAATCATAAAATGAATATCCCTCTAATGAATTTGATAATGATGGATATATCAAGAGATAATAAGGACTGGAATGGGTATTTATCCTTGTTGATTAAGGGAATTTGTTCATTATTATTTTCATGGGAATAAACCATAACTAATGATATGATGGAAATGAGAGTTAACCTAATCAACTTGTTATTCTTTAAAGCGATCCTTGAATAATGAAAACATATTGTATACTTATCTGTATTTCATATAGTTATGTCTTATACCATTTTTATTCTCTAATGGATCATGTTATTTGATTCCCTTATGATTTATTCCTTATATACCACCATGATTTATTATGTGAATCAAAATTATGATCTATGATATGTTGGACGTGGTTTTAAAATGTTATGATCATATTCTCATACAATTATTCTCATATAATGTGTAATAAACCCTAGTCCACTAACCCATAACAGATGTTAATGTTATTATATTTGAATAAATATAAGTGGTAAAACCATGAATTACTGATCAATTTAGTAGTCTTGGATAATCAAATACATGCGTGATACACATTTTAAATTATAAATAGAATATAAAATAAAAAAATTAATTTCTCAAGAATCATTGAAACTCATTTAAAGGATTAATCATCATATCATTGGGAAAGTAAACATCTTATTTGACTCATGATACTTTTCAATGCCTCAGGAGGCTTTATAACTCTAGTCTCCATAAATCACAACTTGTCCAGTGAATTACCTATATATCGAATGTTTTATTTAATTCAAGAACAATATAATTTATTAATAAATATTCTAATTTAATAAACAATATAGATTTTTCAATATTTTCCCTAGTGAATAAAATAAATCCCATAGTAAATAACCATATAGAATAATGGTATATGGGTTAGTAATTAATGACATCTATGATACAAAATAATATGAGTATATAATAGAAATGTTAAATCCAAGGAAAAAATTTCACAAGAAAGTGATTATCTCAAAATAAACATAAGAACAATAAAATTAGTCAATAGATTAGAGGTGATTATAATTTCAAAGGGTATATAGGTTTTTTCATAAAACCACATCCTTTGAAATAATAAATGGAAAATATGATAAATATTAAAATAAAAATTACTAAGTAGTTTTTATTTTAAAAACTATTCAAAATTTGGAGAATAATCTAAATTTTTTAAAATGATTATAGTGTCTGGTAAGCCTATTATTGTGGGATATGTCAAAGACATTCCATTTTAATTCTAACAACATAACCCCTCTTGACTAGAGCCAATGAATTAGTTGTTATATTGGCATGGTTAGAAGGAATGAAATCCTGAAGGAACAATCAGTTTATTAGTCATGAAGAAACATGATACATAGATTTAACATAAATTACAATTCAAAAGGTTAAAATAAACAATATAGAACAAAAAATAAAAACTGCATCCATAGAACACAATAAAAAGTCTCCTCTTTATAAACTATTGAGGGTAAAAAAATGAAAGGGGTGAGCTCAAATGCTCAGTTCGGGTTACAAATGGAAGAAGCATGAATCTATAATAATTGAATCATAAACAAATGTGGCATGATGAATAAATAAAAAACACGCCATTAATAAACTGAGAAAGAGACACCATCCATTGATTTTGTCATAGTGAGAACCTCATGGATAGTAATAACTAAATGCGAGTAAAGAGAATTATTATAAATTGTATGTCATTAACTAGAAAATGGTACCATAATACTGTTTAAACAGTTCAGTTCTATGGGTAGAAACTCGTCTGGTTTTTGGTAACAAACTTCAAGGGTTTGTTGCCAACTGATTTGTCTCATGAGACCTGTCGATGCATCGAGGGGATATAATGATCCCTAGACTCTCATGAAATTCGAAAACATTCTTGATACATTTATTTAATACAAGTACAATATTCCTTTTCAAAAAATTTATAGAGTAGAGGATACGGATTCATCAATATTTCCACTGTTAAAACAACATTCCAAATAAACACCATATACAAAATGGTATACGGTATAGAAAAAACACATATCCATGATATGAGAATATAGATATTTAATAGAAACATAATTTCAAATAAAAATTGATCTAAAATGGGTTGTAGGTACACCACATAAGGATTAGTAGGTGCACAATACAAAGTTAGTCACAACAAAATGGTAGTTGAGACAAAGTCCCTTACCACAATGTAATTAGTCAAATCGTATGACCAGATAATAATAACCATCAAATTAATCATTGAATACTATGATATAAATGGAATTGTGATATTATATAAAAATGTTTAGTGCTCACACACCACATACAAGAAATTATCTGTGAACAATGGAAATCTCATGGAATTAAAATTGAGATACGAAACCCCATACCATATTCTCGAGTGGGTTCTTCTTTTGTTTTATTGAAATTAATAATAAAATTTATCTTCATTAATAAGTACATAACCTCTTATACATGTAAATGTTTTTATTATAACCTTATTAGGTTCATTCATGGCCCTTTTTATGTGTTTATGTGGTTCAATTTTATTGTTTCGGAAGTATTTTCTTCCGTGGTATTCATGATATGTTTACTTGTATTCATGAATGGAAGTTTGTTTGAAATGTGTTTAACCATCCAGAATTGTTAATATATCTTATTAATTACATTACATATATATAAATTATCTTATAATGATTTCAGGATATATACATAGATGACAATTCATTAGTTAAACGTTAATTACAAATGTTTTGATTAACTTGGTGGTTTTGTTTATAATGAACGGGTTCTGTATTATTATTTTACATTATGAGTGTATAAGGATTCAAGAATATTAATGACATGAAATACATATATTCTTATTAGTTTCAACAAAAAATGGTTTCATTACCATAATTGTATATGGTAATAAAAATTGATACCTCATCGTCCTAGAATGTGATAAATCAACACATCTCGGATGGTGTTTTCATTTTTAATATAAGAGGAGGGGGAAAGAGAGATGATAATGAAATATTCTATAAGCATAATATAATTCCAGATCATTTAAGGTAATAGAATTAACATATCATGTGGATGATGGGATATGAGGAATGTAGTATAAAATAAAGGAACTCAAGATAAAAGAAAAATTGAGAAATCTCTCACGAAAATTCGGAAGCCTAACGGCGTCACTTAAAATTTCATAAAATAGTATGATGATATAAAGGGGGTATCTCATCACTCATATAAAATATGGAAGTAAGGGAAAATAGAATAAAATATCCCAACATAATGCATTTGAAAATATAAGATAAAACAAAAATGAAAGCTTTAAGAAAAGAGAAGGGTGGTTTATTCTCTTAACTTGTAGAGTAACTCCCAAAACATCAAGGTTGGGACCTTGATGTTTGAGGACACATTAAGAGTACTCCTAGAGAGGTAAAACTACCATATATTCTAGGATAATGAGTATGTAATGAATGAAAATTAAGGGGGTGAGTGGTTATTTATAGTAAATGAGAGGGAGTCTTTTATTAATGAAAAGGGACACCTCATTAGTGGTTTTTAAAAAACCATGGGCTTTCCCATGGTTTTATCCACTTGGGACACATCATGTAATATGGTACTATAAAAAAGGCAAACAAAATTTTATATTAATTATTATATCATTATAATGTCATTAAACTATTGAAAAATGTATTTTTACTATTTAAGAAAAATTCATATATTTTAGAAAAATCCAAAAAATTCACCCTAAACATTTATTCGATGTGTCAAATTGACAAATGAACACCATTTTTTGAAAATAATTTTATAAGTATTTTTAATTTAATAAAATCATATTAAATTCCAAAAACAACAATTTTAAATGTACATTTAGTTTTATATCACATTGAAAAATTAATTGAGATCTTATTATCTTATTAACTTAAGGAAATAAAATATTATCATTATTTACTATTCATAATGTACATATTACTATAAATAAAAAAATTCATAAGGGTATGTTACTATTAATCAAAAATCATGTTGGTTCTATCAGTTTCTAAATGACTTACTGGTCACAACTCTAGATGACCATTTTTTAAAATTAAAAACATAGAAGTAGAAAATTTAATTTTATTGGATTGGTTATAACTTTCTCCTATAAATTTTTTTAATATGATACATAATTCTTCATGAAATATATGATATGAATATAATGTATTTAAGAGGAAAAAAACATGAAACGTTTGGGGTGTTATATGAATTTTTTGTATTCAATTTAAAAAAAATCCATAAAATATCGTAAATATTCCTTTGACAACTTTTTTATATTAAATAATAAAATAAAACTTCCACAATACATCATTTGAAAAAATAAAATTAATTTTGTCAAATAATTTTGTATAAAATAGGCATAGATGAAAATTATGTCTTATTTAAAGATAAATACAACCAGTTTTTATTTGAAACACTTATTCACTTTATTCATGTACCAAGGAGATGAAAATTAGAAAGAAAATGTAGAAACCACATAACAATTTTGTGGATAATAAATTTATATAAGTTTATGATGGATATATGATATGTATCCTTTAATGAAAATAAAATAAATCCCAATCTATAGCGAGACTATAAAATATATTCTTAAATCTATGGTATCATTCAAATTAAAACCCCTTGAAATAAATGATTTGAATTGAAACATTATTAATCATGAATAAATAGGAATTTATGCTAATTAAATCAATGGGGAATTATATACCGCACAAACAAGTGAATATTTTCATACTAAACAATATGTACAAATGGAGTGCATATTGAGTTTAAATAACATTAAAATATCATAACATTGAAGTTGTGAAAAACAATGAATTTTTATCTATATAAAAAGTAAATACATATAAAACCAGTGGAAAAAACATAAAATAAAAATAATACATTAAGAAAATAATATTATAATATCAAATTAAATAAAGAACTGTTATAACCCAATGGAATTAATTTTTGTTATGAAACACTTATAACATGGTAACATTTGATAAAAATTACATTACATAACTAATTTAAATTAAAACATAAAATTACATGATATATTAATTATTCATTATATATAATATAAAATGGACACTAATTTACCATATAAATGAAATTTGGATCATAAAATTAAAATATGCATCAATGATGGGAAATTGAGATTAAGTCATTACCTCATGCTTCCCTTTTTTAGGGAATGAAATAACCTACCATATAATGGTGTTAACCATTTTATTAATTTATACCATAATGATATTCAAATTTATAATATCATATTTTATCTTATTAAAAAATATTACCTCCTGTTCATTAATTATATTTCATTATTACTATTGTTTTAGATGTTACCAACTACATTTTCTCAATATTGTTTTATCATTGGAGATCCAGTTATTTTGAATATGATATAGATCAATAACGTCCAAAAATATTTTAATGTTATATTTATAATATTTTTTCATGATATACCTTTTTATAACCAATCATAAATGTTGGAGAAAATTGAATCACATCGATTTTTGGAGATGGTAGGTTGAACGTACACATGAGGGACAATATCATTCCATTAATGGATGATGGGGTAAATAATTTGTTGATACTTTATTTTTTAAATATTTATATCATGTCATATATATCATATATATTCATAAATTCCATTATTATGACTCTCAATGTGATTCAGTGATGGGAACCAAATTACATTTGTTCGTGATGTGGAAGTCCACTATATTAGTGTAATTATATTGGAATTGTAAATACATACTTAATTTTGACAAAATATGATGTAAACAAATGATCTTAGTGAAGAAAACTGTATTCTCTTAGAAGATCCTCCATTAGATCTCCTATTAAGAGCTATTGATTTAGTCCTCAAAAAAGATCAGAAGCTCCATAATGTGAAAAATTATGTTGTGGAGGTATTTTGGATGGATTTGGTTGATAAAAAAGGTTTCATATGTGTGAATAAATAAGGGGATGTGGTTCCCTTTTATAATTGAGGAGTGAATTCTTTTAAAAAACCCAATGATATTAAATAATGGGAAGTCACTCCCACCAAAAGTGAATCAAAAATTAAAAACTAATTGGTTTTTTGGTTAACAACATCAATAAAAACCTCTGAAACAAAAAATAATCAACTTTTACAAAATTTTTCCTTTTCTATCCAAGGTTAATCACTTTTCTACTTTTTCACTACGATATCATGTTTTTTTATCCTCGATAATTTATCCATTAAAACTAAAATAAAATAATCCCCATAATTTAATTCGGTCCATCATAATATTAATGAAAAAAAAATTTATCACGTAAAAATTCATTTGGTGGGTAAATTTAATTTTAACAAAAGTGCATGTAATGCACAAAACCTCATTTTAACCTTAACATTTGTAATTAAATATTAATTTTTTACTATTAATTGTAAGCAAAAACATGTTGAACATATTAACTAAAATTATGTATATTGAGTATAAATATGGCTTCAATTCTATCAAATAAAATTCACATCAATGAAAAATTTATTTTAAACAAAAAAACTACCAAACATGTCGATAAATTTTTCTTCAAAATTTACATTTTCAATGAAATGATGAACTTGTATTAATTATATACCTAGTATTAAGAATTATACATATTTATACAATTAAAATTATATATATAATATATCTATTTCATTTAAATAATTCATCATTAATTATTATCTTTATTAATTAAAAATGATGGGCATTATGCATTTTTAAACGAATAAATATTTCATAAAAACCTATTTTCTGTAAAATATCATATTTTACCTCCAAATGATATAATATTTATTTATATCCAATTAATTTTATAAAAATTATACATTTAAAAATAATACACATTATAATTAAAAAATGGGATAATAACTATAGTCTACATTCTCAATTATTAATAAAAGCTTATTTCTAATGGAAAATTTTCAATATTCAATCTTTTTGTATTTTTACCTTTTGAATTAAAACTCAATATTCATCCTATAAAGAAAAATTTTTAATTCCATGAAATATAAAATGGTAATTTTAATTATATATTTATTAAAATCAAATTATCACCTTCAATAATTTATCATCCTGTGTTACATGCTTCCCTCTTATAAAAGTTTCACACATGAAATTTTATGGATGTTACCTTATAATAAAATGGGTTGGGATATTATTAAATAATTCTTATATAACCCATGTAGGTTCCTCTAATTTATGATTTCTCTAATCTAACTTTACTAGTTGAGTCATCTGATTCATCAATACTTTATATCTGGTTTTATGAATCATGATTTGTTCTTCATTGTAAGATATATCAGATTTCAATTCAATTTCTTGAGAGGGTAGAACATGTATTGGGTCTAGTATTTACTTATTTTTAATTGATATATGGAATAAATCATCTATATTATAGAGGATTTGTGTAATTTCTCATTAGTAATCCCCAACTCCAATCCATTCCAAATTTTAAAATGGTCTCACATACAGTTTTCTTAGTTTTCAATGTTTACCAAAACTTATGATATCCTTACTTGGAGGTACATTCAAGAAAATGTGATCTATCACTTAAAACTCTAGATCATTCCTCAGGATATTGGGATACATATTTTTTACATATCTAAGATACTTTAATATGTATAAATAAAGTCATTACCAAACCGTTGTTTCATAAACATGTTCTAGATGTACATGTTACCTTTGTCCAGCCTCACCTAAAAAAGTTGTATTAAAACATCTCTTACCATATAATGTTATCTAGGAATCCATTTGAATTCATGAATGGAAACTATTATTATATATAATATTTAGAAATGGTAAAAAATGATTCTATATAACATGGAATTAATGTGATCATTACCCCAACATGTATTCCAACGTTTTATTAGTTTTTTGGATTGTATATTAATTTGAGTATGATAGGAAGTTCTCAAATAAAGAGAAGTATCGAGAGCCTTCCGAGGAAACTTCAAGAATTTTGATGTATAACAAGGATCACGATAAAAAACAATTGAAATAGGTGAACCATGAATTCTTGCAACATCATTAATGTAGATCATTTTGAGGTACAAAATATGTAAATCTTGTTTTAGTAAGGAGATGTGTAAATTTGGTTAGTAGATAAAAAATAACCCATAATGCATCATTCTTTCTAAGAGTCATTTACAGTCTTGTGACAAAGTCAGTAGTAATTTAAACACATTTCCACATAGTAATAGAAGAATTTTCAGAAATCCTATATGATTTTGTCTATATATATTCACCTATTGTAAATCCATGTATCCTGATATATAATCATTAATTTTATGCTTTATTTTATCCCACATGAAATTTCCCCTCAAATCACTATACATGTTGAGGCTACCATGATGTATAGAGAAATTCATCTATAATAATAATCTAAAAATTCTATTTTTTTCTCAGGAATATATGGTGTACAAAGTGTCTTTCCAAATTTCAAAACACGATCTTCACCAATGAATTATGTAAATTTACCATCAATATTTGTTTTAATTATATTCTAAAAAATTTCATTATTAAACTGAATTTTTTTTTCTTTTTCCAATCAATAGGGGTTCAAAAACATTTTTAAAAATGAGTGATGTCTCACAATACATAATAATTCCAATATTAATATTTAATAAATCCATGAATATACGATCCACTCAATCTATATTTTATTTAGAACTCCATGATCTTTCATACCCAATGAATCTTTTACCTCATTTACCTTCCACTGGTGGTCATGTATTGATCAATCACAATCTTTGAGTAGCAGAAGACATCATATTTTCCTCATGATGATCAATTTATTTGAATTATGTATTTTAATCTCTTATAGTCTATGCATATATCACATCCTCAAATAGAGATATATTGTATCTATATCATAAAGAAAAATATTATAGATACCAACTCTTGGTCATGCCTTAAATAGTTCTACTCATGAGTTTTTAACTTCCTTGATTCATCAGAAATATCCTCCTTATTTTACATAAGGACACAACAATGTTAATTGATTTAGGTATCACTATATATCACAAACCAATAATTTCTAGATGGTAGAGTCAAAATCAGAGGATTTACCAATATACTCTTCAATACATCAATCATTATTTAAATTTCCCTATCCATGTGAACTTAATTGATTTACATTTAATATTAGATAAAACTTTAGTCAATCATAAAAACTTCTGAATGAATCACTGATAGTAACCTTCCACTAAATCATTGGGAACAAAAACCTCACTTTTAGTGATCCAAAAAGTGTTTCCTTGTCCCCTTATCCTCATCCACAACATGATACCTCAAAACATAGGGAATTGGTGTGAATAATGCATCATTTATTTATAGTTGATGCACTTTACATAATTTATTTGATTATTCCTATTTATTTAATTATCCAGAGGACTCATATCTCCACACTTATTAAAAACTACCATTCCCTTCAAACATTTCCCTCGATGTTTCTTCCCCTAATTTTGACATGATGTAAGGTCAATATATTTCTTATTATTCTTGGATGCATTCCCATTTTCATGGTGGTCATCAGAACACTTCTTATCTTGATTTTTCTTCAATATAAATGATCTAGTAAATTCATTCTCTTTAATAATGGAACATATATCTTTTTCATCATATGATGAAAATGATTTAGAAAACAATGAAATTCAAAAACATGGAATAATACCGTTAATGAAATGGTCAATCATTAATTATTTACTGCATATGTTATCCATATAATAATTATATAATCTTGTAATGGTTTTCTCATTATCCTGAATATTTTATTCTTCCTTTTTCATTACACTGAGAAATTTTCTCTTTATGTTGGTTTGTTGCTCTTGATGGAAATATTTATCAATCAAGTATTCTTCAAAATATCATAATAAAATGTGATTTTATTTTAACTCCCTCAATAGTATTGTAGATAAATGAACATCATTTAACCTTATCAAATTTTAGACAATATACTAAAAGAATAACCTTTTCGTTTTCACTGTATCCCAATGACAATGATATCTTTTCAAGGGACATAATTCATTTCCCAACTACTAGACTATTAATAGTCTCACTAGATTATTTGGGATTATATCACATAGATAGATCTAACATAGGATAATCATATTGTGTAAAAAAGTTTTTATTCCTTTAGGTATGGTTAGTTTTAATAACCTGATTATGCAACCAAAATATAGCGATGATTTTTCGTAGTTCTAATACCTATTTTATGGGTATTCTCGAAAGGGAAACTTTTACATTGACCATGAGTGTTGATACCATTATTTCTTCTAAGAAAATTCTCAAAACAATGTTATATACTAGATTCAATAGTTAAATTTATTAATTTTAAATAATAATGTGTAATTCTAATTATAGTACAATAGATAAAATTAATTACAAATTTATTCATTTATAGTATCAAAATCGTAATATTTGTTTCCTTGGGGATTTCTTTATTGAATAATTATTTTTCGAAATAATTCATAATGATTTGTATGGAAAATTAAAATTAACCTAAAAATATATTATTGACACTCAATCCTAGGTCTGTAGTTATGCCTTTTTTTATGCACTATGCGATGATGGAGTGAAATCCCGATGAACCATTTACAAAGTCATTACCTAAAGCTCAATTGTGCCAGCTCCACCTAAAATTGTAATATATAGAAAATGATTTATTTATAAAGAAAAAATAAATCTACATCTTACAAAAATAAGGTCTATTATAAAATATTGTGGCATATCCACAATGTATAAATAAAATCATTTTCCCTAATATATTATATCCTTAATCTAGATCCTAAGGTATCTACTAAAATATCACTGATACAAAATCTAATAACCATGACTCTAGTAACCTAGTGCGGGTTGTTAATTAAATAAACTAGGGTATATACATGGGGTAAAATCCCAAAGGACTAACCAGTTTAGTTATATTGAGGATCCAAAAACATACTTGATACCCATTTTACATTGGTAATTGAATAATAAAAAAAAAGTAAGAAAATTTACCTGTCTCATTGAAACTAATTAAAATGATTAATATGCATATGATTAGAATTGAATCCAAATAAGTTTCAGTTCAAATTCTATGTATGGGTTACATATATTAGAAGCTACCATGAGTAACTAATTCAGAATCAACTTATGAAAGTAAATAACGAAAAACAAATTCCATTTAATCAATATCATGAGCGTGAAATACATCCAAAGAAAATATCTATGAAAACACTTCATAGTTAACAATAAAAAAATATTCATTGAATTAAATAATTAATATTATAAGCTATCATATCTTACAGCATGATATTTATAACTTCAATATCGATTTCCAATAAAATTTGAAAATATGTTTTAAGAGATAGTTAATTTGGCTAATTTATTTTTCGTAAGAGGCATGTCGATTCATTAAGGGGTTATGTAATTCTAGGACATGTTTAGTCAAATGTATCATTATGACCTCTCCATTAAAATTCTTTTGGAAATCAAAAATTCATTCTTAAACAATATAATATTTAAATACCTTTATATCCAAAGTTTTTTCACAATTTTTTTCATAGAAAATGTATTCTTTTACAACACCTAAAATTGTTTTTAATCATTCATGAATTAAAAATTACAATTATAATAATGACCATGAACCTGATTATTATCATATTCATCTTATTAATTAACTATAAAAGACTTTATGTATTGTATTTATACTAAAAAAAGGTGAAATCATATTTTATAATGGAACCAAAACACTCAGATTAAAACTCATTAATAAAATTGTAATAACATGAAAATCCATCATATTAACAAATCCATCAGATTGAAAAATGCATTAGATTGACAAATGAATCAGATTGAAAAATCAATCAGATTGATCTCTATTTCACATATGAATATGGAAAACTATTTTATTTAAATGGAATACATTTCAATATATATGAAACAAAAAGATGTCGGGATTTCAGTTACAAGAAGAACATTGAAGTGCCAAGTGTCCAGGACCTCCCTAAAATCATGGGGAAAATCCAATTATTGGAGATCAAGGTAAACATTATAATGATCATTTATAAATACCAGTCCATTTTATAGACATGAAGACACAAGAATTCAAGACACTATGTGAGAGATATTTCAAATATTCTACATGTAAAATATCATAATTTTACAATTTTTAATGTACTTGTTCCATACACTTGTAACATTATTGAGTTTTTATTTTATTTTTGTGATGCTAAAAATTGTGATTATGATTGAGGGATTCCATGGATATGAAGATGAAGGTCTCGATAATCTTCTTAATCGAGAGCATCCAAGGATAACAAGACAGAGGATCTGATCACCTTCTTGATTGAGGGATTTCGAGGATAGGCTGACATACAAAATTAGTCATCATATTCAGAGGTTACACTTGTGTATGTAAGACATAATTTTCTGAAAGTACAAATCAACAGACCTTTATCCTTGGTTATTATATACCCTACACTTTGGTTTAAAATAATTTGTTAGTGTTTACTTGAATTTCATTTGCACTACCGTTGTGACAGAAAGTTATTTAATTCATTTTTCCATTTTTTTATAATGTTGTTGAGACTATAAGAGAAATGTTAAGATCTTTTTACAAATATTTTTAATTTCTTTTGGGTTAAAATATTTCTAAGGTACAATAATGGTTTATAATAATCATTAATAGTCTACAAGATATCTGTGTAAAAGGATTAGATTATGAAATTCTTGTTGAAAATATCATTGATATTATGCCAAATGATTATGAAACAAAGAGAAAAATAGTTGATGAA
This sequence comes from Viscum album, assembly GCA_963277665.1. Taxonomy (NCBI): domain Eukaryota; kingdom Viridiplantae; phylum Streptophyta; class Magnoliopsida; order Santalales; family Viscaceae; genus Viscum; species Viscum album. Next base: position 434,545,055 of record OY728158.1, on the reverse strand, counting down.
TTAAGGTAGATTAAAAATATTACAGAATATGATTTATTTGGAACACATTTATAGTACAAAGGTAGGATGATAAGAGATTATGATAATGCAATGAAAAATAATGGTTTTGTTCCATTTTATTCTACATAAATTACAATGAATTCTCAAAATCATGAATACATTGTTATATCAACATTGAAGAAGGTGGTTACTAAATCAAACCCAAGTAATTATTAACATTCTGAGAAGAAGTTGTCCAATATTGCACAAAGAATGAAAATGATTGTTGGAAAAAGTATTTTCATCATTGTTATAAGAAATTAAATAAGGAAACACATAACAAGAAAGATTATAAAGTTAATTGTTATGAATGAAAGAGATAAGTACATATCAGACCGGATTGTCTAAAACTAAAAAAGAAAAGATAGAAAAAAGACATTCTAATAGAAATTAGAAAATAATTACAAGTGAAACGAATCGAAAGGCTTGAAATTCAATGAATCATGGAGTTCTATTGGAGGAGATTCATATTTTGATTAATTAGATAATGAATTTTATGGACATAAGAATATAGGTCTCTATGATATATTACCTTCTGATTATCAATTTCTTATGGCTATGGTACACACTTTTGACTCTTGAGAAGAAATGTATTTAAATGTATATTATCATGATGATAAAAGTTACATTTGTTATGATTAAGTGTCTTCCTTATTAAAAGTCAATTATTTACCTTCATTTGATGAAGTATTTGTATTTTCTAAACTACATGAAAATGATAATTTGTTAGTTAGAAAGAATCTTGAGAAAGAAAATGGTAGAATAAATGTTTTAACAAATGAAGTATCATAACTTTTAAAAGATCCTGATAATATTGTTTTTTGAAATTTATTCTAATTCCAAAAACATTGGAAAATATAATTTTGAAAAAAAACAAGCTCTCTAAAGATTTTGAAAATGTAATTTTTGAGATAAATATATTAGAAACAAAACAACCTTATGAAATACTAATGTGGATAATTAATTTGTTATAAAAATAATGTATGAAATTTATTATTAAAAAAATTTATTAAAACTTACCAATAGTAAGAATGTATTATATAAAATATAAAAACAACTCCATAAAGAATGTAATAGTTTAGGACTGGGATATACTCATTCAAAACAGTTTTTAGTAAAAATTAATTTATTCTTGAAAATGCACATCTTTTTTCACTAAATGTCAAAGTGGATATCATTATAATGGAAATTTCTTTTTAAAAAAATTAAATGTTTAGGATTTCACAATGAAAATATTTCATAACAAATATGGATTCCTATGATTTCTTTTCTAAAATTTCCACACCAAAGAATGTTTGGGGTTGAAAAGTCTAATTGTTTTATTTTAAGGAAAATAAATGATCTACAAACAATAATAATACATGGTACATGGATAGTGGTTGTACCCAACATATGACTGGTAACAATGACTTCTTTGAAAATATCATTGAAATGAATGGTGGAATATTTATGTTCAGAGACAATGCTCAAGGAAGTGTTATTCGAATATGTAACACAACTCTTCATAGAAAATAATTAATTTCGAATTTTTTATTTGTAAAATTTATTATGTATAACATTATAAGAAAAAGTCAGTTATGTGATGAAGGTTACCTTGTGAATATTTTTAATGACAAATATGTAATAAAAAATTTTAAGGTTGAATTCATTATTTCTTCCCATATACATGATAATGTTTATAAACGTAACTTATAAGTCTTTAAGAGACAAGATTTACCTTTCCTTAGTGTAATTGAATATCAATCTTGGATATGGAAATGAAATTTAGGACAATGTAAACATATTAATTTATGTAAATTTACTAAGAATGTACATATTAAGTATATAATGGAACTTATATTTGATTATAAATTTTTTTGACCCATTTAAATTTGGAATGAAACATAAGTTAGTCTGTAAATAAATTAGTCAAGTCTCATCTAATGAATCTTTACAGCTAGTGTAGATGGATCCTCTTTGTACCACAGAAAATGGAGGTACTGGAGGAAAGTATTATGTCTTTATTTTAGTTGAGGATTAAGTAGACATACAAGGTCCTATTTTATTTGAAAAAAATATATAACCTATTATTATTTTAATTCTTTTTTAGAAAACGTAAAAAATGGTAAGAAACTTCCATTGATAAATATTTATAGTTATCATGGGGGGTAATTTGTAAATTTAGATTTGGAAACATTTATTAGTAATAATTACATTACTCATAACTTTTCATCACATAGAAAACCACAGAAAAATGGGGCTATTGAAGAAATAAATAGTATTCTTCAAGAAATAATAAGAATCAGGTAGAGTGAATATAAAATTTCTAAACACTTTTTTCCAGAAGAAATTATTACTACATACTATATAGTAAATTGAGTTTTAATTTGACACATTATTTAAAAAAAACTATTTATGAATTAAAGAGATGCTAAAAACCAAAAGTTATACACTTAAGAGTATTTAGATGCAAATTATTCTTGTCGAATAAAATAGATAATTTACATAAATTCTGACCCAAATTCGATAGAGCTATATTCCTAGGATATTAAACTACTTATATTTCATATAGAGTTTTCCATAAAAAATTTTATACTATTAATGAAATATTACGTGTCAAATTTGATGAGAAAAATCCTTTTGTTTAAAAAAAATCCCAACCTACATCTTTTGATGTGTTTTCCAGAACTGATTATTAACATATGATATAAAACTATTCTAATAAATAGAATACTAAAGAAATTGCATCTTAAGTATTCACTCTGGAAGACATTCAAACTTACATTGATAAACAAGTTTTACATAACCAAATTCAGTTGTTTCTAAAGAATCATCCCAATGATAGAATAATTGAAGTTGTGAATCAACCTGTAAGGACTAGATGTTCTTTGTGAAATGAAATAGAACATATTCCTTTACATTCCCAATTCGAATCTAAAATTCATGGTGAGTCTTTTAGTGTTGAATATTGGATTAATGCTATGGAAGATGAATGAAATGAATCTGAATGGAAGAAATTATGGACCATGGTTGAAATACCAAAAAAACATCAATTATTTGAGTAAAATGGGTTTTCATAAACAAAACTGTTGAAAATGGAATCATTATAAAAATTAAAGCAATACTTTTTGATAAAGGTTATATTCAACAAGAGGGAATATACTTTTAGTAAACATACGCATTGGTAGCTAGACTTGAATCTATTCGAATTCTATTATCCTTTATAGCATTATTTAATTTCAAAAAATTTCTAATGGATGTGATGTGTTATTCCCTTAATGGATATGATCATTAAGATGTTTTTGTTAAAAAAAACTCATGGTTTTGAAGACATAGAACATCATAAATATGTTTATAAATGTTTGAAATATTTTTATGTACTTAAACAAGCCCCTAAAAGTTAATATGATAGAATAACATGATGTTTTAAAAAAAATTATGTTACGGGAACTACTAGTTCAACACTTTTCATAAATAAAGATAAAAAAAATGTTCTGATTATTCTAATACATATTATTGAAATTATATCCAGATAAAATCAATAGTCCTAAAGAGATTCTTTTGTGAATGTTAGGAAATATGAGTTTGAAAACAGTATGATGGGCGAGTTAACATTTATTCTTGGTTTTCAATTTTATCAAAAACCAAAATGTACTTATATATCTCAACAATTCTATATTTAATATCTTATTAAAAATTATGGATATTACTATAATAAATGTATTTGTACTCTGATCAGTACCTCAAAAAGGCTTGACCTTGAAGAAGCTAGGAAACCATTTTATCAAACAACATTTAGAGGTATGATATGAAGTCTAATACATCTAACATCTAGTCATACAGACTTAATATTTTTAGTATACTTATGGGAATGATATCAAGAAAATATTAAATAATCCAATTTAAAATCTTTTAAAATAATTTTTCATTATTTAATGGGTACCATGTATATAAGACTTTTATATTATAGTAGAAATTATTTTGAATTGAAAATATTTTAACATGATGACTTTGTTGGTTGTAGAATGGATAGATAAATTATTTCTAAAAAAAGTTATTTTCATAGAGATTAATTTGTTTCTTGGTGTTGTATTAAACAACACTCAATAACACTTCCCACTCCTGATGCTAAATATGTGGTAGTTGTAAGTTTTTGTACTTAGGTTTTGTTAATGAAACTCAGAGTCACAGACTACGGCATGAGTTTTTCAAAAACTCAAATACTTTCTGATTATACAAGTGCCATTACTCTTAGTAAAAACCCTTCACAACACTGCCATGAAAAACTCATAGATATTAGACATTACATTCTTAGGGATCACATAAAATAAGTAGATATCTTTTTAAAATTCATCAGAATAGAATAACAACATTTTGATATTTTTAAAAAACCATTATCATCTGTTAGGTTTGAACAAATTAAACAAGAAGATAGGAATGATCACTATAATGTAATTATTCATATGTAATTATTTTTTAAACCATATCTTTATTTTAAGAAACTCATTTTCCTCAGAGGAATATATAAGATATATTTTTACATAACTACTCAATCCATTGATCTATAATTTGTTTTAAAATTTGATTTGAATTTTTTTTAATTTAAATCCATTAATGATATTTAGAAAATCAATTTGATTCAAATTACAAACTTTATTCATAAAGAAAATCATATTTGAATTTATAATCTAATTCAGAAAAATAATCATATTTATAATATCAATCATGTTTTGAGTTTTTCAATTTCAATCGAAAAAGTTCTTAAATTCATAATTTAAATGTTTTCATAGGATTTAAAAAATATATTAGTCATTTTATTTAATTTTAAAACAAAAAATAAAAATTTCCCATATCAATGTTTCTACTCTGAAATGTATTCTTCTTTCTTTTATTCTTTAACACTATTATATTATTTTCACACTTGATTGTTTTTATACTGAGTGTTTCTATTTTAAAATTGTTTTACATTCTTAATTTTCTTCACCCAATATGCAAAAATATTTTAAAACCTCAAGACATTATATTTTAATAAAATATTTCTCTAGGATTAATCTAAATTATCAAATCGGAAGGATTGATTTTCAGCCATAAGTTTAAACATAACTCAATTTTTCATATAAATAGTGGAAAAACCATGTCCCACATGGTTTATCCTCATTTTTACTCATTAAGGTTTATAGAATTTAAATATTAGACTCCAATTCATTCAGGTATTCTTCATTTATTTCTTTCCAAATACAATGACTCAAATACAGGATTACATAAAGTGGTTAGTATTTTGTGAAAGTTTAGTATCTAGATCACTTTATGATAAGTATGATTCTCCATTTAAAATAATTATATAGTTTCAAGGATGAGAATCACTTTTTAGAGAACAACAGGATCTAAACTACATTTTTTAATCCAAATATTGTTTTTTTGTTTATATGAATCTATTATGTTTTATAAAGAAAAAGGAAAAATATGTTTTATTTCAATGATAATGATAAATACTGTGAGATAATTCTGAATTATACTAATTGTTTACAAGGAATATCAGATAAGGGAGATGTATTCTACTCGCCTCATTAATTATCAGAGAAAAGATGAATTTTTGAAAAAGAAAGAGATGAAAAATATTTTTTTTAAACAAATGATTATCCATGAAAAGTTACTCATTTTATTCTTGATCATAGACTATTATATACTTATATTAAAGGTTTTCTCATACCATGAATAGGTGATAGAGATTCCCTTAATTTTTTTGGTGTTTTTATTTTATATTTTATGAACAACATGAGAAAGATAAATCTTATTGGGTTTATTCTATTGATTTTCAATAAATCCTGAATAAGTCAATCAAATATCAAATCATAATGTTTCCCAAGATGATAATTAGGATGATTGAGAAATGTCTTAGAATTTTAAACATATAAATCATATATAAATTTTGTTATAGAATAAAATAATTTTATAATAGAAGAAATAGTGGCAAGGATGAATATTTTTTTATCCAAAATACTAAATGATTATAATGAGTAAAATGGTCTCTGTATTTAAGGAAGAACCATCCCTATGAAATGAAATATGAGAAATATGGGGAAAAAATAAAAGATGATTCTCTTTCATGTAAGAAAGAAAAGAATAAAAGAAATACTCAAGTTATGCAGTTGATCAATAGAGGAAGTGAAAATAAAAAAGAAAATAAGGTGAACTAAAGTTTAGTCTAGACTATAGAGAAGTATTTTCTGTAATAATTCATGATGAATATGTCTTTAAAAAACAATTAAATGAAATTAAATAGAAGAAGAATATTTTATAAGAATAGATTTTTTTTAAAAAAAGTGAAGGGTGTAGAATCGATATCATCTATTTTTTTACCTAATTTAGATTATGATGTAATATTAAAAGAAACTTTTTTTGTTCATGACAACATTCTCTCTCTCAAACATAAAGTAAAATAAATTTTTGTTGCTCATGACTGAATTCTAGTGGAATAAATTGATTTGAGATCCTATCCTCTAATTCATGAAATAATAGAAAAATGGATTGAAAAATAATAAAATTAATTCAAATAGATGTAAGAATATAATGTAGAATAAGGATAAGAAGAATAAGAAGAAAGTATAGATAGTCTAGAAAAAAAATATAAATAAAAGAAAGAGGAAAATGGTTATGATAAAATTTCTATAAGAACTTCTTTAGTCAGCTCAAACCGACTATATTTATCAGGAAATCTTACTGAAATGTCTATAATCCATGAGAAATAAAAATCTCTTTTAACATGGGAACTTTTTTCTTCATCTCAGAAGGATGATCAGATCAAAATGATTGAATTATGAAAGAAGAATGATGTTAAATTAGTCAAAAATCAAATAAAAAAATAGTGACAAAAATTTCTGATGTAGGATAAATAGAAAATGAAAATAATAATAGTTAAAGAATTAAATTGAATATAAGTAAGATAATTTGAATCATAATCTGATTCCCAAAATAAAATCACTAAAAAGAGTTGATTATATTTTTTCATACATTAACCAGATTAGAGAAGTTGATTCCTTTGCTTCCAAGAATTGAAACAAAAGTTGATCAGGTGGTGAAAAACTAGTATAAATAATTTTATTTATTAAAATAATTTGTAGATATTATGATAAGAGTGGAAGTAGATTCCAAAGCATTCAAATAAAATTCTAAAGCCCATAGAAATAGTTGCAAAAAAATTGAAATGGTCTCAAGGAGTGGATAACGATTTTGAGATACATGATCATAATCTTAGATGTTTAAAAAACCCTAGATAAAACAAAGTGGTTCACCAATAGTCTGACAAGAAATATAAAAAAAGGAAATGTTTCTTGATACTTTCAAATATGTCTATGAGAATATGGAAAAATACATTTCATATTTTTTAAAAAATCAAATTATTTTTTAAATAGACATCTAGAATCAATGTTTATTAAGATGACTCTTATAACATAATGATTCATTGAAATATTTTCTTAGAATGAATCAATATTTTGGAGAAAATAGTTCAGAGTCAAGTGGAAAAGAGGTAAGAACCAATTGAAAGTTTTTGGATTCAAGAAGAAAGAATCTAGCTGCTGAAAATAAAAATCAATTCTTAATACGATATTTTGAAAAAGGATGAATAAGGTATAAATGAGATTAAGAAACTGAGAGAAATTTTCAAATCATTAATTTTGCCGAAGGAAGGCATAACTTTTTAAAAACACTCATTGTAATATAATTATTTTTGAAAATTCCAATGAAAAACTTTTTCATCCATATTTATTTTTGATTTAATGTCTTCCATTATTTCTTGTTTTAATGTTCTTTCAATCACTTTTGGATGATCATGTACGTTAAATTGTTTCATATAGATTGTCCTTTTAACCCCTTTAAATTACCAAATTGAATATTACCATTCTTTTTTGAAGATCACATATGGGGATAATGTTTTAGAAATATGGAGAGAATAATATAAATGGGGGGTAATTTTCTTTAATTCCCTTAGTAGTGGTGAATCACTTAAAAAATAATATAATATGATATTTAGAGAATAATTTATCTAAAGGGTGTGTTATTCATACATAATAACGAATTTAAAATATTTATAAACTCAAGGGGTGCGGAGTAATTTTTTTTACTTCTGAATATGATATTTCTACAAAATAATATTGGAATTAAATCTTTTCAAAGATATTTTAATTTAATAATTGTTTTTTCTTTTAAAAAAGGGAATGATTTTTGAGTAAAAATACCTTTTTAATTTTTCATTACTTTTACTTTGGAAATCACAAACTCATTCTTAAAAATACAATATCAAAATAATATCATATCCAATGTATTTTTATAATGTTTTTATAGAAATCATATTTTTTTCCATACTTAAAATAGTTTCAAATAATTCATTAGTTCACATTACAATTATCATAATTAGCATGAATCCAATTATTATAGGATTGAACTTAACAAATAACATTAAAAAATATTATTTATTTTATTTATACTGACCAAATATTTAATCGTATATGACATTGGAACCAATACTATTAGATTCACACTCATTAATAAAATTGTAATAATATATAAATCCTTAATATTAACAATCCATCATATTAAAAAATCCATTTGATTAAATAATGAATTATATTGACCTCTATTTCACATTTAAATATGGAAAATTGTTTTATTAAAATGGAATGTAATTCAATATGTATGAAACAAAATGATTTCATTCATTCATTTACAAGAAGGCCATTGAGGTGATTGGTTTACATGACATCCGTAAAATTTTTGAGTAAATCCATCCATTAGAGATCTAGATGACCATTAGGATGGAAACCTATAAATACCAGGCCAATTGATGGAAACAAAGACATAAGAATTTGGGAGACTATGTGAGTGATTTGATAAATTTTCTACATTTTAATACTCTAATGTTTAAAAGTTGTGAATTTATTTTTCCATAAACTTGTACCATTATATAGTTTGGTTTTCATTGTGTGATGCCAATAATTGTGATTATGAATGAGGTTTTTCATGGATAGAAAGATGGAGGTGTTGATCATCATCCTAGTCACGGGCTTCCAAAGTTAGGAAGATAGTGGATTAGAGTACCTTATTGATTGAGGGTTTTCGGGGATATGATGGGATATCAAAATCGATCATCATATCAAGGCCTCACCCTGGAGTGGGTAAGACAAATATTATTGAATGTATAAATCATGTTTCATTTTTCCTAGGTTGTTGAATACCCTACTCTTTGGTTTAATATAATTGTATTCATTTTCTTGTATTTTATTTCCATAGAATTTGTAATAAAAAAAGATTTATTAATTTTTCTATTTTTATTTCTTTTATAATATTTAATTTAATTATGATATAATTGGTTTACATTGTATTACATCATAATTAAGATTTATGTGACTACAATCATTCAAATTACTCAATGTGATTCTATAAAAAGTATGATAGAATCATTAGATTTTTTTACTCTAATCATTGTAATTACTATGATTTTGATACATACCATGCCTATTGAGAATACTATTAATTTCAAAATACTACATGTGAAATACATTTCAAAATCAAGTTGATTATGATATTCATTGGATCCAAATTCCCTATCTGATTATTTTTTTAATACTTAAAAGGTTTTTTAATTGGATTAGCTTAAATTATTTTAATCTAAAGAAAAAAATGAATGTTTTAAAGCTAACAATTCACCCCCTCTATTGGATTACCATCTACATATAAAATATGATCCAACCGGCCCCACCCATCACTTAATTCTCAATGAACTCCTCATGTATTGAATGATCTATTTAATTAATGATCAATATTCCTTAAAAATAAATATTAATATATTGGAAATAATAATGATTTATCAATATTTTACCCATTCAATCAAATAATATCCTTCGTGATAAAACATATGTAAAAATGTTATTTTATTTAGGAATTAATAATATTTACAATACAATGACTATTGATAATTTCAGATGAAAAATAATCATCATGAAGTTATTACTACAAGTGAAAGATAACAACAACAATATTAATAGAGATATGGGAGGTTACTATCATTAGATCATGGATAGATGTTTTGAAATAAAAATAATTTATGATATGAATAAATTGAGTGGATGTAAAATAAGAAAATATCCAAACATAATAGATTTTTTTTAAAAACTATTTAAAAATTATAGATAAAGATAAATTTCATGAAATAGTTACAGTGGTGGGGAATTCCATTATCATAGTATATGTTAAAAAAATTCCTTTTTATTTTTTAATGAAATTTGAAAACATTCCTTTCATAAAATAGTAGAATCTTTCATTTCATACACATTTTATAATTAATGGATAACATTAAATTTCCTTAATAATTCATTTGAGTAAATAAAATGATATATTTAGATGAATTTTAGAAAGCATGTATATAAAAGGAAAATATATATTATTTAAATATAATAAAATCAATTTTTCTTTTAAAGATTTATTTTCATGTTACAAGTAAGAAGAAAATGAAAATTTTGATGAAAATATACAAACTACAAAAATATATAGTGGATAGGAAAATTACTTGATCTTATGAATGATAAATGGTATGATTACTTTAATGAAAAAATAGAAATCCTTAAAGAAAGTATGATTGTTAAATAGATTATTACTTCTTTGGTAACCTTCAAATTGTAACCCCAGGAAATAATAGATTTTAATTGAGAAATTAACCATCATGAATAAATATATTTTCATATGAAATACAAATAATAGGTTTTATATACACCACATAAAAGTGAATATTTTCATAATAATAAATATGTCTCAGAGGAGTGTTAATTGAGATGAAATCCCTTTAAAATAACATAACATTGATGTAAGGATTAATAAATAAATTTTTTATGTGTTTCAAATTTAAATATCTATAAAACAAATTTAAATAAAATATAAATTAATCCAAATTCATTACACACATAATCTAAAAATATCATAGACAATTAAGAAATAATATAACCTAATGAAGAGAAATTGATTTATGAAACACTTATCACTTGGTAAAACTCGAGTCAAATTCCCTTAGATAAAATAATTATAATTCAAAATTAATATTCCATTAATTATTAATAAATTTACGATAAAAAATGAAAAATGGTCAGTAAATACACTATATAAAATAAATTATTTTCATGACATTAAAATATGCTTGAATAATGGAAAATTTGGTTGAAGTTCATTACATCATTTTTAAATTAAGTTGAAAATGAATTAAATTAATGTATAATGGTTTTAATAATGTATTTTTTTTATAATAGAACCATATTGAAATTTATAAAAAAATATATTTTCCTCTTATAACGTCACTCTAACTATTTATTAATTATATTTTATTATTACCATTGTTTCTAGTGTTAACTTCTTTGTTTCCCATGCATGATTGTCATTGGGATTCTATTAATATTACATATGAGATTGATCCATCATCACCAAAATTATAATAATGTTATAGATATTATATTATTTCGTTATATGTTTTATAACTAGTAATGAAATATATACAGGGAGAATGAATCACATCAGTTTGTAGAGATTGTAGGTCGTACTTACACACAAGCGATGATATCATTCCATTATTGAGTCAAAGGGTAAATAAGTGGATGATATATAATATTGTTAGAATTAATAAATTGTAATATTTACTATAAATATTCATTTTTTTCTATCATTATGCCTATCCATGTGATTCATTGATTGAAAAAAATGACATCACTTCACGTTGTGGTAGTACACCATACACATGAGAATTGGATTTGATTCCCATTTTATGTGGAAGGAGATGTATAAATATTAAAAAATAAAAATTATAACATCTCAGTATATGGTAGATATTGTTTTCATTATATTTTAATTTTTAATACATTAATAAAGGTAATAAAAGAAGAAATAAATATAAGGATCTTAGTGAAGACAATTACTTTCTCTTAAAATCCTAATTTGGATAACTTATTAAAAACCCTATAGTTTTTTATTTTGGGAGACCTTGTTAATCTATAACATGGATATAATGTTTAGGTAGATATTTTTGTAGAGGTTAGTTGATCCCAATGGATTTAAAGGTGTGAATATGTTAGGAGAGTGAGTGACCCTTATAATTGAGGAGTGGTATTTTTGTAAATATCCCAATATATTCAAAAATGGGATGCCAATCACTTCCCATGTGCTTATAAAATTGAAAAAATGGGTTATATGGAATATAAGGTTGATGTACACCTCCACCACAAAAATAATCATTTTAATCATTTTATTTCCTTTACCTCCAAGAATAATCAATTTTACCATTTTAGTTTTCACCAAAGTAACTAGTTTTTTAACCTATTTAATTTGTATATTAATTCTAAAATAAAACGATTATTATTATATAATTTGGATGCACTTATTATTAATACTAACTCGAAATTATCATATAATAAGTATTTGTTTGTAGGAAATTTTTTTTAACACATATTCATGTAACATGATACACTCTATTTTAACCTTCACCATAGTAATTATTTTTTACTATTTTTACAATTTTTACTATTAATTATTAATAGTAATTATATTAAACTTATTAAATAATATAAATTAGTATTATTATAAAAATTTAATCCATGTTTTAAAATTCAATTTATATAAGTATAAATTTTTAATTTAAACATAAACTTTCTTGTCATCTTGAAAAATGATTTTTCATGAAATGAATATTTCACGAATAAGATGATATTATATTAATATTATGAGTTTTAATCATAATTATATGGATTTAAATTAAATATATTTGGATATATAATATATAAATTTAATTTAAATCATTCATCATTATTTTTATCTTTATTAATTAAAATCAAAATACATTATGCCTTAAAAACTCCCAAAGAAATATTGTTTTCTAAAAACCTCCTCATTTTACGTTCAAATAATATTATAATTATTTCTATCAACATTATATTCAATAAATTATATATTATAAATATTATAAAACATTTTTATGAAATAAATGGTTAATAGTTAAAAAAATTATATTCAATTATTCAGAAAATATAATTTATAATGAAAAACATCAAAAATTTATAATAGGGTTTTCTCGATGAATTAAGTTGAAAAATTATATTCATTCTATAAAATTTCCATTTTTTTATGGAATAATATAATTTTATTTCTATAAAAATTTTCTTATAACATAATATTTACCTACTTTAACTGAGGATTGTGTTTTACATTATTCTGGTGTGATAAATTATATCTCCCTTGTTTACCCTTATTGAGCATCCGAGATCACACTTTCTTATGTTTCCTTTCCCCAGGTCTTGAAGAATAGTTTTATGTATGATATTTATAAGAAGATATAATTTTATGAATAAATTAGTGGGTGATTATTTAGGTATTTTATAAATATGATGTTTTTTTTCTTTGATTCCAAAGACACAAAACTCATATGAATCTGGAATGATTCATATCTGTTGTATATATAATATTCATATAATAATATGTAATATTTATGTATTAAAATTATGGATCTCTATACAAAAATATCAATGGGAAAAATACCCTTATCAATATGAATTCACCCATTTATATTGTCATTCTTCCTCTAAATAACAAGGAGGAAGTGAAGGATCTAAAGTAGAAAATCATTCTTTCCTCATTCATCATTTGAAACCATTAAAAGTAATAATATAAACTTGAGTCAAAATTATTATTCAAAACGTTTTAATATTAAGGTGCCCAAGAACTCTTAAAATATTTCTCCAATATCATCTAGATTTATTAGTTTTGAATTTAAAACTCCACATCATTATAAGTTTTGAAATTAAAAAGATTATGTAAAGTCCATAGGGTATTTGTGCTATATAAACACATTCCATTTTCTCCATCCCAAACAAATATAAGATTTCATTTATCTGGTATATTGATAATCATTCCTCTATCAGTATGTTTCCCAAAAACATTTCTATCTTATCCTCTAGAGATATATATATGATTTACACATATGATACACTCAAATGTCTTCATCTATATGATATTTATAACATTTATTCTTCTAATGAACTGTAACATCAAGATTCAGTTATTCTTTATATGTTTTCCTCAATCCAGCAATGCTCTATCTCATATTTATTTCTAATAAATCCTTAATCAGGTAGTTATTTATCTGGAAACCCTCTATACAGAAATCATTATCCAATGAACTAAGGTTTTTTCAGGAAATATACATATTTTTATTTGTATCATGATCTACATAGGTTTCCATTGTATTGTACAACTTCAACCAATTGGATCACCAATGTTCCTCTAGATTTCTAAATTAGATAAACAAAAAAATTCCCATCCCTTTTGATTCCCATTTTCCTAATTTATTGAACGTGCATATTATTTATTAGATACTCCTCCAGACATTCCTCGATTTTAACATCTTCATCCAATCATAACAGTATAAAATAATCAATATCGTGACATAGCAAATATGTATCTAGTGGGATAAAGAAATTCATTATCCAATAATTACATTATGAATTTAGAGATAAGAGTTCATAATACCATGACTTCAAAACTAAAAATTTGTAATGCAGAACTTCTTCTGAATGAATATTTATTTAAAATAAAATCTATTAACCTTATTTTTATTAACATTATTCACTCAAACAAACTCAAATTCAATCATGAAAACCATTATTTATCCTGATGTTATAAACTTTTAGAATAATAAAATCACCTTTTTACATAATGTTACTTCAAAAAATTATTTGAAGTCCTAATAGGACCTCATTTTAGAAACTCCATCAAAATTTATGTCCACTCATTTTTTTATCCCAAACATTATATAAAGTCCTTATAGGAACAAATTTTTTAAACGTCTAAAGAAACTCCTTCTCGAAACACATTTTTTATCTTCCTCTATAAATTTTATTACTATTATAGAGATGTTTTCTTCATTCAAATATTGACTTCTTGAAAAATAAATATTACTTATTTTTTTTGAAAAAATAATAAATTAAATTAAATTTATGTATAATTAAATAAATGAAAACAAATTTTTCTAAAAATTAATATTTATTTATAAAAATGAATTTATACTTATTTATGAAAATGAGTATTGAATACCATGAAATTTATTATCAAATGAATAATAAAGTTTGGTTATTTTATTTAAAACCCATTATAAAATAAAATCAAAACTTTTCAATACATTATTTTGATGTCATAAAATAATGTTAAGATGATAAATTTAACATTTTATAAAAATAAATTATTTTCCTAAGAAAATATATTGATTTTAATCATATCATTTTTATATAATTAAGTGTATAATATATTTTGGAGTCATGAAATATATGGTAAAACATATTCTTGTTGAATAAATATATATTCATAACATGAATATTAATAAAATTTATATTTATTAAAAATTCCCAGTTTGAAATGTTTGTGTTGAATGGAATTACATTCAATAATTTGTGATAGAGAAAACACCAATGGATTCATGGTTAAATATTAATTAATAATTAATATCAAGTATCCACTATATATAATTAATGAAAAATCTAGTTAAACATAATGATATAAAGAATTAAATAATTTACTGAACTCTATTTGGTGAAAAATAGTTTTCAATAACATATTTTAAGAAATTAGAAATGTTATAATTTTTTTCTTTTCACAAAATTTGTATTATTCCTTTAACAAGTAGTGTTAGGGCCAAAAGAATAATTAATTTATCTTGATGGAGTATTAGCTACATCAATCGAGTAATACATGTTCAATTTATATATGAACTAATAGTATGTTATAATTTTTCTGTTTTCCTTGAAACATTATTCTATATTATCCAACAACTGATATCTCAATGCTATAGACAATAATTTTTTTGTTAAGATATGTATATATTAATTTTGATTTTGTGATGACACTTAAAATTTTCATTAACCTCATCTTGGAAAAAAATCTATATTGAGAAAAGAGGATCATGGTTATTAAGGGGTTCACTTGTTTATCATAAACATGTTATATCAATAGCTTCAAAAAGTGTGATGACCCATAAATGTTGTGATATACTTATTTTTTACAGATAATAATATTTATTTGTGTTTGATATCAAGGTAAGAGTAATGTTTATGAAATGTAATAACACATATATCTAAAGATAATTAATTTAAGTGAGTGAAATGAATGAAATTGATATTTTAATTGTTAATCTTTTTTTCCAAATCTGATTCTGACTTAGTATGATTAAATGATTTTTGGATAAGTCATTTATAAGTTGTAAATTCACTTTATGAAAATTGTTAAGAAGAATCCAGATAAAAGTGAATGTTCGATAAATATGGAGTTATAATGAAGGGTGGATGAATAAAAATAAAATGTTACGTTGATAATAAATAACTATTTTAAAGAGATTAATTTAATACCACTATATTTTAAAATAACACTATGTTCAGTAGCATACCTAACGTGCAACAAAAATATTTAACAACTACAAATTATTATTATTTAAATTTCATTGTTACAACCTTGCTATGAAATTAAAGTATATGAATATGATTAAAATAATTATGAAATACATATAAATTTTTCTTACTCAAAAATATTATTTCTTAATTCTTAGGTAAAAAGAACAGAGTTTCTAGTGAAGTATTTTTATGCTTTAAAAAGGAATTTTCATTGAAAATTGGTTTTATTTAATTTAATGAAATAATAAAATTTATTTCTGACACTTTTAGAATATTTATTTTATATTATTGATATATTTTTGATATTATAATATAATAATTATCTTATTTTAAAATTTTGAGTTTTTTATGAAAAGATTAATTTTTTAGTGAATAGTGAAAATACTGCATTTTATTTTTGCCTATTTACAGCTTAATTTGTTTTGAATTGAATTAGATTTTAAATTTATTTAGTTTTTTTAATTATAATGATCAAATTAAATTCATTTTAATTTACATTTTACATAATCTTTATAAAAAACATTTTTTACTGAAAAATCTTTTTATAGAATCCTATTTTTCATCACGTTTAACAAATTTATTTTAAATGTAGTTTATATCTCTTATAGAAATTTAATTTGATAAAATTGATTCAATATTTGGATTAATATTGTTCATATTTTGGAAATATATGTCGTTTTATCATTATTAATAGTAACCTTGGAAAAAAGGTTTTCACCATGGTAAGGGTAAATTGGTAAAACAAAAAAATAATTTTGGGATAAGACTTTAAAGACCCCATAAATCATCCCTTTATTTTAATTGTATATTTGTTTTTGATATGGTCATAAAAAATTAATAATCTTGGAAATTTATTTCCACTTAACAAAATTAATTCCATTAATATTATTCTATGTAATGAATAAATGCAGAATGTCACTTTATTTGTTTTAATATCTCTAATAATTTTTCATATGGTTTAAAGATTTTATACTTTGTTTTAAATGGTTATTTTAAATAGTCATTATTTTTTACAATTTTATTTTTTAAATTTTTATGACTAGTTATTTAATTTGATGTTTAAGCAACACTGACATAGTGCTTTTTCAAGAAGTAGAAAAATCATATAAATGACACTAAAAACATTCAAATTTATACTCTTCAGGAAATTTTATATTGTTCCAAATTTTTTTAGAAAAATATAATTTATTTTTTAGCTGTTAAAAGTTTTTATTTGAACTAAATTATCATCTATATATTTTATTAATGTAAAATTTTTAAAATTGTTCTGAAAATTATTTTAATGGGATTTTATGTTAAATAATATGTTATTATATTATTTAAAATTCATAAAAATATTTTCCTTATCTAATTGAATTTGATATGGTTTATAATATAATCTATTAACCATTTATTTTTTACTTTTTCGTTTATTATAATATTATTGACCCATAAAGACTATAAAATATTGTTTTTTGGTTTTCATTACAAGGGTCAACAAGAGGTTAAAACTAATTTTTAAGTGTCACAAAATCACCTAAACTTGTAAAAAAATTCATGATATTATTTAAAAATAACATCACCCTATATTAAAAATATATTAATGTTTTACCACTTTAAGATAAAAAATAATTTATACTAATTTAATTCTCTATGTGACTCATAGGGTGTCCTTATCTTCTCTTATATAGGGACATGAGATCTTCCCTCAACCTTAAACAATATTTTCTACTTCACATGAAGAAAACCCATAAAAAAACCTAACATACTTTAATAAATTATAATGATTATGTTATTCATAAAAAATAATGCTTTTGGTCCTGAAGGAGATATCCAAAAGAGGTTCATTAAGTAAGAGGTAATCTTATTACGAGAGTGTTTTTATTTTACTTATTACTATAAATCCATTAATTCTAATATAACTATTCTAATATAATACCATTTTTATCAAAAAAATATTTATATGTCCTTATGTTATTATTATAATGGTATTTATCTCATTTTCAATGTAATTTTAATTGAAAATATCACTCTTGTGTTGGGGTGGATTACCATATCCATGAAGTGATACGTTTGATTTTCCAACACTACCTGACAAGGTATATTATTTTGATGGATTTAATGAGTATATATAAATATAATTATGGTATTATTGAAAAACTTATTTTGGAAATATAATAATTTATCTTTCAACATACCATTATAATTGTCAAAAATAAAACCATTGCACGTGTGTATATATTGAAAGATTTCTCCACGAAACAATGTACTTTATTTTTCAAAAATACACTCTCATGGATGGTTATGTGGATATAATTAATGGATGAATTTTATTTTAATAATTTTATAATTATTCTGTAATGCAAGTATTTGTAACATTATGATATTTTTAAATAATGGCATGTTCAATAGCCTATACAACACACACCATCAATTTTTTACAAACAGAAAAATTTATTATTTTAAGAAGATTAAAATAGATCCGTTGAATTATAGGGTTTGAATATAAGTAAAAAATTTATTAAATATATAATTTTCATAATCAAAATAATTAAACTTATAAATTCATACGAAATAAGCACTCAAATTTTTATTAATTCATTTTATTCATCAAGAAAGTGTTTCTTAAAAAATGTTTTGATCAATATTTTTGAAAAATGATTATAAATCATTTATGTATGTTTTGAATATTTTATATCAATTTTGAAATAATTATATCAAAAATATATTAGGTTATATTTTTGAAATTTGTCTAAAATGATTGAATTTCTTGTCTATATTGAAAAATTATTATTTTTTAATACTATATTTTTTCATGTAGTCACAAAGTCATTTTATTTTTTTGATATAGTTAAAAAGTAAAATTATTTCTAATTTATTGTGAAAATTTTAATTCCATTCATTTTATTTAATTTTATTATTTATTTTTGTATGAAAATATTTTTATACATGAAATACCATTTTTATGTAAAAACAATTTTTCTTTTCATTTTTAGTTTTTATCATAAAATATTTTATAACAATTTTCGAAATCAAATCATGAGAAATTAATTTCAAATTTATAATATGAAGGAAGACAGTTTTCTAAAATGAAAAATATATTTTATTTCATTAAAAATAGTTATCATAATAACTTTTTATTACCATGTAAATAGTAAAATGAGTTAATTATGGTTAAAACCAATGTGATTAAGCATAAAATTTATTCAATCACATTAAATTATTTCAGTTAATTAATAAATTTCATCGCAAATCATCCAAAAATTAAAAATAAGGCCTTTTATTTCAATTTCACATTAATTTTTCCCTTTATAATATTTATGTAAAAGATAAAGTCAATATTTTCAAATTATTTATTTTAATATTTACCATATGTTGTGATAGGTAAAAAATTATGGTTTGTTATAAAATTTTAATTTATATATGATTGTTTTGTTAATATGGTAATTTATTTTTAGATTTTTATTGATGAAATTATTATCTTAAATTCTTATGAAACACCAACACAATGCTTGTGAAAGCAGTAAAAAATTGATTTAATGAATTTAAAAACACTAAAACTTATATTTTTTTGAAAAAATGTTTCCCAATAATTATTATGATATATATATATATATATAATATTTTACATATTTTTAAGTTTTTACTTTCTAATTCAATTGTATTCATGTTGATTTCAAAGTCAAATTATGTGGATAGTTCTTAAAAGGATATTAATAATAGTTTTTGTTAAAAATTTATAATTAAATTATTTAAAAATCATTAAAATATTTTAATATGATAATTATAAATATAAAATTATATAAATATAATCACTTTTCAATTTATAAGATAATTTTCACCTTATATGAAAATTATTACCCTTTAATATTGAAAATGTTATTATCAGGACCAAGGTTAAAATTTGTCAACCAATGGGTAAACCAAATAGAAAGGATTGAAATGTTATATAAACCTGTAAAACGTTTATTGGATGATTATATTAGATCTATATTGACATTTGGGTACCATTTTAATTCTATTATATACATATTATATTATAATATTTAATGGATTTCCAACAATGATATTGATGATATTTTATAAAAAAATATATTTTATTAAATGAATTTAAATTTATAAAAAATTCTATATCAATCCACTATAATGATATGTGGTTGAAAATATAAAACATATTATATTTAAGTGTCAAATTAACGTTTATATTGTCTTTTGTAACCCCTATAGAGTTAAACACTTTAATATCTCCGTAATAGCCAATGGTGTGTGTGTCTAGGGGGGGAACTAAGAAATAAGGCTAAAAAACACACCATAATGCATCAAAATTTTATTTTATGGGAGATTTTAGACTCATACACATATTATATTTTAATTATATATTATTTTTCCATTTCCCAAAAAAATTATGTTTTATTAATTTAATATTTTTAGTAATTCCAAGAGTTTACCTCCCCTCACTTATAATAGGGAACCACCTATACTTCATTATTAATTTTTTTAGACTTATATATTGGGAAACAATATCGAAAATATAATCATAGATTACTTAACAACATTTAAAGGATTTTGGAATTTAAAAATTTCTTTATTTAAAGGCTTAATGTGTAATGAAAATAGGTTTCTTAACATAGTGGCATAACTATTAACCAAGAATTATCAATTATATTTCATCTTGTACCTCATATAAATTCTTGTTATCAATAATGAAATAATGAATTCATTTTATTATATATAATTAATAGTTTATATGGTAATTTAATTACTATTATCCACCTTCTTTTCATCATACAAAAAATCAAGTGCATCACTCATGTGTACGTATGGAAAACAGTCTCCATATATCTGTGTAATTTGTATCTCATCACCACCTTATAAAGATTGTTATAATTATGGAATAAATAAATACATTTTTATTTATGATATTTACATGATTATGGGAATATTAATTATTATTTAACTTTTTTTCCTTACATCCATTGAAAAATAGAAATAATGTTCTTCGATATATACAACTGAATATCTCCATAAATGGTGTAATTAAATTTTCTATACATTCCTTTTATGGATGAATATATATATATATATATAATGAATATATATGATATTTATATCACTTTTAACATTCTGTAGATTATGAAATCATGAAAAAGGATAATTATTGGAACAATAAAACCGAAACAACAATGAAAGATGAAATATTTAATACTTGAAAAAGATGCTATTAATAAATAATTATATGTAAATTGGTGATTAAATGTTATAATTGGATAATATGTTCTATTATAATAATTAAAATTAATCTATGATATAATTATAAGAAATTTAAATTCATTATCAAATACTTTTTATCAATTTTAAAGAGAGTGTGACTTGAGTTAAGGGATTCTCGTCTTACTTTTATTTTGGAAAGACGCATGCCATATTCACCATTTGTTTTAATTATGTGGTGTATATAAATACCATTAATTTTATTTATGAATCATTTAATTAATGTTTTTTTAATTATAAATCCATATAAGTTTCTGTCTTTTTTTAGGTTTTGATTCAAAAGATACCAAAGTGGTAAAAGAATTATGTTACAATCTTCTTATTTGTAATTATTGTTTATGATTATTATCACAATGAATAAGTATAATAACCTATATTTCGTGAATCAAATGAAATTTATTATCATATAGAAATTTGTAGATATTAAATGTTTTTCTTTTAAAATTTCCTTTTGTATTCAATAAAGATAAAAAAAAATTATGAAAATTGACTTTAATTTTTTCCTTAGTTA
The DNA here is from genome assembly GCA_963277665.1 of Viscum album. Taxonomy (NCBI): domain Eukaryota; kingdom Viridiplantae; phylum Streptophyta; class Magnoliopsida; order Santalales; family Viscaceae; genus Viscum; species Viscum album. Next base: position 434,522,813 of record OY728158.1, on the reverse strand, counting down.
AAAATGATTTTTCGTTGATGTCCATGTTTTCTGAATTGTTTATCATGAATGTTTTTACTATAAAAATTTTAAGGTTGATTAATTGTTAAAAATAATTAATCTTTTAACTTTTTTAATAATAATTTTATTATTTTTTTGAATGAGTTAATTTTGAATTTTTAATCAATATTTTAATGGAATCCATTTTAAATAAACAAAATAGGAATATAATTTACTACCCTATTTATTTCTCAATGGTTTTAATATTCTTGGAATGTTATCTATGCATATTTTCAAATAAATGTTTTTCTGTAATATTATCTAAAAATTCATATTTTTAATTACCCATTCAATAACAAAAAGAGTTTTTCTAAATAAATAATCCAGTGATATATTAAATTAATTTTCATCAGTGATAAATTTTCATGTTGTTAATTTTGATTTAATGGGAAAATGATCCTAGGATATAATCCATATTGTTTCATAATAAGGTTTATAATTATTATGATGTGATGTTTTTGAAACTCATTTATTTTCCACAGGCTACGTTATGATGAAATGTTGTAATTTTTATGAAGCCCATTTCATTTCCATGGGGAATGATATATTAAGAATTATTAGGAAGCACATTTTAAAGGATTATGATTATTTTATAGGTGGGTCCAAAATTATACATACCTTCAATGAATTCGGTAAATAATGGATGTCTCATGATATAATAAGGGCTCTAATAGGGAGTATACCCAATATTCTAAAGGCTTCCTTCTACTCTGATATCTTTTATAGTGAACCATGAATAAGTATAGGTTGGAATAATGAATGAACCCCATCAACTATGATATTATTTGAAATGAGCCTTGACGATGGAAATTGTTTTCTATGCTTCTGTTTATACCACCAAATTATGTCTTCTGCAAATATTATGCTATAGTGTCCCATATATTTTTATATTATTTATGATTAATGTCTTATGAACTACCATGATTTATGCCACAATTAAATATTATGATTTTAAAACTACTCTCTATAGATTTAAAATGTCATTTTCATAATCTAATACTGTTATTATCATGTTACTATTATATTATAATTGATATCTCCCCTATTTACCCTTACTAAGAATCTAAACTCATCATTTATTTTATTTACATTATAAAGGTTAAGAAGAATTATTTCTTATAGTGATTATCAATATGGGTACAAAGTGAGGAAAACATTGTATATAATGATGAATATCATACCTAAATATTATGTTTATTTATATAATATTAAAGACACAAAACCAATAGGGTTTCGATATGGAAAATAATATTTTGTATTGAATAATCATATTAAATGATATATTATTTATGTTTAAAATGTATGAATCACTATAGTTTTCATAAAATAAGGGATTAGTAAATCAGTTGAGATTAGGATTAGATAAATATTTTGAAAACACTTGGGATAAGTCTTTGTATAGGATAACATCATAACTTTTTGGAATGATATATATTTTTTAGGCTCTCAATATGACTATTTTCACTCACACTATGAATTTTTGGGTTTGAGTTAATTAATGGAACTCGGAGGAATCATATTAATGATAAATTTGGTGAAAAATTGATTGTTTGTTCTAAAGAGAAACTAAATGATACACTTGCCATACTGAAAATAATTTTTTTATTACCGATAGAATATCATATTATATGATTGATAATATAATCATCGGTGTGTTATTTAACACATATAATATGATAGTAATATATTTTCATGCAGATCAAAATGGAAAGAATATTCAAATTACTACCTGAAAATTATATAGGATAAAAAAATCAAGAAAATTTCCCAATCGAATGATAAAATGTTTTATGTGTTGAAAATAAGGGTAAAGGGAAATTAAAATCTAATGAAAAACTAATTATTCTATAGAGGGATATAAATTTAATCCTATGTAACCATTAATTTTTCAATGTAATTTGTTTAGATAATATAATAATAATTCGAGCCAATTATGAAATTTAAGTGTTTACATATAGACTAAGGAAATAATTATTCTACACAAATAATTTATGTGAAAGTATTGACATGTTTATTTGTTATGATTCAGGAATTTTATTTTATAACTACTATTATAAGGACCCATGATTAACAAAAATAGATATTACATATTTTAATTGAATATTAATTACATTTCACAAACACGTGACCAAATAATATAATAATTTAGTTCCATTGGAATCTTTGAACCCATTTTTTAAATTTTGTCTTTTATAGAAAAGATATCCCACAATGATCTTCCCCTTTATTAATCTGATTTGACACAATTATTTTTAATATAAAAAAGAAAAAAAAATAATAAAAAGGGTGAGCTAAAATGCAATGAAAGGGTAAATCGAGGGTGATATCAAAAGTATAAGGAAAACAGAAAATGGAAATAACTTTTGAAAATTATATCCTATATATCAAATATTAGGAAATCATTTCATGGAAGAAATAATATAAGTTCATAAAGAATCAAAAAAAATATTCCAGGAGAGAAAAACATAATACTTGAAATTGTTGAATGCACATAAGAATTAAAAATTATGTCCATATTAGTCAAGGATCAATGACATGACAATCATAGTGGACAAATTCCCTTACTGAACCGAGTTCATCCCCTATTATATACATGAATTACGGAACCGATTTTACAACCCTTCCAGTTTGGTATTACTGAACTGAGTTTAATTATGTTTTCAGTACTGTCTATCTCATAAGATAAAAATCTTTACCAAATGCATTGGAGGGATATATAGTTCCCACCTATCATATAATAAAAACCATACATATGTGTGCCACAAGAAGACATATAATATCAGAACCCATAAAAAGAAATTGGTTTCGGAAACATCATTCCATCATAGCATATCACATGGAAATGAATTTTGTGTCATAAATAGTAATCCATCATAAGATTAAACTAAAAACAAAAACAATAAGAATATTATAATTGAACCAAATCCACATTACAACATATGTATCATCAAATAATAGTGTCTTTCATTAAAGATGAATTTTAAAGATCATTTGAAATAACTCTTGAGGAAAATATCCTTCCCTAGTTGAAGAATAATTTTTAAAACATAAAAAACATATAAAAACATTTTTCTTGATACTATCCATGATTAAAATATAAAATAATATTTGGATACCTTTTTAAATATCTTTGGAATACACTTCCCGGAAAATGCATTTAAGATCAAGAAAAACACTTTTAAAAGATTTTTAGAAAACTTTGTTTTGAAAGAAGAAACATTTTTGAATCAATTATTCATAATAGTAAAATAAACATATAATATCTATAAAATACGTTTATGAATAATAAAATGTGTCAAATGTCAGTATATAAAGCTTAAAAAATAATATAGGTGCATAATATAATATGTGTCTCAAAGAAGTAATATATGAATAAAATTACCTTATCAATTGGGTAAAATTTGAACTGAAACCCCAATGAAAGAGAGATAATCAAATAGATATTTAAATATTAATAAATGTTATAATTAATATTCATAAAATAAAATTATTGTCATTATATACAAAAAAAATAAACAAGTAGTGTATTGGTATGTGTGCATAAAAATAGATGTGAGATAAAAATACATTAACTTATGTATTTTTTTCTCATCATACTCAAAAAAAATCATGTATAAGAAATATATGTTTAATATAGATATATTAATGAACCATATTATTCTATGTAAATCCATATATTATTTTATTGTGAATTTATATTACCCGTTTATTAACAATTCCATGTTAATGTTTTTCATTGTTTGATATCTGTTTTGTTTTTCACATGTGTTTTTATTTGTTATTTATTGGGTCCTCATAATTATATCATGACATCATTATATACATAATTTTAAACATTATATAAATATAATATATATTCTATATATATTTATTTATCATAATCGATAAAATATATATTTGGAAAATGGAATACACCGTCCATGGAGATGGCAGGTCGTACATTTTCATGAATGATGTTTTAATTTTCTTTTCATATTCAAATAAAGAAAATTTAATTTTTTTATCATTAAATAATAATTTTTATGTTATATATATCATAAATATTCATTAAATTCATCCTTACTACCATTTATTTGAAATATAGATGAAAAAAATAACATCACATTGCGGCGATGGTTAGCCAAACTTACGCACGAGCGACGTTTTCATTTCCAAATAGTTTGGGTGTAAAAAGGTAGATAAGATAGTATAATACTAGAATTATAATTTTTCCATTAATATCATATATAAATATTAAACCCATCATAATTATAACTCATAAAATATAATGATAGTAATTTAATTATATCACTACGTGGAGATGGTAATCTGTATGCACACACTAGCGATACATTCATTTATTGTTTGATAGGAATGTGGATGTTAGTCCCCAATGTAAAATTTTTTATTGAGAAAGTATAAGAGATCCAAAAAATCATGTTAACCATGGATGAGATAGACCTATTGGGTCCTGAATTAATGAAGGCCCACATCATCATCCCTAATCAGATAGACCCCCTATGGGGAAAAGCTATTCAAATTGTAAAGTAAAAGAGGGAAGACCCCAAAACTGAAATAGATGCAAGGTGGTCGACAACCTGGTTTATCTAGGGCCACGAATTCACAATATTAGTGTTATTACCAAGCATGCCCTGATAATTTTAAATTATGTAGTAGATCGACCCTAAGGTAGAACTAATTCAATACATGGAATTGTGGAGAAGCATTGAATTTCTTTCAACCTTCGATAGCTCAGTCCTTTTATCTTGGAATAACCTGAGGCCATGAAGCATCACCTTGGATTCTGTTTGGAGGGATGAACCAAGACCCATTCACCCAGAAAATGAATGTAAGGCCAAATGATCAAGATCGCAGATGACCCCACATCTATGATGAACTCCCATAACACAGGAGTCATCCGTATTGAGATTCAGTCCCTCGGATGGGGAGGCCAGGAGACCTTGTGGTCGTTGTTATGACTGTTTCAAGGGTGGATAACGGGGTAAGGAATTTGATGTTTCTGAAGGGTGGGTGCCTCCTGTCAGTTGGAGAAGAGGATGATCATATCGTGAAGGAGGTACTTCATTCACAAAATGATGTATCTTCATGAGGCATGTCCTTCTTCATTCTTGCACTTGTTCCTCACTGGCCAAATACATAAGCAGGCTATGTGTAGGACCATCGTGCATGCCAGCCTCTCTATACCATACTCACCCACACCAAAGAACCATATCTCCAAGAAAACCATATACTTCATGTTTTGAGAAATAATAGCAGTGAAGTCTCTAATATACTTCCACACATCACTCACCCATTCACCATCGAAGAATAAGTGACTCGTTGTATCCTCCTTGTGTTGTCTGCAGCATGGGAATCTCGAGTCCAGTTGGATTCCACTACCTTTTATATTGTCATCTGTTGGAATAGTTTTGTTCATAATCCTCCATGTGAGGAAGTCACACTTCACTAGGATGCCTTAAGGAAAGCAGGTATCATTGAAACGATTCATCTGATCATGTAGCGCCAGGGAGTGGCAGAAATATTGGGTTGTGAAAGACCCCAAGGAAGAGGGAGTGAATACACATCTTTCCATCTCCGATCTAAGTTCATTGATATTGAAGGTGTCCTATTGATCCTCATCCAAGAAATTCTTAATAGAGGGAGGGTAAAGAATAGCTACACTGAAGAAGATAGAGTTGACATGGAATCATAGGAAGCTAATGGGAAGCCCGACCTAGTTGTGATTCCAAAAAAATATATCACCCTTCCCTATGATCCACCATGTATGGGGTTAGAGAGATGTTATCATGGGGGAGATCACATACCAATGTGGGGAATCATGGCCCTTATGTTGGGTAGAAATTCCAAAATGGGAGTTCTATATGGTGATCTTCCAGAGTGTGCGGTTTTCAATAACATCCCATGATAGATTTCCATGGATGCAAGCAATGGGATCAATGAGGTTTTGAATGTTAATTCCACCTTCCCCCACCAACCTTTCCACCATGCGCCAGAATGTCTAATGGAACCTTCCTTCCACTGTATGGTCCCATATGAATCTGGCCAGGAGCTTTTCAATCCTGTTAATAGTTCCTTTTGGGACTTTGATAGATTAGAGAGGATGAATAGGGGTGGCATGTAGGACACTGATAACCAGCATGATATGGCCGCCGAAGGATAAGTATGTCATTACCCCCTCCCACCAAAGATGCCCCTCCTGAGCTGGCATTGGTGAAAGGGAGATAATGACCCCCGAGTCCCGCCACCAGTATGCCCCGGGGTGGTGTCTAGCACCAAGGGTATGAGTTTTCACAAATATGGGAGGCATTGCACTTTTTATCATTTATGATCTGGAAATAGGACAAGTCAACAACCAAAAAAATAAAAGAACAAGTGAATATAAATAAACCCACACCAATCCCACATGCATGTTTAAATAGTTCTAAAATAAGGTACAAGTAAAAGAAAGCTCAAAAGTACAATACCAAAAGAAATCAAGAGTACAACAACTGCAAAAACTACAACTGTCAGACTAGTAGGGTCCTACACAGCCCAGGTAGTCCTCCTGGAATCCTGAAAGTAAACTTAGGGTGAGTATACAAGTATAATCAGTAGGGAAACCTAAAGCATTCGTACACAGGAAGGGAGACATCCTAATGTCCCATGAGAACAATAGAAGAAACCTAGCAAGGAAATCTATTCACCCAACCTCACCAGCCACACTCACCAAAAACACAACCGCAATAAGTAGTATTATATAAGAACAAGAGTATTCACTACTGGAAAAAAGGCCTATACCCACAGTTCAAAACCGTGGGTATAGCCCCCAAAACCGTGGGTATAGGCTATACCCACGGTTTTGGGAACCGTGGGCTGGAACGCCATCGGTATAGGTCCCCAGCCTATACCCACGGTTTTCTAAAACCGTGGGTATATGTGTTCTGCCACCATGTCAACAAAACATTCCCAATTGCGATGGTGTCAATGGATTTTACCCACGGTTTCAAAACCGTGGGTATAGATCCTAAAATAAAGTCGCAGGCGGGTTTCGATCCCACGACCTCCTCGCTGCAAAGTACCGCGTCCACCACTACCCTACTATCAATTATGTATATATATATATATATATTTAGTTAAATATAGTTATATAAACCGTGGGTATAGAGGGAAGAACTGTAGGTATAGGACTCCCGCCAAAAAAAAAATCTTTCCCGCGGAAAATTTTTTTTCCCGCGCACACATGGGAAACCTATACCCACGGTTTTCAAAAACCGTGGGTATATGTTTTTTATCCTATACATATCCCCACAGTTCTCCTCAAAACCATGGGGATAGGAACCCCTATACCCACGGTTCTTGAAAACCGTGGGTATAGGTCAATTTTCAAGACCTATCCCCACAGTTTTGGAAAACTGTGGTGATAGACCCCCCTATGCCCACGGTTTTTAAAAACCGTGGGTACAGGTCTTGAAAATTGACCTATACCCACGGTTTTCCAAAACCGTGGGTATAGGGGGTACCTATCCCCACGGTTTTGAGGAAAACCATGGGGATAGGTCCATTTTCCAGTAGTGATTGGGTCCCCACACCATTTACCTTTAGTTAGCTGCTCTTCCTAACAGTGAACGTCCTGATGCTTCCACAATATCTCTGCCCGTACACACCTAGGCCTCACAACCACGTATCCCACCCGCACACACCTGGGCCTCACAAAGACGTATCCCGCCCACACACACCTAGGCCTCACAACCACGTATCCCACCCGCACACACCTGGGCCTCACAACCATGTATCCTGCCCTCACAAACTTGGGACTCACAACCACGTATCCCGCCCACACACACTTGGGACTCATCCTGAAGATTCTTGGGAAATAGTATAACCTGACCGAAGAGTCTTGGGCTAAAACCACCCCAATATAAACCTACCTGAAGGGTCCTAGGTGTAAGGTTTCCTCAAGCCATCACAGCCTAGGGAAGAAGGAGCATGAAGGAGCAAGTAACTAAGGTGAAAACTCCCTCTCCCATGAAATGGGAGTGTCTGCCAATATGTGCTCAACATGGGTGGGGTGCGATAAAACACAAAAGATACAGATACATATATGTATAAAAAACACAGATCCCAACCTATGGCTTCTAAACAGTGAAACTGAGCACGTGATTTGGCACTGCTACTATGAAGCATGCATTCAACAAACAACCCAAACCCCATTTAGGTTTTCATGTTTCAACAGAATTAGATTTATTAGTTACGTAATTACTGGGTAACTATCCACAACCATCCACGTCAATCGTTCATAAAACATATCCCTACCATCCAAAAATAAAGTTAGGAAAACAAAAGCAGCACAATAGAGTCCTTCTTATTAACCAACCAACCCCATTGATTATTAATCCTGTTCCATTTCCATGACCCACCATTCATCAACTCTTCCACTTTTTATTTGTTATTCACAACCCATAGTTCGTCCACATTCCAACCCATCCCTAAAGCATCACTGCCAACCTCCATAACCACAAAGACACCGAAACCCATACATCATTATCCCTTAAATACCATTTATCATAGCCTTGCTGCCCATCACTAACATAGCATTCACACAAACCCACAACAAAGTCCACCGCAGCCCCGCTGCTCACCCGATCCACAAAAACCCACAAAACAAGATTTGTGCCACATCATCGCCACTTTAATATCATTTACCTCAGCCCTGATACCCTTTCTATTTGCAACAACCCAGGATTCACCCCTCCCTTTCACACACAAGTATCCAAGCCAAAACCCACATGTTCATTTTTCAAATTTGTTTAACTGTGGTGATCACACAAGGGTTCCAGATTTTAATCAGTCAAATTTACGTGATTAATCAATTTCCACATTCCAAAACGTTTCCACCCACAAAACATTCTAGAAAGATAGGGAAAAATTTCATTGAACAAGAAAAGGCCCCCAACAACAATGATTTTCAGTAGGCAGAAGCTTATTCAATTCACAACATAATATCACAGGATATAAGATAAACATAACAACTTTCCCATCCACGTTCTTTAACAAGTTATTATCTTTATTTACTGGTCCAACAGTTTTTCATGAAATCTAGAGGATACCCGCCCCGCATGATGCACAATTTAGAGAGACGAAGGTAAGATCCCTACCTCAATAGGTTCTGATCACAACGCTCCTCCAGATCAACCGTAGAAGATGTTCGTCAGTGTCCGTCACCTCTATCGAGTCCTGGAAAAACCTCCTCGGGTGGAAGTTGGAAAGTAAAGGTCGAAGGAAAGACAACAGATCCAAGCTCGGAAGTTCCGCGTCATCGTTACGATCATGTGGCCGCTGATAGATCGTAAATCGGTGCTCAGACGAAGATGTTATGGAACAAAAGAAGCCTTCGAATCTCTTGGGAGAGCCCTGCTCAGAGGAATGGGGAGGAGAGGGGTGAGTTGAAAAGGAGGAGGGGACCCCTCCTTTTATAGTTGACAAAACCAAAAGTACACAGCGTGTACTTTATGGTACACGGCGTGTACTCGGTTGTTTCACATGGTCACCACGTGACTTCCATCACGGCCTTCAACGCGGAACGTGGCCGTTGACTGGTCAACACACGGCTTGAAGGTAACGCATACACATGGAGGGACTACACAGTGTATAGTATTGGATACACGACATGTACCCATTTATTTCACACAGCAAGGACATGGCTCCAACATGACACATGACTGTTGACTGGACAACACACGGTTACACATACACGGGGAGAGACTACACGACGTGTAGTTTGGGGTACATGACGTGCACCCATTTATTTCACACGGCAAGGACACAGCCTTCAACACGAGGTATACCCGGCAAGGGGGTACATGACGTGTACTCAAACTACACGGTGTGTAGTTTCAAAATTCTGGAAAATGTGGGAAAAGTCCATTTTACCCTCCAAAACACTTCCTGGCCTTCTTTTTGACAAAGGAATGGGCCGGAGAGGTCCGAGCCATTACATCAGATACCTCTTAAAACATTCACATCCTCAATAATTCCAAAACCAACCCAGAGGAACCCAACAAGATACCTCTTAGGGTTCTCGTTATAACAGGAACCCAACCAACTACCCTAATCATATGTGTTAGGAAATACTTCTCCTATGTCAAGATCATATCCACTTTAGGCAGCACTGAATTTCCTACACGAGTTTAATGGAATCCTCATTAATTAATCTTGATTAAGAATTGGGTCTTCCTTCCTTCATACATTAGTATTTTTCAACTTCCACTACCCCCAACACCACACAACCAACACACTACCCGAACATATGGTTTGTGGAAATTCCTTCTCCTATGTCGAGATATTATCCTCTTTAAGCGGCACTGACTCGCCCGCATGGGTTCAATCACATACGCATTAATGCTTATTGATTATGGATCAATGTTTTCCCTTTCCCACACATCCGGACATGCTACACACTTTTAGATAACAAGGAAACAAAAGGTCTCACAACCGACAAGCCAAGCATTCCATATATCAAAGGTACATAGTATAACATCAACCCAAATCTCATAAGAACAAGGAAAAGCACATTTCAAAACAACTCTGGTTACTGAGCATGCATCTGGGCCTCCTTCCCCCATGTTCTCTCCTCGAGGCCAATATGCCTCCACAACAAACGAACCAAGGTGATGGTTCATCCACAGAGCACCTTCTCTTTACGATCCTCGATTCTGACTGGTTGTTCCTCGAAGGTCCCGTCATCTCCCAAATCTACCTCTCCCCAATAAATAATGTGAGAGTCGTTGTGTAAGTATTGACATGGTTGGGAGATGTTGAAGATGTCATGAACATTCTTCAACTGAGGTGGCAGGGCTAGCTGATATGCTACCTCGCCGACTCACCTCAGCACCTCAAAAGGACTGATAAACCTAGGTGAGAGCTTGCTCCCTTTCCCAATCCTCTGCTACCCCTGTCGAGGGGAAACCATCAAGAACACATGATCTCCCACCTTGAAATCCAAGGGCCTCCTCCGACGATCAGCATAAGACATCTCTCGATCATGAGCCGCTTTCATCCTCTCACTTACAAGATGGACTTTCTTCGTGGTGCTCTGCACTACCTCTGGCCCAAGAGCAGCTGTCTCACCAACCTCTGCATAGAAAATGGTTGAACAACATGGTCTCCCATACAAATCCTCAAATGATGCCATGCCAATAGTAGAGTGTAAGCTGTTGTTGTAGGAAAAGTCTCTTAAAGGCAAGTGTCATAACCATGATCCTCTGAAATCTAGAACGCATGCCTGCACCATTTCCTCCAAAGTCTGGATAGTCCGCTCTGTCTGCCCATCGGTCTGGGGGTGGAAAGTGCTGCTAAGGCATAGCTAGGTGCCAAAATCATGCAGTAACCCCCTCCATATTCGTAAGGTAATCCGAGTATCCCTATCTGAGATGATAGTCTTTAGGACTCCATGAAACCCCACAACCTCATCTACGTACCATTGTGCTAAGGTACTCACTGGGCCTGACTCCTTAATTGCTAGGAAGTGAGCTGATTTTGTCAGTAGATCCACCACTACACAGATAGCATCATACACATCATGAGCTCTAGGTAGTACTATGACGAAGTCCAGTGAGATTTCATACCACTTCCACTCGGGGACATCTAAAGGATTCAACAAACCACTGGGAACACGGTGTTCATCCTTTACATGCTGACACACTAGTCTTTTAGCCACAAACTCCGCCACTGCTCCTTTCACCCTGGGCCACCAAAACTATTCCCTCAGGACTCGGTATATTTTTGAAACTCCTGGATGTACCACCAAGGATGAGCTACGGAACTCACAGAGATCTCCCTCACACATTGTCTCCGGGACAAACAACCTTCCATGGAAAAGCATCCGATGTCGGTTGTCCTCTAACCATCCTTCTGGAGCGTTTCCCTGATTGACATGTTCCCTCATCACTTCCACCTCGGAGTCCCCCCACTGTGACAATTCCACCTGCTGCAACAAGGAGGAATGCACCGTCATTTGAAACAAATAGCCTCTAGCACCTTCTACCCATGCATCCAAGTGCAAGGCAGCCGACTCTCCTATCGCTTTCCAAGCATCAGCGGATTCCCAAACCACTTACATATGAGACTTCATGCTCAGGGAATCAGCCACAACGTTGCCCTTACCTTCAGTGTAAGAGATCTCGAAGTCATATTCTTAGAGAAACTCGACCCATCTCTGCTGCCGTAAGTTCAGGTCACACTGGGAGAGGATATAACACATGCTCTTGTGATCTGAGAAGACCACAAATCACTCCCCCAAATGGTAATGTCGCCAAAACTTCAGTGTGAACACTACTGCTGCAAGCTCTAGGTCATGGGTGGCATAGTTACTCTTGTGAGGGCGTAACTTCCTAGACCCATAACATATCACTCCCTTCTTTTTCATCAGCACGCACCCCAGAACAAGGCCAGAAGCATCACAAAACACCTTATATAACAACCCTTCCTATGGAAACCTGAGTACAAGAGCACTGACCAACTTCTCCTTCAGGTAGTCGAAAGTCTTATGGCACTGCTCGCTCCATAAGAAGACCTGGTTCTTCTTAGTCAAAGATGTCAATGGAGCAGCAACTCAAGAGAAGTCTAAAACGAACCTCCAATAGTAATATGCTAACCCCATGAAACTTTGAACATCTGCCACACTCATGGGTGCTTCCCAAGAAAAAACTGCCTCCACCTTCGACGGGTCCACTGACACTTTATGCTGAGACATTACGTGCCCAAGGAAGTGTACTTCTTGTGTCAAGAACTTACACTTCGACAATTTCCCGTAAGGCTGGTGGCATCGAAGAGATTCTATGACTACCCTGAGATGGTCAATGTGATCCTCCTCTGATCTTGAGTAGATCAGGATGTCATCGATACAGACAATGACGAACTAGTCCAGAAACTCTCGGAAGACAAAGTTCATAAGTCCCACGAACACAGCCGGTGCATTTGTATCTCCAAACGGCATCACCACAAACTCGAAGTGCCCATTCATGCACCTGAAATCTGTCTTTGAGATTTCACTGTCCTTTACCCTTAGTTGATGATATCCAGATTGTAGATCAATCTTGGAAAACCAACATGCTCCCCTCAGATTGTCGAAGAGATCATCTATCCTTGGAAGGGGGTAATGGTTCTTGACCATTACCTGGTTCAACCTTCGGTAGTCTATGCATAGCCTAAGACCACCATCTGCCTTCTTCATGAAAAAAAACTGGAGCTCCCCATGGTGATACGCTGGGTCGAACATAACCCTTCTCCATCAGATCATCAATCTGAATCCGCAACTCCCGCAACTCCGATGGTTCCATATGATAAGGGGCCATAGAAATCGGACGGGCACCAGGCCGTAAGCCTATCCCGAACTCAACGTCACGTCGGGGGGGGGGGGGGGTAGAGTCACAACCTCCTAGGGAAAAACATCAAGGAATTCCCCAACAACCTCCAAGACATCCATCATCTCTGTATCAGCTGGAACCACTGATAGCCCGCCTAATAAGGAAAGGAGAGGCTCCCCATGGCGGATTCCCACCTGATAGCTCCTCTCACCAAAAAAAGCTACACGCTTCCCATCCACATCGAAGAACACGAAACTTCTTCGGAAGCAGTCGATAACGACTCTAATAGAAAACAACCAATCAATGCCTAAGATGACAGCATATGGCTGCATCTGTAACAGAAGAATGTCCCCACTATATTGATCTGCTCCCAATGTCAGCCCACATCCGTGGAAAACATAAGATACGCTGGTCTAGCCTCCAACTGGTGTACTTAGCACCAGTGGTACAAAAATTCTCTCTACATATAGTCCCAAATCATGGGATAGACCAGGTTCAACAACGGAGTGCGAAGCTCCCAAATCGAACAAAGCAGAAACAAGAGTGCTGAACTAACAAATCGTACCTCACACCACCTCTGGTCCTACCGGAGCTTCCAACTCTACTGCGTGCAACTGTCCATGCCCATCTCCTCTACCTCTCTGATATAGTCCACCTCCCTGACCATGCCCTGTTCAAGGTCCCTGAGGAGCACCCTGAGGTCGACCTCCTCCTGCAAAGTCTGCCCTCGGAGGAGCATGGTCCTACTGCTGCTGGAAGGGCCTCGCTGGCAGCCAGTGCTACTAAGGTGGGTACTGAACCTTCCCACCTCCACCATAATGAGCTCGGGTTGGGAACCAACTCTGAATGTGCCTGATACCTCCACAAGAAAAACAATTCGGTCATGAGCTCGTGAAAAATGGACGAGGAACCGAAGATCTGAACTGGAACTCCTGGGGCCTGCTTCCCACTGGCCTAAACCTGGAAGGTCCCATTGGAGGAGACCTGCTTCTTTCTGCCTTCCCCTTTGACGAACCTGGCTGGATCCCCTCACGTGGTGTACCTCCCTGCGAGTGCTTCCTCTCTACAACCACTCCCTTATTATTTACTTCCATGTAAATCTGAAGGGTGAAGGGGGTGACATCATACTGGAGTGAAGGACGAAGTTCCTCCTCCAAACGTCTCGCCCGAGACTCCTCATCCGGAAAGTGATCCGGAGAAAAGCGTATGAGATCCTTGAACTTGATCCCCAACTATCGTACTGTCATACTCCTCTGCTGAAGGGAGAGTAACTCCTACCGCTTCTCCTCTTTGATCATGGAAGAATGGAATTCCTCTTGGAGTTCCTTCTCAAAGTCACCCCATGAAACCTCTGCCTTTATCTTCTCGCCGAGGTAGAGCATCGACCACTGTCGCGCTGCACCTCTCAGCTGACTGACTTCTAGGGGAACCCAGTACTCCCCCAGAGCATGGATCAAGGTAAAAAAGATCCCTAGCTCCTCAAGCCACCCCTCCATCTCTGTATCAGAAGCACTACCCTCATACTTCTTGAGGGTTTGCCGCTGGAAAGAACGGAGAGTCTTCTTCCACTTTCTATCTTCCTCCTCTTGGTCAATCCTCAACTGATCGACTGCCTGCATCTGTTGGGCCTTGGCCGTCTGAGCCACCCAGGGATGACGTCCAGGTGCCATAGTTGTATGGTAAACAAGGATCGCCTAAGCCCAAGTAGCAAGGAATTTCTCAAGGTTTCATTTTATCATTTTATTCAATTTCATTCCCAGAACACCCAAATAATGTAATACAAAATCATGATGATGCATATACCTTCCCTAGGGTCTCAAACCTTCAATAAATGTAGTCTCACATGGTCTTTCAGTAGGCTCAGAGTCCTTGCATTAGATCATGGGGGCCCTAAAATCCCGTGTCCTAGCCGGTCTTCCCTAGCCTATGTCACGCACCAAGATTAACTAACACTATTTCCCTACCATACCATGCAATCCTCACTTTTCATAACTCTAGAATCCATCATTTATCTCAACAATTAGCTTTTATACCATTCTGTCCGGACCCCCTCCCACCAAAGATGCCCCTCCTGAGCTGGAAATGGTGAAAGAGAGATAATGACCCCCCGAGTCCGGCCTCAAGTAGGCCCCGGGGTGGCAACTAGCAGCAAGAATATGAGTTTTCAAAAATATGGAAGGCATTACCCTTTTTATTATTTAAGAATGGGAAATAAGACAAGTCAAACACCAAAAAAAGAAAAGAACATGTGTATAGAAATAAACCCAAAAAAATCCCACACACATGTTTAAATAGTTCTGAAACATGGTACAAGTAAATGAAATCTCAAAAGTACAATAAAAAAAGAAAACAAGAGTAGACCAACATCAAAAACTCCAACTGTCCGACTAGTAGGGTCACGCACAGCCCTGGTAGTCCTCAGATGTAATGGCACGAACCTTTTTGGCCCATTCATTTTCAAAAAGAAGGCCACGAAGTGTTCTGGAGGGTAAAACGGAATTTTCCCACACTTTCCAGAATTTTGAAACTACACGACGTGTAGTTTGAATACACGCCGTGTACCTACTTGTCGGGTATACCTCGTGTTGAAGTCCATTTCCCTTCCATGTGAAATAAATGGGTGCACACCATGTACCCCAAAATACACGTCGTGTAGTCTCTCCCCGCATACGCATGACCGTGTGTTGACCAGTCAACGGCCATGTGCCGTGTTGGAGTCGTGTCCTTTCTATGTGAAATAAATGGGTACACGCCGTGTATCCAATACTACACTCCGTTTATTCCCTCCCCGCGTATGTGTTACCTTCATGTCGTGTGTTGACTAGTCAATGGCCGCGTTCCGTGTTGAAGGTCGTGTTGGAAGCCACGTGGTGACAATGTAAAACGGTTGAGTACACGCCGTGTACCATAAATTACACTCCGTGTACTTTTTCTTTTTTCTCCTATAAAACGAGGGGTCCCCTCCTCCTTTTCAACTCACCCCTCTCCTCCTCATTCCTCTGAGCAGAGCTCTCCCAAAAGACTCGAAGGCTCCTTTTCTTCCATAATTTCTTCATTCGAGCTCCGATTTACAATCCGTCAGTGGCCACAGAATCTTAACGACGAGGAGGAACATCCAACCTTGGATCCATTGTCATTCCTTTGACATTTCCTTTCTAACTTCCACCTAAGAAGGTTTTTTTGGGACTCTACAGAGTTGACGGACGCCGAACGACGTCTTCTAAGGTTGATCCGGGGGAGCGTTGTGATTAGAACGTATTTAGGTAGGGATCTTACCATCGTCTCTCTAAATTGTGAATCATTCGGGCTGGGTATCCTCTTATTTTCATGAGAAATGGTTGAACCAGTAAATAAAGAAAATAACTTGTTATTTAAAAGGGATGGGGAAGTTGGTATGTTTATCTTATATCCTGTGATATTATGTTCTGAATTGTATAGGATTCTGCCTACTGAAAATCACGGTCGTTAGGGGCCTTTGCTTGAGCAATTAAATGTTTCCCTATCTTTCTAGACCATTTTGTGGGTGGAAACTTTATGGAATGTGGAAATTGATTAATCATGTAAAGGTGTCTGATTAAAATCTAGAACCCTTGTGTGATCACCCCGGTTAAACAAAATGGATAACTGAACATGTGGGTTTTGGATTGGTTACTTGTGTGTAAAAGGGAGGGTTGAATCCTGGGTTGTTAGAAATAGAACAGGCAGCAGGGCTCTGGTAAATGATGTTAAAGGGGCGATGATGTGGCACAATCCTTGTTTTGTGGGTTGTTGTGGATCAGGTTAGTAGCGGGGCTGCAGTTGACTTGGTTGTGGGTTGGTGTGAATGTTATGTTGGTGATGGGCAGCGGGGCTGTGATAAATAGTATTAAAGGGATAATGATGTATGAGTTTCGGTGTGTTTGTGGTTATGGTGGTTGGCAGCGGGGCTGCAGGTATGGGTTGTAATGTAGACTAACTATGGGTTGTGAATAATAAATAAAAATTGGAAGAGTTAATGAATGGTGGGTCATGGAAATGGAACAGGATTAATAATAAATGGGGTTGTTTGGTTAATAATAAGGACTCTTTTGTGATTCTTGTGTTTTCCTAACATGATTTGTGGACGGAAGGGATATGTATTATGAATGATTGACGTGGTTGGTTGTGGATAGTTTCCCAATAGTAAAGGAAGTAATAAAGGTAATTCTGTTGAAACATGAAAAGCTAAATGGGGTTGGGGTTTTTTGTTGTATGCATTCTTCGTAGTAGCAGTGCCGAGGCAAGTGCTCAGTTTATCTGTTTAGAAGCCATAGGTTAGGCTGTGTTCTTGGTATACATATATGTATATGTATCTTCTGTGTTTTATCACACCCCACCCATGTTGAGAACTTAGTGCCGGACACTCCCATTTCATGGGAGAGGGTGTTTTCCTCTTAGTTACTAGCTCCTTCCTGCTCCTTCTTCCCTAGGCTGTGATGGCTTGATGTGACCTTACACCTAAGAGACTTCAGGTAGGTTTCGATTGGGGTGGTTTTAGCCCAAGAATCTTCATGAAGGTTCTAATATTTCCCAAGAATCTTCAGGATGAGGCCAAGGTGTGTGCGGGTGGGATACGTGGTTGTCAGGCCCAGGTGTGTGCGGGCGGGATACGTGGTTGTGAGGCGGAGGTGTGTGCGGGCGTGATACGTGGTTGTGAGGCCCAGGTTTGGACGGGCGGGATACGTGGTTGTGAGGCCGAGGTGTGTGCGGGCGAGATACGTTGTTGTGAGGACCAGGTGTGTGCGGGCGGGGAGAGTGTGGCAGCGTTAGGACGTTTGTTGTTAGGAAGAGAGAATAACTAAAGGGAAATGGAGCGGGGTACCCAATACTCTTGTTCTTATATACTAGTATATGTTGTGATTGTGTTTTTGGTGAGTGTGGCTCGTGAGGTTGGGGGATAGATTTCGTTGCTAGGTTTCTTCTGTTGTTCTCACGGGACATTAGGATGTATCCCAACCTGTGCACGAGAGCTTTAGGTTTCCCTACTGATTATACTTGTATGCTCACCCTACGTTTACTTTCAGGTTTCTAGGTGGACTGCCAGGGCTGTGCGGGACCCTACTAGTCGGACAGTTGGAATTTTTGAAGTTGTTGTACTCTTTTTTTCTTTTGGTATTGTAATTTTGAGCTTTATTTTACTTGTACATTGTTTCGAAACTATTTAAACATGCAGGTGGGATTGTTTTGGGTTTATTTCTATACCCTTGTTATTTTCTTTTTTTGGAGGTTGACTTGTCCTATTTCCTGATCTTAAAAAATAAAAAGGGTAGTGCCTCCCATATTTGTGAAAACTCAAACCCTTGGTTCTAGTCGCCACCCCGAGGCCTATTGGAGGCGGGACTCGGGGGTTATTATATCCCTTTCACCATTTCCAGATCAGGAGGGGTATCTTTTGTGGGAGGCAGTCATGACAAAGTATCTGTTCTTCTAGTTGAGGATCTGGTCCCTGATTATGCTGATCATGAAAACAAATTCCCTAATATGGATCCAGCTTGAAGAGATAACAGCCCCAAATAATCCATAGGGAACGACCCCCTTTGCATGTCAGGGCTCTACTGAATATAGGAGATCCTACTAGAAAACAAATCTATTAGAGATGTAGAAAACAATATTAGACTTATTTTTTACATAGCCGCTCCAATTACAATACCCTTCCATCATCTTATTGAAGGATCTGATAGATATTTTGTTGGAATTCATGAAGATGAAAGTATCATTCACGATAAAAAGGTTGGAGATGGAGGGAGACCATTGACATCTGAGGAAAGGTTGGATTATTCCATTACTGATGATCTTATGTAAGAGGCAACTAAGGAAATCATGGGTGATGAGAAAGAGGCCTAGAGAGAGGGGGTCTCTTGTCCATAGGTCACAAGAAGAAACTATATGTCTTCCCCATGAAGGTGATCTCCAACCACGATGAGCTGAGGAATCTAAACAAGATATCAATGTTTCATGAGGGTAATCCTATTCCTGCCAAAACCTAATTAATGATGCACCACACAACACCGTCATAATCTTTGTTCATGACCAGCTTTATGGCTATATTAGAGAAATTAGTGTCAAAGTTAATATCATGGATTATTTATTATGTTAGAGAGATGGATCCCTAGATTGAGCCCCCTTCCAAAAACCATGATTCTCCAAGTAAATCCGTCAAGGATGATGATGGGAGAGCCTAATGTTGATTAAGATGGACAATATATTGTAAGGGAAGTTTCACATACTCATAGGTCGATAATGAGAGAGGTAGGAAGGGTTCTTTATTTGGGGAAGGAGCTATATGGTAGTGGCACATGAAACATGAGGCAGGACACCCTCAGAAGAAATACTATATGGAATAGATTGTATCAACTTTCACCACTTCCCATGAGGGTCTGTAGAAGGAGCCCAAGAAGCCATCCAGTCCTGGGGCACTTTTAGGGTTTAGGCTCATCATTACACCACATATCCCCTTTTTATATGGGATTGATCTGAGGCCTTCGTTGTAATATTTTGAGGACTTTATGGGGATCACATAATAATGTTCTCTATTCCACTATGGGTGACTTTCTATCATTCAAGGGGTTTTGGCCAGTGAGGATGTATCTAAAGAAGGTGTGATCCAGACCACACACGAAATCTCTATCATCCGTGTAGGTGCTGTTGCCCATGAGAATATATGTTTTCACTATATTCTTAATCTCTTTGATTAATCTGTGGAATAAATATGTGTTCCTATCCACCTCGCTAAGCCAATTTATCCGGGACTTTTCATGTGCCATGCCTTCTTGTCTAAGGATCGAATCCAGCAGTACTTCATTCTTTCTGGACATGACTCACATGCATTCTATGTACTATTCTCAACACCCTCAAACTATTTCATGGAAATAATGATGTCACTGTCGATGGATAAGGGAATTTGTGAGAAATATTTCTAGATAGAATAGAAGAAGTGATATGAACAAGTGAGAGATGAGGTTCCCTTTTATAATTGACATGAGGGGAACTTTTTGTATTTCAAAAAGTATTAATTTATAATAAATTCAATCTAAATATGAATACCTAAAACAGGATATGTATTCAACGATAATATGAGGTAATGTTTTAATATCATCAACAAATATATTTTAGACATGTTTTGGTATTATTTCAGACCTTGTCATTTGGATTAACCCTTGTTCACCAAGTTAAATTTTGTTAATGGTGAAACAAATTCATAATTAAAAGATTGAAAATTTTGATTCTATGATATAAATTAAATAATAATTGATCAATTTATAACATTATAGACCATATTATATATATATATATATTCTAAAGAAGTTTTATGATTCTAAATAATTTATGAAAATATTACTTTAATAAAATATCATTAGTGTCAATTTTGACACTATTCATTACTTGTACTTTTAAAAATATCAAGATAACAATATAACATCAAAAATATATTATTATATAACTAATAGGTCACGTTTGTCTTGAAAATTATTATATAAAATTACTCTTATAAAATTATATTTGATTTATTATTTTGATTAACATTTATTTGATACTTCCATTAATAAAATAATTATAACATCAGTGTTGTGTAATATTTTTAATATACTTATTTTTCACTTAAAATTATAATTAAAATTCTACAAAAAGTAAAAATATTTTATATTTAATAACAATATTTATAGTTGAATACATATTTGGTGTAACCCTATATAAAAATGATATAGTATTTAAAAGATAAAGGTGACATCTTTAAATGTTTATTAAATAAACTTTCATAAATACCATAATTTAATTTATGTGACCAAATAAGTAATAAAATTAATTAATATCATTGAAATATGTTTATTAAGTTAATATTTTACAATAATATTCATTCATAACATAACCTTTTCCCCATTTTAACACATAAGGGATATTAAAGATAAAGAAAGTTTCATTTTGTGACTTTCTTTAATTTAAATATTACATAAGTCATTTTAATTAATTAGGGTCCCCTAAATAACTTAATTTATATCCTTTTATGTCAATGGTATATTTTTATCATCCAATAATTTTTAAATGTGTTTGAGTCATTTTATAGTCTTAATAATTTTATTTTTAACCAAAATTACTCAATTTACCCTTTATTATGGTAGTACAATTATTCATGGTTACTATTCATATTGGAAGTCAATAAAAGAAAAATGTTTACTAAATTTGGATCTTATGAATTTAAATTTGAAATATACATTTTAAAATTAAAAACATATATGTTTTATGATTCAATTTAAAATAACATCGGTAAAATACCACGATAATAGTTTTTGTGTGGAAGAATGACATTTTAAAACATTAAATGTTTTCATAATAAATTATTGTACAAAATAATTTTTAAATATAATAATTGGATTATATTAAATTAAAATTAACTAATTAAAATTTAAATCTAATCCAAAATATTATTTTACCACATATTGATTTAAAAGAAAATACAGTTTTCAATAAAAATGATTATTTTCACTATTCATCAAAAGATGAAACTTTTGAGAAATAATACAAAAAATTCATCCTGAGATAATTTAGACATAGAACTATTAAAAATTATGTTTATTTTTTAAAATATATCTTGTTAATGTTTCATATTGTTGTTTTAAATAAGATAAAACATGAAATTGCGTTAAAATTGACAATCGAGAAATATTTCTTTTTTATGCGTAAAATTGGATTTATTCTTATATAATATCTATTTTATGAATGTTAAATTTTTATAATATATATATATATATAATTATGTAGGTAATACTATTAATTCCATATAATTTAATGCTTATGTTAAAATATTCTTTTTTAAGTAATTAAAATAAAACATTATTTTGTAGAAAGTCAACGTTACGTGCAACACAAGATAAGCTAGTGATAAATGTAATAGAATATTAATATGGTGTAGCATTAAATGAAATCTATTAAATAAATAAAATTATTTAAAAATATATTTCATAAAAATATCATGTTGTTACATTCGAGCACCCAAAAATTAGTTTTTCCCTTGAAATTCATCGAGGCCATCAATATTTAATACTTGAATGTTATTTTCATAGATTACCACAACGTAAATATTTATTCCAAAAAATCATTTAAAATGGGAAATTCTATGAAAAATTGATTACCCAATGTGACTCATAATTAGGTTTCTATATCGGAGAACATATGTGGAATGTGAAAACATGGACATTGAAGAGAAATCAAATTATCATGTTCTAATAGAGAGTGATAGAGAACATGGTGATGAGAAATTTAGAAATCACAAGTAAAGAAATTTATAATGATTTAAGGGAACATTTTAATCAATATAAAAGAAGACACTAGGATAACATTTTTTGTTTCAATAACCTTTCCCTATAGTTGATGAAATTTCTTGAGAAGAAATAACTAATTGATTTCATTACATTTCATAAACACAATATCATCCTTTTGTTGTTCTTTGATAAATTTACACATCACCTCCATTTTCCATTCAATGAAGGTTAGTTTTTCATTCTTGAAGAATTATCATATTATGATATCCATAAATATAATAATAGTTCATTCTATATTTTTTAATTAACAAAAAAAGGTTAACAAAAGTTACTGAATATGTAAGAATTCTCATACGGATAGATAATAATTTAATATATAGAAACTCAAATTTTAAAATAAACAATTTCACAAATTATTAACATTATGATCCTTACAAAATAATAAAAACCATGAATTTATAAATTATGTTAATAAATTCTCAAAAATAAATATATCATTAATCCACCAACTAACATGACAAGATTTTAATTGTCACACAAACCAAACATGTGAATATTATCCTTCTGTATTCTGTAGAAAAATAATATTAAACTAAATTACCGGAATGCCTTAGTGAAAACATGCATGATTTCAAAATATAACTCTTTCCTCATACTAGAAATCCAAAAATTCTATAAAATCAATCCCTGATATCATAAAACACTTTTTTATCATATCTGTCCCATGATCAGTAATACAAACCCATTTATTTTGTCACAAAAAAATTATTTTTATTTCCCTATTCAAACATTAAGAACACATTAATGGTTATTCTTCTCTTAATATTGTTTTATCTCAAAATATCACCTTACCACCTAAATCACTTTTCATGGTTACTTGTTTCATTCAACAGATGCGTTCAAATAATTAATAAAAAATCTATAATATAAAATATTCATAGATGTCTAATTACTCCGTAATACCATAAAAGTAACTCTAAACCATTATCCATGTATTTTATTAAATGAACACTCGATTATTACCCACTTCATTATCATACTACACATCATTATTAGTTATCTCATGATGTTTTGCATTGTATTTGGGTTTATAATGTATCTGATGTCGATCATCATCACTAACCGTTAGATTTTGCAACTGATTAGCATTATGACCATTTTCCTTGCACATGAAGCTCTGAAGTGCGGGGGTTCATTATATTCTTCCTTCCCTTTATTCACATCTTTTCATAACTTCATCCCTTTACATTGGAATTTATTTTTCATATAACTGACCTTTTTAAACTTGAATCAATTACCAATCCGCATTATACAGTCTCCACCATGATTCATTCCAAAACCTGAGAATAAAGTAAATATATTATACTTCTCTCCATCATTTTTTATTTTTATTTGAATTATATCCTTATTTTCTTAACATAAATATGATATATATGGGAAACTTGAATCTGATTTTTTATAAAAATAATATAGATCTGTTACTAACCGAAAAAATATGTTATTCAACTCCTCCAAATCCACGAAGTCAATTTAATATTATTGCCTCTTATTCATGATAATTTTCCACCACTTATTATCTTCTCCTTCCAAATGATATGTTAAAAATTTAACATTTTATCATTATCAAATATATATTATGATAAATATATTTTACATGATACAAATACATTTCTAAGCATCTAGTGGATCATGCATTCCCCAAAAATTATGTGGACATTTCCTTAAAAAGGATTAAATAAAAATGTAATTCCCTCCTTAAATTATTATGAATTTCAACATGATTCATGGATTGATAAGGTTGTGTAATCATAACAATAAGATTTTTAAATTCATCTTCCAAATCATTTGGTTTCTCAGGAGGGGAATCCTTTCATTCCAAATGTAGTTCCTTGGGTTATATCAAATGAATAAAACTATAAGCTATATTTTGAGTAACACTAATCATATCAGAAGGACCAAACAATCATGGGAAATTAATTATAATATTTCAAACTATGACACATTAGGTTTAATCTTAGGTTATTCAAGATTAGTATGAAAAATATTCTATTCTATTCTATATATATAATTATTCATAGATACATACATATAAATATATATATATAAATATATCAAGAGATATCATTAGTGTTTTCTTATCCCGTTTTCCAATTATTGATGACACATTTTCTCTAATTCTAATAACATAGTCCTTGGATTAATAAACATGGATTTTACATATTTTTAGATAAATATTCATTACATTACCCAAACACATTCCTGATAACCCTATAAGTTTAGTGCCTTTCGAATCTGGGAGCACAGTCTTATAATATGATGAAAGATATTCATCATATTCTCTAAATATCTTCCCATTTAGTAATCCTACTTAAAAAATTTCATTATAACATGGGGAAAAGAAAAAAAAAAGATAAGTGTGAGATCATATTCTCAATTACTGTAATTTAAGGTAGATAACATATGTATAAGGTCATAAGAACATGAAAATAACTTTTAACAATTATAACCAATATATCGAATATCATGGTATCATTTCATGGAGTGAATAATATATGTTCATAAAGAATCAAAAAATATATTACTTAAGATACTAACACAATAAATAATTTTTTATACACATAAGAATAGAAAATAAGTTCAATATTATTCAAGGATCATTTCCAAGACCATTATAGTTGACAAAGACCCTTACTGAACTAGGTTCACTCTTTGTTCTACCCATGAGTTACTAAATAGAGTTTACTCATTTTTTAGTCATGTATTACTAAACCGAGTTCAATTCCCATTCTAGTCCTGTATATCTCAAGAAATATAAATCATTAATCAATGCATTGGAGGTAGATATTGGTCCCACCATACACATAATGAATTCTATACATATGTGTTCCCTAAGAACAAAAATCATTTCAGAACCGATAAAAAGAAGGATTTCAAAATCATCATTCCATCATAATATAGCCCATGGAAAATAAATGGGTTTCATAAATAACAGTCCATAATAAACATAAACCAACTATTTCATTAATAAATATAGTATCATTGAATCATATCCTCTATAAAAAAAATTAACATCAAATAATATTTTCATATATGGAAAAGGATTTTGAAATATCATTTGAAAATAATGTTTAGGAAAATAAACATTCAAATTTAAAAAATCATTTTAAATAATAAAAATTTAGAAAACCTTTTTCATTGAGAATATCCTTGAAAATCAATAGAGGAATATTTTAATACCATTTTAAATTTATTTGAAATACCCTTCCTTTAAAATTCATATCAGATCTTGAATTGAAGGAGATTAATTATAAAACATGTCAGATTGTACAATATACACCTTATAAAAGAATATAGGTGCATAATATAACATGTGTCTTAAAGAAGGAAAACATAGAAAAATTCACCTTATCGATTTGGAAACTTTTGGACTGTAACCCCATAAAGAGATATATCAAAAAAGTGATATGTTAATACCCATAAATTTTCAGAATAAATTTTTTTAAATAAATTTCCAGGAATTATATACACCAAAATAATATATTAGTAGTAGATATGGCTTCTTTCCCACAATAATTAAAGGGAGACAAAATCCCTTACCATATGTCTTAACTCTAATCGTACTCATACAAACATTCTATATGATAAATATAAGTTTATTAGAAATATATTATATAAAAATATTATCATATATAATACAATATATGATTTAAATATGAATTTATTATACCATTTTTTAACAACTCTATTTTAATTTTATGCTTCAGGTAATATCTGCTTCGTTTATCACATGTATTTTGATTTTTTATATTTTTTGTCCTATTAACTATATCATGATTTCATTATCTACATAATTATAACCATGATATAAATATAATATATATTCAATTCATATTTATTTATAATAATTTAAAAATGAATGATCTATAAAATGAAATACACAATTCATGGATATGGTAGGTCGTACGTATGCATGGAAGTTGTTTTCATTTTCACGCAATATTAAAATAATGATTATTAATTGGTAAATATTCATTACAAAAACATTTTAATTTTCTATATATCATATTTATTCATAAAATTCATATTTGTTTCCATCAATGTGACATATAGATTAAAAACTAATCATATTGCATCATGGAGAAGTCATACACATGGCTGAGCGACGTTACCATTTACTAAAAGATTATTTGTTAAAAAGGTAGATATGATATTATAATTCTAGAAGAATAATTGATTCATAATTATAATATATAAGCATTAAAAATATAATAATTCCCACTCCAAAAATATGGTAATATAAAATGAATTGTATCGCAATGTGAAGATGGTAAGTCATATGTATGCATGAGCGATACTTTAATTTCATGTTCATTGGAAAAGGGGTTTTATAGTAGTGTTTTCATAATAATAATAAAATTTAATAATTTTTATAATTATGAAGTTATTATTTTATGATATATATCATATATTTAGAGGTGGTACAAAAGAGTTGGAAAATAGAGTGACCAGTTAGAGCGATTACCTCTTCTTTGAAATGACTCCTCTATATCATCTCTAAAAGACTCTAGTGTTGGTATTTTGGGAATACAAGAACCACTATAATGTGTATAAATAAGTGGTGAAGATAATGTTTCAGATGTTAGTTGTTACAGAATTTTCAAAGTGATATTAATAAATAAGGGAGGAGGTTCCCTTTTAAAATTTAGGTGAGGGGAAATTTTGGGATTTCAAAAAAATATTAATTTATAATAAATTAAATATCATGGAAAATACAAATAATAATAATTTTTTTTCAAAAATAATATTTTAAAATGTATTAATATCATCATAAAATAGATTTTAGATAGGTTTTGGTATTATTTAAAACCATTTCAATTTGAATAACCCTTAGTTAACATATTTCAATTTTAACTAAGGTAATAACATTATTCAATATTAAATGGTTATAAATTTTTATTATTTGATGTAAATTAGATCATAAAAGAATAATTTAAAACATTTTGGAAAAGTTATATTTTTTTAATTTTAAAGATGTTTTATGGATTTTTAAATAATTTTAAGAAATATTATTTTAATAAAATATCATTACAGTCAATTTGGAAACTATTCATGGGTTTTAAATTTCAATATATCAAATAAAAAGTATACTTAAAATAAAACATTTCATTATATCTTTAAGATGACAAGTTTATCTATTAAATTCATTGATCATATTAATTAACTAAATTTATTTTTTATTTTAATATTTTTACTTACTATTATATGATATTTACATTAATAAAATGATTACTACATGAATTTTGTTTAACTATTTAATATAATATTTGTTCAATAAAAAATAAAAATAAAATAAAATGATGAAGATAAAAATTCAATATTTTCTAATAATATTTTTAGAAGAAAATATATTTTCTGTAACCTTATAAATATTATAAATTATTTAAAACATGACTGAGACATATTTAAATCTTTATTAAATAAATTTTTGTAAATACCATAATTTATTCTATGTTTCCAAAAAGTATAAAAATATTTTATATCATGAAAACATTTTTATTAAGTTTAAAAGGTATATTTATATTCAGTATTAACAATATTTTGTCCCCATGAGGTCACATAAGGGATATTAAAGACAAAGAATGTGACATCTTGTGACTTTCATGAAGTTAAATAATATAGAAGTCATTTTCATGGACAAATGCCCATTAAGAAACTTAATTTCGATCTTTATATGTTTATGGTTGATTTGTATTCATCAAATAAAGAGTTTCCATGTGTTCGTATGATTTTATTGTCTTTATTATTTTATTTTCATCCTAAATTTCTCAATTTACCATTACTGTGGTTTTAAAATTTTCCATGTTTTCAATTGATATTGACTTAAAAAAAAGGGAAATATTTATTAAATTTAGAAAATAAAATTACAAATTTGGCCTTAATTTTTCAAAATTCGAAAACATAGATGTTGAAGAATTTTATTTGAAATAACACTGGTTAAACACCATGAAAAATAGTATTTTCATAAAAATTTCCTTTAAGAAAATAAAATGTTTTTTTAATAAATTAATTTATGAAAGTTAAATAACAAAATAATAACTGGATTTTTTTAAACTAAAATTAACTAATTAAATTTTAAAGCTAATCTAAAAAATTACCATGTAAATATGTAAATGAAAATACATTTTCAATGAAAACAATGATTTTCGTTGAAAATCACCTTGAGATATTTTCACTATTCTTCAAAAATTATTTTTTTTGAAAAATAACAAAAATCCACCATGAGATATTTTTGACATATTCTATTAAAATTGAACTTTATTTTTTTGAATAGAATTTATTAATGTACAATTTTTTTTTCTGAAATAGCTGAACTATTAAAAGGTAATAAAACTACATTTATAAAAATATTACTTTGTTTTTATACGTAAAATTGAATTTATTATTATATTAAATAAATAAAATGAATATCAAATTATTTTATTAAATATATATATATATATATATATTAATATATTTCATGGCGTGCTTAATACTATTAATTCTTAACAAATTAATGTCTAGGTAAAAATGTTATTTGTTAAATAATTAGAATAAAATGTTATTTTATAGAAACTCATAATTGCGTGAAAACAGAGGCAAATTAAGTGTTGTATGTTAGAAAGATTAACATGGTGTAATATGAAATGCAATCTGTCAAAATAAATCAGATTATTTGAAAATATATTTCATAAAAATGTCAAGGTGATATAGTTATACAAGGTATATTTTGATAATAAGAATTATAAAAAATCTAAGGATTACAATAATATAGTTTTTTTCAAGGATATAATAACATATTTAGTAATATGGTATTCTTTTAAGAGAAATATTTTTAAGGAATATATGACACTTAATATGTTCTTGATATTGAGAAAAAAAATTAAGCGGTATAAATAGTTGATGATTTAAATTTGATATTATTTATGACCTTTTAATTGATTGGTTATTTAATAAAATAGTTATTTATGTGATATTCGGAGTACGTTCCTGCATTTTATTATTTTTGTGGTATATTGGAATGTATTTAAGCATTTCTGTTTTTCAATGAGGTTTTAATTTTTAGTTTTATAGTTGAATTGAATGTTTACTAATTTTTTGGAATAATACTTTATTTAGTATTAAAACAACCTTTGGGTTAAAATATGGTTTGGTTTTAATTTAATTATCATCTCATTGTTAATGGGTTATAGAAAATCATGTTTATTGAAAAGTGATTAATTAACAAGGTGGTATTCTTAGAGATATTTAATGTTATGATAATGATTACATTTTGGGTTATTATATAAATTCGATTTATAATATTTTGCTAAAGATCACTATATTAAAAGAATATATAGTTATTTATCATGGTTAATAGTGATATTTTGAGAGATTTTTAATTAAATTAAGCAGTTTTAACCCTTAGGTTTAATATGTGATTTAACATGAATGATTATTTGTGAAGTTTATGATTAATAATTTTGGGGTATAAGATAAATGGTATGAGATCACCGTTGAGGTGAGTTTTTTTAATGTTGAGGTTATTGAGGTAATTTGGGATGTTGGGTTATTAATATATGTAAATATCTATATTAATATATTGGATTTATTATGAAAATTTTGGAGTAAAATGTTCTATTTCATGACATTATGATTTACAGATTTTGGAAATTATCTTTCCATGTTAAAAATATTTTATTTTTGGTTAATATTTAAATATAGGTGGTTTAAATTATTATCAATTTTTATATTATTTGATCCATTAGATGTTCATTTTAGTTCATCACAGGGAAAAGTCATCTTCAATACTTATATTTATAGAAATAGATGATATTATTGTGGGATTTGTTTAATGTATGGAAATCTACATGTCCAAGTAAGTATATTTCATTAAATTATTAGTTTAGATGGTACATAAATTCTAAAAATCTAGGAAAAGAATAATAAAACAAAAATGGTACGCTATTACAATCATTCTTGATGAATCAATGGTCCTTATCACACCTCATTGACTTATGGTATTGTGAACATTAACATATTCATGATCAATGACTTTCATGTCATTAATGGTCTCTATCACTCTCAATTATTTTATAAATATTTAATTTTTTCCTCTACGTCCCTGTTTTCATTTAAAACTAATGTCCTCTATTTTTTATTCCAAGTTATGTTTTATTCAATATGACATTCATATTTCCCTTTCCCTCTATTTAAGATGAATTTTTATTATCCTTTTTTATGATGTGGGTTTTCAAACAAATAATATTCCAATTTCAAACCCTTATTGATTAATTATATATTTAAAATATATAATGGTAATTTATAAAATAGAGAGGAATGTAACACCATGATATTTTAAAATAACACCATATTAGATAGAATGTACAAAACACAATGGAGAGATTTAATGAACCATAGAATAATATAATTTTTTGACCATTATAATGAATCAATTGATTTTTAGGTAACAAAAAATGTATCTGAATTTTAAATTTCAAAAAGTTCATAAAATAAAAATTTCACTATTAAATACTTAATATATAAACTCCTAATTTTTAACAAAGTCATTTTTTTCTTCAAACTATTTGTTTTTTCAAAAGTGGGGTTTATTTATTTTTTGAGGTAATATTATATTTAGTTTATAGAAAATCTAAATTTTTTATCATTTATGAAGTCATCATATTAAAATTAGCATGGGTTTCATATATGGTATTTTTCCTAAAATATTGATTTGCTTGTGAATAGTCAAAAATAATGATTTTTATTGAAAACTATATTTTCATTTATATCATTTAATAAGTTTTATTTCTTTTAAAACTATTTCAATGTAAACTAATTTCTCTTATATTATTAAAAAAACATATTAAGATGTTTAGAATCAAATATATGGTTGAATTTGGCATAAAATCAATTTTATTCAAATATGTATTTTTTGATAAAATGTATTTCATTGAGTGGGGTATTTTTTTCATAAATTTATTTATTAAACTTATAGAAATTGATTCATAAAAAATAAATTTATAATTTTGAATATAGAGTTATAAAATTTCTAAATAGACCCCTTTTATTTTTTTCATTGTGAATAATAATCATAGTAATTTTTTGTTACCACAATAAATGGAAAATGTGTTAATTTAGGTTAAAACTAATTTCACAATGCACCAAATGAATTAAATTTGTTTTCTATGTTTCATTATATTAATAATTGTTTTGAACTAGAATCCATTATTTAAAAATAATTTCGTTTTTCCCATTTATCAATGATTTTTACCTCTATAATATTTTAGTAAATGATAATGTATTGTATTTAAATTTATTTATTTTAGTAAATAAAATATTTTTTAACAATGATAAAAAAGTGTTAACTACTAAATTTTTTCTTATGAATGAGTATGATTTTTCATCATTGTAATATATATATATATATTGTGGTAATATATATTTAGCTTAAATTCTTATGTAACACCGATATAGGGCTTTTGGATACATTAAAAAAATAAAGTTATGGATTATAAAAAATCATAAAGTAATACTTTTTAGGGAAAGATAAATTTTACCATTAATTTTAATGGCACATATAAAATATTATAGATTTTTTAGAGGTTTACATTAAAATTATATTACTATAATGTTGATTTCAAAATAAAATTTTTGGAATAGTACTTATAATAACATTAATAAAATCTTATTTTATATAGATTTTATTCAAATAATTGAAAGTAAAAAAACATTGAATGTGAAAATTAAGATGAAAAATGGTTTAAAATATAATTAGATTTACAATTATGAGCCAATTTTCATATTATATATGAAATTATAAATCCTTAATATTAAAAAATTATTTCCTTCATTAAGGCTATTTTTTTACCATGTGGTAAACCAAAACATAATGTTTCAAATGAAATATAAACAGGTAAAAATTAGATTGAACGATAATATTATAACTCTATCATCAATATATTCTAATAAATATTATTTTTAAACAATTTTAATTTATTTATATACATGTTATATTATAATATTTAATTTATTTCGATAAATGGTATTAACGATATTTTATAATAACTAATATTTTAATATATTATTTAAAATTCAAAAAAAAAACTATATTCATAAAATATAATGTAATATTATTTGAAATATAAATATTGGATTATTTATGGGTATGTCTTACATATATGGAATATTTCATCACCTTTAAATAGAAAAACCTTGTATATCGTGATACTTGTCAAAAGTGTTAATGAGGGTTAAAACTAAGAGATATGGTTAATAAAATAACCAAAACATGTCAAAATTTATTGAATGAGATAATTTGGAATCATAAATATATTATATTATAATTATATAAAAATCGATACATTTTCAATGAAAATTATGTATATTAATATAATACATCATATATTTACAAGAGTGACCCTACCCAAACATATAAAATGGTACCTCTTCTCTTTTACTGTATATAAATTTAAAGGATTTTAAATAAGAAATTAACAGCCCCAATGTAATATGATATTCATTCAAAATATCCTATAGATTACAGTATTTATAAAATACAATTCATTCATGGAATGTGGTGTATGACAATATAAGTTTCTCAATGTAGAGGTATAACTCTTGACTGAGAATTTTCAAATTTATTTAATCCTAAATTTTTTTTAAATCAATGGTATCCATTAAAAAATAAATAAATAAAAATATAAAAAATTAATAATTTTTATTACGATGATGTATTAACCATTATTGAACATCATTCCATCACACATAATGAGAGAAAATTTATACTGTGTAAGAAAAAATTATTATCTCCCTGTAGTGGTGTAATTTATTTTTCATAACCACCTAACATGGTTGGTTATAATTATGGATTTAAAAAATATATATTTCAGTAATGATATTAATATTATTATATAATGTTTAATTATTATTTATCGTTCATATTTTTATCCATTGAAAAAAGAAAATATCATTCAACCATAGGTACGACATACGATATATATGAAAGGTGTAATTCATTTATCTATCCCTAATTTTTTTTGGATGAAACTATATATATATATATATATATATTCTTTATATGATTGATAATATTCCATACATTATGGAATCATGATAATAGTATATTTAACATATTTACAAAACCGTAACCACCAATAAAAAAGAAACAATTAAAACATTGAAATGGAAATTTTATAAATAATTAATAATAAATTTTTTTTGAATGTTATAAGTGGAACATAAATGATACTGAAATTATTGAAATGATTATTTTATATGAATATAAAAAATTTATATTTATTATACATAATGTTAGTTCCCCTTCGAATCTAGTCAATCTTAATGTAATTGATTATTAAGTTGAATTTATTTCTATAAGACACATGCCTTGATCACAAATTGTTTCCATTATGTGGTGTATATAATAATTGTGAAAGTATTTTATAATTCTTAAAATGAAATTATTTGGTTTTTATAAATCTATATTTAGTTCACTCTTTCATTTGTTTTTTTTAATTTTAACAATGTGGTAGGGAATTTATGTTGAAATATCAATGGTTATCATGAATTTTAGGGTTATGTTTCAGATAATAATATTTAATGACCAATATCTCAAAGAGACAATTTATTTTATTACCAAATGATTATTTATATAGATTACACGTTTTTCCTTCATTTATATCTCTTTTTATACTCAAGTTACTAAAATAATGTATCTTAGAAATACCATCATCATTTATCTGATCAATCAAAAATCATTTTTCATCTATGCATATGTTTTTAAAAAATGTATTTAAGAATGTTTTTACCATCATTATATTATGTTTAATGTAATTTTTTATAGATTTTTTTTTAATTTTTTATGTGTAATTATCTTTTCATTTCCTGAATGAGGTACATCAAGATTTTTATAAAGATAATGAAGCAAAGAATTATTTTAATTTACATAATATGAATATAATTCCAAGCCACCTTGACTAATCAATTATTTGAAGATTACATTAAAATTATACATATTTATCTGTAATTAAATTTTTTTTATTATTTTATTGATATTTATATTTAAAACATGTTATTCCCAAATAAAAAATTATATTTTTTTAGAGAAATATTTTGTTGGTATTGTACCAAAATATTAATCTATGATATCATGTATTGATGATATTAATGATTTACATGGGATATAATCAAATGATACAATCCATATACATTATCTGGATTTTTTATTGTCATAATGATGTTATTTTTTATGAAACCCAATTATTTTTCATGGGTTATGTTGTGCTGAGATGTGGAAATGCCTATGAAACCTCCTTTCTTTCCATGGGTTATGAAATATGATGAAATTTATGATCTTTTGGAACACAATTGAATAGATAATGATTACAGTTTGGGTGATTTTTAAATTATAAATCCCTCCAATTAATTGGGTAAATATATATATCTGATGAAATAATAATGTAACACCCCAAGATTCCACGTTACGTTTCCCTATGAATTATGTAATAGCTTGCATTGTACGTAACTTTGAGATTCTAACACACCGTGACCAATCAAACTTGTCGTTATGAATATTAATACCCATTTTTTGAAATTTTATAAATTTTATCTTCCAAAATGGACTTCATTTTTAGGTTATGAATATCGAAATTAGATTAGGGTGAATTTTTGGTATTTTTCTGAAAACATTCAATTTTTGATGAATAGTGAAAAACACTGAGTTATAGTTTAAAACCGAATTATTATTTAAATAATTTTTTATTAATTTTAATTTATTTTAGGTCAAAATAGATACATAATACCTATATAAGTTCAATGTAATTCATTGGAGTCAGTTTATAATAATTTCATATATATAATAATTTTATTGAACTTTTCACCATCTTTAACCCATCTCCTAAAAGAATTTGCAAATTCACATAAAACGTAATTTTACCCATTCTGTGATTGGAATTTCTAAAATCCGAGAAACACTATTAATATCAAGGAGTAAAATGCGGTTCAATAAGATAAAAATAATATTTGGTCAATATCAACTTTTTTACTTTTATTTATCACGGTTAAAAGTAAATAGGGTAATTAAGGTTAAAAATGATTTTATTATTACCCTAACACATTTCCTAAATCTATTGGAAATGTACAATAAGAATAAAAACAACCTTAGGAATAAAATAAAAACCTCTTTGTTCCACTTGGATTACATTAGGAAATTTATTATTATTTAATATTAAAGAAGAGTTAAAAGAGTTAAAGTAAATGTTTAATAACTAAAACATTTTTAATATAAGGTTATACATAAGATAAATTCGATTATAAATATTAATTATAAATATAAAAAGATATAATACACAATAGTATTTTATTTATAATTTTTAGTCATTAAATAATTTAATTTATTTATGACACAATGATGATGCATTAATTACCTTATTAGTGAAATATTAAAATAATTGATATTATAAATATACAAATAAATATAATTTGAGACTTTTAATAAATTAAACGAATTTTATAGTTTAATATGACATGTTAGTGTTTATTAAATGAACTAGGTTCCATGTAATAATGCTGTAATGAATTTAGCAAAAACAAAATACCAAATAGTGTCAAAATTGACGTAAAAGAGTTTTTAAGACAAATATTATATTATTAATTGATATTCAATTCCTAAAAATAAATGGATCAACCAAAGGACATATATAATGATATGTGTATCATTAATGGACCACATGGGGGTCTCTTGGAAGTATATATTATGTTTATTAACTATATAATATGAAAATACAAAGAGACATGGTAAATGTCAAACTATTTAACTAAGAGTTAAATAAAAAAAATAAAGTTAATATATTGACCAAAACATATCTAAAACATTTTGGTTCAGTTGTTTTCGACCTATCCCCACCTTAAAATATATTTAATCTACTTTAGAGCCATTAGAAATCTAATATTAATTTATTATAAAATAATATTTCTAGCTTTTCCTAAGGTTCCCCTCACACCTCTAATAAAACGGCACACACACTTCTCTCTAATTCGCACATTCAAAGCCTTTTGTCTCGGCCAACCCCTCACCAAATATTCTATCAACTTCCCTCAATTTATCTTAAACGACTTACTTTAGTCAGAAAGATATCCTATGGAGCCCTTTTGATCAAATCAAAAGGAAGAACCCGAAGAAGAGGTAATGTTTTCACCACCCTCTTTCAAGTTCCTTTCTTCTTCAACGTCTTCTTTATTTGTTATTTCAATTATAAAATAATAACCCAAATATATCCTCTATACTGTGATGTTATTATAAATATGTTACAACCATATTCAGTATTCTATCCATTCATTCAATGACATGGAACCATACGTGCATATGTACGACTTACCGTCTCCACGTCATGGTGTAATTGTAATTTAATAAATTATTATTTGGATGGGTATAATAATGATGTGTAATTATTGTAAATAATAAATATAACATGATAATTATTCTGTATATATGATACACCATCCAATTATATATTATTTTCATATCAAAAGAATGATATTGTCGCTCGTGCGTACGTACGGACTACCGTCTCCACAAACGCGATGAGATACATTCCACATTGGAACCATTAAAGAATAATTTTCATTTGATGATTAAAAATAACTTTTAAGGACTTGATATCATTCTGGATATAAATAAGATACAACCTATGGATAACAAACACGATTTATGTAACAAAACATATAAAAGAAAATGAGTAAGTTAACACCTGAAATGACGATAATACTAAGATATTATTAACAAAGCAATGTTAAAAGATCATATATGATTTCATATTAATGGATATGATTATTGCATAATTTAATAACAATTATTTCACCATTATACAGGTGTTTAACCTACCCTCAACCAAGGAAAAGTACAAGGTAAGGGTTTATTTCACAATCTCTTCATTGTCCGTGGTTGTTTATATGTAATCATCTACTGGGACCTCTTTATCATCCACATCCATGTTTCTTAAAAATGTATTTCAAATAATTATTACTATTTTACAGACAATGGGTTAAATTCATTTATATCCTTGTTGACTTTTTATATAATGTTTATAAAGGAATCTTTCCGTCGTTTTCCAAACACGGTCCTTTGTAACCTTTTTGATAGTATTAATGTAAGAATGTCTTTTTTTATCTTATATGGCATGTGCAGCTATTTTCTGACGTTATAAAGTCATTGAATCTTAACTTAAAAGATTATAATAATATATTTGAATTAAATGATTTAATTATATAGCTTTTATATTATTTCAAAAAAAGAGATATTTCTCTCAAATAGTTTTGATTTCATCTATGTCAACATCCTTTGATGGATTTTAAGCTTATTTGAAGTGGATTTATTAGGATATAAAACTTCTATATTGTATTGAAGGTTTTGTGATATGTTTGACTGTGGATGAGTTATTTTTATACCATTCAGTGTTTATGGAGAATGTATTGACATTTTTATGGTTGTTTTAATACGAATGTTTATGTTATATTTAAACCTGTTCATATGAGGAATGCATTGGACTTAATAAGTAATGGGTGGAGCCCACAATATCTCCACTATGCATCGGTAGGTCTCATTAGATAGACTAGTGTCTTGTAATAAGGCCTTGAAAAAATCTTATTTGTAGTCTTGGCACTTGACCTTGACTATGTGGTTATAATAGTCTGGCATTATGCATTTCATCATTATGAAAGTGGTTATTGATATTGCATATGATTATTCATCTAGTAGAATAACCATGTGAATAAGTAAATGGCATTATTTCATTTTATCTTTTCCATATTATGCTGATGTTCATGTTTAAAAGTCTTCTATTTAAGTTATACATTGCCTTAAATGTTTATGTTAATTTATGAAAGTTTCTACTATATTGTTATCCTTACTGGGCATCTGAGCTCACCCTTTCTATGTTTTATTTTTTCCCAGGATGTGAAGAAGTATTTTATGAATAAACTGCAGGGATAGTATAAGGGGATATGAGTGTGGAGAGAAGATGTTGTTGTAGTTTTAACTTTATGATGTAATGTACACATTATGAGTTTTTCTAACAATTCCAATGCTACTAAACTAATAGGTCTTTCGAGACATGATCTTTTGTGATCATTCCAATGTTATGTAATAATGCACCGACTCTAGGTTACTGGGGTTGGGGTATGACAGTTGGTATCAGAGGATGTTTAATACAGACCTTGGAACCTAGATTTAGATGAATTGTGATTAGAGCACATAGACCTAAGATGGACTTTGAGGATTAGTATAGAATAAATTCCTAGAATTTTGGTATTGTAGATATTTTGTGAGTTTTCTGAGCAATACATCCCTATATGGATACGACCAGGTAGAGGAGGCTCTGACACTGAGGTGCCTAGGTGTAAAACCCTTAAACACCGCTTTGAGCTAGACTCGAACGGGAACTGGAGCACGACAACAGGCCTTACTGCACTCTTGGTTACGAATCTCCCTGGGTATATCCTTAAGATAATTCTCATTCTCTTTACAAACCATTATGAAGGGTATATGAGTATATAATTCATCAAATAAAATATTTTTTTTGATTATGGATTGTATCCATAAATTGTTCAATACATGGTAAGTGTTTTACAAGTTTGGATTTATGTATTGCGATTCATAAACTAATCTAGAGTATGTCATTGTTTAGAAATGGTGCTTAGTGGAAGAAATGGAAACAATATAAATGCACACACTCCATGTAGTGATTTCTATCCTACTCATGATAATTATAGTGGAGCTAGTGATACAACTGGTGCTGATCAGCTAATCACCATACTGGGACAACTCACTCAGGTTATGAATAATAACCTTACCCGTATGGAGCACCCTGATCCACAGCGTGGAGGATAAATGTTAGAACTCTTCATGAGGAAACAACTACCAAAATTCAATGGGGGTACAAATCCACTAGTAGCTGAGTAATGGATAAATTCCGTAGAGAAAATATTCAAGTCCTTGGGGAGTTGAAAAAGGGAAAAAGTTGTCATGGAAGTTTACCGCCTCTCTGGAGATGCAGATCAATGGTAATCATTGATTCAAAACACAATGGAAGATAATGAAGTATCAAATATAAAATGGAGGGCATTTAAAGATCTTTTCTTAGAAAAATACTCTCCTCATGACCATCGGGCAGATATGGAAAGGCAATTTCTAAGTCTGAGACAAAAGGATGATGAGAATGTCACAAAGTATGAGGCTAGCTTTACAAAGATAGAGAGATATGCTACAGATTATATACTAAACCCAAGAAGTAAGATTGATCATTTCATTGATGGGTTAAACCCGTTTCTTCGTTGAGCATTAGTCTCAAAAACCTTCTCGTTTTATGAAGATATTATCTTATGTGCTATCAGGATAGAAAATTAATTCTCTATGTCTTACGACATTAAAGCTAAAAACGAGAAGAAGAGATCTACTGATCATTCTGGAAATGGAAATAATGGAATGAAAGGGAAAGTTGAATATCCATCCTGTAGTAAATGTGGGATGTAACACCCCGGTACATGCTTGAAAGGAATGGGAGTCTGCTAAATGTGTGGTGAAAATGCCACCAAGCTCGTGATTGAAAGGGGAAGAAAGGAGCTACTGATGTTCAATGCTTCAACTGTAGGGAGATGGGACATTATGAAAATGAATGTACTGTGCATCAGGGAAACTTACCTCAGAAAAGGCCAAGGGATCAAGGCCAAGTTTATGCTATCACTACTGTTGAGGTAGAATCTCTAAAAGACGCAGTGGCAGGTAATTTAATGGTTTCATCAAGTTTAGAAAATGAATTATTTGATTCTAGATCATCACATTGTTTCATAGCTTCCCAATTTTCTATGAAAATTAGATATTTGCAATTTTATCTAACAAGGGAGTTGTCGGTTAAAACTCAAAAGGTAAGTATCATTGCAACAACGTTTTTTGAATCAGTCCCCATTAGAGCACATAAGTTTTCTTTATCCGCTGATCTCATCGTCATACCCATGATTGAATTTGATATAATCCTCTGTATGTATTGGCTTTCAGACCATGATGTGAAGATTTATTGTAATTAGAAGGAGGTTACGATTTTTTTATGATGATGATAAAGAACACCTTAACTTTAGAGCAGAATCATCACCACCTAATTCTTATCTAGATCCACCCCAGTAGCTCAACTAAATTCAATTATTGGGGACGAAGATAATGAAATAACTGTGGGTGAGAAACGGAATGTTCAAATATAGGATGTACCTATTGTGAGAGAATATGTAGATGTGTTCCGAAAGATTTACTTGGACACCCTCCCGAATGAGAAATTGAGTTTTCCATTGATTTAATTCCTGGTTAAAGGCCTATATTGAAGACCCTTTATACAGTGTCCACTGTGGAATTATTTGAACTAAAGAAACATCTAGAGGAATTGAGTAATAAGAGATTTATTCTCCCTAGTGTTTCTCCATGGGGATCCCATGTACTTTTTGTAAAAAAAAGATGGATCTATGAGGTTATGTGTTGACTACAGGGAATTAATGTTATAACAATAATGAAAAAGTATCCACTACCATTCATTGATGAATTATTTGACCTACTTCTTAGATCTCAATACTTTTCAATGATTGAACTTCATTCTGGATACCATCAGTTGTGTGTGAAGAAGGAAGACATTCCGAAGATAGTATTTCGAACAAGGTACGGGCATTATGAGTTTACAGTAATGCCTTTTGGACTGACTAATGCACCCTCTGTATTAATGGATCTAATAAATAGAGTTTTCAATGAATATATCGATTATTTTGAAGATGTATTTATTGATGATATCTTGGTATATTCGAAAAGATACAAAGATCGTGATAATCACTTGTACATTATCCTGATGACTCTGAGAACACATGAATTATATGGGAAGTTTAGCAAGAGTGAATTCTGGATTCAAGAGATTTATTTTCTTGCCATATTATCTCTAAAGATTAAATCAATGTTGATCTTTCTATGACAATATTAATCCAAGAATGGTCATCACCAATGAATATAACAGAGGTACACAGTTTTATTTGTTTAACAGGTTATTATCGACGTTTCGTCCAGAATTTATCTCGATTGGCTAACCCATTAACAAAGATCACACGTAAAGGAGATAGATTTGTTTGTTAAAAAGAGTGTGAAATTTTTTTTTAAGAAGTGATGAAAAGATTAGTCAATTCTCCTATTTTGATTCTACCATCTGGAAATGATGGGTTTGTTATTTATAGTGATGTATTGAAGAAAGTAATTGGTTTTCTCCTTATGCTGAATGATAGAGATATTGCATATGAATCACGACAACTGAAAATTCATGATCAAAACTATCCTACTCATGATCTTGATTTAGCTGATGTAATCTTTTCATTGAAGATTTTGAGACACTACCTCTATGGTGAAAAATATAAGATATATACCAATCACAAGAGTTTGAAGAAAATTTTCTCACAAGAAGAACTAAACATGAGGCATAGGCGATGGATTGAACTACTCAAGGATTATGATTTCATGGTAGACTACCACCCAGGGAAGGAAAATAAGGTGGAAAATGATTTGAGTAGAAAGGATAATGGAGTTTTGAACAAGATGAGAGTTGAAAGGGGTCCTATTTTCAAGGATTTAGTAAAGATGGATATGGGAATCACCATGGAATGTAAAATATTAATACCATTTCAAATTCATGGATAACCATATTTACTATAAAGGATAATGAGTTATCAGGCCGATGATGAAGTGTTTAAAAATAAGATTAATGTTTTGAAAGATGGGATACTGAGTGACTTTGTCTATGAAGATGGAATTTTGAAATTTGGTAGGAGACTTTGTGTTCTCGATATACCTGATCTAAAAAGGAATTTTTTGGACGATGCTCATAGTTAAAATTTCTATATACACCATGGGAGAACAAAAATCTATAGAGATTTGATGGATGATTTTTGGTGAGACAACATGAAGAGGGAGATTGATGATTTTGTGTCAAGACGTGTGGTTTTTCAACATGTGAAAGCTAGAAGGCAATAGCCTGGTGGAGTATTGCAACCACTTCCCATACCTGAGGGGAAATGTGATAATATCATGATAGAATTTTTCATGGGACAACCAAAGACTCCTAGATGTAATGATGCAATATGGGTCACTGTTGATTGTCTTACCATGTCAGCACATTTTCTTGCTATAAGGGAAGATTTACCACATGAACGTCTATGAAGACTATATATTAACGAAGTTGTGAGACTTCATGGTGTTCCCCTATCAATTGTTTCGGATCTTGATCCCCATTTAACATCAAGATTCTAGAAAAGTATTCAGAATGACCTGGATAATAAACTTCGATTGAGCACTACTTTCCACCCCCAAACAGATGGAAAATCAGAACATACTATTTAAACATTAGAAGACATGTAGAGATCTAGTTCACGTAACTCTCAGGGTATGTGAGATAAAAATTTACCTCTGGTAGAATTTTCCTATAACAATTTCTTCCATTCGAGTATTCAGATGGCACCATATGAAGCGTTATTTGGAAAGAGATGTCGCACACCAACCTGTTGGGATGACATTTGTGAAAGAAAACTTGTAGGCCCAGAACTAGTGGAGGAAACAATGGAAAAGGTGAAGGTAATCTAAAACCACATCAAAGCAGATCAAAGTAGGTAGAAGAGTTATGCTAACAACTGAAGTAAGGATTTGGAATTTCATGTAGGACATCATGTTTTCTTAAAGGTATCTCCATGGAAGGGTGTTATACGTTTTTTAAGAAGGGAAAATTGACTCCCAGGTACCTCAGACCATTCGAAATTCTAGAATGAATTGGTGCTGTAGTTTACCATTTGGAAATGCCACAAAGTCACTCTAAAGTTCATGACGTGTTCTACATATCACTGTTGAAAAAATACATGTCTGACCCAACGCATGTACTCACCTATGAAGAATCAGAACTGGAACCTGATCTGTCTTATTGCGAAGAGCCTGTCAAGATTCTTGATATGAGAGAACAAGTGCTGAAAAACAGGATGACTCACCTGGTAAAAGTTCTATAGAGAAACCATAAAATGGAAGAGGCAATACGGGAACCCAAGGAACATATGATGAAGAACCACCCAAGTCTTTTTGTGCAGTAATATTCTAGAAATTTCATGGATGAAATTATTTGAAGGAGGGGAGAGTGTAACACCCCAAGCTTCCACGGTATGTTTCCCTTTGAAAAATGCAATCGCTTGCATTGTATGCAACTTCGATATTCTAACACACTGTGACCAATCAAACTAGCCGTTATGAATAGTAATACCCACATTTTGAAATTTCATAATTTTTATCAAATAAAATGGACTTTATTTTTGGATTCGTAATAACA
The DNA here is from genome assembly GCA_963277665.1 of Viscum album. Lineage (NCBI taxonomy): Eukaryota > Viridiplantae > Streptophyta > Magnoliopsida > Santalales > Viscaceae > Viscum > Viscum album. Next base: position 434,478,761 of record OY728158.1, on the reverse strand, counting down.
AAATGAGCTTAGGGTGAATTTTTGGTATTTTTCTGAAAACATTCGATTTTTGTTGAATAGTGAAAAACACTAAGTTATAGTTTAATACCGAATTTTTATTTAAATAATTAATTATTTTATTTAAATTTATTTTAGGTTAAAATAGATACATAATTCCTATATAAGTTCAATTTAATTCATTGGAGTCAGTTTATAATAATTTTAGATATATAAAAAAAATTGAACTTTTTACCATCTTTTACCCATCTCCTAGGAGAATTTGAAAATTCACATAAAACATAATTTTACCGCTTATATGATTAGAATTTAAAAAATCATAGAGACACGGTTAATGTCAAGGAGTAAAATGTGTTTGAATAAGATAAAAATAATTTTTGGTGAATAATAACTTTTTTACTTTTATTTACCACGGTTAAAAGTAAATAGGGTGATTAAGGGTAAAAATGATATTATTATTACCCTAACACATGTACTAATTCTATTATCTAAGTATAATTCGACCAAAAAAAACTTTAGGAATAAAAATATGAACCTCTTTCGTCCACTTGGATTAGACTAGGAAATTTATTATTATTTAATTGTAATGAAGAGTTAAAAGAGTTAAAATCAAAGTTTAATAACGAAAACATTTTTAATATAGGGTTATACATAAGTTAAATTCGATTATAAATATTAATTATAAATCTTGAAAGATTTAATACATAATAGTATTTTATTTATAATTTTTAGACATTAAATAATTTAATTTATTTATGACAAAATGATGATGCAGTAATGGCCGTATTAGTGAAATATTAAAATAATTGATATTATAAATATCCAAATAAATATAATTTGAGACTTTTAATAAATTACATGGATTTTATATGTTAATATTACATGTTAGGATTGATTAAATGAATTATTTTCGAAGTAATAATGCTGTTATGAATTTAGCAAAAACAAAATACCGAATAGTGTCAAAATTGACATAAAAGAGTTTTTTTAAAAAATATTATATCATTAATTGATATTCAATTCTTAAAAATCTATGGTTCGGCCAAAAAACTTATATAATTATTTTTGTATCATTAATGGACCAATTGGGGGTAGCATTGAAGTATATCGTAATTTTATAAACTATATAATATAAAAATACAAAGAGACATGGTAAATGTCAAACTATTTAACTAAGAGATAAATCCGAAATATGAAGTTATTATAGTGACTCAAACCAGTATAAAACCTATTGGTTGACTTGTTTTCGACCTTTCCCCACCTTAATCATTAAATAGTCTAATTTGGAGCCATTATAAACTGAGTATAAATTTATTATAAAATAATATTTCTATCTTTTCCTAAGGTGCCTCTCACCCCTCTTATAAAAGGGAACTCCCCCTTCTCTCTAATTCACACCTTCAAAGCCTTTTGTCTCAGCCAAAACCTTCCCAAATATTCTCTCAACTTCCCTCACTACATATTAGAGGACATCCTTTTGTCAGAAATACAACCTAACGAGCCATTTTGATCAAATCAAAAGGAAGAACCCGTAGAAGAGTTAATGTTTTCACCACCCACTTTCAAGTTCCTTTCTTCTTCAACATCTTCTTTCATTGTTATTTGAATTATAAAATAATAACCCCATCATATCCTCTATACAATGATGTTATTATAAATATGGTAGAACTATATTCAATATTCTATCTATCCCTTGAATGACATCTCACCATAGTGCGTACGTACGGCTTACCGTCTCCACATCGTGGTGTAATTGTTATTCAATACATTATTATTGGGATGGGTATAATAAAGATGTGTAATTTATGTAAATAATAAATATAACATGATAATTATTCTGTATATATGATACACCATCCAATTATATATTATTTTAATATCAGAAAAATTATATTGTCGCTCGTGCATACGTACGGACTACCGTATCCATGAACGCGATGAAATTAATTCCCCATCGTATCCATTCAAGACTAATTTTCATTTGATGATTAAAACTAATTTTTAAGGACTTGTATCATTATCCATATAAATAATATACAACCTATAGCTAACAAACATGACTAATGTAACAAAACATATAAAAGAAAACGAGTATGTTAACACCCAAAATGACGATAATACTAACATATTATTAACAATGCAATGTTAAAATATCATATATGATATCATATTAATGTATGCGATTCTTGTATAATTTAATAAGAATTATTTCACCATTAAACGGGAGGTTAACCTACCCTCAACCATGGAAATGTACAATGTAAGGGTTTATTTCACAATCTCTTCATTGTCTGAGGTGGTTTATACATAATTATCTACTAGGACCTATTTATCTACCACATCCATGTTTCTTAAATATTTATCTCATATAATTATTACTGTTTTACAGACTATGGGTTAGAGTCATTTATACCCTTGTTGACTTTTTATAAAATGTTTATAAATGAATTTTTTCATCGTTTTCCCAACAAGGACCTTTTTTACCATTTCGACAGAATTAAGGTAAGAATGTCTTTTTTAACTAAAACGGCATTTTCAGCTATTTTCCGCCATTATAAAATCGTCGAATCTTATCTTAAAATCGTATAAGAATATTTTCAAAGTAAATGTTTTAATTATGTGGCCATCAATTATTTCAAAAAAAGAAATATTTTTCTCAAATAGTTTTGATTTCATCTATGTCGACATCCTTTGATGGATTTTAAGCTTATTTGAAGTTGATTTACTTTGATACAAAACATCAATATTGTATTGAAGGTTTTGTGATATGTTTGATAGTGGACGTGTTATTTTAATACCATTCATGGTTTATGGAGAATGTATGGACATTTCTTTTCCCGGTTTTAATACGAATTTTTATGTTATGTTTATAAGTGTTCATATAAAGAATGCATTGGACTTAATATGTTATGGGTAAAGCCCGCTATAGCTCCTCAATGCATCGTTAGGTCTCATGAGACAAATTAGTTTCTTGGAACAAGGCCTTGAAAAAATATTATTTGTAGTCATGGCACAAGGCCTTGACTATGTGGTTATGATAGTCTAGAATTATGCATTCCATCTTTATGAAAGTGGTTATTGATATTGCATGTGATTATTCAACTACTAGAATATACATGTGAATAAGTACATGACATTATTTCATTTTATCTTTTCCATATTATGGTGACGATCAAGTTTAAAAGGATTTTGTTTTACTTATATATTGCCTTAAATTTTTATGTTTATTAATGAATTTTTCCTCTATATTGTTATCCTTACTGGGCATCTGAGCTCACCCCTTTTCTATGTTTTATTTTTTCCAAGATGTGAATGAAGTATTATATGAATGACCTGTAGGGATAGTATAAGGGGATATGAGTGTTGAGAAAAGATGTTGTTCTAGTTTTCACTTTATGATGTAATGTAAACATTATGAATATATCTAGTGATACAAAGGCTACTAAACTAATCAGTCTTTCGAGACTTGATCTTTTGTGATCATGCCAATGCTATGTAATAATGCACTGACTCAGGGTTAATGGGGTCGGGGCGTTACAAATAAAACCTTGAATGGGGAGTGAAAGCAATTAAATAAGGGACTTTATCCACTATGATATTGTTTGAAGTAAACCTTGACTAATGATATGATAGAATGGAAGGTGAATCTAATCCAATACCATAGTATTGGCATTTATCCCTGACTAATTTTTTTTAAATACATATTTTTATTCAAAAAAATAATGTCTTATTTTAGTGTTATTCTCTTCAAGAACATAGTCATTGATTTATTAATAATTCATGAATTAGTAAATTTCATTATTTAATCCACGGATCATTATTATAGACCTTGAAATTATGAGTATAGATTTTCTAATGTTATGCTCATATTCTTAATAACTTATTCTCATGTTATGTTTTAGTTATCATTGATATATCTTGTGTTTACCCTTTCTATGAATATTATATATCCCTTTATTATATTTTATTGAAAAAGTTTTTTTTGTCATGAACCAGCTCTGGTACCTTGTTAACCTGATAATCGAGCCATCAATAACATTTCTCGAATGACATTCCCGATCCACATTGGGGTAGAAACTATCACCTGGTATCATACATAAAATAAGTGGGAATGATTTTTCCCCAAGCTTTCACGACCCATCCCAGAGGGTCCCCTACCGTAACTACCCCATGCCCACCACCGACAGACTAGGGGCTGGTGACTAACACCGAGTAGGCATATCACACAATTGGATTCATTTTCCAATGTTAATACACACATGAACACATATATATTCCTAAAATACTGGAAATTAAAATTACCAGGTAAACAATGCATGCATACACTAAGATACCTATCACATAGTGTAACATTAGGAATATGAAAAGTAAACATGGCTAGGATAAAAGCCAATGAAAATAATGAATTAGTCAAAGTGAATACACACATTCCTGAGACTCATCCACAAAAAACCATATCAGAAGGCATTACATTGGAACGTTTTCTGAAGCCAAATGAGCACACATTGTCTGTCTGATCAATCTAAAGACGACCTGGTCATAGTCCACCTAGAACAATATGAATGCCTTGACTATCTACACAAGATAGGATATGTGTGGGAAAGTCCCCTAAAAGGATGAGTAAAATAATACTCAGTTTGACACCCTAAAACCATAATGTAATAACACTAATAATACACAAAGTACGCCACAAATAAATACAAAAAAAAATAACACAAAAAAAAACACCAAGTATACCATGAAGGAACACATGGTCATCTCACATAGGTATTAGAATATATAATAAGAATAATGATTATTAGACATAGTCCATAGAACAACCATTATCGATAACACAAGGAGTCTTGGTAAGACACAATGTCTCATTAAGACACACCGTCTTTGTAGGACACGATGTATCGGTAAGATATGAAGTCTCGATATGGCATGGAGTCTTGGTAAGACTTAGAGTCATGATAAGTCACAGTTCCCAAAATACATGTAGTATTCAAGTCACAATTTTATGATTATATCTAGCCACATGATTCCTCTTATAGTGTGATTTTTCTAGGAGAACTTACTCCTCAAGATAATAGGTTGTATGAGAAATTACACAATGACACATTTAGATTATCTAAAAATTATAGTCTTGTTGGAAGGGTCCCAACACCGGAAACGGCTCATAAAATTGACCCATGATTTGAATATTACAGCTATTTTATAAAAACTTCTAACACAGGTCTGACCCGACCTTGTCTGATGGACCCGATCCAGCCTTGTAAGACTTGGGCTGAACTATCCTAGCCTTTTGCAACCAGTGGACCCAGCGTACGGAGCCACTGGGTCAATCCGACTAGGATTATAGAGTGGCCTATCTCACCTATTCAGCTCATGCTATGGGGCAGTTCATTACGCCGCATGCATTCCACCTCAACAGAATTCCCCCAGTGCTACCATGGTGTCATGTCACATTCTATACAGCCATACCACCGCACTGCCTGCCCATGGACTCTTCGCCGTAGGTTCTTCTGATGTAGCACTGAGCTGCTTCCCCCGGTAAATGTTGAAGCATCCCACCACGGCTCGTGCTTGCTGGCTCCGACGTGGCCCCTTTCCTTCCACACACTATCTCTATCTTCCACCCTGTCTATAGCCTCACCCCTGCACTCTACCTGGAATGACCCGCATGGATGTGTCCTACTACCACTTCTGTCAACCCCGTAGGTGGCACGTCATCCTACCATCGTGCTCTGCCAAGACCGAAAAGCATTACGCATTCACCATCATTCTTCTATGGTGTCATGGAGGAGTCATATCTTCAAACATGCATTGTTACCCCAAAAAATGAAGGCACTCTATAATCCAACCATAAAATCCTGAAGAACTTGATGGGCATGAAAACAAGAAGGGAAAGGAAAATAAGAAATGAACAGAAAGGATAAATCTTGTCTGTTATGCATGTTGGCCTCGATTATTCCTTGTTAGAGGGATCTCGAAGAATGAACCAATCACATATATTTAACCCCCACATAATTCCTGCAAGATAAATCACATCCATCAATCGACCAAATCGTGAATCAACTAGTTCTTGGGTTAGTACACATTCGACATCGAATTTTAGAATGAGGAATGAATCATGAATCAACACCCTACCAGGGGTTTGGATCAGTTGTTGAAAAAGGGAGAAGTCTTGTCATATTTATTCGTTGATCTAGCAATCATCAATCCATGTCCTGACCTCAGATCTGTCATCACCATCGAGAGATCATCCTTCTCCTAATCTTAGAATAATTCTAGGATAATGTTGATAAACCTGAATTCCTGAAAAACTCAAATATAAGGTAAATAGTATTTGCGTAAAAATAAAATATTTTTATAAAATATTTTATTACCAATACATCTCAAAACTGCTTTCTATAGTTGACCCACACTAGCCAATGTGAGGCTTTCCTAGGGGAAAATTGGTTTTCTGAATGCAATGGTGCCCTAAAATTTCTTATCCGAACACCTGTTTTTATGTTCTTCATTTTCATAGAATAAATTCCAGCGTGTTTTATTAAGAATTGAAAAAATTTCATCATTTTTTCTTGGGAAAATAGAGATACAAATCACATTTCGTCACAATACCTGACCATAGAACTTTCATAATTAATTTATTAAAATAAAACAAGAGAAAATACAAATCATTACAAAAAATATTGAAGAAGTAAAAGAGATGTCACAATTTGAATAAGAAAAGAAATTCCACTGGGAGTAATGTACCATAAGTCAAACAAGAAATATAGCTAAAAATAATAAAACAATATAATAAAAAATGGAAAACATCCCATTCCCTAACATCGACACAACTCACCACATCCAAGGGTCAACATCTGTATCCACATCCAAGAGGTCATTCCCCCTAGCAGTAACCAGTAAGGAGAAAATCTATGAACACCCACAGTCATAAGTAGGGTGTGAGCTAAAGCCTTGTAGGAGTTCACTAAAGATTCGACAACAAGATTCCATTGTCAAATTAACAAATAATTTTATTTTAATTTTAAAATAAACAAGGTTGGCATTGAAAAAAGCATATTTAGACATATCATTATTTATAATTTCAGAGATGGAAACACATTAGTAATTTGAGCTTCACATTTAACATTATGGATGCACATATGAAAATATTGAACATACCATTAATCAATGGATACATTACATAAAAGGAAATTTTCATATAATGGACTAAATTAATACTATTATATAAAATTGTTTATATACATTCTCAAGGAATATAAAATAGTTTATAAAAATGGCATATTTATTTGAAATAAAAACATGTGAGAAACATGGTCATGTGCCAAGTAGGTATGATAGTTCTAGAATTATGGGACCTTCATTAAGAATAAAATAAAGTATGAACATGCATCCCTCAATCCAAGGCCAAGAGGATTCATCACAATCACATGAGGAAGGGGATTTGATGATATGAAGTTTTAGAACATTGTAAGTTGTGAAGTATTTTCCAAAATAAAACACTAACTACATAAGGATTTCATCATCTCTAGTACAAAACAACAATGGGAAATTTATTTTATGGATTCTTAAAATATAATTAAATCTTGTAATCTAGTTCAATATGCTAATTTTCAATTTAAAAACCATAATATTTTTAATCCAAAACATGCCTTTTCACATAGTTGAAACCACTAGGTTTCAGTCAAAAAAAATTAATCAATTAATAAACAAAAGGATTTGATACCAATTCGTACAATTTCTAAATCAGTTAAACAATTAAAAAAATAATTTAATTTTTATACAATTCCATGAATTTCATTAACAACCCCCAATTCAAAAGAATTGGGGTTTTTAAAAAAATTTCATCAAAAATTTTTAATCAAATAAATTCCCCAATTAATTTAATTGAATTTCTATCATAATCAGAATTTAAATCTAACAATTTATATTACCACAATTCCATAAATTCACCCCATTTCAATAGAATTGTGGGTTTTCCAATTTTGGGCCAAAAACCGATTTTTCTATAAAATCCCAACTCACTTGAAATTGGGTTTTTGCAAGGATCAACTGAAATACATATCAAGAAAATAAAAAAATACATTTTTAAATTAAAATAATTAATTTTAAACAAATCAATTAGGGTTAATAAAATTTGGGTATCATAACAGAACCACCTACCTCAGGATCAATAGATCTCAGATCATTAAACCCTAGATGAGATTCCTCAATATAGAACAATAAAAACTGGATCCATGAAAAATAATAATAAATACATGGTTTAGATCCATTATATTGGGTATTAGGTCCTCCAGCAAGAAATAACAATCTATAAATCCCTTAGAAGAATGAGAGAGACCACAAGTGATATAGAACATGACGATAGAACTAACTAGAATGAGTTCAACCGATATTCACCAAGCTTTGTATCTCATTCAGGGAGGATCTTACGGGAAAATAATTCTCCATGGGAGATATAAGGTTTGGAGAAAATTATTTGGGTTGATGGAGATCTGTTGAGGACCAATAATAGGGGTTTATGAATTTCTAATAAAATTTCACATCTCTTAAAATCATTTCTGCATGGTTTCATGGGAAATAACACATTTTTTGGTTAAAATGTGATTATGCCAAGTTCTCGTTATAAATGGGCGAAAAGGTTTCTCCTAAGGGTATGCATGGCTTGAGTAAATAAATTCAATCTAGATATATTTCTCTATCCAAAACATGTCATTTTCCTGTATCAGGTGGCATGATTTTTCAAATAGTGTCCTAGCCATGGAAAATTGTAAAATTGCACTGAATTTAATGATTCATACAATTTTAAATAAAAAAACAACTACAAAAAGAATCCAACCAAAGCTCAATTAAAATTTGTGTTTAAGAAAACCTAAAAATAGTAATAGGATGTTATAACCTTCCAACCAGATGAACTTTTTATCCCCATAAACTCTACAAATAATCCTCCATATAAAAATGTTGAGGCGACTACTCTATCATCATTGCCTCCCTCTACCACATCTCTTGATAATAAGAACCATGATTCCATAGCACACAGACTAAAGGTATCATCCTCCCACGAATAACCTTGGTCTCATAATCAATAATTTGGACTGTTCATTCAGTCACATGTATATCAAGTTAAACATCAAGATCATGCCAAATCAGAACATGATATGTATCAGATAAATACTTTAAAAGATGATACACATTAAACACATTATGTATAGACTTTATCTGTGGTGTTAGTGCTAGAATATATGCAACATTCCACACCTATTTGACAATCTCAAAATGCCCAACAAAATGAGGGGAAATCTTCTCTTTCCTCCCAACTAGTTTATTTCCCAATAGAGGTGAAAAATTTAAGAACACATGGTCACCAACTAATAACTCCAAAGGTCTATATATATTATCATCACAAGACTTTTATCATATTTGAATCTTCAATATTCTCTGATGAATGAACTGATTCTTTGATGTTGTCTCATGGACCAAGTTAGTCCAATCATGGAATTCTCTCCAATATCCAACCAACACAGCATATATTTATATGGTTGGCCCTACAAGGCCTCAAAAGGATCCATTCAGACCACAGATTGCTAAATATTGTTATAAGAAAACTCAACCATCCCCAAATGGTAATCCCATGCTTTACCAATGTCAAAACACAATCATAAATCATATCCTATAGAATATGTATAAATAATTCTATCTATCCATCCTACTGTGGATGGTATGTCATACTAAAATGAACATGAGATCCCAGTTCTTCCTGAAGGCCCCCCATAAGTGATAAGTGAATTGAGGATCCCGAACAAAGACTGTATCAAGTGACACTCCTTGAAAATAAACAATCTATTTCACATAGATATTTTCCAACTTCTAAACAATGGTTGTATCGCAAATGGGAAAAAAGATATCTTACTTAATCAAACAATCAATAAAAACCCATAAAAAGTTCTTATTTCTCTGAGTACATGGAAACACAACAAAAACATCCATGAATATCTCATCACACTTCCATGTAGGGACTGAATGTGGCTAATGTAAACCCAAAGGTTTCTAGTAATCATACTTAACTTATTGGCTTGTATAACAATGATAAAAATTCATAGAAATTCCCCATATCATACCAAGCCACCAAAAATACCCCCACACGTCGTAGAACATTTTTTTGTTTCCTAGGTGCACTTCCCACTAGTAACTATAGAAATCCTCCAACACATCTTTCCTCTCCAAAGACAGTACCACAAATTTTTTCGATAGAATAAAATGACCCTTTTGAGAACGACCACTAGGAAACTACCTCCCCACAATAAATAGAATCTCTGATGATATAAAACCCATCATCGAGATGAAATTATAGTAGAATCAATTCAAGAAAAGAATATTTCAACAAACCATTTTCCCAAGAAACCCCAAACCATTTCTCCTGAACTCAAATATGAAACATTTCAAGGAGATCTGTCAAGTTCCACTCTTTAGAAGATTCTTTCACTACATGGTTAGGTTGTTTTCTTCACAAGGAAAATGCAATGACATTCCCTTTCCACAAGGTATAGGTAATGTCAAAATCAAAAGACTAAAGGTATTCCACCTATTACCTATGGAGAAGATTTAAATATTTTTTAGAGAAGATATAACTAAATATTTTTTGGATTGATAACATGGTAAATATTTCCTTGTAATGGAAATTCCACAAAATTTTAAGCCCGTTCTTCTCAGTTACAAGTTCAAGGTTATTGGTAGGATAATTCTTATGGTGTATCCAAAGTTGAATGGAACCATAGTCAATAACAAGGTTAAATTTCATAAGAACACATCCCAAACCTGAACCTGATGCATCACTGAAAAACATTATCCCATGCTCGACCTATGGAAGAGTCAACACATGCACCATAGTCAAAAGATACTTCATCACAACCAAATAATCATAGCATTTCACATCCCTATATCACTTTAATATTTTACAGGTTTGAGTAGTCATCAGAGAATTCAACATAAAAAAGTCATTAACAAACCATCGATAATATACAACTATGGCCAAGAAGCTCTAAATCTTTAAGATATTTCTTTGTTTCTACTAATTCATAAAATCCTTCACCTTCTCAAGACAAAATAAGATTCCTTGTTTTGAAACCATGTGTCCAAATAATTTCAATTCCCGAATCGAGAAATAATATTTCAAAAACATGGCATAATGTTAGTGATTTATTAGTAATCCTAGAAATGTCCTCATATGATACACATGATCCTTCTCAGATTTAGAGTAAATAAGGTTGTCATCCATGAAGACTACTACAAATGTATCAAGATAGCTGTAGAAAATTATCATCAATAAGTACATGAAAAATACTAGGGGACTAATTAAAACTAATGGTATAACAAGTTACTCATAATTACTGTACCTACATTGAGAAGTGGTTTTAGGAATTTCATATTTCTTTATTCTCAATTGATGGTAACCAGAGTGAAGATGAATCTTTGAGAACCACTTTTCCCCTTTAAATTGATCAAACAGATCATCAATTCATGGAAATAGATACTGATTCTTTACCATAATCCAATTTAATTATTTTTCATTCAATGCAGAGGAGAATTGAACACTTATCCATATATTAAAAGAGAAATGGCTCCCCCCATGCAGACATTATCAGGTGTATGAATTCTTTTTTCAAGAAGATCATCCAAAAGGGACTTCTGCGCTATTAGTTCAACTAGTGCAATGTAGTAAGTGGGAATAGGAACTAGTTGAGTACCATGGATAATTTGAATATATAAATCAACATCCATTACTGGTGAAAAAACAAATATGTCTGAAGTAAATTTTTTAGAAAATTCCGCGATGACTAGAGGGAGATCACAACTTAAAGACTCCCACCCCATATCAATGGAAAAACTGATATTATTTTCCCCATCTCTAGATAAGAAGGTTGTTCCTTGATCAAACATAGTTCCATTTCTCCCTAAAGGAAACGATACTGACCACTATGTATGGTAAAGGAGACTTGTCACTAATAACAATAAATACAAGATTTATTGGAAATGATCCAAGCCATTCCAAAAATTACATCGAGAGGTTTCATGTAGAGGACCTGAAAATTCCGAGCTATCTCCACATCTGATAGAGAGAAAACATAAGTTATACTATCAAGACTCGTATCTCTCTTCATACCAATGGATGTAGTAATATTCACTGCATAAGATAATAGATCCATTGAAAGATAAATCAAATTAACAACACGAGCATAAATGATTTAATGACATACACCAGTATCCAAAATAGAAATCACTAATGATGAAACTATAGTAATGGAACCTCATAGAATCTTTGGACCCATATCCACTTCCTTAGGAGATACTTCCACTGGGTGAAGAATCTTTATTCAGGATTCCTATGAATGGAACCCTTTTTCATGTGAAGTATATGATTTCCCTATAGGTTTAGGGGTAGATAATGATATTTTTACACTTTGTGGAGTGTAATAGATGTGAAATAATCACTGTAGGTGCCTTGGACTTCTAGAAGAGCTTTAATTCGTAGGTTTCTTAGTGAAAAACCACGTTCAATTTCATTATGTTCCTCACTTGAAGTAAACCATGTGACCTATTCCAGAAACTATAGGAATTGTGGAATGACCTTGTGACTAAGAACCACCAGGAGAATAATCACTGTTACACTTTCCCTTGAAAGAAATCACACTTCCATTGAGAGAGGGAGAAACTATTGATATTCCTACTTTCTAGCTAGGCCTGTTTTAACCATATGTTCCCTACCCAACATGTCAAAATAAGAATGAAAATTTAGATAGAAAACCCAAGAACGAATATCCTGATGAAGTCCCAACTCGAGCCTTAGATAATTCAACCTCTCATTCGATACTATCTTGGGATTGAAGTGCACAATTTCAAAAAAATGATTTGAATAATTGTTCATGATCTAGTTATCCTTCTTATGTTTGAAGAAATCAGTGGACATATCTAATAGCATTGAATTTGGATAGAACTGTTTGGTGAAAGTAACCTTGATGTCTTTACACCCCAAGCCCCAATGCTTCTTCACTGTCACCATAGATGCCACTACCTCTCCCATATGGCCCATTCCAAGACTAACCCATGACTTCCTCTTATTGGAAAGGGGCTAGAGAATAGTGTTGTGTAGGCATAACCCATAAGTGGGAATCATTTTTCCAAGTACTTGTACACACGCACCCATCTCCATGAAAAATTGATGAAACTGAAAACAATGAGTAGACATGCATGTATACTACTAAGAAAACCCAAAAAAAGTGAAAAATAAAAACTAAATGAAAAAGGGGGCCAGTATAAAAGACCAAAAATGAAATTTACAAGATCATGGAACTCGTCTGCTGAAAATTGTACCTGAAAGGTAAGTGAATTACAGCTTCTCGAAGCCATAGAAGTACTCCTTGTCTGTCAGTTCCCTCTAGGCACCATATAGTCCTAGTCTACCCTGGAATCCATCCAAGCATATTATATCTGCATGAGACATGACACGTGAAGGTGATGTTTGTATATGTGTGAGAAAAACGAGACTCAATAAGGACCCCAAAACAAATAGGTATACCAGAAAGTAATACAAAAAGTAGACTACAAAAGCGGTAAATGAAGTGTAGCCTCAAAGAAGAATATTCAAGAGAGACACTATACTCAGATCACACTAGAATATGTATATGCCATACATATATGAATAAATTCCAAAATCATTTAAATCTAAGGTTATACAATCAGGATATTCATAGGAGACACACTATGTAAAGGCGCAGGAGACACACTCGATGTAGGTGTAGGATACACACTCCATTGTAGAAACACTCTGTATAGGGGCAGGAGAAACACTACGGGTAGGGACAAGAGACACACTCTGTGCAGGTCACAAATAGCAACTAGATTTCGCTCTTACCATGATCGTTTTGACAGAACGTACTCCTTGATCCAAAAGTTAACACACCAACCTCCACAAAAAACACTTGTTCAGTATATCCAAAGTAATTCATTGTCTCTAGGGTCCCAACACCACAAATGGATTTTCAAAAAAACATACAGTTTGAATGTTATGGGCCTTTTAGTGAAAAGGGGAAAATTGGGTATGGGTCTCGTATGACAAGTTCGGATCGACCCAACATGACCCGAGGCCTGCTGACCTGACCAGCTGGGCCCAGTCCACCCCAAATGGGCCCAACCTATTGGTCTGACCTGGCCCACCTGAGGGGGTTAGTTCAGTCGGCCTCGATGTAGTCCACCTGAACATCCCCTTCCCTAGCCCACGCAGTCATATAATAGTGTTCTAGTAGGGGCCTCATTGAGCATGACTGGACAGTGTGACCTGCGCCCACCTGTAGCTCCACCACAGGTTCTCTGTTTAATGTGCTTCTATTGAGATACATCCCTTTACCGCTACGGCCTCATACTGTGGCCTTCTGCCACCACCTGCGGCCAATGTCTCCGTGGATTCTCACCATCGCGGTCCCACTGTACTATAGGATGTTGCTACCTCTACCTTCGCTACTAGTGCCCATCCATTCAAGTCCACCTGGCCCAAACAAAATTCCAGACTAGTGTCACCTCCTCCACTGGCCACCCCATTGGTGACCTCGTCTCACCACAATCCTCCTGAAAAGGCCATATCTTCCACCTCAAGTCACCACCTCATGCTTCTTCACTCCAGGATCCCACTCCATTTCGATACACCCAAAAAATAATGAGAATAAAATTGGCGGAATGAGGTAAGGAACTAGAACACCTATTGTGGGCAAATCTATGCCTTTTATTTTATTTGTCTCAATCCATCCACATTAGATTTAAATAGTGGATGGAAAAACTAAATCAATCCAAAAAATGGATCAATCCAAATAATTAACTCACAATAGAATATGAAACCCAAATTATGCACAACCCCTGAATCAATTCATTCTTTGATTGATTCAAATTTGTCCTAGAAAAAAGTAATAATGAACAGAGCTGGTAAAAATTTAAAACACACGCCCTACCTAGGATGGGATCTCTCATTGGTGAATAAGGAATACTCATTCATCATTCGTCGATCCATCAATACCCACACCAAATTCAAATAATCAATCCACCCATGTTCATTGTCGAGAGGTTTGTCTTCTCATTACCTCATAGGAATTCTCTGGTTCATGAAGAGAACCCGGAATCCCCCTCTTGAGGATTTTTAAAAGGAGAAATGGATGTTGTGTCACCACAAAACATCAATTTAAAAAAAATATTTAATATTTTAATAATGTTCACATCAAAAGCATAACTTTAAACCTCGACCCACATCAGTCGAGGTTAGGCCCTGCCTATGATAAATTCACTATTATAGACACAATAGTTCTATCATAGTTTCGATCCAAGAACCCATTTAGAAGTTATTATGGTTAAAAGTTAGAATCCTAATAATTTTTAATTAAAAAAATTTCATTATTAAAATATTTATTCTAGGAAAACTAGGACTTGGAATCTCAACTCGTCTAATCTATAGATTTAAAAAATTTTCCAATTAATTTAACCAAATAATCTATAGAAAAACTTTATTACTACATTCTTTACACCATTTTTATTTACATACATGAAATCCAAAACAAAGACTACTCAACAAAAAGTGAGGGTACTAAGGATGAATATGAACCTCCCACTCCCATGTGCTCCCATGGATATTCATGTGATGCCACTGTATGTGCACTATAGGAATCAACCACCCATGAATGACCCGATCCAGTCGATCCCTAATCTCCACATAGTAATCTGCAAAATTCATACCATCGTCAATGTCTATTTGACCACAATCAATGATGTGAAATTGATCATGCACATAACTTCTCAACAGAAAAACGTGGCAGACATCATGAACCAAGTTCAAGTATAGGGTTAGAGTTAGGTCGTACACCACTTCACCAAATCTATGCAGAATATGAAATGGGTTGTTGTATCTTTGAGATAACTTGCCGCCATGGCAAAAAATACGCAAAAATCATCAAGATGAGCCCTAAGGAAATGTATGGTCCCCTCCTCGATCTCCATGGGACTCTGGAAACTGTCAGCATATGAATTTGGCCTGATCTGTGTAGTCATCATAAGATCCTAGATGATCTTCACCTTCTCGATGGTATCCCATACCAAATCTAGATCCATATGTGATGACTCTTATAGGTCTGTCCAGTGTAGTGTTGATTTGAATGGTTACTCGTACAAGGCCTCAAATTCTTCCATTCCAATGGTGGATTTGTATCTATTTTTATATGGAAAATAGACCAGAGGAAGGTGGACCTCCAAACAGTGGCCAAAGTCTAGAATGAAAGCACGTAGCATGTCCTCTTAAACTTGGATGATCCTATCTATCTAGACATCTCTCTAGGGATGAAATGACATGATCAAGTGCAGTTGAGTCCCAAAATCCTCCCGAAATCCCTTCCAAGGATGGGATTCTATGTAAGCATCATGATATGAGGTGAGAATCAATGTGACTCTAGGAAGTCGAACTATTTTCTACATGTAAAGGCATCCAAATCTCTCTTTTGAGCTGTAGTCACGGATCAGTAGGAAGTGGACCGACTTGCAGAGTCAGTCAATGATCATCCAGATGGTACCATGTCCCCTGAATGGGCATTGTAAAACAATTATGAATTTTGTTGATATACCATCCCTCTTAAACTCTATCAACTCAATGGGTTGAGTCAAACCCTCTAGAACTGAGTTCTCAGCATTCACGTACTAAAAATTGAGGCATCGAGAAATAAACTTTGTAACTACCATCTTTATCCCTGATCTCCAGAGCTGAAGTTAGAGGTGCTGATACACCTTTTTCACTCCTAAATGTACCCCCAATGGGGATGTAGGGAAACCCCTCAATACCTCATACCGCAACACCACTAAAACTACTATGCGGTCTTTGAAAAGGTTGATGTTCTCCCCACCAATCAAATATCTATCAGGGGATTTCCATATGGATAACTAAGCATGTCAAGATTGATATTCAACATCTCCTAGATATTCCTCCTTGAACTGTTGTATGATTGGAGGGTCAATAACCATTTACTAAAGGTAAGTTTCTCCATTAACATTTATGATGGATATCCACATTATGTTTAAATACAATGAAACCTCCTTCAAAAACTACAAACTGGATCTCTTGCTGAGTGTGTTTACCACCATGTTCCACTTTCCATGATTATAGACAATATTGAATTCATAATTGTAGAGTAAATCTAGCCACTAAATTTGTCTTAAGTTCAAATCCTTTTGAGAGAAGATTTATTTGAGACATTTTTGGTCTGAGTAGACATTAAACCACTCCCCCATAAAGTAGTGTGGCCACATCATCAGTTTGAAGACTACTTATACTAGCTCAAGATTATGGTTCACGTAGTTATGATCTTGATGTATCAACTATAGAATTTTTTTGGCAATCATAATTTTACCCTACATTAGGAAGAACCCCAGTTCTATCCCTAATGTATCATAGAACATTACATATCTGACACCCTCATCTAGTATTCTCTAGATAGGGGTGCTCACCAACCTCCAACTCATCTCTTGATAATACTACTAGAATTTCTCCATCCACACAATCAGTTGTACCTTCCACATCAAATCCATCTAGGGTGCTAATACTCCAGAAAGTCAGGCCCAAACCTCCAATAGTACCCATCCAAACCCAAATAACTCCTCAAAATAGTAACACTCTTGGGTGGATCCCAAGTAAGTGTCTCCTCTATCATTTCTAGATCCACTGCATGTCCAGCCTTCGAAATGACATGACTTAGAAATTGGACCTCTCGAATCCAGAAATGAAACATTGAGAGATTTTAATAAAGCTTGTGATCTCGAAGTGTATCCAGGTCCATCCTCAGGTGTTTCATGTGCTCCCCCTCAGACACTGAGCACATTAGGATGTCATCAGTGAAGACCCTGATGAACCAGTCAAGGTGAGGCTATAAGATCAGGTCATGAGACCCATGAACTCTACTAGGGCATTTGTAATTCCAAAAGGAATCACTAAGTACACGTAATGGTCGTAACAACTTCTAAAATCCACCATTGGGATGTACTCATCTCTTACATGATGATATTGATTCACTGATTTGATGTCTATCATTAAGAAAGATATAAATACCTTTATATGATCTAAGAGGTCATAAATCCTTGATAGTGGATTCTATTTATTCATGGTTACTTGTTTCAGGAGTTGAAATTTCACACACAAACTAATGCTCATGTATTCCTTCATGGAAAAAAATATTGGGGCTGTCCATGGTGAATCAATAGCCCTAACAAAGATCTTCCACTAAAATTACTCCAACTGTACCCTCAGATATTGAAGCTCTAAAGGAGACATATGATATTCAGGTGTAAATATCAGTGTCATACTTGGGTACAGATCAATGCATAAATCTACCTTCTAGTGAAGAGGGTAATACTACACCATCTTCCCAAAAGATGTCCTCATACTCATCCACCACTATAGGAAATTGAGGACTCATCTCATTCACTACACTAAGGGTCAAGAATGCCAACTGATATATCATTAGCTATACCCACATACATGCGAGTCCATCCTGCATTACTCGAGTCTCATTTTCACTGGTAAAGGAAAACCAGGTCCCATCTCCACAAACACACAACCCTCTATGCATAAAATACTCAATATGAGCATGGACTATAGATATCCAGTCCATATCTAGAATGATATCATAAGGCCTCGATGCCACTTCTATGAGATCATAGCCAAATATCTCACCACTATGAGTAAGATCACACTACCAAAACGAGTGTGTGATCATCAAATCCCCTTTCGTAGGATTCTATAAATGTAAGGACCAAGCCAACGAATCCACTGAAATTTTTAAGCTATGAACAAGGTTTGTGGAAAGGAAGGAGTGACTGACACATTTGTATATAAGAACTATAGCTAGGGTGGAGAAGGAACAGATGATACCTCAAATCATATTGGGAGTATCAGGATCATAAACATCCATCACATGGAGCTGGCCTCACCCCTATCCATCACCCCCTATGCTCGGGTAGGATATCCTAGGGGTGGTTGTGGTGGTAGAACCTTGATCCTTCAACCACATCCTACTACTCATCCTCCTCCTCTACCACATCTGCCACCTAGAATACTACCTTGTACCTACCTTCATAACTACCTCAATGGTACCTCAACCATCTGCAGATCGGTCGTATGATCGGTCAGACAATCTTTAGCCATATTTCACTGGCCTCCACACAAGTAAAACATCCTCTCCTTCTGTTGAGATGTTTGTCCTTGTAAACCTCGCACTACTGATCTTGAATCATGGGGTCATCCCTCTAACTATTAGGTCTTCGGGGGACACTACGTCATCTATCGGCTACCTTCTGTCGATGAATTATCTACCAGATGCCCGGTGGTATCTCCCACCGTCAGTACTTACTCTAATAGAAATCTCTCAACATTCACACATCGCTCCATCACCTGGAATGGGTAGAAATGCTATGGGATATCATTAACACCTAGATCTCTATAATTATCCTATAATCAATGGTTCAGGTCCTAAAGAATGGGTCATGTACCACGTCTGTGGTGTAGCAAGAAAGATCTATGAATCTAACTGACTAATCCGCTACTGTATGGATACCCTATAATAAGTGTAGTAGCTTTTTATTTACACATAATGTAACATCGTTGAAAATAAATCCTCCCAGAAGGGTTACTCAACGTCTGTCCAATAGAGGGTTACCTCCTCATGCATCTAGATCATCAAACTCCATTGTCTCCCTACCGATCCCTAAAGAAGGATCACATCTAGGACCACCATTTGGCCGAGATTCATCATCACTAGGAGGAAAACTAATGTAACCACCTACAGTGAATTCTCAGCTACATAAAGTCCCCTCTCACTTCAAAACAAGGGAGGTCACTATCTCTAAATCTCATGAAACGTACTGAGTCTGCATGCATCCTCCACAGATAATGCAAGTAGTAATTGTATCTATATGAGTGGAAGTATCACTAATACACCGCAAGGAGGTGATATCTCTGACAGCTGTCTTTATACCGATGCCTCATTGCTCGGTAGACCATCCTCGTGGTCCCACCCCAGAATCTTGTCTAGGTTCTTATGTGGGAGCATCCTAAAATAGAACATTTTTTCCACGGTCAATAGTGTATATTTGGTTAGCGGAATCAGACTCAATAATTACATGAGAACACACTAAATTTGAATATGATTCATGCAACCATTGTTTTCATTTACTGAGTTAGAAAATATGAATTCAGGGTCCTGGTGTATTGGTACGTCGGTATCCACACCCACGTTGCACTCCATGGCCTGAAAGTCAAACTAGTAACACTTAACATTGTTTCCCCAAAATAGATTCACCATATCTTGTCCTTTAAGATATAACTGTTCTCGTCTGATACCACTCTACCATGACCCATCCCCTGAGTCCCATGTCACGACTACTAGAATCCCACCTCTTAATGGCCAAGGGATGGTGACTAGAACCATGTATAAATCACCCACATGTGGGAAACATTTACCCATGTAACTGTTCAAACACACCTGTATTTAGGAAAAAGTGATGAAACCAAAAAATAGAGAAAACGTGTATATAAAATACTAGGAAAACCCACACAGAGAAAACAATAAAACTAAAAGAAAAATTAAGCTAGTATACAAGCCTAAGAAATAAAAAAACAATCTCATGGATGTCATCCGCAAAAAACACAACCTGAAGGGTTGGTAAAGGGCAGCTTCCTGATGTTGTTGATGTACACCTTTTATATCTAATCCCACTGGGAACTACCTAGTCCGGGTCTACCATGGACTCCATCAATGTTTCATTCACTGGCACAAGACACGACTCATATGGGTGAATCCTGTGTAGGGGTGAGTTAAAAAACACTCTATAGGGACCCCAAATCACAATGGTATACCAAAAACTAATACAGAAAGCAGTCTATCAAAGGTTCACATGAAGTGTAGCCTCTATGATTTATAGTCAAGATAGTCACTAGAGTCATCTCACAACAATATATGAATATGGAATACATATATGGAGAAGTTATATTAATATTCAAATCCAAGGACATATACTTCAGATCATTACATGAGACTCACTTTGTATAGGGGTAAGAGACACACTCCGTCAGTGGTACAGTACATAAGAGGCACACTCCGTGTAAGGATTGGATACATGCTTTTTATATGTAAAAGAGAAAAAATCCATGTAGTCATAGGAGAAACACACCTTGAAATACACACTCCGTGTAGGTCATCGTCAACCACTGCATTCCGATATTAGCATTCTTGTTCCAAGAGAACCTACTCCTTGAGGTAAAAAGTTCATACACCAACCTCCATTAATACTCCCATAGAGTATCTCAAAACGACATACTTATTCCGAGGGCCCCAATGCTGCAAATGACACATCCAACAGGAATATTGTTTGAAATTTATGGGATTTTTATTGAAAAGGTGTAGGTGGCGTCCGAGTCTGGTCCAACCTTGTCAGACCAACCTGACTCGACCCAGGGCCGGCCCTGGCTGGGAACGACTTGTTCTTCAGGCTAAACCGCCCACCAACCCTACCCACTACTGGCCTAGCCCACTATATCCATACTGGCCCACTCAACAGGGCCAGTTCGGTCTACATAGATGTGGCTTGGATAGTCGTGCCCCGCTATGGCCCAGGCGGTCACATGACCGCATCCTAGCTGATTCCCCAACCCACATGGCTAGACCTTATTTCATGGCCATTTTGTGTGACAAGAATAGACTCGGGGATTAATCATGTGTTCTCTATCTGATACAGCTCCAGTGACCAACATCCCTCCACTACCGTGGCCTTCCGCCACCTCACGCAGTCATTGCCTCTACGGGATCCCACCACCATAGTCCCACTGGACTGTGGGATCTTTCCGCCATCGGCTACCATGCATGCCTCCATTCTATCAGGTTCGGCTGTGCCACCAGGCCAGTGTCTCCTGCTCCATCAACCACCCAACCAGAAACCTCATCTCACCGTTCTCTGCCTAAAAGGGTCAGATCTTCCACCTCTACTTACCTCCTCACACTACTGCGATCTTAGATCTCGCTCCAGATCGATGCACCCAAAGAAGAATGAGAATAAAATTGGGGAATGGAGGTGGGGAATAGGAACACCCAATGTGGACGGATCTAGGCCTTGTTTGTGTTGGCTTTGATCCGTCCACATTTTAATTAAATAACAAAGGGAAAACAAAATCAATCCTAAACATATATCAATCCCGATAATCATGCATCAATAGAATCCCATACATTCACTACGCAAGAACCATGAATCAATCCATTTTTCGATTGATTCACATTCATTACGGGGAAAAGGAATAAATAATCGAGGGGAATGAAATTTAAATCCATGCCCTTCCAGGGATTGGATTGATCAATAGAGAAAAAGCAATCTGCATTTGTCATTCATCGATCAATAGATGCCTACTTTGAATCCTGATCATCAATCCACTGAAATTCATCGTTGAATGGATTTTATTCTCGATGCCTCACAAGAGTTCCCCGGGTTATGATGGTAACCCTTACTCCCCCTAACATGACTTTTAAAAAAGTTAAATTGACACTACATCACCACATAATGGAAATTTAAAATATTTTTATTAAATATTTTAATGATGTTCTCATTCAAAAATTAGCATTCACCCTCGACTCATTGTAGTCAATGTTAGGCCCCACCTAGGGTAAAGACGCTATTCTGGATGCAATGATGCCTTCAAATTTTCGATCAAGGAACCCTTTTTGAAGTTATTAATGATCAATTTTAGCCACCCAAGAATTTTTAATTAAGAATTGAACATTATTCCATGATTTTTTTCAAGGAACCTCGAGCCCCAGAATCTTACGTCATTTCAGTTCTAGGTCACTAAATATTCCAAATTAATTCATTCAAATAATATTGAGAAAACTCTAAGTCCTTACAATAGTGTCCCACCATATTCGGCTCGGTCCTTCCAGTATAAAGGTTGCATACTTCCCTTTGATTTAATTAGGTGTGTCCTAGAATACCAAAAATGATCCATACTACTCAAACACTCCTTAGCCTATAGAGGATCAGTTATCCCTTAATAGGTGATGGACTTTAGTAATGGAAATATTGAGAACTATCTTTCAGAATGCCCCTTTGAGGTTCTATAGTTGGATCATGAATGAGTACTAAAGCTGGGGCCTGACCTAGATCTTGGAAAATTCACACAATCACCTCAATAAGATTTGGATCAACAATATGATTTTATAACAGAGGTTCAGAAGAAAATTCCTCATTGATCCAATTGACAAATATTCCTGTATTCATGATTCTACACAAAATCAACAAAAAACAATGAAGTCGTAATATTAATACTCAAACAGAGCAACAAGGGAAATTAACCCCAATAGGTAGAACCACAAAATTTTGATTTCAACATGCCCAAATCAAAAAAGGGAAAATAGTAGAACTAATACACAATATGTTTTTCCCTAAACCACCCTTGAGACTTAAAGTTCATAGTAGTGAGAGAAGTTTAGACACTCAATCAAAACTACCTCTTATGTCCCAACAAGAGTTCAAAAATACATACTGACTTTTAGATAAAAGCTCAACCACCCTATGATACCACTATTCCATGAACCAGAACAAGTACAATGGTAGCCCGATAACTGATCTGACCCTGAAATAGGTTGAAGGTAATTCTCGATCCCCATGGGTTGGTGACTAGCACAGGGTATCTTACACAAAATAAGTGGGAATTATTTTTTCCAAAACATTACTGAAGTAAAAGAGATAACCCAATATGAATATCCAAAGAAAATCAATTGGGAGTAAAGTACCAAAATTCAAATGAAAATAAATAACAAATTTATAAAACTATGTACTATAAACAAGGAAAATAACCTAAGACCCAAATCACAAGCAACTCACCAAGTCCATGGTTCAACAGTTGGATCCACATCCAAGAGATCATTTACCCTTGCTCGAACCTGGAAGTAGCATATTTAAAAACACCCAATGGAATAATTAGGGTGTGATAAAAATACCAGTAATATTTTACCATATATTACATAACAATATTACAATGTAAAATTAACCAATTATGTGATTTCAATTCTAAAAAAAGGGTTGGAATTTAGAAAAGCATATTTGTAAAAATCATGATTTTCAATTTAAGATACTGAAATACATTAGTAATTAATGCTTCACATTTCAACGGATTGAAATTCATTTCAAAAGATGGAATTTACTATTAATCAAACGATACATTGCATAAATGGCACTTTTTAGAAAATGTATTAAATAAAAAGTTTTATATAAAAATGTTTCTCTAAATTCTCAAGGAATTTAAAACAATTTATAATAATAGAATATACATTTGAAATACAAACAATGATCAAAATGGTTATGTGTCAAGTATGTATGGTAGTTCCATACTATATGGACCTAATACTATGGATACATAAAAGTATATACATACATCCTTTGAATCGAGGACAATAGGACTCATTACCATCAACTAAGGATTTTTATGTGTTGATATATTGTTTTAGAATGTTTTAAGTCATGATGTATTATCCAATATAACCCACTAAATACTTATGGTTTACATGTTATCTAGTAAAAAACAATGATGTGAAATTTTTCCTAAGGCTTCTTAAAATTCAATTAAATCCAATATTCCATTTCAATATGAAAATTTTGTATTTAAAACCCATAACATGTTTTTAATCAAAAACATTCTTTTTCAAAATAATGAAATCATTAGGTTTCGATCAAAACAATTTTAATCCATTTCATATAATTAGAGATTTTAATACAAATAATGTAATTTCACAATACACTACACAATTAACAATTCCATAAATTTAATCACAGACCCCCAATACACTAGAATTTGGGGTCGTCACAAATTTCCATAAAAATATTCTTCAATAAAATTCTAAAATTCAATTGATTAAATTTTCGTAAAAATAATAATTTTAAAAAACAATTTAAATTACCAAAATTCATTAAATAAACCCTAATTCAACAGAATTGTGCATTTTACAATTTTATGCCAAAACCATTTTTTAAACCTTGATTCACATGAATTGAGTTTTTCCAATAATTAAATGAATGAAATATTATCCAAATTCAAAAATTTTCATTTTTAAATACACAAAATTTAAAATTTAAACTAATAAATTAGGGTTAATAAAATTTCGGAATCATAACGAAACCACCTACCTCAGGGTCAATAGATCTCAGATCACAAAACACTTGCCGTGATTTATCAACAAAGAGTGATGACAACCATATCTGTATGAAACAGGAATCAAACCTAGGTTTAGATCCATAACAGTGGGTATTATATCCTTCAAAAATAAATAATGATCTATAAATCCATATTAATAATGAGATATACCAGGAGAGATTGAGAATGAGACGAGAAAACTAACCAGAAGAAGATCGACTGATGTACTTCTAGATTTGGATCGAAAACTAGAGGGATCTGAGGGGCCATGAATCCTCCTTGGGAGTTATAAGGTTAGTAGAAAATTATTTGGGTCAAATTATATCCATCAGGGACCAATAACTAGGGTTCATGAATTTTTTAATAATATATTTGATCTCTTTATATCCCATCCATACGGTTTTATAGGAAACATCAAACAGTTTGGTTAAACTGTGCTCAGGACATGAAAACCTTTATAAATGGGTCTCATGGATTATCCTAAAGGCACAAATGTACTGACTAACCATGTACAAGACACAGAGATATCTTTGTCCAAAACATGCCATATTCTTGTAGCAGGTCACACTGTTTTTCAAACCATGTGCCCGCCATGTGCAAACCATGTAATAGCCCTGAATGTAGTGATTATTAAAATTTCCATCCCAAAATAACTCTAAATGAAACCCAACAAAAGATGAATTAAAATTAGGGTTTAAGAATACTAGAAAATAATAACGGGATGTTATTGTTTTTATGAAAGGTTTTAAGTAAGGTATTTCAAGAAGGGTACAATGTGATAGAAACATCATGTGTGATGTTGAAGAATACACTTAAAAATATTTTTATGTATATAGTCTCCATAGACACAAAACCCTTATGGTTATAGATCGGATCATAATGCTATTTATTGAATATTACACCTATGTAATGTAATATTTATATCTAAAAAGTATGGGTAGAAATAATATTTGTTTATATTTTTTTATATTCCATCCTCTAAAAAGTAAAATCAACGTTCATGTGTTCGTTTAGAATACTACCTTGCAAGCTAAAGAATTTTTTCACAACCTATATTCATGGATGGATGGAAAATTCGTTTTTTTAGAATAAAAATGAAAATTATTTCACGAATAATATTATTAATATGATGGAATAATTATTATCTTTATAATATTATACCTACCACTGTTGTTTTGAAATTATGAACTAAACTTCATTAAAACACTTGATACCTATATAAGTTATTGAGTAAATAAACATATCATTGAAATAAATTAAATAAATGGTTTAATAAAAATGTAATTATATAGAAATATGTTTTTAGAAAAATTAAATAATATATTTATGTTTAGTGTAGATATGGTAATGAATGCACATAGCAAGTCATGACTGGATGTATAGGGCTTCCAAACTCAATTTACATTAATTGGGTAATAATAATTCTTTATTGAATATTTTTGGACATTATTATGTATAAATTATCATCTAAATTTTCTTGTGATATATATACACATGATATATATATATATATATGTGAATGTTTAAATATTCAAATCAAGTGTTAATTATCATTTTAAATGTTATTTTCCTTGTAAGGGTTTTCAGTGTCTCATTGTTATTTTCCTGTGATATTTTTCATGTCATGAACCATGAGTTTTTCATGTGGTTTAATTAATACCCTATTAATTAATTTAAATAATATAAATCATGAAATGAAAAATATTAATTTATCCATAATATATAATTTCCATTGATTACTTTTTATTCAACAAATACCAAAGTGGTAAATATTTAAAGCTACAATCACATTTCATTTTGGGATAATTTATGTTCAAGTTTCATTTGATTGAAATTGTATGATATTAATTAATTAAACCCACTATATATTGTTCTCATCTATTTATTTCTTTTTTAAATCATTTTTTTTATATTTTCATTAAAATGGTACTTAACAGGATCAAAGGAAAAAGTTTCTGGAAAATTTTACCGCATTAACTTTTTTGGTATGGAATCATTTATCTTGTGTATAAT
This sequence comes from Viscum album, assembly GCA_963277665.1. Classification (NCBI taxonomy): domain Eukaryota; kingdom Viridiplantae; phylum Streptophyta; class Magnoliopsida; order Santalales; family Viscaceae; genus Viscum; species Viscum album. The sequence continues at coordinate 434,451,511 of OY728158.1, read as the reverse complement.
TGAACATTAAAATACCTAAAATAATGTTATTTACTTGAATAAATAATTATTTATATTTATTTTAAAATAAATTTGATTTTATTTATGATGGTCTAGAGGGAATAGCTATGTACGTTTTCAAACATAGTACTTTTGGGTTTTAATAAATGTGGGAAAATTGATATTAGTAATAAGATGTTATAATATAATGTTTTTTACTTCCATTAAAAATATTTAATTATTTTAATATTTTATTACATGTTATAATTTTTATTTTAAAATAAAAACCTTTTCCCAATATTTTATTATGTTTTATTTTTTAATTGTATTATAAGAAGAGAGTATTCTCCCATTTTTCAATGAAATGATCCAAATATTGGATTAAAGGTATTTTTATCTATGTAAAAATAATTTATTGATTACTATTATTTATTGGGAATATGATCTTATGAAAACAAACATATTCTTTAGTTGGATGGATTATGATGATTGTTTTAATGTGATTAACATGATTCTCTTTTCATTTCCACATGTAAATCATGCTATAATTGAATAGATGTTTTTTTAAAGTATGATAATTAATATGAGATATTACATGTGTTATATTCAAGTATGATACCTAAAAATTATTTATTTTGAAGGTTTATTCTGATATAGCTATGGATTAATGGTGAACCCAATATTGAACAATAATGGATGAGCCTAATATATCTCTATAATTCTTAGGGTAATGAAACTGATCTTAAATGGAATGAATATGGGTCCTTAACATAGAGTTTTGTTCTATTTATTTGACATGAATATAGTTATCATTGAAATGATTGAACAAGGTAGGTGAATACAGTATTCTATGATACCAATATAATTACTCTCTATGATTTCATTGAGTGTTTAATGGTTTAATTGATCATGATTGACATCACATTACTCATGATTATTGATTTCTACGACTCTAGCCACAGTTAAATATTTATTCTATGTAGACTTTTAATGACAAAGGTTTTGATGGATATTAATTAAATTATTTACTTATCATCACCCTTGAATATTTTCTCATACTTTTATACTCATATTCCACTCATAAAATATATTCAATTGATAATGCTTATGATTTCCCTTACTAAGACTTTGAGATAACCCTTTTTATGTCTTTTATCTATAGAAAATAATGAAATATGATACGTAAACTATTTCTATAAGCATTTCATGTGGGTGAGGATGAATATTTAATTTTCAATAAGAAACATTTGGTATTGGGGGAAGATTATTACTGAAAGATATGATTATTTCTATGTAAGAGTATTTCTTAATTCCCTATAACCCTAAACCTAAAATGTTATTGGGAGTGGAAATATATTTTAATTTTGAATTTGTATGTTTTTTATTCTAAAATTGGGTCAAGATTAATAGTATCAAATCTTAAATTTAATATTCATAATTATAGTATCGATTCATAGAGTGCCACGTTTGGCATGTTACAGTTTGTATCAATGTATGTTCTAGATAATTTTAGAGATTATAATTTTTTACTGAGTTTTTAACTTAAGAGTTATGGATACATTTATGGTTTAATACATTTAAGGTTTATTATAAGTTCAACTACATATTGATTAATTTTACAGTTTTTAGGTAATTATATTTTAATGTGATTAATGATACTATGGGAGATATTTCATTATATTGAGGTATAAGTAACCCTTATGTTAATCATTTTACAAAACATGATGGATTATTTGGGAAGCATATTATTAAATTTTATGTATTTTAGATTAATTTATAAGATATCCTTTGAGGTCAATATGTTCTTTATAAGGTTATTTTGGATTTAGTTTTTACTATTTTAGGAATGATTTAATTTCTAATATGGGTATTATTAATGATTTTTTACACTTATGTATCATATATTCATACAAAGGTTGAATCATTTTGGTAATTATACTATATTAGGCTAACTGTTTTGTTTTGGTAATGAAATTTGAATTATCCTTTCATCCTTATATAGATCCTATGATCTATAAGAATATAATGATTTAGGCATAACAAAGATTCATCATGGAAACTCATATCCTAAAATAAAGTATGATATAGAGGTGAAAAAAAGTAAAAAATAATCAACAAAAGGATGAAATTCCACATATGGATTTGAAGAAAATCAGAGAAGTATATTTTATTATGTTATCTGTCTCAATAGTTATATCATACCTCACTATTAGATAATTCAAAGTGAAAATTGAATAATTTATCCTTTCATATAATAATTTTATAATGAATTGATGATATTTTTTTTTCACCACATTGGTTTATGGTTTTTTAGTTTTTGACATTCTCAAGATCATTCAATTTCTTAATATCAATGTTCCCTATCATTTCCCATCACTATTTAGACAATAAATTTCATCTCCATATCAATATATTCAAATCTATAAAATTCTAGAGTATTTGGGAACATAGCATTGTGTATTCAAGATGATCTTCATATATTTATTTCCCTCCTCCCAAAAGGAGGATGTATTAAGACTTTTTTATGAATTTTTTTCTTCAATAAAGTTATTTTCAAATGTTAAAAAAATTATTAATGAACTCATGATAAAATTGTGATGATAATAATTATTAAAGTGTGGGATAATATAATTTTATAAGGTTTTATAAAAACACCATGTTCGACAGAATACATGGCACACAACATCGAGTTTTAACAACAATGGAATATTATTATTTAAATCTTATTTTTATACCCAAGCTATTAAATTGGTGGATATAAATTAAAATAAAAAAAATAATGAAATATATGTATAATATTCCTAATAAACACCAACATAATTCTTAATTCATAATAAATAATCACTCAATTTTTAGTAAACTCAATTTATGCTTCAAAAATATGTTTTCTTCAATAATGGTTGTTTTTAATTTTTTAGTAGAATAATATAATTATTTTGTTTCCACTTATAGAGTTTTTATTTGTTAATATTTATGTAAATGTTTAAATAAAAATATCAAAAATTTAATAAGGTGAAAGTTTTAGAATTTTCTAAAATGATTAATGTTTCAGTTAATAGTGAAAAATACCAAATTTATATAATATTGTGTTTTCATGTTACATATATACAGAGTAAAAAACATTAATTGGTTTTAAAGTTTTATTACTTCTTTCAGAATAAAAAAAATTAATTCATAAAATTGTAATAAAAATAATTCTAAATTTTGATATAAAAATATTTCCATACATGAAATTCATGATTATAGAAAAATAATTTTAGTCACATTTCACTGGTTAATTATAAAATAAATTTATTCCAATAAATATAATTATATTTGTAAAATGGAATTCCTTATTGGTAATCATGAGGTTTTACTTTGGTAAATAGGCCCCTTTTATTTTTGGCCTTATGAATAGTAACTAAGTTAAAAATTTTGTCACCTAAGAAGGGGTAAAATTAGTTAAACAACAATAATAATTTGTTATAAAAAGTTAAAATATCAAAAAGAATTATATTATTTTATTGGATATATTTTCTCAACCATAAAATCCCATAATGTAAAAGTGTTGAAATTTATTGCCCCTATCCTTTGATAGGGACCTCAATATTATTTTATGTAATGAATAAATAAAAAATTTCAATATATAGTTTTAATATATTTAACATATTTTATAGGGTATAAATAGAGTTTATGTTTAGTTTTATATGCATATTTTAAATATTAATTAATTTATTTGATCATGGTTTTTTTTAATTTTTTGGGTTGGAATAATTACCTTAATTTCTTACGTAACTAAAACATTGTTATTTTTCAAGAAATAGAAAAATAGAGTAAATTATTTTAAATGAAATAGAATATAATATTATTTTGGGTGTGTTAAGTGTTAGAAGAATATTTTAGACAAATATAATTTATTAGTTTTGGGTTAAAATTTTATATTTGGACTTCATTATGGTCTTCATATTTGTTTTCTGATGTGGAATTATGGGAATAGTAATGATGATAAAAGTGATCGCATTTTATGTTATATTATATCTTTTAATATATTTAAATTTCCTTACTATATAATATTACTATAATTGAATTGGATACATTTAGGAATATCATCAACATTTCATCAATGGTTCACATTATATTTTAAAAAACTATGACAGAAAACAAGTAAGACCATTAATATCATGGTAATCGTTAAAAGGGTTAATGGGAGGTTAGTGATAAGGGGTAAAACATCACATAACCTTGTTTGAATTTTATTTTATGAGAGTATATAGGCTTATATTCACCCTATATTATTAATATATAATTTTTTTAACAAGAATAGGAAAATTATTTTATATTGATTTTATACATTTAGTAATTCCATGGGTGCTCCTCTCATTTATTATTTAAGGTTATAACCTCTTATCTCATACTCAAAATTATTAATCAGTATATCTCAAACAAACACTAAAAAACCTCTTCTTAACATATGTAGATAAATTCTAGAGGTTATGGTCATCTTTAGAGACCATCACTAGGGTTCTTATACGGTGGTCTGAAGGTGGTTCTTTAAAGAGGATGTAATCGTCTTAACCATGATTTTTCATGTTACTTCTTATTATAACTCTTTCAATTATATCATAATTATTCCAATATAATAACATTAGAAAATCTCATACTAGAATATTTAATTATTTTAATATAATAACAATATTTATATCATTTTTCCATCTAATGGTAGGTGCGGTTATTAATCATGTGTATATATGGACTAACACCTCTAGAAAGAGATACAATTAATTTTCCATCACTACATGTCATGGATTCATATTATGATAGATTTAATTTATATATATTTTATTTTAATTACATAATTTTTATTTAGAAAATAAAATATAAAATCTATATTCATAATAATCTAATCATTAACAATTGAATCATCACCCATGTGTATGTGATGACTATCATCACCATGTCGATATTAACTTTATTTTTGAAAACCATACTATATTTCTTGGTCATGGTGTAAAATTTAATGAATTTATTTTATATTTATAAATTTAAAGTTATTAAATAAAGATAATGTTTTATTTTATTTTTATATTTTTCCGGAAATTATGTGTAAAATCATTTCTCATGTGTACATGCAGACCACCCACTCATGGGACAATGTATTTTTTTGACCACCACTTTACACAGTTGAATAAAAAACTATACTAAATGCATGTAAAATAGAATTATTTCTTGAATAATATTTTATAGGTGATGGAACAAAGAATCCTTTTAACCAATTATTACCAAAAAATTCAATTTTCAATTATAAACCAAACATCCTCAAAACATCTGATGAGGACTTATCTAAATAAATAAATAATTATTTCATTTAAATAAATAAAATAAATAAATATTTGGTCCGGTAAAAACAATTAAATTTTTTCTAAACATGTAAATAAATATTATGAGTTTTTTATATTAGTGTTAGAGAACGTATGTAACGAGTTTTGGCTTGATGTAAGGGGTTCCTACGTCAGTTTTCATTCATTTCATTGTAAAAAATATTTATTAAATTTATTATTCCATGGTTATATGTGAAATGATATTAATTTTTTTAAACATTATGTATAGTTATTTAATATGAATTTTCATAGGTGAAAATAATCTCTTCATGGAGTAATAATTACTTGAAATGTTATGATATTTTTTTTAGTTTTATTTGACTCAATTTTATTTTATTGAGACATATTTCATGTCATGAAATGTGATTTCATTGAATAGTTTACTTACTAAACCATGAATGAATTATTAAATAATACTTCATTTAACTAAATAGAATTATAAGTCCATATCATATTATTAATTTCAATGAATTTTGATTTGAATGTTTCTAAATTGATAAATACTTTATGTTATAATCTCATTTATTTTAGAGTTTTTTATGTTCAAGGGTCCTTTGGGGGAAAAAGTATGATATAAATTTTCTGAACCAAAAACTCAAACAGACACACACACAGACATATATATATATTCCTATCAAATATATTTTTTAATTTTTTTTATTACCATTAATTTTTATCTCATTGGTACTTAAGAAGATGAAAAGAAACATTTAATAAAAAACTGAACTTATTTCACTTTTTTGGTTGGGAATCAATACTCTTCTATATACATGATCTTCCTAATGTTTCCTAGAATATTTATTTCTATGAAACTATTATATTTTTTATTTCCAAATTAAACTAAATATTACTTTATTAACAATTTTTTTGAAGCAATATTTATTATTATTTTCCAAATTGGATACTTTTCGTTTTTACAAGAATGGTGAAACAGGTCAATATCTTAATATTTCCCAAATTAATGGATTTTATATCCATCATAATTATTACACGATTTCAATATTTCATTAATATAATATGCTTTAATTATGAAAATAATTTTCTCAATAATTTTTTATTTTTTATTTTCAAATGGTACTGTAAAATAATATATTTTCCCCTCTTTTCAATTAACTCTTCTATATTCTATTTGATGGTTTATAAATTTATTTCAACATCCTTTAATTATATCTGTACATATATTTTCATATAAACTTATGATACCACCCATATTTTTTGTGATGATTTAATGTAGAAATTATTTTTAAGATATTTTCATGAATCTTATTTCCTTCCACTGGGTAAACAAAAAATATTGGAAAGAAAGTTAATTTTCAAATTATGATAATGAAAATTAAATCTTCCAAGTGTAATAATCATTTAATTTACACATAAATTATTGATAAGGATGATTGATCCCTATATATCTATTGAGGGAATGTGATCTCGATATAGCTTATATGAAAAGTGAGCCTAATACGTTTCTACAATTCATTGGGTAATAATCCTTGTGTTTAAAGAAAATAAAGGCATGGTTAATAAGGGATTTATCAACTATTTATATAACCAAGCTTCAATTAATTTTTACGTGAGTGAACACGGGTGATGTAGACAATGACCATATATATAAACTCAGTTTCTCTTTTATTTCAATGAGTTTTTAATTATATAATTGATCAATATTTACATTACCTGACTAATAATAATTTATTATTTGACGAATTAACTTATTTAAATATTAATTCAATGTAAAATGTTTATTTAACCTAGTTATATTTATTATAAATTCTATTATGTAATTGACATGTAGTTTGAATAGATTCTCAAACCATTATTATACATTTTTTCCCATCAAATATATTCAATATCTATATTGTTACCCTTACGTAGAATTTAAAGTCACCCATATTACGTTTCCTTTCCATAGTTTATAAATAAATATTTCAAATATTTTATGTCTATAAGGCTTCCATGTGAATGATGATTAATTATTAATATGGAATTATAAATTATGGTTGTAGTGGAAAAAATAGTCACATAAAGTCCTGGGTATTGTAATGTAAGAGTTTGTACTGATTTTTTAAAACTCTAAATATAAAAGTTCATTGTTTATGTAGGTGATGAAATATTTTTATTTGATTATGAATTTATTTTTTTATTAAAATTCGTTCTCGATTATTCGTGTCAATACCAAAAATCAGACGTTTATATTTTTAGCATCTAATTCATGACTGAAAATTTGGCGAATTTATACATACAATATTTAAGGTAATATAAGTTGGGGAAAATCCATGAATGTATAGTCTATCATTGGAGAGAGTTATTAGTCTCAAAATCTATAATTTTCTATTTATATAGAAAAAATAGATCAAGGTTCTTTCATTGTTATTCTGGGTGGTTGTGTATACTCAATAAACAAGGGGTTTTTTAAAGTAATGATGAAATGATGATCTATATTATCAATATGATTCAAGAAGCTTATTGATGATGTGGGAGTGAGGTGTATGATGATTCAATACAATCTTTTATTCATAGAAATATAATACTTAACAATGTTTCTATTTAATTTTTACATGTTTCGTTTTATTGAAAAGGGGGAGAAAATAATATTATAAAATGTAGATTCACTATAAGTCTCATAATGTAAGAGAAAATGGTAGATATTATCTCTATCTATCCAAGGTTCACTGATTTTATATATATTTTTCATGAAATTACAATGAGCGATATTTTTTTATGTAGGATGTTGTGTGTTGGATTTGTTCATAGGAAGTGAAGTTTGATGATTATGGATGGTTGTGTATTTTCAATATATTATGATAATTTTAAATACATTTTTCATAATTTTGGACTAAATAACATTAAATAATAAATACATGTTGAAATCAATGAATATCAATGATGGATAAAGTGTTTTATAATCTAGATTTATAAGTGGATTGAGTATGTTTGAACATGTTTTTAGAAAGATAAGATGATGTTTGTAAATGATTGTTGGGAAGTACTTTAGGACGAAAACATTTTTATATTCATAATACATAAACTAAATATTGATAAATAATGGTTTATGGGTATTTAACTATAATAATTATAGCTAACCATAACATTCCTTATAATATATAATTGTTAATCGGATCTGTAAGGATCACTCTGAGTAGACTGGGATTGAAAAATCACAAACTATTTGATACATAATTGTAATAATAGTAGTACATATGATAAAAAAGGGCCGAGTATTATAATACATAATGATTACTATATATTTTATGATTATTTGTAAATTTAAGGTTTTAATACATAGTTGTATGTAATTATTACTTTTTTATGTAAGGGAAAATATAGTAATTAATAAAAATTTAGTGTAATTGGTGTTTTAAGTGGGTATATGATGAGAAAGTCATATAGTTGTGGGTTACACCTAGAATTAATATTTTGTACATTATATCCATTTGGATGTCATTGAATTAATCCCTTTATTTTGAATTCTTTTAAATGGGGTATATTTACTTGAATATAATTTAAATAATAAATTTATTGTAAAAGAAGCGCAAGGTTACCAATTTCAGAATTCGAATTTTTAATTGAAATATACTAAATCGAAATAGTGGGAGATTTATGGAATAAAATGGATGATACTATTCATGATATAACTATAGAAGATTTCATAGAAAATTATAAAGATATTACAGAATAAAAATTTAATAATATTGATGATGTTCTACTATAAGGGATTCATTGAACATACGAATTAATAGGGTTTTGTTACTGCTAATTGATATTTATCTTAAATACCATATTTATAAAGAAGAACTATATTTTTTCAATGTTTGATATGGAATTATCAGATATATATTATAAATGATTTTTTATGGATTTTTACTCATCTTTGGAGTTTTTTATGATTATATACTGATCTCTACACATAAATTTTTTTTATATCTCATGATGGAATTGAGAGTATCAAAAACTATTCATTGAAGAATACCTTGATGGATTATTATATATAATAAAACATGTATAAATTCATTTCATGGAGAAACCTTATTGTTGATAAACTATGATGTGTACTAGAAACTATATTAATTGATATCTTCTAGAGTTGTGTGTGAAAGACAACGTGAGAGTGACCATTGAGAGATAATGAAATATTACCTACACAATTTTGAAAGCAGTGACCTTTTGTGATGAGATAATTCAGATAAATCATATATCCATTAAATAGTTTGTTTAATTTGAATATTCATACCCTAGCATAATGACATGGGTATTGTCCAAGGATGTAACATAGTGTGGGTGAACCATGTAAAATCTCTATGTGCTGTGATTTTTATATTTATATACATATGGATTATATTTGGTGAGAATGTTTGAGAAATTAATAAATTTTTGAACAAGTTCCATCTAATAATGAAAATATATCGAATGTGATTTGTGTGTAAGAAAATTATGGAATTAATAGGAACATTTATTGACCCCATTCTTTGGGAATATCAATTTATAATAGAATTTTTTGTAAAAAATCACTAATAAAATAAAAAATAAATGAGATATATATCACTATTAAAATATATTGGTATATATTAATTGAAAAGAATTTTAAAAATGTCCACTTTTATTTAATCATGCTCACACATCCCTGATTCACTTCAAATAATAAAGTCTTACCTAAAACTAGTGTAATAAAAAACAGGGGAATTATATGTCAATCCTACTTAGGTTATAATGATCTTACTAAGAATGGAACTATAAATATTTGTAGAAATATAAAATAAAAAAACATAAACCATGATGGAATATAAATAGATAGTATATTGAAATGAAATTGTACAACCCAGGGCTGACTAGTCTATCCCAGGGAACTAGACCTTCCATTCTCTTATATGTCACTACCATTGATGACATCCATAAATTTAACTTATATTCTCTAATTGTCGCAATGTATGAAAAATATTATATGGATATACTATAATTAATTCATCACCACTCCATGGTCAAAGATTTAGAGGAACCTAGTTCTACTGATTTGTATAGAAAGGTAGTTGTTACTAAAGACTTATACGGATCCATCCACCTTTCACATGTTGGACGTATTGTATAGTTACGCATCATAATTTTTTATGGCCTTATCCTCTATATGTAGAAAACCATGATTGTGGCTAAATTAGAGTCTTGAAAACATTCTATATTATTTAATTGAAAATAAAAAATGAAAAAAAAACTCATTGATAATGAAAAATATTACTCCATTGTTAAAAAAGAATAACTACCAACAATTATACTCCTTACGTAGTTATAACACCCCTGTATTAGGGGGAACAAATGTGCACCATAATCATGTTAATGATTTTATACTTCATCAGTGCCTCTAAATATATATGCATCATGTAATGGTTATCTTACTACATGATCTATAAATGAAAATCCTTTTGTTAATGTATTTCCCTCAAATCATTAATGTAATGATGTCTAGGGGAAAAATAATGTATATTGGAGAACATAAACTAAAAGAACTCATACACATAGGGTCCCATAATGAAGTACAAGAGTCTCTTAATGTTGTATTTTTTTATAAAATAATAAAATATATTTAGAATTGACTAGGTTACCACTAGAATGATACACTAGGATCCTCATTATTACTAGGAAATATAATCCATCATTAAATCCAATATTACTTACTCCAGAAAATTATACTAGAATTAATATAAAGATAATCTAAAAATACATATATCTCTTTATTAGAGATATCATATGATTATATGTTTGATACCCATATATGTTTTTCCAAACCTCAAACACATTTTGGTTCAATAGAGAAAAAAAAACAAACATAATAATCTCCTACATTGGATCTCGATGATTTAAATTACTATACGATGAAAATTTAATCACAAATACCTTTTCATTTATCTATTCTACGATTCACATGATGACTTTCACACCAAAATAAAAAGTGTATTCTTTCTAAACAATACATTGAACAAACAATTAAAAGGAAAGATCATAATAATAAGACCACTCTTCTCAAAATGTAAGGTCATTACCTCTTTAGTTAAATGATACAGTGGTAAACACACAAGTAATACTTATCTATTAAATAATATGTCACAATCATATCCTATTTAAAAAGGATTTAAATAAATATTTACACATTTAATTACATTATTAAATAAGGATCCAAAAAAATTTAAATGTAATTTTTCATAAAGGATCATAGTTAAATAATTTATACATGATATCTTATTCAAATATACACCTCCCCATTATTATTTAAACAGTGATGTTTTTTACGATTTTTTTGTGTCTCCTCCACACATCATCAAATTATATATTAGTAGAGATAATGGTAAGATACATAGAAAATAATATCATATATGTACATATAAAATAACATATTTCACTAAAATTCTTTATCATGTATATTAAACCAAACAATATCTAATATAAAATTTAATATGATATATTTAATTTAGTTCACATTGCATTTGATCTCCAACATTCACTAAATCTCCCCAGAATTTATATATATTCTATATTCTATTATATCATATGTAACAAATCATATAACCATGATGATCCTATAAAATTGATATTGAATTTTTTTAAATTATAAATGAGGTTATCCTTGCTACTAAGGAAGAATATAAAAAGATATCCTTATGTTAACCTTGAGTTGATGTAGAGAGTTCTATAAAGACTCAATGAGAAGATGAGGTTCATAAATATATTTGATATTTATTATCATTTTTTACGTGTATAATTTATCAGATGACAAAGGATGGAGGATGTAATATGAAAAATGATTGAGAATACAAGTTGTGGATGCAGATGAATATTGTTATGGGATCATAAATCAAATAAATATTATTTTTTTGGAGAATGTAATCAATTTATAAGTAAAGGTATGCTAAGGAACTAATGATATACATATGTAATGAAGAAATAAAATCAATTTCAAAATTAGAGTACTTTCATATTCAGTAAGATGACTAAACAAGATATGTTTAGACCATGTGAAGTTGAAAGAAGCTTCCATAGACCATAACGATACTTTATCATTGAGTATTGAATTTCAATTGACCAAATCATCCAATATATTGGTTTGGTGGAATGAAATTATAAAAAATAGTTTTATATAGATTATTATTATGGTAAAGAGTACATGAGTAAATATTTTTTTCATATACATGTAAATAATTATGAATTTTGTTTGTTATTAAATTTTATTACTTAACATATATGAGAGTCGAACATAGAAATAATTTATTCAAGATTTAATGAACTTGAGTATAATATATACTATAAATAAATCAAATGAATTGTGTAAAAAAATTATGTAATGGATTCATTATTAACATTTTAAATAGTGTAAAAATACAACTGATATGATTTAAAAAGTAAAATGGTACAATACACACAACTAAATAAAATATGTTAATATGTTTAATTTAATGTTCACTAGTCTACTATAAATTTCATATTCATATATATATATTAGTGAATAAAACAAAATATTTTAATTTATTCATGTATTTTAGTAAAGTTTAAATCAAATAAAGGAATTTTTTTGAAAATTTTCAATTTAATGGGGGTATATATAAGGTTTTATGAGGTAATTTGATCATTTAATGGGCATTTTTTCCGTTGTAAATATAACTATTATAATAACATATGAATGTTGGTATAGTAATGTAATTTTTATTGGTATGTGTTGAAATATAAATATAAATAATGAAATACCATATGAATAGTTGAATGTCAAAATAACTAATTTTAATAAATGTATATAATTTTTGATTAATTAATCTAAAAAAATTATATTGATTTCATTAGTTTTGGTAATATTTTCCATTTTTTAATTCTAAATAATTTTTTCTTTTACATTGAATGAAATATTTTTTTACCAAATTTAGTTATTTATTTTGATAAAATGTAATAACAATTTTTAATCAACAATTAAAAATTATGTAATAATGAATGTTTGGTACATATTTTAAATAGTTAATTTTTTTAAAATAGGACTGTGATATGTAATGTGTAAAGATATTTTCTAAAAATAAAAAGTATTTCTTATTTGTTAAATAATTTTATTTTCAATGCGAAATTAAATTTTAATAACCTATAATGTAACTTCCTAGGTATATAATTCTTATTTTAAATTATTAAGAAATATTTCAGATAACTAAAACATGGTTTTTAACATATTTTAGGAAATATTTTCAAAAAAAATCATCTATGTTTAATAATAATATACTTTATAAAATAATATTTATATTTGGAATTATAATGTTTAAATTAACATTGTATAATTTATTAGTAATAGATATAAAAAATTGATTAAATAATAAATCTGTGAAATATGATGCAATAAAATATAATAATGACATACAAAATATATACAACATGTCACACTTAATAATGGAATTGTATTTGACATAACATTGTAAAATTATTTTCTTGTTCATAAATCAATGTATTTCAATTAATGGATATATAATGATATTATATTAATTATTTTTTCCAATGATACCTCTCCCCATCACATATAAATAACCCAACTCATCCATTTAAATACCACTTCAAAACAATATCACTTCACCTAACTAAATCAAAAATATAATCTAAAAATTATCAATACTGTATTTTTATATCCCGTGGTCATATAAAATTAAAAGAATCCATGGGCGGGAAGGTGAGAAGTTATGTTTTTTCCCAAGAGGTAGTAACTCTAACCATTTCATTATAATTTTAATTCATATTTCTACTATAAATAATTATATATCTAATTAAACATTTAATAAACATTATATAACTTTTATATGGAATTTATAAAATTATCATTAACACCAAATAGTATATATGTCTTATTTTTGTCCCCTGATATTCCCTTTAATGGCCTTTTTTACCACCAATATGGATGATGTTCTTTATTTATGTATCACATACTTATGGACAGTTAGTGAATTATATATACTAAAAAAATATATAATTATATTAATGCTTAAACATTATGATATTATTTATGTTAAGGTAAAAAAAAACAACTGATAATATAATATTGAAGCGCTTTTGAATAAATATATTATACATTAAATAAAAAATATAACATTTTAATAAAGAATAATACATAATTAAACATTTAAATAAATTACCGAAAATATTAAAGATTAATATATAAAAATATAAATTTTTAATTTTTAAAATAAGTTAACATTGGTCATATAATAAATTTTAGCGCATTAGAAAAAATTGGGAATTTTGGAAACATGATCCGTTTTTATTATCTCGTATTTGGGTCCAAACACTCTATTCATACATGTTATTATCTTATTTATTATATAATTTCCTATGGAATTTTATCACTTCATCTTTTAATGAGTTTTACTTTCAATTTCTCCTTTTCATTACTTAAAAATAAATGGAAACTTCTCTCTTCTTCTCTATGAACAAATTTCTCTCTTTCACTCTCTTCATCTAGATTTTTTTATTGTATAATTAATTTAAGTGACCATATAATTAAATATATGATTTATATTTAGTGGATTTACATTCCTTTCCTATATTAAATAGATTATTATTACTTCTAATAATATTAAAATATTAAATTTAATCTATCCAAATAGCTTCTAATTCATTATATTGATTACCTTTAATTTTGATCAGTTATTTCTACACTGTTTCAAAAATATTGTTATACAAAATTATCTCTAACATAAATTATGTCTAATAAATAAATTTTTAATTGGAAATTATCTCTTTTTCAACAACCTATTTGTAATAACTCTAGTTTTTATATAGTTTTACTTTTAAAATTCATTTATATATCTCTTGAATTAACTTCTAAATCGGCGTGTTTTTTGGGTTCTATGAAAAATCATAATTAATATATTAAAAATATTCATATATTTTAATGAATGTGTACACATTTTTGTTTGTAAATGAATTTTTACATTGTTAGGGATCTATGATAGAAAATATATGACCACTATTGATTTTAGAATGTGGGGTTTACCCAGTGAAACCTCATGTTTGTTGGATATAATCATCTGGTTCATGCAACCAGTGTAAGGAGCACTTATTAAATTAAAATATTTAATTCAATTATTCTTATTGATTGACCTAAACCAGAAAAACCCCTATAAATACAGAATTATAATAAAATTATAGGGTTAGCCACATAACGCTTGGTGAATTGAGAGGAGACTCAGATGTTCTTCATTGGAAGATGAAGATTGGAGGTTGAGGAGCTATTAGATTGATATAGATCATGATTAATTGAAGGCATATTGACTTCCTTATTGAAGGATAATGAATTATTCACAAATTATCGACCAGAATGGATCTAGATATGATAAATTTGGGTTAATATAGTTTTGAGTAAATTATTTATAATGGGTTTTACTATATTATTTTAATATATGATTATTATATTTTTCACATGATCCCCATTATATGTTATTTGTTATATTGAATAAATATCCCCTATTCAATTTTGATCACCCATGGAAATTATTTTTTGTTAATCATTGGCTAAGAACTCTTCGCCAATGATGGTTTCACCTTTGTTCATGTCATTTACCCCACCCATTCTTAATATTGTTCATCGTTGGACCGTATGGTCATGATTCAACATTGGTGGGGTGGATTTGAGTGTGATTGAATAACCATATTCATAGAAATTTTGAGAATGATTTTAGTATTTCAGTTTTATATATTCATTAGGGTGGGTTATGGGTGATTCTTTAAGGATCGAAGATCCATAACAATGATGGTTGACATAAATACCGATGGGATGCATAGTGTATCATCGATGGATGAATGAATTTTGACTTCAAGCTAATTGAGCATTGGAATTTATGTCCATAGATGTCCCCAAAAAATTTAGAGTGAATTAATAGTGGTATTCATGGTGATGAGAGTGGTTTGGGAAACTGTGTGAAGGAACCGGTCTTTCTGCAAAACATCAAACTATATGTTGTGTACTTCTTTTTTTCATGCTGGCTAATGTTTCCATCCATGTAAAGAATCAAAGGTTGTGTTTTTAGGAAAACACATCATGTGAACAAATTATGGAATTTAGGATGTGTTATAGATTTATATACCTTGGAAAATATATTGAATGACACTCCATGTACTCTATGAGTACACAGTTTTGTATAGAGGTACATGAGCATGGCTCAGTACTCAAGCTCAACTTGGTACACATGTACGTCCCAAAATACATGGGAAGGACCAAGATCACATGAAATCTGATGTTCAGCATTTACACTTCATTTAATATGAAATATATTTACAATCCATATTCATAAGAGAATATAGACTGGTGAAGAGGTAGGGTCACATACAACATGGACCCCCATATGCACCGTGTATTCCAAAAAAACATTTTAATCTCATAAAACTATCATTATGACATGGATTTTGACCCACCCATATAAAAAATAGAAAGTTATTATTTCATTAATTTTGGCACACAAGAGATGAAGAAGGACTTACTATTATGACACATCATTAAAAAACCCTTGAAGATGAATGTGATTAGTGAAGGATAATCTTATATATACAGGGGATATAACCCCCGTATCACACTAGGGAACAGGTCCCCCTATAGTCTTTATATAGATATATTCAGTAACCCCCTACAATTGTTGTGGGACCTGTATATATAGAGTTTTACTCCCCCATATTTGATCTATGAAAGCGTTTGAGTCCTCTATAGAAGTTGTGGATCCCTCAAATGTGGAACACAGTAGCAAGGAGATGGCCCATAAAAACATGTTCTAGTGATGTTTTATTTGATGCTTAGAATAAAAGATATAATTTTGGAGATATTGGAAGACTCATCGACTAAGGATTGGGTTTTTTATGGAGTTCCACTTTCTCTATCTGTTGGGTTTCCTTTTGAGCATACATCAATGAGGGTTTTTTATCCCTCTTATTGTGGATTGATATGAATATTTTCATATCTTCTTATTACTACCCTTATGATTTTTGGGATATCCTACTATTCATGTATATACTTTCCCCTATAGGGATTTTAGTATCTATCTTATGATGACCATAGATATTTAGAAATGATATTAGGGGATCATAGTGTTAACTTGGTGAATTAAATGTGTATTGTTTTCCAGAAATGGAAATCTAGATATGGGGTTCTCTATTTTCATTTATTTGAGTAATATTAATGTTATTGCATTATTTTTGGTTGCGTGTTTATATAGGAAATATTAATCCTTCTTGAGTTTATATTGTGTCCCTATATTGTATTCAATAGAGCTTATTGCATGCATGGTTTTCTATAGTTGTTACAATATTTTTAAAATTCCTCTAAACTATACTAAGGAGGGTATTTTGTGCATTTATACATTTATATTAGACTAGGTACTCTCATATTATATTATGTATTCTTAATGTAACACCTTGAGGTTGTAAAAGAGAAGACTATAATCGATTGATTGTGTTATATGCAACACCAAACCCAAAATAATAGTGTTTACATAAATATGAAAGCATTAACATTTTGATTAAATTTGAATATATGTGCATGTTTAAATACATTATGATATATATATATAAGCTCAAAAATATATTGATAAATTCTTATTAAATAATCCATTATTTTTAATGTCTTTTTCTTCTTTAAATAATGATTTCTTAAAAAATGATTTTTATTAGTTTTTGTTTGAAAATTTATTATATTTATATTCTATAAAATCATGAAAAAGGAATTTGATAATGTGAGCTCAATTTTTTATATCATAATTTCATGATTTACATTGGTTGAAATTTTGCGATTTTTTGAATATATAAATTTTTTAGTTTATAATGAAAAATACTATTTTTATGTAAAATTGTCATTTATTTTGATAAATTAATTGATTTAAAGATAAAATTAATATTATAATTTGATTTAAAGGTAATAATGTTTTTAGTTTATTATAATAAATTCAATTCATTACATTTAAATTATCTTTATAGAGGATTTTAGTGTAAGTTTATTTTTAGGATTAAAAATGCATTTTTCATAAAACTATTTCAAAATGCATAATGTTAAACATTATAATTAGTTAATATAACATATAATGAGAAATTCTCTAAATGAAACGATTATATTAGATACTGGTCTTTATTAATTTAAATTCATATAATGAATGTTAGTAGTTATAGAGTGAAAATAAATATTATCTTTTACTTCAAAATGTATTTTTCAGAACACTACTTTCCATCACACTTGAAAGTATTATATTAAAATAAATTATTTCACCTATTTAAATTGATTTTTATATATTTTTTTAATATTTTCAATCATCATAATTAATACTAGTAAATATGGTCATCTTAATTTTTGTACAATATGAATAGTAACCGTAGTTAATATTTACTACCACGATCAAAGGAAAAGAGGTTAACTATGGGAGAAAACAAATTAAAAAAGACTAAAAAACATTAACCCTAATATATGAATATTTATATATAATTTTCATTTACATTAATTTAATATTAATTATATATTGTATTTTCATTATAAATGATTAAGTAGTTTGTTTGTTAAAATTATATTTTGGAATAATAATGCACACCTGATATTTTGAATTAATATGAAATTTTGATTAAGTAATTAATTTGGATGAATTAATGGATTTATAAAACAAATAAATTTATAATTATATATTATTATTAAAAATATTTATTAAATATAATTGATCATATAAATTTTATGAAGTCAAATATAATTTTTACAAGGGTTCAACAATGGTTATTGTAAAAAAACCCAACATCTCCCAATAAATGTAAATTATTATTTTAAAAGTTAAAATACATGTATTTTTTAATTTATTTTTCTAATATTAATACTATTTTTGGATTCATAGTGTTGAAATTATCAAACAGTGACCTTTTCATAATTTTTTGAAATAATTGAATTTCTAGGTTAAAATTAAATATAGTATGAATATATTTTATGTACTATGACATCATAATGAACCAAAAGTGAGGTAGTTAATAAATTAAAATGCCTCAATTCCCAAATATATATTTTTAATTTCAAATAATATGGGTTTTATGTTAATTTTACTAATTTTATAAATCCTTTGTGAGTCCTCCAAAATAATTTATATATATTAACGTTATAGAATCATTTCATTAAGATTCTGACTCATCCACATAAGAAATAGTCTTCTTTTGTTGTGTTAATAAATAGTCCATATAAAATAATGAAATCCAATCCCCTTTTATAAAATTAAATAGAAAAAACATTAGTTTTTTGGGGGTTTTATTTTATTATATTGAGTCCAAAACCTATGTTTGAGAAATAATAAATAATTCCCCACTCACTTATTTTAAAAACCCACCCAGCCTCCCTTTTATCTATAAATAAAATCCTTGGAACATGTCCTTATTCTACTATCCCCTCCCTAGAGTCCTCTCAAGGATCCCTCAATCTCTTAAAAATCTCTTCCAAATTCTTTGGAGTCATACACTCAAGTAAGGGATCTGTACTTTCACTTTTTTATTTAGTTTTCATTATTATATCAGGCCATATATTTCCAATAAAAAATTTTGGGATATTTATTCTCATGTCTATATCAATTCCCATTTTATTTCCTAATGATGATATACCCATTTATATCTATTCGACCAATTTTGATGAATTTTTAAGTGACGCCGTTATGCTGTAGAAATAGCAGAGTGATTTCCAATTCCATAACAATTGTGTAGGCAATATCATACCCATTTTCTATCAATAGTGTTCACCATTATACAAATTTATGACTTTTACATGGGACTTACAAGTATTAATAATACACTCCATGATTATGGAATAAATTATGATGATAAATAAATCCTTGTTGTATGAACTATGCTGCACACTTACGCATTAGAATGAAATGAATTTGATTGGTGTATCCAAAATTATATAGAACTCCAATGCATTGGGTAATGTTTAGTCTCATGTGAAATCATGTTGGGACATAGAGTAAACCTAATTCTTTTATAGGACTTTTTCCAACATTTTGTTTTAGCATTTATCTTAGACTTATTTTTATAATGTTGTGTTTTAAGTTGTTTCTACATTTCCCATGATTCCATTATGTTATCATTAAATATCATGTATTATCAATCATGTTTGTGACTCCCATTCATTTTATTCTTCATTGACATTCCTACTATCTAACAGGTATTAATTTTTTTTAAATATTTATTCCTTTAATGGGATTTATAGGTCACCCTTTTATTATGTATGTCCCAAGGTTAACCCATAGAGATTTAAGTGAAAACATGTTAGGGGTGTTTTCAATAAAGATGATATTTTCCAAGATTTAAATTGTGATGAAATGTAAATAATTCAAAAAGATACTAGACTTCTAAATATTTATTATTTTATTAAGGGAAATCATATTTAATTAATTAAATATTAATGTGAAATAGAAATCAGGGTTTTTATAGATGATATCAAAGGAAAAGTTTAGTAATTTTTTGGATATGGATTAGAAAACCCTAAAGATATCATTAGGGATAATACTATGTATAATAAAACATGACTAAATTTTTTAAAGTATAGTGTAAGATTTTAATAAATCAATTATATCCCTATCTAGATTATATTTGTGGGTGTGGGTAATACATAGATGTATATAATTGTAAAACCTGCGAACAACGTGTTGAGCTAGAATCAATCAAGAATTTGTGCACGGAAACTGGACTTTCTTCACACCTAGTTTAAATATATGAGGGGACATTATTTGGAAAATTCATAAACTCATTATGAACCATTTTAAGGAAAAAAATATTATATGTTTGAAAATAGATCATGGATAACATTGATTGAGTCTTATAAATTCACAATTTAAGTTATAAACGTCATTTATAAGTTATCCCTTTACAATTTTTTTTGAATTTATGGTATTATCACCCATAATATATTTATGTAATTTTATTCCTTGAATATTTCCTGAAATTATTTACAATCATACTCAATTAGTTATTTGGTGTTATTTTTCTCTTACACATCCATGTTTTCACATCCCACTAATTTTCTACAACTTGGAAACATATTGATTTGATAACCTTCATACTTAATTTTCTCCCTTTTCAAGTGGTTGTTTTATTCACCCTTTTTGATATGGGATATAAATAAAGATATGTTAATGTGTTAATTTTTTTTACCAATTTAATGATTAAATTGTGAGGATTGAATTTATTTAATGGAGGAAGAATGTAACGCCCTGCGTTTTTAAAAGATAATACTATGTTTGATTAAGTGTGAGATACACAACACTGAACCCAAATAAGTAATGATAATTTATATATGAAATTTTTAACCATTTGATTAAATTTTCATATATGTTTTTGAATAATTACCATATGATATATATATAATTCTAAAGTATATTTGATAAATTCCTCGTAAATAATGAATCAATTTTTTGTATTGTTTTTTTCTTCCTAAAAATTTGTTTTCTTCAAGAATATTTTTTATTTTATTTTAGGAAAAAATATAATAAATATATTCCATTACATCTATTAAATAAATTTCATAATATAGGACTCATTTTTATTAAAATCTCAATATTTAAAAATTTGGAAATTTTTATATTTTTGTAAAGATGTTGATTTTTTAATGAGTAGGGGAAAATATGTTTATTTATAAAAATTTTATTTATTTTAATATATTAATTTAATTTAATTAAAATTATTAATTATATTTCATTTAAATATATTATAAATTTTATTTAGTTATATTAAATTCCATTAATTATATTTAAATTATCTCAATCATGGATTTTACTGTAATTTTATTTTTAGTATTAGGAAAGTATGTTTTTGAAAACTATTTTAAAATACATAATGTTCCCCATTAAAAGTAATTAAAATAGTACCAATTGAGGAATACTCTATATTATATGATTATATTATATCTCTATCCATATGAATTTAAATTTATATAATGAATGTTAAGAGTTAGAGAGTTAAATAAAAATCATATTTTCCTTTAAAAAATGTATTTTTCAGAAAACCGCATCCCAACTTGCTTACAAGTATTATATGAAACTAAATTATTCCACCTATGTGAATTTATTTTTATAAAATTTATTCACTATTTTTAATCATAATAATTAATATTAGGAAATAATTTCTTCTAATGTTTTTTAGATGTCAATATTAACTTTAGTATTTATTTATTACCAAAGTGAAAGGAAAATTGGTAATTTATGGATGAAAATATTTTAACAAAGACTCAAAAAAATTAACCTTAAGAGTTTTAATATTTATATATAATATATATTTAAATTAGGACTATATTTATTCCTTATATTTTTACTTTATAGATGATTAAGTAGTCATTTATTAATAATTATATTTGAATACTATAAAAGAAAAGATGTATATTTTATAATTTGAAATTTGAATTAATATATAATCTATTTAATGAATTGAGAGATTTCTAAATTAAATAGTGTTTGAAAGAATATTATTATTTAATAATGTTAATTAAATATTAATGATTATTTAATTTTTATGAAGTCAAATTGAATTTTTATAAGTGTTTAAAAAACTATTTTTTTCAAAAACCCATCATTTCCCAATAAATATTAATTATTATTGTAATAGTAAAAATACAGCTATTTAAAAAATAAATTTTTAAAAATTAACAATATTTTTGGAATTTTAAAATTGAATTATCCAATTGTGAATTTTTCATAATTTTCTAACATAGTTGAATGTTAGGTTAAAAATTAATACTATATAAATATACATTTTTTATTATGACATCATAATGAACTAAATATGATATACTAAATAATATAAAGAGAATATACGACCAAATATATTTTTTCCTATTATAAATATTTTATTTTATATTTATTTTTTATTTTAATAATACCATTGTGAATCCAACAAAATAATTAATATATTATATATATTTTTATAATCATTTCTTTAAGAGTATGACTCAATTACACATAATAAATGGGATTATTTTATTACATTCAGCATATATAATTAATAAATAAATAAAAAGACTCCAATTTGGTATAAATTGTAGGCAAAAATAAGGGGAAAGATTGTGGTTTTTATTATTTTATTATATATAGTCCAAAACCCAATTTTAAGAAATAATATTGAATTCTACGCTCATTCCTTATATAAACCCTCTATATATCCCCTTTATATAAATTCAAAATAATTGTACCACATATTTTCTCTTCCCTAACCTCTCTAGAGTCTCCTCATGGTTCTCCTAATCTCTTAATAATCCTCTCAGAAACATATGGAGTCACACACTCAAGTATGTGATCCTTTATTTCTCTTATTTATTCATGTTTCTTTATTACCTATTTCCATACATGTCTAATTACTAATGTTGGGATATGAATATTCATTCCTGATTAATTTTCATTTTATTTACAAACTATTAGAGACTAATTACTCTCTCATCAACCCATTTTTATGAAATTTTAAGAGGCATCGTTATGCTGGTGAAATTTCACCGTGATTATCCATGACAAGAAAAATTCTATAGTGAATACCATACCCATTTAATAACAAGAATTTTCACCTTTTCACACTTATACTTATTTGGATTGGGACGTAAATGTACTTATTCCACACTCCTTGAACTTAAAATAAATTATTATTATTAATGAATCCATGTTTTATGATATATGTATCAAACATAAGCATGAGAGTGAAATTAATGTGATGGTTGTGCCAGCGATTTTATAGTGCTCCAATGAACTGGGTAATATTTAGTCTCATGAGACATCATATTGGGATATATAGTCAACCTGATTCATTTATGAGACTTTTTCCTTCATTATGTATTTTCAATTATCCTTGACTAATGTTTTTGATGTTTTGTTTTATGGTATTGCCACATTTCCCCTATCACCATTATGTTATCATGATAGATCATGCCTTATCACTCATGTTTTTATTTCCATTCCTTTAATTTCCCATTAATGTTACTATTTTATATAATATATTAATTTATTAATGTTATTCCACATTTATTAACTTATAGGGATTTATATCTCACCCCTTTGCCATGCATGTCCCCAGGTGATCCCATGTAGTTTTAATTGCGAGCCTTGTAAATATGTTTTCAGTTAAGGGTATGTTTTTACTACTTTAAATTATTATATAAGGTACCTAATTTAAAAACACACTAGAATTATAGATATTCATGTTTATATTATGTGTAATCTTATGTAATAAATCATATATTAATTTAAAATTATTAATAAGGTTATTATACGTAGTTTTTGTTGCTAGACCTATTCCTTTTAGAGGTGGTATCGGGTTGTGGTAGATCGACCATCTACTAACCTGGTGGATCCCGATGGGTTGTGTAATTATGGAGTGGTATCAGTGAAAGTTATTCCTTGGGATGGTGTTTGGAGTTATCCCTTTATGTGGAACTAGTAGGGAATTAAGGCAACAATGTTAGAGTTTACCGTGTGTGGGTTTTATGCTTGGATACCCAATGGTGGTGAAGTGACCAACAATATATTCACCTGGACTATAAATACCATATTTTTGACTCATCATACTGAGAAATTAGTTGTAAAAAATAATAGTGCATTCATCATATGTGATGGATTCCTTTCACTATCCTTCTTGATCAATCTACCCATATGTATATTCTTACCTAATAGTGTTATATAATGATCAGATTTTGTTTCCAAAATAATTATATCCTTCCGTTATATTGATTTAGGATCAAGACAATAATTTAATGAGTGATAAGGCCCAATTTCAGGGGATATCTCTTGAGGTATTTCTTCCAAGTTGCTAGGAAATATCACCCATACCATCGAGTGATAGATATTACAAGAAGATCAGGTTATTGAATCAGGTTGGCTTAGTAAACTCTACATGTTCCATCATAAAAGACAACTAATATTTCATGGATATCATGATACCAAGGAATAAAATTATTCTCTTGATTTAGTAGTTCAATTATTTATTATCTCTTATCTCTATACTGATTATATGGTTTCCCTATCAACCAATATTTTCCATATATAAGTAAGGGGTTGGTGGAATGTATAGATGTAGAGCCCTTATGAGACAACAATCTCATTATCTGATATCAAACATATGTTTCATGAAGAGTATTACACATCATAGTTATGATAAATTTTTATCAATGATATTAAAAAGCTACACTAGGGTGAAAATATGTTATCTGAGTATGTCATGTGGTTTAATGACCTCATCTGATATTACATTGGTTTGGTGTGAGATGACTTCTTCAAGGATGGGTAGCATTACTAGGGTCTCCACAAATAAATTTTTTATTGTGGTCTCCTTATACATTCCCACATATTATGGAGTGGTATAAAAATATCTAATGATTGATAGATTTCTATAATAGGGATGTATGGTGGTCAT
Organism: Viscum album; assembly: GCA_963277665.1. Taxonomy (NCBI): domain Eukaryota; kingdom Viridiplantae; phylum Streptophyta; class Magnoliopsida; order Santalales; family Viscaceae; genus Viscum; species Viscum album. Next base: position 434,425,796 of record OY728158.1, on the reverse strand, counting down.
ATCTAGTATTGCAGATCATGTGGTTGAGTAACCTATAATAGGAATAAGGTGTTAGAAATCGATGTCTCTATAGAAGAAGCATTGTGAATCTCAGAATCGGATGCGAGGATCTGTAGATTAGGGATCTGTTAGAGGATCTGGTTATCCCATATAGGAGGAATTCAAATAATGTTATAGGAGGGGTCACATGGAGTGTAATTTATTGATCCATCATGCTAATTTTTATTGGAATATGGTGGGTGTGACACCATGTTAGAGGTAGCACTGGGAACAGAAATATAAAATTCATGGTCATGGAATCACCCTGGGTTGTGGTGTAGAAAAAGAAAAATTTCAAGATATAAGGGGATTATTTTCTTGTGGTGTTTTATGTCATGAACATCATCCACCATCACAACTAGGCGGCCGATGTTAGTTTCTGTGATACGGCAGTCAATGTCATGGTTAGCTACAGTTTATGGATGGATTTTACCAAGAATTGCATGATATTATTCAAGGTGTGATTTTTGCACTTTTAAACATTCCCTTATACTAGAATACATATTTTTTAGAAATTAATTTATCACCTAAAACCCTATGTGAGAGATGGAGATTCTAGATTATACTTCATCACAAAAACATTAGATAAATGTTACAATAGATAGAAATTCATCAATATCACTTATATTTTGGCTATGTACGATATCAGTCAGTGGAAAGATATTATTACGAAACCTCTTAGACTTAATGATAAAACCTCATGACTTTATCTTGGGTATGGTTCAGTTTTCCATGGTTCGAGACCGTATATAATTTCATCACATATAGGTTAGATTCCTTCATATATATGTGATGGGATTATCCTTCTTTAGAGAGAAATATATCCTAGTGAAATGTGTGGGCCTTGTGGTCAAGAATCTGAAACCAATCACCAATCATATAGTGATTTTATAACTCATTCCATAAGTCTCTTTAACCATCAATATTTATTTGATAGTTCATTAATTTACAGATGTCTTCCATAAGGATGATCTGAGACAACCTCTATGATGGGAGATTCACTTATGAAAATACTTGCACCCCAGGACCACACTAGTATATTTTTTGGCATATTGAGTGACCCAATATTGTGATTCCATAGATGATGGTGCTTTAGAGGACCTTTATGAGAGGATATTTTTCATAACCAGTGTGTCTCTTTGGGAAAATAAAGAGTTTTTTGTGAAAAAAGTTGGATGAAATATTGTGATTTCAACTGATTAACATCACAAAAACCATTTTAGGATAAATAAAAACTACCCATTTAATAGTATTAAGGACCTCCTTTTCAAGTTGAGAAGTACATTTTGTTTCTTGAAAATAGATCTCAGGTCTGGATAGGACCATTTGAAGGTTCTCGAGGTTGATATTCCAAATTTGGCTTCCTAATGTCGCTATGGAAACTATGAGTTTCTAGTGACGCATTTTAGTGTTATGAAGTCCCATGTAGTATTTATGCATTTAATTTACATTATATTCCAGACATTCATGGAACTATTTGTGGTTTTCTTCCTAGATTAAATTCTAAATTACATTATGTAAGAGGAGGATAATTCTAATCATCTAATTAAGGTCATAATATTACTCTTGGAGAACTAGATTTATAGTAATCTCTCAAAAATATGGATATAGATTAGTCTGGTTTTATTTTTGGAGATTTTTATTTCTAATAGAACTTTATATATTAAAACAAAAAATATTGATGTATTTTTTTATTAGGATCCATCCAAGAATATGTTAGAGGAGAATAGTATTCATGGACTGGAAGTGGTACTAAATATTTTTTTATAAAGGAATTATCTAGGATTATAGACACTTTGAGAATATTGATGCAGAATGGGAAGTCTATTATCTAGACTAGGAAGTGCAACAGAGCCTTTTAATAGTTGAGGCTGATACTGACCAGTGATTCTATGTAAAGAATACAAGTGGAAATTGTGGTTTTTATAGTGTTTTATGATTTCATTTTTGTTGGTCCTGGCTACGTATATATGTAGAGGAATGTGATGATCATATATAGGTTAATTAAATTTAGTCCCCATGAGAATGAATACATGAATGAAAACATGGATGTTGATGTGATATTCATTGAAAATATGTTATCTAAGAACCATATTTAGTGAGATCACTTTTGATGTGTACTCCTAGAATTAGAGTTCAAGGTATATATTCACTTAGAGATATCTAATCCAAATACAAATTCATTAGATTGAGTTCCTATTAGATTACAACTTTGAGACTTTATATAATCCAAGGAAGCGTAATATTGTAGCTGATTCCCATAGTAGGAAGTCCATATCTCTCCCAGTGGAGGAGGTTTCTAAGTAGTTTGATTCTTTCCTGCTAAACTAGATGGAGGGGATTAGTGAGGGTTTATATTATTTTATGGTGGTGAATTTTTCTCTTTTTTACTATGTGATTTAGTCACATTTGAGAGACATTAGTTATGAGGATTTATATAACCATATAATCTTAGGATGGTCACTGTATGGATACACTAAAGGAGGGGATAAAATCATATTATTCAAGGGACAGAGGTGGTTTTAGTCATGTTGAGTGAGGATGTGATGATGGAGTTTGAAAACCCCCCTTGTCTATATATCCTGGTGTGGAAAATATGTATAAGGACCTTCGCTGATATTTTTGTTGAGATGGAATAGGGAAGAGCATAGCTGAGTCCACCACTCTATGTCTTAAAAGTAAGTAGGCGCGGGATGAGATCCCTATTTTGGAAGGTTTGGTAAAGCCTATTGAGATTCCAAACTCAACATAGTATGTAATATCCATGCAAATTGTGATATGGATTCCATGTACAGTTAGTCATGCTTATTCTACCTAGGTTTTTGTTGAGAGGGTCACAAAGTTATCACGCTCCCATTCTAGTAGGGAGAAGATTTCGGTGGAGATTTTGGGGAATTTTTACTTGAAGAAGAACATCCTAATATATATATGACACTTAATGATTTTTTTTATAATGATGAGTGGTTTACATCAATTTTTGGAGAGGATTTCAAGAGTACGTTGGGACCCATTTGAATTTCAGAAAAGTGTTTCACCCCTAGATGGATGAACAGACAAAAAAAGACTATCCTAATGATGAAATATTTTTTAAGGGACAATGTTATGTAGTTTAGTACTATCTATGTGGATAAAAATACATTGTTAGAGTATTATTATAATAATATGTATCTCTTTTATTATTATCATGGATCCTTTTGGGGATGTTTACTAGAGACCTTATAGGTCATGCTTATACTTGAATGTGGTTATAGATATTTATATTTTTGGGATAGAGATGATGTAAGAATAGACAAGGAAGGATTATGAGATCTAAGATCATATGAGGACATCTGAGAGAATATATAAATTTTACACATATCGGTGTGTTTGGCCATTTTAGTTTGACCAGGGAGATCATGTCTTCATAAGATTATCTACTCATGATTATTATGGATATTTCGCTAGTGAGGAATAATATCCCTATGATTTATTTTGTTTTTCAAAATTATATTCATGGTTGGTGAGTTTTATTACTCCTTATCCCTACCGGAATAGTTAGACCCTGTGTACATTTTATTTTACGTAACCTATCTAATAGGAAACGTGCATTATCATGCACAATTTCTTTTATGGGGAAATTTGGATATTGAGGATGGATACAACTATGTGGTGTACATGATGATGATCAATGAATGTAAGGATAAAATACTATGTGGATGGACTATTCCATTGGTTCATGTGTTGTGGAAGCATTGAAGAATTTAAGGGAGTTCATTGGAGAGAGAGAGACTAAAATGAGGGCTAAGTTGAACAAATTTGTTTTGGTAGATCATGATTTTAGGGTTGAGAATATATAAAGGAGGTGTGAATGTAACGACTATATTTTTTATGTATTTTTCCATTGAATATTCCTTTTTTATATCTCATGAATTTTCATTATAGATGGATCAGTGTTTGGCTGTCTTTAGACCCTTGATTTAATATATTAAAACTATTAATATATTTTAATGTGTGTGTGTGAATTGATTTAGTTTTAATTGATTTTAATAATTTTCAACACCCTTGATGGAAAATCCTAGACCACAAAGTATTATTTAATGTGGGGTCTATCCTTTCTGAAACCTAATATTTGATGGCCTTGGATATTTAGTTGAGTCAATCATTGATGGGTGTATTCATTAAAATAAACATTATGATTTATTTATTTATACTAAATGACCTAACATAGTGAATCCTCTACAAATAACCAATTATAAAATTTTGGTAGGATTATCTAGATTCTCATATGATAATTGAGTTGAGATTTGGATTTTCTTCATTTGAATAACGAAAAAAAAGAATGATGAGTGATCAGATTGAGTTAGTTTGAGAGGTATAAAATGATGTGGGTTTCTCTCATCAATAATTAACACAATATTCACTAATGATCAATCTAAATTGAGGTTGGGATCATCTATTATTGTTTCCACCTATTTCAATAAAGGTTTGATGATGGATTTTATAATCTTCTTTCAATCTATTATTATTGTATTCTTTTCATGGGACCAATAATATTCTATTCTGTCGACCCAATAAATTTACCCAATTACACATGAAATCACCCATAGAATTTCATTTATTTTTTGTTTTTTGGAAAATAAATCTTTTCTAATGATGGTTTCATATGTTTTCTTGTTATTTCCCCCAACATTACCTTTAAAACAATTATTTATGGACTATGGGGTAATTATTATACATATTTTTTGAGGGTAGGAGCATAATAGAATATCATGATTCATAATGGTTTCGGGAATGAAAAATTGATTGGTGATTTGATTATGCATCGGTATGGATTTGGGGTGATTAATTTTAAATTGGTTCTTCAGAGTAGACATAGGTTCCTAAAACTACTACAATACATGTAAAGGATCATCCATAGATGAATGGATTCATATGTTTGGCCACCCAAGGGTCTGAATCAATAGTTAGATACAACCCCGCTGATTTCATGTAGTTAAATCCTTGGATTCCTAAAAGTGAGTATTGATCTATAAACCACGTGATGGAACTGGTATTTCTATGAAAAATCAATCTAGAAATTGTGTAGTTTGGAAGAACACATGTTTTGTACATCGATCTTTACTGGTGGCTATGATTTTTAGTAGAATTAAGGAATACATACCATGTCTCTGGCCCGACACACCGTACGAACCTAATAAAGTATCCATTCAGTTTTGCAATTACACATTCCTAGGACCCAATGTGATTGGAATCTCTATGTACTCTGAGAGTACACAAGTACACCCAGAGGTACACAGGCATGACCCATGACACTAACATGATGAGGTATTTTACCAGGTACATGGAAACAATTAGGATCACCTAGATAGTACAAGACTAGATGATTCATGTTTTTTTACCACCTATACAAACAATATAGTTTGACATTTTGTTTTCCAATCCATGTCTATTAAAGAACATGGATGGTGACCAGGAGGGGTAAAACACCATGGGGACCCTGAAGCACATAGTGCATTCCATCCAGAACTATTCCTCTCATATCTCGTTCTTTGAGACTCTGATTGTTTCCATACAGTTACTATGCTTATTATTTTCCCATGTATAATGAGATCATGGATTTTATTTTGGAATTAGATATATGATATACAGTGTTTTGAGTTATTTTATTATTCAAATGATGCTTGTATATAGTAGTGATTATGGAAATATCCTCATAGGGATTTTAGATTTGGAACTCCTCTATTGCACTATAGAATGGGTCCCCACACACATCACACTAGTAGATTTCATACTACCCTACACTAGGTGTGTCTCCTCTATCTATAGTCTGGTACTCCCAATTTTCAAGTGTTGGTGGCATGTTATTCCATAATTGTAATTGTTTCTCCATCAACCATGTAGAAAAATTTCTAGGAGAAGACCCCTCCACACATATTCTTGTGAGGTTTCATTAGATGATGGGTGTTAGAGAGAGACTTTTAGGGTTGTAGGTAGACAATTCTACTATGGACTAGGCTGTGAGATTGAGATTCCATTTCTCTTTCAACATTATTTCATTATGGGAATATATATATAATTGGTTTTATTTCCCTCTTGTTTTGGGATGAGTTGTCCACTGTCATGTCTTTCTTTTTTTAGAATTTTTGGATTTCGGGGTGAGCTACTTGTTATGTATATTCTCACCCAACCAAGTTATTTTTATGCATTTTTGATAACTTATGTAGACAATTGACCGATTAATAATGTCATCGGTGAATCATAGTGATATCTAGGTTTATTGGCAGCATTTCGTAATCATGACATGGATATCAGAAATTAGTCTCTGTCAATTTACCTTTATCCATGTTATAGTTAGTTTTGGAGTTCCTTTCTTCTTGGTCATGTAATTTTCCCCTTTCATTTCATTTTTTTTATATATTGGTACTCTATTTTATTATATATATTTTATTGTATGCATGGTTTTATCTATATGTTAATTTATTTTATTATTCCTATGTATTGTTTCATGGATATTTTGGGTATGTGTATAATTTTATGTTTCTCTATGGCCTCCCATGTTATATTTTTCCTTCTCGGTGCTTTTCACTAACATAAATATCCTTATATGAGGTGTTGAGGATGTGGTGGCATGAACATTCGCCTACGAGGTGTGCTCTAGTTAGTTGTGTCATTACAATATTAATTTACTGATAACATTTTATATGTTATGATATTGTTCTGATAAAATATTGTAACTCAATATGGGAAATCCATGCCATTGTTAGAGGTTTTTATATGACCATTATAACCATCCTTTTATAAGAGATTGAGAATATTCAAATCTTATTATTATATTATTGGTGAGTCTAGTATTATACATACAACATCTATAATGAGTATAGAATTTAATACACGTGATACTATTTATGGGGAAAGGGTAGAGAGACAATCCCAACTTTGTTATATTTTAATAGATGAAAATAATTAAATTATGTTATTGATGTTTCATTATTAGTCATAATACCAATTCAATTTTATAGTTTTTTGTATTATAATTTTAAAATTTAAGATTATATGTTTATTTTTAGAATATGAAAATGGTAATCATTTTAAAAATTAATTTGACTATTATTTCCCTTTTATTATGATTATTTATCCCATTACTATGTTTTTTCTCATTCGCATTTTCTATATGCCCCCATTTGATTGAATGTATTATTTTTTTAGAGTATTATGATGATGAATTTATATATGTTTTTTATATTATTACATATATTAATGAATTAAAATGATAATAATTTTCAGATTAATTATACCCATACATAATAGGAAATGTAATGATATGCTTGGTTATCTCAAAATTATGTAATAATTATGTTCACAATACATGGGTCCCTATAGTAATAATAGATTTAGGTTTAGTAAATTTTTATAAGTGGTAATATTTTCATATTAACATTGTTAAAATAATTTCTTTGACATGTTATGGTATACTAGTCACAATAAAACTAGATAAGTTTCTTATCAATGATAAATTTACCTGTGTTTTTTCTCACTAAGTTATTCTAATTTATAATTGGTGGGAATGTGGTAAAAAAGATTCAAAAACTGATGTTATGGATAATTCAATGATTATGTGAATGACATTTAAAATGTATCATAATATGGATCTAATAACCTCATAGTGATACATTACCACTTGTCCCACTATATAAGCTCAAACATACATAATATAGAGTGTAAAAATTCACTAAATAATGTGAATTTATTAATTGATCCCTTTATTCTATTACCAAAAAATCCATTAAGATTATCTCAAAATCCAATTATTTTAGAATATAAAATAATAATGATAGAAAAGATTTATATTTAATTATTTTCTTTAACTAAAGTGGTGAATTTTCTACCAACAATTTAGTAAGAATATTTAACAAATAATGGGCATTAATCAATAGTACAATGATGGAAGATAAAGCGAAATAACTGAAGTGGGAATAATTAATGATAATTAATTACTATAAATTTATTCATCTTATAAAACATATAATTTTTTTGATATAATTATACATGATCAAATTTAATAAATATAAAAATTATTTTGAATTTACGATATCAATTTCACATATCGATTAATAAATATCACTATTTTTATTCACTATTATTAAATTAATTTTTTTATTCATAGTTGTATAAAACCATAAATCATGAATTCAGTTGATTTCAATATCATAGAGGGATAAAGAAAAATATTAAGATATGGTTTTAATGTTGAAATGTATTTTGGATAAGGGTATAACTGACACACTAACATTAAAAAAAATTAGGATGTTTTATATAACAGCAATGAATTATAGGATGCATTTTGGGAAGAAGATACAATATCTAAAAGGTAAAAAATGAAAAGAAACATGCATAAAACATTCTTATAGGAACTATTTAACACTTGAATTATTTACAAATAGGGTATCAAACATTTTATTATCTATGGAACCTAAATAGACCACTCAAATTGATAAATTAAAGGATGGATCTCATCCAAGAACCGCCTATGGTGAAATGATTAAAAACTATTAAACCATGGAACTATGCAATCTAATGTACTAAATTGTGGTTTCTTAAGGATAATCATGGTCTGAAGCTTCCTAAAAATATTAATTGGGGAAATATTATGACATCACCACTTCAATGGTGAAGTAAAAAAAATGATATTGAAAATGGTATAATTTTTATTCCATAGAGAATGGATAACAGATTATTTTATTCTTGTATAATAAAATTCTATTATATCATTTATGTTTGAAAGAAATATTTCACAGTAAATTAAATCAATGATATATTTTAAAAAATATAAAAGATTAATCATTTATTCTGAAGTATATGACTCCTCCTTAATTAATACTTATGGTAACTTTATACATATATCTGTTTTTTAGTTATTTTGTAAAATATAATGAATTATTAGGTAAAAATTGTATTTTTTTTCAGATATCATATAAACATCCAATAAAATGAAATCCCACTATATATCGTACACCATTCTATACTTTCCAAAACAATTTATAAGGAATCAGAAATCTATTTTTGTGATTCATTTACTTCACCACAATGAAGGTGGTGTAAAATAATTATGTATAAAATAGTATAATCATTATTTCCTCAAGAATAGATAACACTTTATTTTATTCATGTATAAAAAAATTCATTATATCATTTATTTTTTGAAGAAATATTAACAAATAAATTAAATCAATGATTTCTATGAAAAAACCTTGTAGAGAAATCCTCGAATGTGAAGTGTATGACTCTTCCTTAATTATTAATTATGGGAATTTTATTCCTATAAATGTTTTTATTATTTCTTTATTAAAATTTAATGCCATATTAGGCATAAATTTAATGTTGTTTAAATATATCATATAAAAATCTAATAAAAAAATCTCCCTCCAAATCCCACACCATCACATATATTTATAAAATTTAATAGGGAATTATAAATCTATTTTTTCGAATCATTTAAAAATAGGGTCTTAATACCAATTTATGAAGCAAACATAGGTTAAATTATTGAGAAATTTTTTTAACCATGATGGAACATGAATTATAATGTAATATATATTTGAATATATGAATTCTTAGAAGAGTTTTCTAGACTTACCTAAGATACTCAGTTTGGTTTACCCTTATAACTTATACCAATTGTTGTATCTATATCATGTAGATTCAAAATAGTGCTCATGATAGAGATGTATAAATTAGAAAATCCACTACCAGTGAAATTGGAGAAGAGTTAGTTATTGAATCATCATGTGGTGAACACATGATATTTTCCTAGAAAAGGATGTTTCAATACATCTTTTTATCAATTACCAAGGGCTATAAAAGATCACTACAAAGAAAAAAATATATTCCACCCTAAAAATGATGACTCATTACATCAATGTTGTGGTGTTCAATATTTATCCAAATATTATTATCAATTTGGATTTCATGAGATGAAAAAAATGATATGATATTTAGAATATTGACATAAGTACAACTTATAAATATTATAATTTAATATTAATTCCATTTCATATCATAAATTCCCCTATGATATATATAAACATGACGTATAATTTCCCTCAAGATTAGAAATACAATATTTTGGTGGTAAATATTGATTTTAATCTCATGTAATATTAGGGAGAAGAAAGATAATAACTATAAAGGATGTCTATGTAGATGGATTTTTGAATGAAGATATTATTAATAAAATTACGCATGATTTACTTATTAAAGATACAATTAATATTACATGTGCATGGGATAACTATTTTTTTGAACCCCCAAAAATAATGGTTATTAAAGAATGGATTAGAATAGAATGTGTCATATATAAATATATATTAGATAAATACTACTAATTATTTTTTCAATATTTATGAAGATTTTCAAACCCAGTAATGTTGTTTATATATAAGGAAGTAAATTATGTTTAGAAATAAGATTCTAAATAACTAATTGAGGATATTTAAAGTAATTTTATAATTAAAATATTACTCACACTCCCCAAAAGTGGTGATCGGTTTGTGATATAATGTGAATCATTAATGAAGTTGCAGGGATTCGTCCTCTAGAAAACCATTTAAGTGATCCCATTTACACCAGAAAATATATGTACTTTAAAAAAAATTACTAGAATAATGTTACTAGTATTACTGTATTAGTATTTAAATTTTATATATATAGGAATTACTATGTGTTGAGATTAGAGGGAAATAATGAATTTCTTGAGGTTCCTTTATAGGGGGGTAAATCAGGGTCATATGAATCATAATGTTTTCACATGAACCCCTCAACAACTATTGTGAATTTTTATATCATTTTATGGAAAACATTAATCTCTAAATCCACCAATATTTTTTACACCAAGAATAATTAAAATTAATGATATTGAATCAGACTAGGCATTAATACTTTACTGGGTTTTCATGCACCTATAAAGCCCCAAACTTGGGATCTATGATTTACTACTAGAAAATGTTGTGTATTTTTTTATATAAAATACTAAAGAGAAATACATAAAACATTTTACATTATAGGGCCTTTTCAATTCTAGTTTCTTGATAATTAGACAAAACGATTACAATTTATCAGTGATGTAAAAAATTTATACAATTAAAAAATATCATCTACATGTGCAAATTCCTTTTACTCAACCCAAAACAGTTGAAATTATTCTATACCAATAAAAAAATTTAAATGTAGTGTCATCATTAATTTTCCCAGTATGGGGTTTTAAAATATTATATAAACACATTTCCTTGAAAACTATAAATCAATTTGGAAACGTATTATAAAATAAATAATTTGATAATATAAATACATTGATAATGGTTTTCAGTGAATTTAATCATTTTCAAAATATCCAAAAAAAAATATATTATTATGAAAACAGTTTATTTTAAAAAATAATAATCTTTTAAAAAACTTATTTGGATTTCTACGTCTATAAAATAAGAATTTTTATGGATTATTTATGTTAATTATTAGGCCATACTAAAAACCATGTGGATACTTAATTGTATCACATGTGGGAAAACTTCCCCTTCAGGTAATGAGTTTTAATCCATTACCATATCATAACATTCGATACTCCAGTGAAAATTTTAAGAAATAAAATTTAAATGGTCTTTTCATTCCCACTCATAATCCAAAAACATTTCAAAATTTTATATAAATTAGTTTCCTAGAAGAAAAAAATTTTAAAACTTCTTTTCCTAAAGGATTCCCATTTTTATGAAATTAAGAAAATAATAAAGATAAATACACCAGTATAATGAATTGATTTTATTTAAAAGACATAAATATTTATGATTTATGAATTAAATTTATTCTTGAATAATGTGCATGGATTTGCAACAATACCATAGGTGATAGCCATATATAATTATATAAATGACATTGAGGATTGACAAAGAACATTTGGAACATTAAATGATGAATTTTTAATTATTTAAGACATACTATAAATAGAAACACACATAAAATGTTAACATTAAAATATTTTAATGAAATTGTAACTTTTCTCATTAACATTGAAATTGATAATGAATGTAAATTTTTAATTTTAAAAAATTAGAAATAATTTTGGTTATTATTTTAGATCACAAATAAAAAAATTGAAAATATTATTTTTTAAATCATACCATATAATGATTTTATTAAAATAATTTCCTTAAAAGTGTTTAAGAGAAACCATATAATATATTTCATATTTTGGGAAATTAAATAGATAGTTAAAATTAATTTTTTTCCATTACCTTTTACTAAAAAAATATTAAAGAAAAGATGTTAGTTCATGGATATAGAAAAAAATGAAAAAGTGATGAATTTTAAGGAAAATGTGAGTCAAATATTTTTTAGGGTGGAGGAGGATGGTTTTTATATTACATTTTTATTGTACATATTTTATTTATATCAATCTAATTTTGGTGAGGAATCATAATGTAATATTGAATACATATTATTGATAATGAAAAGAATTCAAGGGCTTGGATTTGAATGGCGAGGTGTTCATATTATCTTGTTTGATGTTAAATATAAAATATATGTATTGATGTTTTTCATTGTTGTAAGTTTGATTATCTAAGGGATTCATGATTTTGACAAAAAATGTAATACAATAAGGGTGTTAGTTAATCTTATTCATAAAATAAATTTTCATGACAGTGTTTAATTGAATATATATATATATATTATCCATAACTTTCATCAAAATACAGATGAAATATGTTGTCATATATTGGGATATGGATTAAGTTATAACTTTTTATAAATTAATCATGACAATTGGATGACTCAGTAATGATATTTCGATGATATGAAGAGGAAAATAGTGGAGGAGAGGTAGAACACTTCATCATCAAGGGTTTACTTGTTCAACGACTTTGGGAAGAAGAACTATAATGGAGAGGAATACAAAAAATGAACAGATCAGATCAACTCAAACGTGAAAGAATGGATCAGATTAAAAATGGTGTTTTTAAACTCATCCCACATCGAAACATAGGAGGTTGTAGAAACAATGTATATTTAAAACTATAACATCTGAACCCTGAAATTATAATCACACAAAACAAGAGCCTTACATACTAGATTAACCAGATTTAAAACAATATATGCCAGAACTCTATGGGATCTATACATGGGCCTTCCTGTGAGTAACGGTATCTAAGCTCAACCAGTTTTCGACCCTACCACTACGGGCTATCCTGGGTAGAAACATCCCAACTAGGGATTCCCCATCATTGGTCCTCCTAAAAGTTGTTCAGGTTTCTCTATGATATCTTTCAAGTTTACCCATTTAAATAAAACAAAATAAAATATATAGTAAACATAATTCAAAATAAATAATTTCTTTCTTCTTTATCAATTATTTTTGTTATAAAAAAATAAAATTTTATATAAATATTAATTGTTTAACAATATTTTTATTAGAAATGTATACTAATGTTTTTACCTAAAATAAATAAATCTTTCAAAATTAATAAGTTTTAATGAACACATGTATTTCTTATAAATATTTTAGATGACATATAATAAATGTTTAATAATTTTAATAATTAAAAATATATACTTTTAATATGAAAAAGAGAAGTTATAATTTATATTTTATCTTATTTTAAGAAAATATCTTTATATTAATTTTTTTTATAAATAAAATATTTCATAATTTGATATTTCATAATTTAAATCAAATATTATTTTGGTTATAATTTATAACTATTAACATAATGTTATATTAAATTTATTTCTACCATTCCCAACCCTTACTTATACAACGAAAAAATATCTAATGGTTAAAAACTCTTATAAATACATATGCCTAATGATTTTTAAAAAACATCAAAATTTCATGAAGTTTTTTTCTTGATTAAGTATTGGTGGTATAGTTCCCTATTATTCTCTGTATATTATCTATTTTTCTTGTTAGCACTGTTATAATTATGGAATATTTAAGAGAAGTGGGATACACCTTTGGAATTATTTATTTGATCGTAGGTTCTAATATTGTGTTCTTAGGTATTATAGTTCCCTTTATAAATTAGTATTGGTTTTTTGTTTTATAAATATGTATTGAAGTTTGTGCATTATTAACAAAATATTCCTAGTTTCCTATTATGTATTGATTTATTTTGTACTTACAACATTTAATAAAAAAAATAAATCAAAGATCTTGGATGTTACATTATTCCCCCCATAATTGAATTGAACCATCTCAATTGGTTCATACACACACCCCACTCATTCTTCTTCTAAAAACAAGAGCCTTGATGTTCCTACAAAAATAACTTTATAATTATTACTAATTAATAAATATGAATTTAAAAAAATAATTCAAACCTTCACCAAAATCTCCAATAATGGACATTATCCTGAAAAGGAAAGATTATCCTACAAAAACTGATCCTCATGTGAGTTTTATGTTCTACAATATATTTTTCCCATACACAAATTGATCAAATTGGGTCAAACTGATGTAAAAATTGATGAGATTTGGAGATAGATGTATAAGGAGTTTAAATTTTAGAGACATTTGTGTGGGATTCATTCTAATAGAACAGTTGAACAGACTTCTCTTATATGATTTCATTATATTGGTATCCTCCTTATAAACTTAAACACAAAGCTTGACACATATTGGATATTTTTACGTTACCCACTTCTAAAACTTCAACAAAGTCCACTAACGAATCAAATTGATCTGACAGGGTAAAACATTTTAAAAGACACTATTTTTTTCTTGACATTCATAATTATGGAGTTGAGTATTCTAAATTAAATAATAGACAAGAAATGATCCTCAAAATAATCATGGTATATCATGTTTGTAGAATATATTGTTAATATGTTTACAAGAGAGTTGATGGTTTAAAAAGGGATAAAAATCATTTTGGAATTATTCTAAAACTATATTTTTGAGAAATTCTTCTAAGAGGGATAAAAGAGTTTGGTTTGTGTGATTATATATTCTATCTGAATTTTTTTTGAAAACATAATTTACTAAGGTTGAATGCTCAATATATTAATTTTTCCAAAATTATCTTTATTCTCGCTCTAGTACCAACTGAAAATCCTAAAAATCCTACTTCATGATTATGTACTAAAAAACATGGTGTAATATTTTTTAAAAATTACAAATAAAAAATACACAGAACATTTTAAATTATACGACCTTTTATTGTTTTTCTTTTCATGAATTATGAAAAACATTAAAATTTATCACAGTTCTTTATAAATATATACAATTAACAAATATCCTTCAGATTTTTTCAATATTTTTATGACACAAAAACCATTTTAAATTCTACTAAATCTGTAAAAATAATTTTAATCATAGTGTGACTATTATTTTTTTCATAAAAGAGTTTCAAAATCATTTCGAAACGCTTTTATAAAAAAACTATAAATCTCTTAGGAATCCAATTATCAAATAAATCTTTTGGTTGTAAAAATACTTATGAAAGGATATTCAATTCATTGAAACATTTTTTAAGTATCCATAATAAGTACATATTATTTTGAAAACCATTTATTTTCCAAAAAAATATTCATTCGAAATACATCTATAGATTTAACCTTTTTGAAAATAATAATTTTTAGGGAATATTTAATAAACATAGAAGGTCACAAAGAAAACCAAATAGACACATAGTCATACCACATGTGTGATTACTTCCCCTGGGGGTCACGAGATTACTCCTAATAACATTTCATATCATTTTATGCTTGAGTTCTAAATTTCATGAAAATAATTTCAATGTTCATCCCTTTTCCAATCTTAATCCAAAAACATTTCATAATAATACTTAAATTATATTCATAGAAGAAAATAATTTAAATTTTTTTCAACGAGTAATATCATTTTAAATAAATTTTCAAAATAACATAGAGAAACCCACACATATAAAGAATTTATTTTATTTAAAAGACATATAATTTATACTTTATAAAATAAATTGATGCTATAATAAATTTCATTGAATGTCAACACCACCTTATATGATGTCAATATCTAATAATATGAATGACATTAATGGATGATTAAGAACATTTATCACATAAAATATTTAATTTTTTTTAGATTCATATGGTAAATAGAAACACACATAAAATGATATCTTTCATAGTTTTTCCTGAGAGGATAACATTTATCCTTAATATATAAATTATTAATGATATAAATCATTAAGGTTAAATAATAAAAAGATACGGTTTGGTTGTTATTTTATATTATAAATCATAATAAAACTATAAAATATGATTACTAAAGTAAGACATAAAATGATTTTATTAAACTAATTCCCTTAAATGGGTTTATGATAAAACATAGAATATAAATAAGAGTTTCAGAAATTAAATAGATAGTTTAAATTAAAGTGTTTATATTCCGTTATATAATATAAATTATGAAGTAAAGCCCCTAGATCCCAGATATAGAAAAAATTAAAGAGGGAATATGTTTTTGGAAAGGGTGAGTCTGGGAATTCATTGGGTGAAGGAGGAGGGAGTTTTATATAATTGTATTGTTGTAGATATTTTATTTATATCAATATATTTTTGGTGAGTAATTAAGGTGTGATATTGTATACATTTCATGGAAAAAGAAATGAATTATGTGGTTCAATGTTATATGGATAGGTTTTTAGATAATATATTTTTATATTAAATAAGAAATCTATATATTTGGATGTTTTTCATTTCTATAAGTTTGATTATCCAAGGAATTATGGATTTTGATAAAAATAGAACAAGAAATGGTGTTATTTAGTAAAATTCATAAAAAAAATTATTTTTATAGGGTTTTATTGATTATATATATATATTATCGATGGTTTATTCCAATATATGGATGAAATATGTTATCTGATTTAGGGTCAATGATTCAGATTATAATTTTTATAAATTAACTACCCACTTGGAATATTTAATGATGAAAAAGTAACATGTTAAAGAGGAAACAATGGTGTAGAGGTAGAGCTTGTTGGTGGTGAGGGTCTACTAGTTTGTGGATGTGGGGAATAATAATAGTGAAGGATATGTATGAAAGAAAATAAATAACTCAGATTAATTCGATTTCGAACTATTAGATCGGATTAAAACCAGGGTTTTTTTTAAACTTTTCCCAAATTAAAATACATATGGTTTTGGAAAGTCCTTATATCACTATAATAAAATATTTACCCTAAAATCACAGAAACACAAAACATGAGCATTAAACATGTGTTCTGAGTGCTTCAAGATCATACTATATGTGAACTTTATAGGCCATATATAGGGCTCCTCCCATGAATTACAGTACTTATACATGACCAAATTTCTACCATACTACATTTGGATAGCTTTGGTGGACACCTCCCACATTGGGCTGACCCCTTGTGGGCCCTCTTAATAGTTTCATAGGTGTCTCTATGTTATCCTTTAATGTTGGACAATTTTATATAAAAACATATTAATATATATGATAATGTTCAAATCAAAAGATTTTTTTTATTATTTTACATGTATTATATTTATAAGAATATTATTTTTTATACAAATATATATTTTCTTACAGAAATTTATTAATAAAATATTAACTTAATGTTTATATTTAAATTTAAGATTTATTTTCATACTAATATGTTTAAATAAACAGTTGTATTTTTTATTATTATCTTTGAGAGAATATATTAAACATTTAATAATTTTAAAAAGTAAAAAATATTTACTTTTAAATCCAAAAAATATATTTTAGGATATATATTATATAATATTATAATGAAATTTATTGAAATTATTTATTTTCATAAAAATACTATTTCATAAAGTGATATTTCAAAATATAAATCATGTTTAATTTTAGTTATAATATGTATCTATTAACATAAAATTATTTTAAATTTACATATATAACACCCAAATTCTACAAAAACACCAAATAATATTCTCTAACTATAAAAAACTCTTATAAATACCTATTCCAAAAGGTATTCTAGGAAACATAAAAATTTCTCAATTCTCATTTATTATTTCCAAGATGGATTTCTACTTTCTCTTATTCTGTATATCTTTTATATTCTTCTTGATAAAACTTTTTTAATTATAAATTATTACAGGGAAGTAGTTTATAACATTGGAATTATTTTATTGATCAGAGTTTTTCCCGTTATGTTGTTAGAAACCATTATAAGAATACTGAATTAGTTATGGGTTCTAGTTTCCTAAATATGTATTGAATTTAGTTATTTATTAGAAAAACTTTAACAATTTTGTTCTTATATTTTTAATTATTTTTTACTGAAAACATTTAATACAAAATATATCAATGATTCATTATTTTCCATCACTAAGTTATAATGAAGTATTATACCCATGATAATGTGTTAGTGTAAAAAAATACACAACAATGAATGATTCAATGGATAAAAATTTGAATAAGGACACTATGTAAAAAGGATCACTAACATTACAATTACATTAGGATTGTAAAATACCTTCGAAGGGTTTATTTTGATTCTTCCTACATTGGAAATTAGTCTAGGGATGTATTCATTAGTATGTATACATGATGGTATCTCCATGATCATAATGTTTTTTAAATTATATGTCCACAAAACCAATTTAATTAACTCTATCTTGATTTATTTTTTCTAAAAAAATATATTTTAAATGAAATTTTAGATCTAATCCTCTATTAATGTTCCATATTTATGTTTTCTAGAAAATCATAATTAGATCATTAACACCTCTAGAAGAAAAAAAATCTTCATTGGAATTAGTTTTTCCTCACTTCATCTTCTCATTCAAATGCCTGATATATCAACGTAACTCCATCTTTTTTATACCATTCATAACAAGGTACCTTTGAAAATGAATTAATCTATAATTTTTTCCAATCATTTATTTGTAAATATTAATTTAAAAATTAATATTATTAAGGGTCTATGATTGAAAAAATTGAAATATTATTCAAGTCCCTAACCTAGTATGTCTAAAATTCCACAGACTCTTTTTAATATAACAATCAAAAAATTAATAGATATAAATTTATGTCATGTTTTGATAATTCCTTAATAATATCTTTATTTTTCACAATTATAGAGTGGAAAACAAAGTAAGTCTTAATCCATTACTCTACAGTAAATAGAGTTGAACTACTTGTTCACTAGCTCTTCACTACATTGTAGGAAATATTTCCAAAATCTTCACTCATCAATAAATTTACTCCTATATGGAACCCAATAAGTTATGTATAAACTCTTACACCAAGATACCCCTTATATTTACACCTTTAGATAAAATTTATACACCTATGTAAAAATTTTGAGGTACTTTCTAGTTATTTACAGTGCAATGATCCATTTAGTTCTACAATTTATTCTTTCCTATCAATTGATTTTTTATGTCAATCAGATAAACTATTTTAAAATTATACATTAATTAGACACAAAACCATTTCAAATTTTCTAATCATTCATATATTATTATATCTTCAGGTAAACATGAGGCCACCTAATGGATTTTAAATTATCTATTATATTAACACTTAAATTATATAATTTAATCTTATATATCTCAAACATTTTTTATTTTTTCCATGAATTATTTAAAATATTCCAAATAATTGATAATGTAGAATAAAAATGTTATCCCAAAAAATATTCATTAATTTAGGACAGATTAATCATTTTAGCGTGACTCTCCTTATATCAAATTAATAATTTCATTGTAAATAACCCTTCCATAATATCAAATTTTGATTATGTTAAATAAATTCCCATGATCATATTTTCATTCCTAAATATAAATATTAGCATATTTAATATTATATACCTCTTTTTTATTGAAATCTATCTACAAAACCTAACCAATCCATTGTTAATTAAAAATTAATATAAAATTTGTTGATAAAAAATCCAACACAAAACTTATGTGTATAACATTATCTGTTTTGATTTATTCATCATTTAAAATATAAATCCATCCCAACATTTTGAATAAAAATATTTGTCATATTTTATATTTTACAATGTAATATATAGATTTATGGTTCATTCATTATCCCACAATGAAAATAAATTTCAAAAGTTTCACTTTTCCATATTTTACTTCACAATGTCCACGTCCTCCTCGTTTATTATTTAATGAAATGTGTGTATCGTTATTAGCTCCTATCCATGGTATTTGAAATAAATTATTACACTATATTATTCATTATAGAAAAAATATATTCTAAAAAAATACAACTTTTATAATTTATTGTTTCAGTACTCCCCCTTGCTCATATAACATCATCGTTGGTCTTAATTCATTCAACCACTCAATGGATATCTTCATCCTTGATTTTGAAAAGCGTAACTTTATCCTTTACTATATTTAATTTCACCAATAATGATATTATAGGTATTTTACAAATCAATCCATCACGAATTCTTTTAAATAATTTTGTATTTTTTTGTCCAAGAACATATAACTCTTCTAACCATAGTTGATTTATTTAGTAATCTTGAGTGTGTGATCTTACTGCTTCATAAAGAGTTACAAATAAATCCCTTAAGGCTACTGATTATAATCATGATATAGGAAACATGGTTCAATGTTAATAAATTTAATGTTTTATATTGCACTAATTTAAATTTTTTATACATAGAAATCATGATCTTT
Organism: Viscum album; assembly: GCA_963277665.1. Classification (NCBI taxonomy): domain Eukaryota; kingdom Viridiplantae; phylum Streptophyta; class Magnoliopsida; order Santalales; family Viscaceae; genus Viscum; species Viscum album. The sequence goes on along the minus strand of OY728158.1, from coordinate 434,405,111 downwards.
TTTGATCATATAATAATTATACTCGTGTTCTCAATCAAACCCACAAAAAATCATCAATAATTAACAAATAATGAAAAAAATTCACGAGTCATACAAAAAGTTAAAATAATTTATTCTTGTTATTATAATGAACATCTGATACTACTTATTGTTCATTCCTTTGTATCTTTCAATTTATGTTCCCCTTTACAAGATGATTCAAAGGATATATTAAAATTTTCGTTAAATATCATCTGATAAATATAATTGCTATTGACAACAATTATTTATATTTTTTTTACTAGTAAACTCCTATCAATATATTTTTATAGCCTAAAAAACTATTACATGACACTATATTTTATGTGAATAAACTGAATTCCTCCAAGAATTTTATTTATTTTCCATAATGTTACACTCATCCCTCTTTAGGATATAAAAACATTATATTTTCGAAAATCATACTTTTAATAGACATATTTAACTATATAACACTCAAAAATTTCATATTAGGATCTGAACCATATTTAATTTAGATCATTCTCTCTAACGATGGAATTTATTAATAATTTCATGTAGTTATAGATTTACAAGATACTATTTTCAATTCATTAGATTATAAATTGATAGTAAATAGAATTTCTCTTGACATCATATATAAAAATAAATTATTTTATGATACTATTTGTTATTTCTTGAAAACAACTTGTTTATTTCTAATTTTTTTAAAACATTAACCTCCATGAAATACAGTCACCTCATATATCATACCTACACCTTAAACCTATAATAAACATACAATATATTTATATAATGAATTATTATAAGGGGAGAAGGGTACTTTATCATCATTTTAAAGTTGACTAATGTGGGTTTTAATGATGAACCAATTTTTTTTCTAATTTTATTGAAATATATCTTAGAGTATATTTTTTGTAATATACCACTTATAAAAACATATTTTAGGATATTTATTTGTGTACCCATCTTCATTGGTTTAGAATCAATTAATATTTTGATACTAAACCCACCCATGTATGTTTTCTTTATTGATGAATTTTTATTGAATCCTTTTTCATGATTCCTTATCCATAATATTGTTATTAAATAAATATTACTTAAATTTATTATGGAATAATTATTTAATTACACAATAATGCTTCATACATATACACTGAAATACCCATTTGACCCAACATATATTCATTTTTCCTTATTGGGTAATTACTCAATATTATATCCTTTATTCTATTGGTATGATAGTCCTACTTTATGTTTTGTATATTTTTTAATACATCCTTAATGGTATTATCTATAAATATATCCATGTGAGGAAATATGAAATATATGGTTCATTCATTTTTTCATAAAATAATTATCAATTAATCTGAGAAAATTTACCTCAAAGGTTTTTAGACACTATGAAATGTGTTCCATGCACTTTTCAGTAGATTGAAGATATAATTCTTACAAAGGAAACAAATTTCAAGTATGAGTAATTATATTTTCATTATAAGGATGTATGCTTGATTTCTGTGTTCCAATATACTACTCTATACTCAATGAATAAGTTGAATGATTACCCCATCTAGGAGTAGGCCATGGAATTCCATGATCGATGATGGAAATGTGTCAACACATTAAATTCAATTTAGGTGTTTTTTTTTCAAATATACATGGTGGATTTATCATCTCATTAAATGTACATATCTTTATGACCTTCGATTTGACAGGTTAAAGATCCCAAATGGACATACAAATCAAAAGTTATGGCACATTTAAGATGGACAAATTCCACAAAGGGATCTTTGCGAAGGACCTAATAGAGGACCTACACGAATGACCATCATGGAGGACCAACATGGAAGACCTGTGTGGTGGACCTACATGGAAGACATACACGGTGGACCTACACTGAGGACCTAAGCGGAAAATGAATTTTCACACCCCTACGTGGAAGACCTGCGCGAAGGGCCTGCGTGGGAATCATCTCTTCGACCAGGCCCATTCGTGCCTATAAATAGAGCCCTTCGGCTACCCATTTCAAAACTGAAAAAATGTGAGAAACTCTCAGAAGCTCTAATTGCATAGCTCTTTCTCCAAGATCCCTCAAATTTCCTATGGTATCTCCCTAAATCAAGAGATATGATATAATTAAAATGGATTAGCATGTTTTGATGTTCTTCACATTTTTCAATCTTCCACCATAGCTGCATGGTATACCTGTGCACCAAAGATGCGTGGTATAACTGCCCACCATACCTACGTGTTATACCTGCGCACGATACCTGCAAGGGAGACCTGTGCGCCAGAGCTACAAATCATACCTGTGCACCATACCTGCATGATACAAGAAACTCAGGGTACCTATGATGCATACATGCGCAATGTACCTACACTACCAGATCAAGTACCCTATTTTTAAAAGCTATTCATGGTAGTGTATCTCCTTCATTGGTTCCCTTATCTGATAGGGGATAATTTGTGTAACACCCTGAGATTTTATGAAAAATATTCTTTTAATATCATTGATGTCTTGTGCTGTATGCTACAACAAGATTACCTTGTGCTAAATGCAACACCGTATGAGTTTGCAGTATACACAACACTATTCTTGGATCGTGTTACACATAATTTTGATAATACTTATTCTATGAAACATTGAGTATTTATATATATATATATATATTCAATGTATAAATGAAATATGGTTGTATTCTGTTATACGAAACAACGAATTATTCTTACACAACACACAACCCTGACTTGGCTTGCATTAAAAGCAATCGCGACCTTCCTCGATAGCGTGTGTTGTACGCAATACCGGGTTTTACTAAACAACGATATATTATTATAATATTATTTTGAACTAGCCGTTATGAATAGTATTAAATTAATTTTTAATTTTATAACATTATTATTCATCTTACACATTGTCAAGAACATTGTATAAGAACAAAATAAATTTTTCGGGTAAAATCAGTATTTTTAAAAAAATGCAGTTTTTCCGCCTTTTGATGGAACACCCACATTAAATCTAGTTTCTGAAATTTTTATAAGTACAATTTGACAAAATAAAATTCTTTTTTGGAATCAATAAATAAAAATTTACATTGGGTAAATTTTTCATATTATTCTGGTAACTTTCATATTTTGATGAATAGTAAAAACACGCTATATTTTAATTAAAAACAACATTTTCATTGCAATACATTATATGGATAAATTATAATATTTAATGGTTTTAAAGTATAAATAGAATACATTTTTACCATTTAATATAATGTATGTCATTAGCATTTATTTTACATTAAATTCGTAGGTTAAATCAATTCAATATTTTGCAATGTTTTAAAGAAAAACCCGTTTTCATTCGACAACAGGATTAATTTTGATTTAATTTCTGAAACTTTTGTGTACTGAATTTGGAAAAATGGAATCCATATTTGGAATCATTGGGTCCATTTTATGTTAATAAGCTACTTTTTATTTTTGGGAATTATGAATAGTAACTACGATAAATTTTATTTACAATAGTTAAAGGTAAATCAGGTAATTAAGGGTAAATATAATATTATAAAATTACCCTAACACATGCCAAAATTCTATTGGATGGATAAAAGTAGACCCATATAACCTAATGGTCAGATTATATTCATTTTTTGTACTTTTGCCCATGAAAATAATTTAATTATTATTAAAACCAAAGAAAGTGACAACATGTCACTCTCTTAAATAATATAAGTATAATAATTTTAATTTAGTTATAAACATCATAAAACATCGAACATGAATACTCCCTAGAAATATAATAAAATAATCTATATCATGATAATTTATTTAGAATTTTTAGGGATTAAATAATTTTCATTAAAGGTGATACATTAATGATACAGAAATTATTTATTAAGTGGGAAATAAGTAATATAGTTTTTATTGAAATAATAATATCCATTAAAAGGCACAAAAACCTGACCAAAACTTATTTTTAGTGTATATCTACAGATTCAGAATCCAATTACCAAATATATAACAGTTTGGAGCCTTATAAAAGTGATTATGACACTTATATTATTATTTTTTAAATGATGCCAATGTTGTCACCATTATAATTTAATAAATATAAAAATATAACTCTTGTTATTTTAAGATGATAAATTTGAGTAAAAGTATTATTGTGAAAGGTAATAGATTTATATTCATTATAGGATTTTAGTTTTAATTTTTATGCAACATATAATAATATTAAATAATTATACAAAAAATGTTGTAGTAATTATTTTATTAAGAGTTAAACCAAATAAATGGTTTTAAAAATAATAAATTAAATATTATATGGACTATTTAATGTGATCCACTAATTTTATAGATACATATTACCTTTTATGAATCTATTTAATCTTTTAATTTGAACATTTCTTCTGTATATATTATATTTAAATTCAAATAAATGAATAGTGTCAAAATTGACAGTATTGTCATTTTATAAAAATAACATATTATAAAATTGTTTAGAACTCACAAAAATATTTAAAAATTATAAATTTAAATTTATATGCTCTATAATGTTATAAAGTAACCAATTATGGAAAATTCAGAACAAATAAGTAATTATTTTTCATAATTTAAAATTTAGAATTTTATTATCACAAATAAACTTAAATAGATTAAATAAGGATAAATCAAAATGATAAGGTTTAAAATAAGATCCAAACATGTCTAAATTTGATTGGTTGATTCTATTTCAAACCTATCTCATCAAATCTTTTAATATGAGTCATTTTTGAAGGTTTTTAAGTGGGGTACGATTTATTATAAATTAATATTTTCAAGAATTCCAAAGGTGCCCCTCTCCTCCCTTATAAAAGGGCACCTCCTACCTCTCTTCCAGACACCACTTTGAGCCTTCAATCTCGGACAATCCTGGCCAATTTCCATTCTAAATTTCCCTAGAAACATCCTAGAGGTCCTGGTCTTCTTCAAAGACCAATTTTAGTACCCTAAGAGGAGGATTCAAAGAGGCGTGCCAAAGAAGAGCTAATATCTGTTACCGATTCTTCCAATTTTCTTTCTTCTTCAAATTCATCTTATTTAATTTTTTCATTATGAAGTAATAACACAAGTATCACTCATATAATGATATGTTATTATAAGTATTAAACAACCAAATTTCACCATCTATCCATCCTATGGAAAATGAAATCACCGCGCGTGCGTACATACGGAATGTCGTCTCCACGCCGTGGTGTAATCTATTTCCCACCACCACCTTACTGTGTGGTTTTAATGGTGTAAATAATAACTGTATAATATTATTATAAAGTGATATTTATTCTGAAATAGTATACATACACTCTAATACAATTCCACGATCATGAGAATGATATCATCGCTCGTGCATACGTAGGACTATCGTATTCACGACACGATGAGATTCATTCTCCACATTAACCATTCATGAATGATTATAAAGTATATATAATAAGTAATCATGAAGTATATTAATTAATAATGATACTGGATTTATGTTTATATATATGTATGTCATCTACATAATTCAATTCAACTCAATAAGAAAATGAAAACAGCGTTCATGCGTACATATGGCCTACCGTCTCCATGAACGGTGTATTTCCTTCCATCTATTAATCTATTATATATTTTTATATTCTGAATATATATTATATATAAATAATGTTTTATATTATGGAATTAATTAATCATGATCTAATTAATCATATGAATAATTACAAGTCAAAACACGGACGACAAATGAAACGATTTTACCCAAAACGCTCTTTAACATGGAATTTACAAAAGAACGGGTAACATAAAGTCATAAGTGAACCATATATGATATCATAACAATAATTATGATTCTAGAATAACTCAATTACATTATTTAAATCATTATACAGGAGGTTCGGACACTTACGAATCATATCAGACCTAAGGTAAGGGATAATTGTGCAAATCTCATTGTTATCCGAGATTACTTATTCGTAAGTATTTACTAGGGTAATTTCTATCATCCATGTCCATGTTTTATAAAAGTGTATTCATGTATGTTTAATGTACTTTTATACCCATTTTGTCTTTTACCCGATGGTATGGAAGGAATCATTCTTTTGTTTACCCTATGAGGTACTTTTTAAACTTTTTCGACAAAAGTACACGAAGAATGTTTTTTAAATTATACGGCACGAACAGATTTTTACAGTTTTATAAAGACTTATTTTCATGATGCTTTCTAAAAAGATTTCATGAATATTTTCAACAAAATATCTTTCTTTTAAAATAGCATGACGTTTTGTGAAAAGAAATTGATTTTGAAGAAGAAAGGATATTTTATTCAACAATTCATTACAAGTGTTTTATCAAAACATTTTTCCATATAAGATGACATTATTTCATATATGTATGTTTCAAGTATAAAGTCTCTATGATTTACATGGTTTCAATTTTCTTATTATGAAATGATATCCATTTCTTTTATATGGATTATGTGATTATGGGATGATGTTTATGAAACCCATTTTATTTATTGGGTTACTATGAATGATGTATGTTTATTTTGTGGAACAAGTTAGAATGATTTTATTATGAGATGGGTGGGACCTATATCTCCCTCCAATGTATTGGGTAAACATTTATATCTCATGATATAGACATGGATGGAATGGCAAGTTAAACCAGTTCAGTAATACAGGACTGGAATGAGGAGTGAACTCGATTCCGAAAGGGACTTTGTCCACTAAGATGGTCTTTGAAGTAATGCCTTGCCTACTATGGAAATCATATCATGTGCTTAATGGTTGACACAATTACATGTTTTATCCCTATTCTATTTTATCATTCTTAATGTTTCTTTGTGATCTATGTCTTACATAATTCCATGTTTTATGTCATTGCTCAAGCTTTCGATGTTTAAACCATATGTTCATGTTTTTAAGTTAAAATGTATATGGTATGTTTTATTTTATCCATGCATACCCTTAATGAGCATTTGAGCTCACCCTTTTTATGTGTTCTTTTCCCCAGGATATAAAGAAAGGTCTTAGGTATGAAAAAAAAAGGGGAAGATCTTTATGGGAGATGTTAAAGATCTTTCACCACGATTAGAAGATTACGTTACATGTTTCCAAAGAAACTAAACTATTACGGTCCATGTGTGTGTGTTTTTGTTATGTACTAAGTATTCCTCAAAAGTAATGTAATTTCCATGTACATCAAACTTTGGGTCTCTACAATTGGTATTAGGGGAAAGGTTTAGTCATCCTTTGGAAACTAGGATGCGAAAATGTTAGTGAGATCCCTAGAGATATTTCTAAGCTATGTCTAGGGATGTCCCTAAGGATAAGTATACATACAGATATAGTCCAAGAACTACGATAACAATGTTATATTTTAAACTAAGATGTTAGATAATGAGGGTGCTCCCCCTTTACTATGTTGTTTTCCATAGCATGATTTCTTCCTCTCACACTATTCTTTTTGGGTTTTAGAAAATGGCTGGAAACAGGAAGATTCATGATAATGGAGGATATGACAGACAATGGAATGATATTATTCATGAGAAGCCAAATAAAATGGGATTTGGAAGTCCAAACATCGTTATTATACCTAATCGAAAATTTCATAATATGATCAATAATCTCAACTTTGGTAAGTTTCCCGACTCAGATAATAAGAGAAAGATGGAGTTTCATGATGATCATAGAGGAAAGAAAGGTCAATTTCCCTCATGTAAATCATGTGGGAAGAGGCATCGGGGAGATTGGTTCAAGGGAACTGGAAGATGATTTGGGTGTGGAAAAGAAGGACACAAAGCTAGTAAGTGTAAAGGAAAAGGTTCAGTTAACACCATGGATGAGAATAATGGTATTGCTACGACATCAATAATGGTTAAATGTTTTAAATGTGGAATGTACGGGCATTATGCAAACTAATTCCCAAAGGGAAAGTCTCATGAAGAGAATCAGTATGGTCGTATGGGTAGTATTTATGTTGATAATGATGAGGAGACTACAAATGATATATGATCTGAAAGAAGAATTGAAGCTCAGTCGTTTGTTTTAGAAGGTAGTGGAATGATTGATGTTTATCGAGAGTTATGTTGTATAGTTAATGGTACTATGGAATAAAGAATCATCTAAGGATTGTTACACTATTGTTTTTCCTAAATGTATTTGAATGTATATGTTGAATGGTACCAGTAACCATTGAAGGTTATTCAGATATTTTTAAAAAGTAGATGATATGCACATAATGAAGGAATAAGAAGATAATGAGATGGTTGATTGTATTCATGATCTCATGATTCATATAAGGACTAAGTGATATCATGGTTTGAGTATATAGAATTTTGAGGATTTTGGTATGTGGAAAGTGTTAACTTTTAACTACATTCATGTTTTCACTAAGGTTCAATGGGTATTCATTTTTCAAGAGAATACATGATTAAGGTCATCGAATGTTTAGAATGTGAACAACAAGACAAATCTTATGATATTTGGGGATCAACGATGGTATTAAATCTATGGTAATCGTTTTTACTATATTATGAGAGTGGACTGCAGTATTATGGGAAAGACTAAAGATTGGAAAGGAATATGTTAGACAAAAGTTAGTATTTTTTAAGGATATAAGTTTTTTTTCAATATTATTGATGGGATGTTATAGTAATATAGTTTTAGAAAAAGGACAACCTGCAGGATGAGTGACAGCCCATCGCGTCGGACAAGGATGTGGGGATCGAACCCACAACCGAAGTGCGACTGGCCTTTATCACCTACCACTGGCCTACAGGAAGTCCCTGGTTAGTAGAAACTAGTTTTATTTTATTAAGAGGTATTATATATGAAGTATAAGTTCATTTTTGGAACCATATATGATTAATCTATCCATAATATGGACTTATAACTTTTGCTAACCATTTTTTTAAATAGATGGAATGACCCATCTTTCTATCACTTGATCTGCTAACACATCACGAATAACAAATTCAACTTCATTTCTTTAAGGGATGAAGTGGAAATTGTTCAATTCATGAACAACAGTGAGATTGTACCAAAATCATGTAAGTATTTCTATTAATTCATCAACCTTAGGAAAATGATCTAGAAAACCAAAAATGTTTTCCTTGTTCCCCTATATCTGATGAATGAGATGGTACATCAAATCATCACAAATATATAGCTTTGTGATTTTTGGCTTTTTCATAGCCATGTTCTCTACCACTCTCCATCAGAACATGATGGTTAGGTTTCTCTTCCATATCCATATTTTCACCTATGTTATCCTACGTGGAAACCCAGTGATGAGTTAATTTCGGTAACCGTTATATTTCATACTTTAGTTTTTAAATCCAAGTTTTTGTATTCCTTTTTATGATGTGGGTTTCTATTGAACAAACTTTCGAGTAGTAAACCATTTATAACCCCGACGAATTTTGAGGGAGAAATTTATTTTAAGGGGGGTAGAATGTAACACCCTGAGATTTTATGAAAAATATTCTTTTAATATCATTGATGTCTTGTGTTTTATGCAACAACAAGATTACCTTGCACTACACGCAACATCGTATGAGATTGCAGTATACACAACACTATTCTTGGACCGTGTTACACAGAATTTTGATAATAGTTATTCTACGCAACATTGAGTATATATATATATATATATTCAATGTATAAATGAAATATGGTTGGATTCTGTTATAAGAAACAGTGAATTATTATTTCACAACACACAACCCTGACTTGCCTTGCATTACACACAATCACGACCTTCCTCGATAGCGTGTGTTGTACGCAATACCGGGTTTTACTAAACAACGATATATTATTATAATATTATTATGAACTAGCCATTATGAATTGTATTAACTTAATTTTTAATTTTATAACATTATTATTCATCTTACACATTTTCTAGAACATGGTATAAGAACAAAATAAATTTTTCGGGTAAAATAAGTATTTTTCAAAAAATGTAGTTTTGCCACCTTTTGATGGTGCAACCACTTTAAATCTAGTTTTTGACATGTTTATAAGTAAAATATGCCAAAATAAAATTTTTATTTGGAATCAAGAAATAAAAATTTACTTTGGATAAATGTTTCATATTATTCTGGTAACTTTCATATTTTGATGAATAGTAAAAACACGCTATATTTTAATTAAAAACAAATTTTTCATCGCAAAAATTTATATGGTTAATTTATAATATTGAATGGTTTTAAAGTATAAATAGAATATATTTTTACCATTTAATATAATTTATGTCATTATATTGATTTTACATTAAATTCGTAGGTTAAATCAATTCAATCTTTTGCAATGTTTTAAAGAAAACCCCATTTTCTTTCGACAACGGGATTAATTTTGATTTAATTTCTGCAACTTTTGTGTATTGAATTTTGAAAAATGGATTCCATATTTTTAATCATTGGGTACAAATTATGTTAATAAGATACTTTTTATTTTTGGGAATTATGAATAGTAACTACGGTAAATTTTATTTACCATAGTTAAAGGTAAATTGGGCAATTAAGGGTAAATATAATATTAAAAAATTACCCTAACACATTCCAAAATTCTATTGGATGGCTACAAGTAGACCCATATAACCTAAGGGTCGGATTAGATTCATTTTTTGGACTTTTGACCATGAAAATAATTTAATTATTATCAAAACCAAAGAAAGTGACAACATGTCACTCTCTTAAATCTTATAAGTATAATAATTTTAATTTAGTGATAAAAATCATAATACTTCAAAAATGAATAGTCTACGGAAAGATAATAAAATTATCTACATCATGATAATTTATTTAGAATTTTTCGCGATTAAATAACTGTCATTAATGGTGATACATTATTGATACATAAATTATTTATTAAGTGGGAAAAAAGTAATACATTTTTTATTGAAATAATAATACCCATTAAAAGGCCCACAAACCTGACCAAAACTTATTTTCAGTGTATATCTACACATTAAGAATCTAATGACCTAATATATAACTGTTTGGAGCCTTATAAAAGTGATTATGACACTTATATTATATTATTTTTAATGATGCCATAGTTTTCACCTTTATAATTTAATAAATATAACTATTTAACTATTGTTATTTTAAGATGATGAATTCGATTAAAAGTATTATTGTGAAATTAAATAGATTTATATTAATCATAGGATTTTATTTTTAATTTTTACGCAACAAATAAGTATATTAAATAATTTTACAAAAATGTTGTAGTAATTATTTAATTATGAGATAAACCAAATAAATGGTTTTAAAAATAACAAATTAAATATTATATGGACTATTTAATGTGATCCACTAATTTTATAGATACATATTACTTTTTATGAATCTATTAAAGCTTTTAGTTCGAACATACCTTCTGTATATATTTTATTTAAATTCAAATAAAATAATAGTGTCAAAATTGACACTATTGTTATTTTATAAAAATAACAACTTATAAAATTGTTTAGAAATCACAAAAATATTTAAAAATTATCAATTTAAATTTATATGGTGTATAATGTTATAAAGTAACAAATTATGGAAAATTCACATCAAATATGTAATTATTTGTCATAATTTAAAATTTAGAATTTTATTACCACAAATAAACTTAAATAGATTAAATAAGGATAAATCAAAATTATAAGGTTTAAAATAAGATCCAAACATGTCTAAATATGATTGGATGATGAGATTACAACCCTATATCATCTAATATTCTAATATGAGTGATTTTTGGAGGTTTTTAAGTGGGGTAAGATTTATTATAAATTAATATTTCTATGAATTCCAATGGTGCCCCTCTCCTCCCTTATAAAAGGGCACCTCCTACCTCTCTTCCAGACACCACTTTGAGCCTTCAAGATCGGAAAATCTCTGACCATTTCCATTATCAATTTCCCTATAAACATCCTAGAGGTCCTGGTATTTTTTGAAGACCAATTTTAGTACCCTAAGAGGAGGATTCAAAGAGGCGTGTCAAGGAAGAGGTAATATCCGTTACCGATTCTTCCAATTTTCTTTCTTCATAAAATTCTTCTTATTTAATTTTTTCATTATGAAGTAATAAAATAAGTATCAATAATATACTGATATGTTATTATAAGTATGAAACAACCATATTTCACCATCTATCCATCATATGGAAAATGAAATCATCGCGCGCGCGTACGTACGGAATACCGTCTCCACGCCGTGGTGTAATCTATTTTCCCCCACCACCTTACATGGATGGGTATAATGGTGTAAATAATAACTATATATGATTATTGTAAAGTGATATTGATTCTGAAATAGTATACATACACTCTAATACAATTCCATGATCATGAGAACTATATCATCGCTCGTGCGTACGTACGGACTACCGTCTCCACGACGCGATGAGATTCATTCTCCACGTTAACCATTCATGAATGATTATAAAGTATATATAATAAGTAATCATGAAATATATGACATAATAATGATACTGGATTTATTTGTATATATATGTATGTCATCTACTTAATTCCATTCAACTCAATAAGAAAACGAAAACAGCGTTCATGCGTGCGTACGGCCTACCGTCTCCATGAATGATGTATTTCATTCCATCTACTAATCTATTATATATTTGTATATTCTGAATATATATTATATATAAATCATGTTTTATATTCTGTAATTAAGTTTTCATGATCTAAGTAATCATATTAATAATTACAAGTCAATACACGGATGACAAATGAAATGATTTTACCCAAAACACTCTTTAACATGGAATTTACAAAAGAACGGGTAATATAAAGTCATAAGTGAACCATATATGATATCATAACAATATTTATGATTCTAGAATAAGTAAATGACATTATTTAAATCATTATACAGGAGATTCAGACACTTACGAAGCATATCGGACCTAAGGTAAGGGATAATTGTGCAAATCTCATTTTTATCCGAGATTACTTATTCGTAATTATTTACTGGGGTTATTGCTATCATCCATGTCCATGTTTTATAAAAGTGTATTCATGTATTTTTAAAGTCCTTTTATACCCATTTTTACTTTTACCCCATGGTATGGAAGTAATCATTCTTTTGTTTACCCTACGAGGTACTTTTTTAACTTTTCCGACAAAAGTACAAGAAGAATGTTTTTTAACATATACGACACGAACAGATTTTTACAGTTTTATAAAGACTTATTTTCATGATTCTTCCTAAAATGATTTCATGACTATTTTCAACAAAATCTCTTTCTTTTAAAATAGCATGACGTTTTGTGAAAAGAAATTGATTTTGATGAAGAAAGGATATTTTCCTCAGGAATTCATTTTAAGTGTTTTATCAAAACCTTTTTCCATCTAAGATAAAATAATTTCATATGTGTATGTTTCAAGTATAAAGTCTCTATGATTTACATGGTTTCAATTTTATTATTATTAAATGATATCCATTTCTTTTATATGGATTATGTGATTATGGGATGATGTTTATGAAACCCATTTTATTTATTGGGTTACTATGAATGATGTATGTTTATTTTGTGGCACAGGTAAGAATGATTTCATTATGAGATGGGTGGGACATATATCTCCCTCCAATGCATTGGGTACAGATTTATATCTCATGAGATAGACATGGCTAGAATGGAAAGTTAAACCGGTTCAGTAATACAGGACTGGAACGGGGAGTGAACTCGATTTAGAAAGGGAATTTGTCCACTAAGATGGTCTTGGCAGCAATGCCTTTGCTACTATGGAAATCATATGATGTGCTTAATAGTTTCCACAATTACATGTTTTATTCTCATGCTATTTTATCATTATTAATGTTTTTTTGAGATATATGCCTTACGTACTTCCATGTTTTATGTCATTGATCAAGCTTTTGATGTTTAAACATTATGTTCATGTTTTTAAGTTCAAATGTATATGGTATGTTTTATTTTATGCATGCTTACCCTTAATGAGAATTTGATCTCACCCTTTTTTTGTTTTATATTCCCCAGGATATAAAGAAAGGTTTTAGGTATGAAAAAAAGGGGAATATCATTATGGGAGATGTTGAAGATCTTTCACCACAATTAGAAGGTTACGTTACAAGTTTCCAAAGACACTAAACTATTACAGTCCTTGTGTGTGTGTTTTTGTTATGTACTATGTATTCCAAAAAAGTAATGTAATGTCCATGTACGTCAAGCTTTGGGTCTCTACAATTTGAATCATCCACCAAAACCTCATGACTTCTCAAACCATTCGGTAAGGTACATCAGTGTGTCTCCTATTTGGGTTTGTTTTTCCATAGTCAGGGGCTTCCAACATTTGTTTCACAATGGGGTTAGGATTCATGGGATGTTTGTAGGTTTTTATATCCACAGTCACATGTAATTTTATACCAGAAATAGTTTTTGTAAGTTCCCTGTTTTGAGGAGGGTTGGTTAATGGCCTTTACATTCTCAAAAAGGCTACCTAGAACCTCAAGTCTCCAGTAGAGAAGTTACAATTCACACTTGTTGTTCCGCACAAGCATAGAAGAAGTGTCCCTCCCCTACCAGAACCAATTTTAGGGAAGCTATCATGCTATAATTCCCTCACCTTCACCCCTACTTCCTTACATTAGACCATTGTACAATATAAATAGTAATGGGGGATGGTTCGTCACCTCTCCCTCCTCCACAGTGGACATGCCCTCTTTCTTCAGCATTGAGGAAAATTTTGGAGGTGTGAATGACTTTGTTTAATCTTTCACATTTTCTTGTTTCTCATACCGAGCCTGACTCACGTGGGGTTAGTGATACAAGTTTTTTACCACATGTGCACAAACACACATTGATGGAACGATGAGAACTATGATTCCTGTACAAACCAGGATATGTAAGAAGCTCTTTTAGAGCCCGATCTCACTAGATATACTCCTCAAGAATCCAACCCTAATTCCCCCAATTTAGGCATCCTCCATTGGAAATAAGTCCAAAATTCAATCTTCAAATCATTAAGGCATCCTTTTCAAGAATTATGACCAAACTCATCTCTCATAGAGGACTATACTCTCTTATGAGATTTATCGAACTACATGGGATTTGGTTTGCATTAATATGGGATATGTAGGAAGCCTCGTTGAGGTTGAAACCCCACACTTCAAATCAAACATGTTTTCCTTGGTCCATATTTTCAATAGGGTCTGAACTAACTTGGAAACTGATATCCCTTTCAAATTCCTTGGGTTGCTTTAACATAGGTCCCACACTAAGTTTCAACTAAGAACCTTACACTTATAGGACCTTATCACATGAAATTAAAAGGTATGGTGTGTCCTATTAAGTGACATCGAACTACGAGGGTTCTGATTCCTTTCACACGGATATGTAGGTTGTCCATTTTATACACGATCCCATGATCAAAACAAACCTTTATCTCCCAGTATGAAAGTAAATTCCATAGTGCCCCAATGAGTGGCTTAAAACCCGTATAATAACAACAATGATTAAAATAATATCTGGTTAGAATATTAGAGGATACCATTGATGGAAAACCTCGAATACATATGGATATTTCCAATAATGACGAGCCTTGAATACATACCGATGATTCTGATGTTTTATACATGTTAATAAGTGATTATAAATTCCAAGGGATACTTATGATATACTTGGTGAATTAATAAGGATTCATGAAAATATTTTTATTTTACAAAGTGAGTCCCAGAGTAGACAATAATTACCCCCAAAAGGGTGTGATGAGTCCAAACTCCCATCATCTAGACCAATGAATTCTCTTAATTATCGTAAAGTTAAAAACTTAACGAATGCATGCCTTTGGAAAGCAGGTCTGCTATGGATAAAATACTGTAGGAAGTTTACAGTTCCATGAATAAATCCAATGGAAACCACCCGAAAACTGTGGTTATTATATCTGGAAAACACATTTAAAGGAACTAAGAAAAAAATGGTGAACCCGATGTGAATCTGTAACCACATTAATAATGTTACCCACATATTAGGCCACTATCAATTGATAATGGAAGGTCGGACAATGGAATTATTCATGCATGTATCCATTTAAATTTTTTTAACATATCTTGTTGTCGTACTCAGTTTTCCATAGAATTCAATTCAATCCAAATAATAGATTTCTCCTAGACAACATCTGTGAATTTCCTAACTTCTAATCATATTGGGTCTTCATCCCCAGGAAGGAAAACATCACCAAACCAGCATCTTCAACTTTGGGTCTCTAATGTTCTATTAAATGAATATTGCCAAATGGTACAATCCGAACTTTGGAGGATGCTTGACAGGCCCTCCAGGTCAACAACAATCCTCGATCATCTGGCCAAAGACGACCAATGATAAAAAATATACGGTGAAAAACACTATCTCTATCCATTTCATGTCCTTATCCCTGGAACACAAAAACTAGTCCCTCCCATACTATAGAGAGGTGGATAAAGAGGTCCTGCAATGCCTCAATTCTAGAATGCAGGAGTCCTTCCTGAGGACTCCCAGTAGCAATCGCTGCCAAAATCATGCAGATGTGAACCCAAAACATGATGGTAGTGTTGCCCTTGGATGTTCATCCTAGGTCTCTAAGACTCGGGCATACAAGATGAACTTCTGGGGACAACTTCTAGTTAATAGGGAGAAGGTTCTCACCTCTACCTCCTCCGGATAAGTCCATCAACCAAAATTGATTAAAAACAACGAGTGAGAACATAATCTCGTCCATCCTAATTTTGTTGCTCGATAGTCTCATATGAAAGAAACCCACAAATCCCACCAGATAAACCCGGTGGAGTATCATGAATAGGCATATACACCTGCTCACAAGTTATTAGCAAGTCAGTAGGCCTGTATGACTTCATTTAAAGGGACCCACCAATCTAATATGGGGACAACCAGTAAAAAGGAACGTACACCTATTTACAATCACCAATTATATTAGTATTATCTTCTTCTAGTATTGAAGGATGTATGTCTGCCATACTTGATAGAAAATTGCCAGCAGGCACATACACCTGTCAATGTTCATCAAGCATGCTAAAAGTCTCATTTGGTATCACCCAGAGAAGTCATCCAAAAAGCTCTGAAGAAAAATTTGGGGTAGACACAATTCTCTAACCCCATTCGTGAGTACTTTCAATATCCACTGATAGGAATAGGAGGACAAGAGATGTTACACACACCTACTCTAGATACGGAATGGAATTATATTACCGTTTCGGCCACTAAAGTCACCAAACACATAATATCAATGGTGAAAGGGAATATTCATATCCCTGCCAATATTCAGAAAACATTCTATGATATTTTAATAACTAAATCATCATTATCAGTGGAACAAACATATAAAACTATCCCCACACATGGTATGACACATCGGCCTGCCATCCCAGAGCAGATACACACCTCTATTCGTGCCCAGGAGGGTCATGAGGCATATTCCCCCATATCATACATACAACATGATCAAGAACATACACACTTTACAATTGCATTTAATCAGTCCGTTCAGGTAACTACTCTAAGGCAGGCACATACACCTGCCCATTATAACCACTTCTCCTAGCAGGCAGCCCAAACAAACTATAAGAGAACATCCAAAAAAAGTATCTTCAACCGTCATTGGAAAATCAAAATTCAAGATGTGATTTAGCTCTTCTTAAAGCTAGAGTTCTTTAAGCCCTTATACATTTATCTTTTTCTCAGGATCCTACCCTCTTATTAAAAAATTCTAGGAGTGGTAGTTGTAATTATGATGTTTCTCATCAGACACTTGATCATAGTGGCTTGCTTCATGAAAATTCGGTCAGTCCAGAGTTTCTATCTCCAGATGAGAGCCACAAAAACCCTCCAAGTGTCCAGAAGGGAAAGGATCAAGAATATTTATCCCTTGTTGTATTCCACCATGGTGATCCTCCCCATGATTCATTTTTTTGTGAAATTACTCTCTGAAGTAGTATCATGCATTGTCAAAACAATTCCATAATTGACAATGTAGCATTGAGAAATCCCTCTTATCTCGAGGAACTTTGAAACACAAGGACAATATTTTTTGATGCCTTATCATTCAAAGCTGAACCACTTTATCAGTCAGAAGAAATCTTAAGGGAACAGTCATTCTCCGAACCTCCATTGGGACATTTATCGTCTAATACAGAGCATCCACTTTTGTTATTCCAAGTGGAGAAACCTCTAGTGAATGATGATAAAGACATGTTAAAAATGGGAAAACAATTAGTTAATGGATAAATACCAGTCATGTTATGGAATTTTGAAAATTCACATCTCGATGTTCTAGAATTGATAACAGAAGATTGCATTCATGACATTCGTCTCAACATAAGGATAACTATTCATCATTTAAAAAGCAATGTATTACAATATAATGAATATCAAAATCATATAAAGGCAATATAATGGTTTCAACGCCAAATTTAAGTGGAATATCTCTCAGTTTACCAACATAAAATGGTTGAAAATAGTAGAGAACCCTTCAGCGTGCATGTATCAATGTTCTAAAGAGACTACACTAGTTAATTTCTGATTCCCCATCTAGTGTTCGTATTAGACGATGGGGTGAATATGGAGCATTTCATTTCACTACACTCCAAAATAAAAAACATTCGCCAAAAGTGGTTTCATGCAATTTTATTTCCCACATTCGACCACAATCCATAGGTTTTGTATTAAATCAAATGTATGATCATGAACATTCCTTACCCAGTTCTCATCAGAATCAGGGCAAAAGAAAGTAATTTATTGAGCTACTTTTACATCAAGCTTCTGAGAATCTTGAACATGCATCCTATTAAGAGGATGTTTGACATTAGAGGATAAAAATGTCTGAAATATGACAACATTCTTCTGAAACAGGTTATTTATGTGATTTTCAGGTGATGCACCTAGCTAATGTTTGAACCAAAATCTGCAAAATCGGAAGAGCAGTTGCACGAATTTTAGCAATAGCGGTTCAAAAATAATCTCATCTTTCTTTTCTAGTGGATCATTAATTCAACCTTCAAATTCATTATATAATGTTTTAATATTTGAAGAATAAGAAAATTATCAACCTCATCTTGTAAGGATGGGGAATTTTTCACATCTACAATCCCCTCCTAAATAGAAGTTGGTTTTCTTCTGATTAGGAAAGAAGCAACAAAGAAATCATAACACTAAACTATCCAATGATTCCCATGATGTTACTGTCCAACAAATAGTTCTATGGAATTTTTTTATATAAGAGAACGAAGTTTTGTATAAGTCAAAAAGGGAGACCTACTAGTTGAAACACTGACAAAATTCTATCAATGCATTATGCGTCAGTGAATGTTATCATAACCATTGTATATGATCCTCCATAAAATAAATGTAGTTCAGGGGAATTAGAAGATGTTGTTCGTGTCCACAATACGGTGCACACCGATGTAAATGAATAAGGTGTGCATACCCGAAATCAGTGGCTTAACCAGAAACATGGTAGACCTTAAAATAACCAACTCCCTCCTCTCTAGAAATAATCTAACAAGGGGAAAGGATAAATTCATATTTCATATCTCTTTTCCACTAGAGAAGATCAATCTATTTCACTTGAAGACAAATTTTCACATAATGAATTAGAAATGAATGAGTTGAAAATAATCAATTCAGAGTTGCTTTGAAATAGCATTTCTGCTATGCATACTCCCCAGGAAAGTCCTCAACTTGCAAATCCTATAGGATCTCCTCAGCAAAGGGGATCTCTAGTAACTACAGATGTGAATAATGAATTCCATCCATTGGGTAAACAATCAAGATAGGATCATATACATATTGATAGACCTATTCCTATGGGTTATCCATGGCAGATATCAACACCACCATTAGTGGTCTTACTAGTCATTGCACCAGCTCATGCTCCAGCTGCTATACCTGCACAAAATCCAACTCATTCAGATATTCCCAAAATCCTTATGAACATCGTTGAGGAATTAACAACTCGATTGGAAGATATTGAGGAACGAAGTGCACCATTTCAGTTTCAAAAGATATATTACACTAAATGGGTGGATGTAATTCATCCCCCACCAAATTTTGTGAATACCACATTCTAAATTTTTAATGGTTAGGGAGATCCGGAACAACACGTAAGACATTTTGTTTCTTTTTGTGATCCTATTATGGGAAATTCTCAACAACAAGATGTTAAGATAAGGTGTTTTGTGCAGTCATTACAAGGACCAGCTTTTGTCTGGTATACAATGTTCCAATCTCCATTAATTACTGGGTGGGAAGATCTCCATCCGATATTCCTTCTTCAATTTATCTCAACACTTACAAGGATGAAATATTTTGATCTTACTAATTGTAAAAAAAGGTAGAATGAAAGAGTTTCAGATTTCATTGCTCGATGGAGGGGATCAACATATTCCTTAAGTTTATATCTCTCTCAATAATTGTTGCTCCCAATATGTGTGGAAAATCTACATGATTAATTATGCACTCCATTGATACTTGTGAAATACATATGAGGGTTTCGAGTCCTTACATAAATTTCTTAGCAGATAGAAGACTCTATTATGGAAGCTAAGGCTAAAATGTGTATAATTCCATCAGCTCTAGGAAGGAGGATAGGAAAGGTAGAAGCTACAACAATAAAACTCAAATAGGCACCAGTACCCACTTCTACATCATGAACATCATCAAACTGAAGGGATACACCTCCTGAGCATCAACAACATTGACCGTCTCATCAATATGATCAAAGAGATCATAGACAGAAATAGTTTTAGGAATTAAAGAATAAAGTTTATTCTTTCAGGAAAAAACTAGTTCCTGGTAACTTCATCTAATCCTTAGAAAACAATTTGGTTCAGTTTCCATGGTTAAAGAATCAAAATAAAGATGGAGATGAAGATCAACCGAATTTTAGTCCCTTTAATAAGATATGGGGACACCCAATTCAAGAGATATTTGTTCTCAAAGTACTTTTTCAAAATATGGTAGACTCTGTACAAGTGAAACTGAAAAGTTCATAATCTCTAGTAGAATGTGTTACTATTACTAATCCGGTGGTAGAAGGTGAATGGAATGAAGTTAAAATAAAAAATGTGAAAGAATACGATGATTGGGTGATCATGAATATGATCAAACGGAGTCATGAAATTTTACGAACACAATTAAAACAACCAATTGTTTCTTATACAACTTCTTCCATAGAAAATCCATCTTTATTAAATAGTCATTCCTTAAAGAAACAATGTGGTAATAAGGATAAAGAGTAGTCAGAAGAAGATGAGCTCATATCAAGGCCAATGTTGTCCTTTACCTAGGAATATTTTATGCCATCTCTTTCAAAATCATGGGCACTTCCCTGCCATATGGTACAAAAAAAATTCCAGGCATAATCCTCATTAGACGAAGAATTGATCTTTGGTTCCATTAATGTTATAGATTTAACATATCCTTATGCCAATGGTGATATTTATTATATTGAGCCAAAATTATTTATACCAAATTGGGGAACTAGAGGAAGAGGCCATGATCGAGGATACAGGGGAATACATAGGAATTTCAGAAACAACCATTTTAACTGTACCCATGCTCAAACCATATATTCGGCCGAAACACATGGAAGAGCCATTTTGAGAGATCAAAAAGAACAATGAGTTTCTTCCATGAAAATCAAGTATAGATAAGGCACACTTATCTTGGAAGAGAAATTAAAAGCTAAACCATATTCTTCTCAACATATAGATAAACTTAGTTAGTCTAATTTACCAAAGGTAGCAATATTTATTGCTTTGGATCCAATAGAAAGTACATCTACAATAGAAGCATCAACATTGAAGCACCTGAAAACCCACATCTCCATGCTGGGAAACGTAGACCGTTGGAACAAATGTATGATGTTTTGAAACAATTGGCCCATGTAACGGCCATGTTTTCAATTCTGGATTCTTTGAATTTATCAAAATATCTTTGAGAGGCACTCATTTAGGCTTTGTCGAGTGCTCAAGAATTTGAAACCGAAGTTTCTATTGCCGAGGTTTACCATATAGAGAATTATTCTACAGAATGTCATGTAGACATATTTTTATGGATGAAGATGAATAACATGTGGTACATGGGAATATCAGACCATTACATCTGTCTGGAATGATCAATGACATATATATCTGACAAGACATTATTGATAATGGCTGCGGGGTCAACCTCATTTCCATTCATACACTTCATCGATTCGTCATGATTGAATCTGACTTATCTCCTTCAACATTAATGTTGAAAGGATATAATAATAATGAATAATAACCTCTAATCTAAATTACACTCAGAACTCAGTTTGGATATCTTGTGTCTAATTCAGATTGCATGGTTGTTCACCAGGCCATAGCCTTCAAAATTCTTGTTTGGAAGGCCTTGGTTTCATCAACATGCTTCCATACATTCTTCATACCATCAATGTAATAAATAATATTTCAATGGTCAAATTGGGAAATTTTATGGTGATAAGGCTCCGTTCAAAACATGTGAGTCTCAATACATTGAGGCAGAGTTTTATCACACAAAAGTAACAAAGTCTATAATTGAGGAAATAACCAGAGTAAAGGCTCCAAATGGACTGGAAAAGATTCTAGAGAATCCATTCATGAATTTGAGTACAGATTATGTGTTACCCATCAATCAAATTAAAAGGGTAAAACCAAATCCAAGAACTCATCCAGTAATTCCAATAATGTCAATTTTGATGATTGATCCTGATAACAGGGGAGATATTATTGATACACCAAGCAATGATGGAACCTTGAATGGAGATGTTTTCATTTCATCTAATGAACTACAATGAGCCTCTACATTGTCAATCAGAATAGAAGAAATTGTAACAATGTTAGAGGAAGATGAAGATTTTGATTCTCAATCCATCAATCTATCTTTACTACAGGAAGACCCTTCGTCATCAGTTGGGTCATATATGGTTGATTATTCTTCGATATGTTCTAATACTATCTCCTTCCCAAACTATAGGAGTTTTTACTTGTCATATACTATGCAATTGGAAATGTAAGAGGTAACACATAATGAGGAAGAAGAGGAATATCTTGGGGATGCTCCTCCAACATTTGAAGAAGGCTTCTCTACCACTATGGATGAATTCTGATTAATAAATCTGGGTACAGAAGAAGATCCATGCCCCACTTTAATTAGTGCGGCCATGATCTCTGAGGAGAAAGAGGTGTATACTTCCTTTCTAAAGAAACATCGAGATATATTTTATTGGAATTATACGGAAAAGAATTGTGTTAATCTGGATGTAGAAACCCATCTTCTGCGTTTTCTAGAAGAAAATCGGGGATTCAATCAACTAGTAAGGGGAACACACCCATCTCATGCCTCTAAAATTGAAGCTAATGTTTAAAAGATTATAAAGGATAACTTTGTCAAGGATGTTCAGTATCACAAATGTTTGGCCAATATTGTCCTAGTGAAATCAAATAATGGGAAAATTAGAGTCTCCATTGATTTCAGAGATCATAACCGGTAGTGTCCTAAAGATGATTTTCCAGTCTCGATTACATAACATTTAATTGATGCAATGGATGGTAATAAATATCTTTCGTTTATGTATGGTTACTCTGGGCATAATCAAATTCTAATGGCCCTATAGGATGATGAATCTACATTGCATAGAGCTCCTCAAGATGTGGTTTTCTAAGGGTAATTCCCTTTTGTTTAAAGAATTTCGGTGAAATATACCAATGATCCAGGCACCATATCATTGAACCGTTCCTAGGGAAATTTGTTGAATTTTATGTGGATGATTTGGTAGTGAAATCCTGACAACGTTCCAATCATTTTTATGTATAGAAACCATATTCAATAAACATTGGAAACATAGTTTGAAGATGAACCCTGTGAAATGTGATTTTGCGGAAACCTTAGAAAAATTCCATGGCTTTTTTGTATGCCATTGTGGTATTGATGTTGATCCTAAAAAAACAAAATCAATCCCTGGTATGTCACCTCCACGAAATTTAATAAAATTAAGAGGACTCCAAGGACACTTGGCCTATATTTGGCTCTTTATCTCCAATTTAGCAGGAAAGTGTTTACCCTTCACCAGATTAACGAAGAAGGGAGTCACTTACCGATGAACTGAAGATTGTCTAGAAGTATTTAATACCATCAAGAAATATCTCTTGTATCCACTGGTATTGATGCCACCTGTTGAAGTAAGTAAACCTATTCTCTATGTTACAGCCTTAGAGTGATCCCTAGGTTCCTTCCTCGCCCAAAAGAATGATGCTAGGAATGAAAAGATCCATTACTATCTTAGTCGATCTACGCTTGATACAGAAACTTGGTATTCAAGTATTGAGAATTGTTTCCTAGCATTAATCATTGAAGTTAAGAAAATAAGGCACTACATGAGACATCATGAGGTCCAATTGGTATCTCATAATATCCCAAAAAAATTTATCCTTAGTCATCCCATGCTTACAGGGCGTCTAACAAAGTGGGCAGCTGTTTGTCATTAGTTTGATATCCAGTTTGTGCCTCAAAAGAAAATAAGATTCCATGATCTGGATTATTTCCTTGGTGAGCATCCATCTGCAAAAGACACACCATATAATACATAACTTCCTGATGAAGAGGTCTTCTCTATTTATGATAATTCCCAAAAATGGGAATTGTATTTCGATGGTGATTCCAGAAGTCCAATAGGGAAGAGACTTGAAAATCCTAAACTCAACAAGGATTGATTTGGAATTTTCCTTATTTCCCCAGAAAAGGAAGTATTTCCCAATTCTTTCCTTTTATTGGAAGGTAGTACCAACAAGGAAGTAGATTATCAAGATCTCATCACAGGTTTGGAATTGGACCTTCAGGTGAAAATGGACCATTTAAAGGTAAAGGTGATTTAGAATTGGTAATCAAACAAATCAATGGGGAATATTCTTTTAGAAAAGTAGAGTTAATCACTTTGTGTGATTAGGTCAGAGAGTTAATGACTGAATTTCCCTCATAGATAACATTGTTTTATGTCTCGCGATCCCAAAATGCCTAAGAAGATGCACTGGCTAACACAACAACATCTTTGGAAGATCCAAATCGGGACGAGACAATTAGCAGTATAACCCATCTCCGCGTGGTCTCACCTTTTTTCAAACTAGAAAGGATGAAATTAATGAAATCATACCTATTTCTGTACCATATGGTCATACCACGGGATGGAGAACATCCATCATGGAATATCTTCAAAATGGGATACTTCCACCAGACAATGATGAGAAAGAACAGATTCAACAATGAGCTGCCCATTTTACTCTTTAAGATAGTCCAACCACCAAAAGATCCTTTAAAAGAGAGGATTTGATGGAATTCTATTAATATGTACTGATGGAGAAGAGACCACAACTGTCACAAAAGAAGTACATTCAGGAGCTTGTGGTTCCCATCAATCTGTGCACAAAGTCTCTGATCAGATTCGAATACTTGGATACTTTTGGCCTTCAATGACACAGGATTGTATAGATTTCAGTAAAAATATTTTTCCAGGTCAAGTGCATGCCGACTTCATTCATCAACCCCCAGAGCTTCTATATATAGAGAAATACTTATGGCAATTTGTCACATGGGGAATTTATGTTGTAGGGCCTTATCTTATAGCCACGGCTAAGAATATCATGTATATTCTCACTACTACTGACTTCTTCTCTAAATGGGTTTAGGAAATACCTATCAAGGATGTCCGAGCCAAAAGAATTGTTAGTTTTGTAAAAACTAATTTCATAAATAGATTGGGTGTCCCACATACTATTTTGTTGGACAATGTCACCAATATTTGTTCTCTTAAAGTAAAAAAGTTTTATTAGGAACATAATATCAAGTCCAACAACTCATCTTGCTATCATGAAGCAGATAATGGAAAGATAAAGGCATTCAATAAGACTCTATCAAATATACTACATAAGATGGTGGATAAAGATAAGAAATCATGTCCTAATAAAATTTTGGGTTCTTTGAGGGATTATAGGACAATTACCCATATTTCTACCCAAGAAACTCCTTATTCATTTGTATATATAACTGAAGCCATTTTTTCAATTGAAATACAATTTCCTTCACATAGATTTCTAATCTTTGATTAGTTGTCTAGAGAAGAATGATATCTCAAATGGTCAATGAGTCGGAATGATTATATGAGAAAAGATTTCATACTTTCCATCTTCTAGAAGTCTATTAGAATAGAATAGTGTGATATTTTTAAAAGAAAGTTCACCATCGTTCATTTCGTAAAGAAGAATTGGTATTGTTTGTTAGGAATCCAATGATACTAGGAAATAAACCTCCAAAACTTGAACCAAAATGGGAAGGATTCCATACAAAAGGTCTATTCAAATAGAGCCTATGCATTAAAATCTATGGATGGAGATCTTATTACAACTCCTTCCAATGCGATATTCTTGATGAAATACTTTGTGTAATTATACATCATCGTCCTTTCTGCATGACATTAAACTGCACAGTATAATGTCCATGCACCATGACATAAAACTACACAGCACCCATGTGCTAGTTTCAAGAAATTAAACTGCATGAAAACGATAAGTGCCCATAGTTCATGACATTAAAGTGTATAACATCTTCGTCCTTGTCGCATGTCTTTGAACTGTATGGAATCATATGGACAACTAATGTTTCTTCAATTTGACAATAGAAGATTCCATAATAAAATTTCATTGATGTCATCACTACTTCCTTGTCGTACATGAGTCCCTCTCTTTCCTATGTCGGAGTCAGATCTGTATAGAGGACATTTTTCAAGAACTACATATGGCATGATTCTAATTTTAAATAAGATACGAAGAGACACCTGAATCTCCAATTTTGGGCCCATCCACAATCAAAAAATCTACTTATATTCTTTTTATCCTCCTATATATGAATCATATCTATTAATAGTGTTTCTTTAAGACATATTATTTGGTCATTATAACATTTTTAATTTTATGATTTATCATTCTCTCAGAACATTTAAAAAAGCCACCATTCTTCATGTCAAACTCCATTAGCACGAGAAATAATTATTCCAACGACTGTGTATGTCTTGATTCTCATTTTCAATGAGATACGTAGTGATGCATAGATCTCCAATCTTGGGCCCAGCTGCACGTTAAAAAAACATCTTTATTTCATGTATAAAAATAAAATCTGCATAGGGAATGTTTTAAGAAAAATGTATGACCAGATTCTTTCCCTAGCATGTCATATAGTGACAATTGGGTTTTATCCCTTAATACAGTTACAATATGTTTTTCCTTTCACATCAATTCAACATCGTCCTTACCACATGACTTTAAAATTCATGGAAATCTAATACCCCTATTGTTTATTTGCACCACCTTGGAATTATAAAAGAAAACCTTACTAATCCTTGTTTCTCACACTGAGCATTGCTTACGTGGGATTAGGAATTGGTTCATTGACGTCTTTATATAAGGTGTTCTAATTTCTTATGTGGTTAATAATTTCCTCACTTCATTACTCAAAATGGTATCGTTTAATGTCCTCACTACATGACTCAAAATTGCATAGTATAATGTCCTCACTGCATGACATAAAACTGCACACCGTCATATTCAATCGAAGGAAACAAATAAAGTATCCATTTTACATATGAGTCAGATCTATATAAAGGACATAAAACTCATAAACAATATTATTTCAAACATTTCTCTCGTATGTCAATAAATACCTCCTTCCACATGTCAAACTCTTAATCTTGAATATTTCCATATTCTCATAATCTTCCTTATAGTTTCTAGTGGCATAGTTGATTATATTTAAAATCTCTTTTGCCTGACTATACAACACGTTCCCATAGGAGGCCCTTCATAAGTTTCCTACATAATAGGCTTGTCATCCAAAAGATTCCATTAGATGGCTATGCGGCATATGCCCCTGCTGGCCATACATAATATAACCCCATAAAGGGTTTTTCAAATAATGGTAATTTTGTTCTTGGTTATAGTATCTCTATCCCCTTTAATTTTTGATGGAAATATACAATAATATATATTTGAAAATAGGAATTTAAGTATACTTGTCCCAATATCTTTATTATAATCTGAAAATCTTCAAGACCATGGTTTACACATTTCCGTCACCAAGTGTTCGATGCACTAGGGAATAACCTTGAGATCAGTAGGCCAAATTTTATATATTTTTTCTATTTCTAGTCCCAGTTTTATGACCAAAAACTACACACCATATCACTTACATTTGGGTCAGATCTTCATAAATGTCGTATTCATCGAATTCTTTGGACACTCTTGGTTGGAAATACCCTTTCCATATTCAGGTACCTTTCTCTATAAACCAAACTCCATGCTTCGAAATCTTTGAATCTCTATAAAAATTCTTTGAATTTTAGAAATAGAATATAAAAATTCTGAGAGATCTTTTTCCTGACTATGCAGCATGTGCCATTAGGTGGCCTTGAATAAGTTTCCTACATAACAGGAATGTCACTCCAAAGATGCCACTATTTAGCTATGCAATATATTCCCCAGTTTTCCCTTCATAATACAACCCCCAAAACAGGTTTTTCATTAAATGTTAGCTTAGTTCTATGAAAATACTTCCTCTAAGGCTTCTAGCACTTTTCCCATACCATTAATCTATTTTTTAAATTCTCAAATCACAGTTTACAATTTTCCCGTCCATACATGAAAATAAAAGAATGTTTCCAAACAAATTATCAAGAAATTGGGAGAGTTTTGTAATGTTGGTTAGAGCTAAAGACATTAAATTAAATCCACACAGTGTCCTCACTGTATTACTTAAAACTACATAGTACCAATTTCCTCACTACATGACTAAATACTACACAGTACCAATATCCTCAATACATGACTTAAAACTGCTCAATACCAATGTCCTCACTGCATGACTTAAAACATCACAGTACCAATTTCCTCACTGCATGAATTAATGGTGTAGTGTATAATATCAGAAATTCCCTTTTCTGATAAATTTTAACCGTTATTCATACACCAAATGTTTATAGAAATGGTTTTCTTATTCCTGACTTATATTGGTCTAAAATAGCCCTTTCTCGTTCTTAATATTTATTTCCTTGGAAAAACCACCCACTGTGGTCTTGAGTCACCCAAATCTTATTTTCTCTTATCTATCAACAATTAATTTTTAAACTTCAAAGTGCTCTTTTTCAGGAATATGTTGCACGTTCCCTTAGGTGGCTTTGCATGAGTTGCCTACATAATAGGCCTCTCACTCAAAAGATGCCACTATTTGGCTATGTAGCATGTGCCCGAGTTGGACTTACATAATACAACATGCATAACATGTTTTTTAAATAATAGTAATTTTGTTCTTTGAAAAGAGACCCCTTATGTTGAAACAAGTTTTATATTTGGTGGCTATAAAAAAATAATGGATCAATATTCACCTTGGAAATATTTAAAGATTATTAAAGCAATTCGTAGCCACAGAGTTCTGTTTGGGATTTAATTTCAAAATTTATGGTCAATGATATTTAGACCTTAAACACTAGCACTTTATAGTCCAACATGCATGACTCTAAACTGCCGACAACAAGAGACGTGGTACTCACAAAATTGTATTCTCACATAGGGAAATCTTGACAAAAGTTGAGTCCCTTCTCACTGAACATACATTATTGAATGGTTCATGTAATAATTTCAGGTTATCCATATGACCCAAGAAATATTCAAACTATTCTCACTAGGCCACGTAGATTACGGAAAAATTGGAGCATCCTTCCAAACATCATGTAACTCTAAATCATACTAAATGATGTTGTAATGCATCAAAGTTCCCTAATTTCACCTCAGAACAAGATTCTTTTTGTTCATAACTAATAAATTTCTAGGGGGGGGGGATTTTTTAGACACTATAAAATGTGTTCCATGCACATTTCCATAGAGTGATGATATGATTCTCGCATAGACAAAAAAATTCAAGTTTGAGTAATTATGTTTTCCCCATGAGGATGCAAGATGGATTTCTATGTTCGAATATACTACACTATACCCGATGAATAAGTGTAATGATTTCCCCATGCAGGAGTAGGTAGTGGATTTCAAGGATCGATGATGGATAGGAGTCAACCGATTAAATTCAATTTCCTTGTTTTTTTTCTGAGGATACATGGTGTATTTATCATCTCATTAACTGTAGATATCTTCCAGACCTTCAATTTGACTGGTTGTAGAGCCCAAACGGACCTACAGATCAAATGTTATGGAACTTGGAATATGGATAAATTATACAAATTGATCTACACGGAGGACCTACACGGACAACCTACGTGGAGGACCTACGCAGAGGAACTACGTGGAAGACCTACGCGATAGACCTATGTGGAAGATCTACGTGGTGGTCCTACATGGAGGACCTACGCAACAAACAAATTTTCACACACCTACTCGGAAGACTTGCGTGAAGGACCTACGCTGGAAACATCTCTTCGACCAGGCCCATCTGTGCCTATAAATAGAGCCCTTGGGCTCCCCATTTCCAGACTAAAAAAAGTGAAATACTCTCTGATGCTCTAATTTCATATCCCTTTCACTTAAATCCCTCAAATTTCCTTAGGAAGATCTCTAAACCACAACAGAATTGGCAATTAAATGGGATAATCATGTTTTGATGTTATTCACATTCTTCAGTCTTCCGCCATAGCTGCACGGTATACATGTGTGCCATAGCTTCTTAGTAGACTTGTGACATACCTACGTAGTATACCTGTGCACTATACTGGCATGGAAGACCTGTGCGCTATACCTGTGTGACACACCTGCATGCCATACCTGCCTAATACAAGCAACATGGGGTACCAATGCGGCATACTTGCGCGAAGTTCCCACAGGAAAAGATCAAGTCCCCTCTTGTAAAATCAATTCATGGAATGGTATCTCCATCATTTGTTCCCTTATCTAAAAGGGGTTAAGTTGAATCATCCACCAAAACCTCCTTACTTCTCCATCCTTTGGGTAAGGAACATCAATGTTTCTCCTATTTAGGCTTGTATTTCCACATTCAGAGATTTACCACATTTTTTTCACCATGGGGTTAGTATTCATGGTATTTTTTTGGGTTTGTATATCCACAGTCACATGTACTTTTCTCCTAGAAACAGTTTTGAGAAGTTTCCGATTTAAAGGAGGGTTGGTTACCAGCCTCGCCCTTCTCAAAGAGGCGACCTGGAACCTTAGGCCTCTAGTAGTGAAGGTACACTTCGCCCTTGCTGTTCTGATCAAGCATAGGAGAACTGTCCCTCTCAACAAGAACAAATTTTAGGGCATCCATCCCGGTATAATCCCCCCACCTTCACCCCTTCATCATTACATTATACCCTTTTTCAATGTAAATATAATAGAGGGAAGGTTATTCACCTCCCCCTCTTCCACCGTCGATGCACCCTCTTCCATCAGCATCGAGGGAAAATTTGGAAGTGTGAATTACATTGTTGAATCTTTCACATCCTCTTGTTTCTCTCACCGAGCATGACTCACGTGAGCTTAGAGATATGTGATGGTTACAACATGTGCATAAACACTCATTGATGGAACTACGAGAACTCTGATTCCTGTTCAAATTAGGATATGTAGGAAGCTCGTTTAGAGCTTGAGCTCACTGGATATCCTCCTCAAGAATCCAACCATAATTCACCCAATTTGGGCATCCTCCTTAGTAAATAATACCCAAGTTAAATCCTCAAATCATCAATTCATACTTTTTAGTATGTAATTCCAAAATCATCTCTCTTAGTGGAATATACTATCTTATGTGATTTATCGAACTACATGGGCATTCATTCCCACTAATATGGGATACATAGGATCCCACTTTGAGGTTCAAACCCAACACTTCAAATCAACCCTCTTCTCCTTGGGCCATATTCCCAACAGGGTCTGATCTTACATGGAAACCCATATACCCTCCAAATTCATTGGGCTGCTTTAGCATAGGTCCCACACAGTGTTTCAACTAGACACCATCTGCATAGAGGTCCTTATCACATGACCATAAATGGTATGATGTTTCCTATTATGTGACAACGAACTACAAGGGTTTTGGTTCCATTCACAAGGATACCTTGGTAGCCCATTTTACGGGCATGATACCAAGATCAAAACAAAACTTTGTCTCCCTAGATGACAATAAATTCTAGAGTTCCCCACTGTGTGTCTTTAAAACTAGTATCATCAAAACAATGATTAAAATAATATCTAATTAGTATATTAGAGGATACTATTGATGGAAAAACTTGAATACATATAGTTATTTCCATTAATGAGAAACCATGAATACATACCGATGATTCGGAAGTTTTACACTTGTTAATAAGTGATTATAAATTCCATGGGATACTTATGATATACTTATTGAATTGGTAAGGATTCAGGAAAATATTTTTATTTTACAAAGAGAGTCCTGGAGTAGACAAAAAATCCTCCCAAACCGGTGTGATGAGTCCGAACTACCATCCTCTCGACCAATGCACGTTGTTAATTATCATAATGTTCAAAACTAAATGACTGCCTTCCTATTGAAAGAATGTCCACTTTGGATAAAAGATTGTTGGAAGTTTCCGGTTCCATGAATAAATCCATTGAAAACTGTCTAGAAGAAATGATTCTTAAATCTAAAACACATTTTTCAATGAACAACAAAACAAAAATTGTGAACCCAATGTGACCATAGGCGGCCTTGAATAAGTTTCCAATATAATAGGACTATCAGTCAAAAGATGACACTATTTGGATATGTAGCATATTCCCCAACTGGCCCTGCACAATACAACTCCAATAATGGGGTTTTCATCCAATGGTAACTTCGTTCTTAGAAAATACATCCTCTAATGCTTCTATCCTTTTTCCCATACCATTCTCTGGTTTCAGAAATCCCCAAATCATAGTTTACAATTTTCCCTTTCATAATGAATATGATAGTATATTTCCAAAAAATTATCATGAAATCGGGAGAGTTTCGTACTTTTGGTCAGAGCTATAGAACTTAAATTAAAGCCAACCAATGTCCTCACTACATGACTTGAAACTGCACAGTACCAAAGTCCTCACTGCATGACTTAAACCTACACAGTACCAACATCCTCACTGCAATACTTAAAATGGCACAATACAAATGTCCTCACTGGAAGACTTAAAACTGCATAGTACCAATGTCCTCACATCATGATTTAAAACTACACAGTACCAATTTCCATAATGCATTACTTAAAATTGCGTAGTACGATATTAGAAATCTCCCATTTTCTGATAAATTTTTATCCATTACTCATACACCAAAATTGTTAAAAATCATTTTCCTATTAATGACTTATGTTGCTCTATAATAGATCTTTTTTTATTCATAAAATTATTTTCCATGGAAAACCACCTACTATGGTCTTAAGTCACCCAAATTTTATTTCCCCCAATCTATCACCAAAAATTGTTAAATTACTAAAGAACTCTTTTTCTTGACTATGTAGCTTGTTCCCTTAGGAGGCCTTTCATATGTTTCCAACATAATAGGCCTTTCAGTCAAAATATACCACTATTTGGCTATGCAGCATATCCCCCAGTTGGACATGCATAACTCAACCCCCATATTTGGTTTGTTAAATAATGCAAACATAGTTCCTGGAAAAGACACCCATTATGTTGATACAGGTTTTAGAGTTAAAGACCATAAAAATCATGACTCAAGATTCCCCTTGGTAATGTTTAAATAATAATAACGAAATTATTAGACACTGATTATTTTTTGGAATCAAATTCAAAATTTATGGTCAATGATATTCGACCCTAAATATTATCCCTTTATAGTCGAACATGCATGACTCTAAACTGTCAAAAACCAATGACTCTATACTAATTAGATTGAGAACCTGTAAAGGGAACTCTAAACAAAAGTCGAACCCCAGCTCATCAAAAATAGATTTTTTTATGATTTAGGTAATATTGAGCAATAAAAAAATAGATGTCAAAAGATACAAAATTTGTGGGGTTATCCATATAACCCTAGAAACAGTCAAATTATGCTCATTAGGTTCCTCAGCATAACAAGAAAATTTTGAACAATTCATTATTATTATTATTATTATTATTATGTTATTTTAACAGAAATGAATCATTATCATCATTTAATATTCATATTTCAATCATGAAAAACATGAATGAAAATTTTTATGATTGAAAAAAATATCTTTCATTCATATGAAAATAGAGATCCATCAACAGAATGGATCTTATCTGTCATGTTTTATAATAAACTCTGAACATGACTTTTCATTTGTTGGACCGCTTCATGAGATCTATCAGCTGCCTGTTGAAGTTAAGATAATTGAGCAAATGTAGCCTCCTCCTCCTAACGAAGTGATTCCTTAGTAGTTGAAATGGCAGTTATCCCCTATAATTGGGTTTCTTCTATTTTATGATTCAAATTTTCAAGATCTTTATGATCATCATCCAGTTGTTGTTGAAGATATACCAACTCCTTCATGGTTTCATTTATTTTTTGGTTAATCATGAGTGATTTATTGTTATAATTTTCCACTGCCTCAATTAATGAAGCTTAAAATCCATCAATATTGATGCATCATTTACCCTCTTCAAAATCTTGTCGTAACTTATGCTCCTTCTCCCGTTGGTGAATAGTCTCTTTCATGGCATCATAGACTATCTGATAATTAAATTCCCCAAATCCCAATACACAGGATAATACTGGGAGTTTTGAAAAATGAGGCAACAATTAATCGAAAGGATTTTTTTCAATTATACATCAGATATGATTCCATGTCTTCTTACGTTCCATACCAAGATCATATTGCATCTCTCTGTCTAAATCTGAGTCACTACCCTAAGGTAAAATGTACTCTGGAAACAGATCGCTTAAAAAGATGCCTTGTTCTACTTCTCTTGGGACAATAGAAGCTTCACCATCGTATCTAGGAACTGATTACCCTAAATGATAAAATTAAGGTAATTATTAGTTTCAAATGGAGGAAACAAATGGGATTCAAATAGTTGTTTATATTTACCCAATAATAAGTAATCTACTTGATTGGATTCATTCCCCATATTCATATCCTCGGTTTTATGAGTAGATGTTTCTTGAGAAGGGAAATTTTATTGAATTTTTTCAATTATGACATTTGATGGATCTGGAAAAACTCTTGATAAAGGATCCTCTATAGATATTTCTCTAGCCAGAGTGGAAGGATAAAGTTGAACACCCTGTTCTTAAAGAGACTTTGTAACATTTTTTGTCAGATAATGCAACATAAGGTGAACATTAATGTAATGAATCAAGTTGAAGAGAATTGTTTTATAAATAAATACAAAAATATGGACTTAAGTCTTTAAAATTCTTCATGATAGTCCCTAAAATCCATGATGGAACCGAGAATAGAAATATTTGGATTAAGGGTTTCCATCATATCAGTGTATATGGACTGAAAAGTTAAAACATCCTCACCATTTAAGGTATCCAAGAAACATTGGTTGATGCCTAAATTAGCTCTTCTAACATTTTTTTCTGTTGGATCATCAATTAGTATGCCATTATCAGGTCTTTCTAGGTTTGGGTCAACATCTACATTGGTCTTAGATTACCCTATATTTTCATTCCTTTCTTCTGAATCAATAGAAATATAAGTGTTGATTACTTCATGATCCTTTGAAAAAAGAAACTGAGGAATGTATTTAATCTTAACAAGGATTTCGTCTCTCTCAATAGATCTAGGAGAAGGTATAGCTGAATATTTTGAAAATTTATCTACTAAAATTTTAGATTCTCTTTCATGAACTTGTGTTTGCCTTGGGGCTTCTTTTTATGGTCTTGAAGAATCAGAATTTAATCCCTTGAGAGAGGAGAGATACATAGATCCTATAAGAGGATAAAACGTAGTTACCAGAATATATTGAGCAAGTTGTATGTCCTAATGATCGAATAAATACATACGCCTTAGGTGAACACTTCGAATCAATCTCATTGCTCTATTTCGTTTTTGATCAAAAGCATGGGGATAGATTGAAACACTCTTTTTATCATGGGAAACTTGAGGTAATGGTTGAGGATTGTCTATCTCCATCACCCCAGTCATGATTCTTGCTATAGCAGATTGTTCTGGCGACCTGGGGGGATCATTTGTTGCATTGATAGGAGAGCATATAGGACAATACTGAGTTGATTCGAGAATTGGTCAGAATCTTCCTTCTCTACATTCAAGCTGAAAATATATATTTTCATCAAGATTAATGATGGAAAATAGTAATTTAGGGTTGAGAAAAAATAAAAAGGGTAATTTATTATTAGTATTAATATAAATATCCCACTCCTACTCAAAGTCAATAATAACCCCTTCACAGACTCCTAAGTCTAGAATATGAGATACTCATTTAGAGGCTGCGATTTCTTCATCATTTGCATATATAAAAACCCCAAGATCTGTAATATACTTCTTTACTTAATCCATGTTATTGTTTGTATTGCAATCAGAATGTTCCTTGATGTCACCAATATCTGGTATTCGGATGCCATGCTGAAGAAATTCACTGGAATCCCTAAGATCATGGTTTAGACCCTTTTAATGATAAATGGCTAAAGGTCGCACATAATTGAATATTGGGATGGTTGACTGTGGAGGAGATTCCACACATTCCGGTTGGAGAACATCCTCAGGTCTCCTTTCTTCAGAAAGTTCAATAGATGGAATATGAATCTCTATTTGATGGTGGTGACTGAATTCCATAGCATTGGTGGTTTTTCTTATCTCGCCCTAGTATTCCTGGTATACCTCTTGCTAAGGCATTTTGAGGGCTCTAAAACCTCCATCACATCTATATCATATCTTGTCTTGGACATATTACCATGATTTCCACATGCAACAGTCATTGTAGTCGGCACTCGATATATTCCTTTTGTCAAATCCCCTTGAAGATATGAGGTGTCCCAAGATTTAGCATATCCTACCTCCAATCCAATCGATATATCTAGTAGAGGGAGTGTAATTGAAAATTTGGATACCTCTAAAGCCGTTAGAATCCACAATTGTCGCACTACCTTTGGATGTTTCCCCTATTTGATATGCGTTGGTGGAAAATTATTTGATTATTAAAGCCACATGAACTGACGAGAAAACCTATAGGGGAAATAAGACTCATAGATAATTTCACCATCAATCCTTTTTGATAATACGCCATCCATGAATGCCATCATATAGGATCTCATCTAATAATAATTTTCTTTATCATCATAAATAATTATTCCAAATGGTGGGTTACCAAAAGGATGACAATGAATTATCCGGAGACATTCAACACCTTTAGCACCTCATCAGGTCTCAATTTCAAGAGGATTAATATTAGAAACTTTCTGTAAAAATGGGTTGAATCAACAATTGGAAATTCTGACTGGATTCGACACTGAGTATGAAGAAAAATGTGATGCAATCCATCCCCAAAACACATTGAATGGCCCTGAATCCTAAATGGTGCCTTCCCATTGTATAAATGCAAAATGAGATGGTTAATTCTTGCTAATACAAGGGTTTGTAGCCCAATATACTTCCCCTCTACCAATTTAGCTGCAATGACGAATGTCCTTAATCTTACACCACCTCCAGATTCACATACTTGAAGAAAATAAACTCTTAGACACATATCAAGGAAGGAACCTAAGAATACTTTTTCATATATATTGAGTTTGACTATATGGTCCCAGTGCTTATAATCACCTCTTTCCAGCGTAGAAAAATATGTGCCTGAACTGCCTCGATTATCTGCAGAAGGACAAACAGTAGGACTTCCACAAGTTGGAACTTCCTCTGTTGTGGGTTCTATGTAGGCTTCCTTCCACACTATAGCATGGATATATTTACCATCCGTAGGTAAATTATTTTCTATCATAAATGATTCATGAGCTATAGGTGGTGTTCTAGAAGCATTACCTCAAGTTATAGTGGGTTGAATGAATTCATCATACATTTCCCCTATAATGGTAACTCCAGCTATTTAGTAAATGTCTCAAAGACTAATACCAATATCACCATGCATCAAATGAAAGAATTTTTGTGTGGACTCAATCATCTCAGTAATTCAAGAATGAATTTATTTTTATATACATATGTTTTCCCCATCTAGATATATTTGTAGATATGAACATATGATAACTCTTTTCTGAATTTTGTACATGTCAGGCGTACACAGAATGCCCACATCCACTCGGGTTTTACACCCCCTCAAGAATGAAGGTCCCAATCTGCTTTCCAACTATTAGATTGATCTATTTGAGAAGCCTGGAAAGTGGAATCATAACAATTTGGTATTGGTTCTACAACATGTTCATTCAAATGGGGAGTGAAACCACTGTGATGAATAATTCAACTAATAGGGACTGTTCTTTCTTGTATTGGAACCACCATGCAATAATATTCATGCAGTTATAGCTAGAATATTGTTGAAACCCGTTATTTGTAAATTACTACTTAAGAGATGGAAGCTGTACATCTTGAAGAAGCCCATTCCTGTACACGGGTAAATAAGGACATTTGGCATAGTCACGTTGGTACGAAATTACACCCTTTCATAGCCAAGGAAGAGTACTCTCAACAATGTCATAATAGTCTGGTCTGACAATCATCATTATTTCATTTTGGTGAGCCTTAGCTTCTTTAGAATTAGTCATCAAATGAGTCATTCCTTCCTCCAAAAGTATTACCAAACATCTATGTCAGAATTGCAAAGATGAAATAAAGAAATTTGGCAAAGGAAAATGTTTTCATTGGTCCTTCGACAAGGCCCATTGCGTAGGTCCTTCGACGAAGCATGTCCTATAGGTCCTTCGACAAGGCTTGTCACGTAGGTCCTTCGATAAGGTCTATCACGTAGGTATTTTGCAAAGGATCGTAGCACAACCCCATCGCTGAAGTCCTTTGGCATAGCTCTATCATGTAATTAATTTTACTTTGAAAAAGTTTCGAAGAAATTAAGTGGGAGCACAACACAATAAGAGTTTGGAAAACGAGCTACGCAATGAGAGCTACAAAATTTTAGAGAATGAACAGATGAAGAAAAAAATCACGAAGGGTGAGACCTATTTATAGGCAACTGAAGACCTATGCGTCTAGACTGCAAGCACCCTCTTCGTGGCGTACCTCTACGAACCATCTGCGTGGTGAAACTGGATGGGAATCCTATGCTATTCGGAAACTATCACCTTAGTACTTTACCCTCTTTGTATGTTTTAGATCTAATCTTGAGGGGGGTATTTTGTGGAAACTACATGATAAATTAACCAAAAGGACTCTAAAGAGAACTTATGATCCTTGTGATCCCAAAGAAAGGTTCGAGAAGTACAAAGAAAAAATCCATAATACACCCATAGAGCTTCATGAAAGAATAAATTCTCATATCTGCACAGCAAACCTATGCATCCGACCTGTACGGTCGTCCTACCTGGCTAAACTCCATGGTAGATCTCAGCAAATGAGGATTTTTTATGCACCTCCATTGAGCACCTTTGTGGCGGAGCTACGCGTCATACCTACGAGCAAGAACTCTGTGCCAGATCTCCGCGCCAGAAGATGCTTGGTGCCCCTATGTGGAGAACCTGTGCGGCGGAGATGCACGAAGGACCCGCGTGGGCAACATCTCTTCAAACAGGCCCATCCATGCCTATTATAGAGCCCTTGGGCTCCCCATTTCAAGACTAAAAAAAAGTGAAAGACTCTCTACAGCTCCCGTTGAATAGTTCTTTCTCCTAGATCCATAAAAATGTCTCAGGTAGCTCTCTAAACCACCATAGAAGATATAATTAAATGGGATAAGCATGATTTGAAGTTCTTCACATTCCTTAGTATTATGCCATACCTGCGTGGTACACCTGTGGGCCATAGCTGCACGGTATACCTACGTGCCATACCTACGTAGTATACCTGTGATCTATACCTGTGCAGTAGACTTGCGCGGTATAGCTGCACATCATACCTCCACGCCATACCTACGCGATACATGAAATGTGGGGTCCCTACACGACATACTTACTCGGTGTATCTACATGACCAGATCAAGTATCCTCTTTTAAAATCCATTCTTGGAATGTTATCTCCTTCTTTTGTTCCCTTATCTGAAAGGTTATATGTTGAAGCCTACACCAAAACCTCCGGACTTCTCAAACCGTTGGGTAAGGCACATCAGTGTGTCTCCGATTTGTGTTTTTATTTCCACAGTCATAGGTTCCCTACATTTGTATCACAATGGGGTTAGGATTAATGGGATGTTTGTGGGTTTGTATATCCACAGTCACATGGATTTTTCTTCGAAAAATAGTGTTGGGATGTTCCCGGTTGGAGGATGGTTGGTTATTGACCTCGCCCTTCTCAAAGTGGCGGCTCGGAATCTCTGGTCTTCGGTAGAGAAGGTACACATAACACTTGTTGTTCCACACAAGAATAAGAGAACTCTCCCTCCCATACAAGAAATAGTTTCAGGGTAGCCATCCGGGTATAATCCCCTCACCTTCACCCCTTCTTCCTTACATTGGACCCTTGTCCAATGTAAATCGAATATAGGGAAGGTTAGTCTCCTATCCCTCTTCCACGATCGACACGCCCTCTTCTATCAGTATGGAGAAAAAATTTGGTAGTGTGAATGCCTTTGTTGAATCTTTCACATCCACTTGTTTCTCACATAAATCATGACTTGTGTGGGCTTAGAGATACATGATGGTTACAACATGTGCACTAACACTCATTTAAGGAAATATGATAACTCTGAAACCTATTCAAATCAGGATAAGTGGGAAGCTCTTTTGGAGCTCGATATCACTGGATATCCTCTTTAGGAATCCAACCATGATTCCCCCAATTTGGGCTTCCTCCTTAAGAAATAATCCCCAAATTCAATCCTCAAATCATCAAGGAATCCTTTTCAAAAAGTAATCTCGAACTCATCTCTCTCAAAGGACTATACTCTCCTATGAGATTTATCGAACTACATGGGATTTGAATTCCATTAATATGGGATACGTAGGAAGCATCTTTGAGTTTCAAACCCAACACATCAAATCAACCCTGTTCTCCCTGGGCCATATTCCCAATAGGTTCTGATCTAACTTGGAAACCCATATCCCATCCAAATTCCATGGGTTGCTTTTGCATAGGCCTGCCACTAAGTTTCAACCAAGAACCTTCTGCATAGAGGTCCTTATCACATGACCTTAAAAGGTATGATGTGTCATATTAAGTGACACCAAACTAAGAGGTTTCTGATTCCTTTCACAAGGATATGTAGGTATCACATTTTACAGGCACGATCCCATGATCAAAACAAACCTTCATCTCCCTGGATGACATAAATTCCAGGGTGCCCCACTGAGTGGCATAAAAACCAGTATCATCACAATGATGATTAATGTAATGACATAGTAATATCTTGGACTATGATTCATCAGATCTATATATCAATTCATTAAATCTATAAAATCATATCTATAAGATTTTAGAAACAAATACATCTCTTTTTTCAAAAAATCAAACATAGAAACATTGAAAAAAACTAGTCTGACCAAATACTACATACATAAAAAATATCCAATAATATATATTTAATTGTGAAATAAAAAATAAAATCCTATGTTCTTTGATAAAAAAATTTGGGAGTAGAGGGTAATATTGAATTACTTGAGGCACAGAAAGAGAGGGAAGATTTAGTGAATACCCGTGTTATACTAATTAAAGCATTTATTTTAATCCATCATGTATTAATATCTATTGTTACATAATTAGGTATAACACATTAAATATATTTATTTATTATCATTTTTTTAAAAAAATGGAATAAATAATTTAGAAATTAGTGTTCTCTAGAAACAAGGATTTTACATCGTTCTCCTATAATGAGCTATATCTACGGATCATACACATGATGATGTGTAGGTGTTCAAAAATTAAATATAAAATAATATTAATTTTATAGAACATGTTTCATAGTTACTCCATTCTAATTCTCACAACATTTATAATGATATATAAATACCACATAATATCCCAAGGTCTAGACTATATTTTTCTTCCATCTTCACTAATTCAAGGAATTATTCCTCAGTTTATAGACCTTATTGTCACTCCCAGATCAACATGTAAACCAAATTCAAAATGAATCACATCTCCTTAAAATTATATTGTTTTGATGGACATGTTTCGTACACATTACCTTCATCAAGATAAATTTTGTATACTCAAAAGTGAAGTATCTATATTTATTTCCTCTTGAAAATCATAAAATATGTAAAAATTCCTCAATACGAGATTACTTTCAATGTATAATTATTATATTTGGACTATATTTTATACTTTAACATTTTTATATATAAGTCAAACTCTGTGTTCTTAAGAAATTATTTTATAATAAAAATAAAAATATTATTTTCTTTATGAATTAACAATTGTTTATCCATGTAAACTAGAATATTAATTTCATTCATTATATTTTTCATCCATAATAGAAAATGTAAAATATCATAAATAATTAAATATTTAATCAATGGTTTTGAATAATTCATGCGTACTTCAACCACTTAAACCAATCTCAGTTTACCCTTCATTAAAATATGATTATATATGGTAATTTAAAATAAAATTTATTCACTAAATCTCTATATATTTATATAAATTTTTAAATGAAAAAAAAAGAAACAAAATAATATTGAAACCACATGATTTTATTTTGGTTTCCTTCAGTATTTCATGATATAAATAATCTATTATATGATTGTGGAATGATATCCATCATTATCTAATGATGTTCAATTTAGACACATATTTATAAAATATAGATAATATCTCATAATAAAGTCCTTAAATTATATAGAATGATCTTATAAATATCAAAAAACATAGAATCCTTATAGTGTGGATAAGAAACACTACTGCATGTCTGGACATTATCAGTGCTAGAAAAGTCTGTTTACAGCGCTAAAAAAGCACTATTAATCTCAGCAAAGATAAAGGGGGGTCCATTTTATTAGTGCTCAAAAAAGGGCTGATAAAGGCCCCTTTTATGAGTGCTAAAAAAGCACTGATAAAAGTTGTTTTTTATCAGTGCAAAAAAAGTGATGATAAATGGTTCTTTTATCAATGCTTTTTATTGATAATAAAAGATAAAAAAATGAAAAAAATAAAAAATATATTATTTTAATTCAAGGAGGGTCTTCAACAACGCTAAAATCCCCCATTAACAGTGCCCCGACACCCCACCCCAACCCGCACGGCCTAACCACCCACACAGCCTTTAATAGCACCCCACCCCCTTTAAGAGTGCTAGATCTTATTCCCCACTCGCGCACATGACGTGCCTCCCCTACATTCGAACTTAGGAGATGTTTCATGCGTGCCTAAGCCTTTA
Source organism: Viscum album (assembly GCA_963277665.1). NCBI lineage: Eukaryota > Viridiplantae > Streptophyta > Magnoliopsida > Santalales > Viscaceae > Viscum > Viscum album. The sequence goes on along the minus strand of OY728158.1, from coordinate 434,361,667 downwards.
CCTCTCCACCATATTTCTTTTCTCTTCATTTATTAATATATATTTATTTATTTAGTAATACTTACTCGTATATTATAATATATATATATACCCTTATATTAATATATATTAATATATTTTGGTATAATATATATATATATATGTATACTGAAATATATATATAGTATTATTTATATGTTAATATATTTATTCATATATTAATATATATTTATAAGATCAATTTGAAATACATTTATAAAAAATGATTTGTGTGTGTGTTTATAAATAAATAAAAAAATAAAAAAATACATATAGAAAATTCACACACACACAACTATATATTCTTCATATTAATGTATTTATAATTATTCATATTTAAATATATTTACAAATATTAGATATTAAAATGTATATACATATGTTTAGAATATATAGATAATATATATCAGTTTGTCAATAGAGACGGACAAAAAAATATACACATACACATTATATAGGTACATAAATATTCATATATTTGTATTTCAAATAAAATAGATATTTTTTTATATAAGGATTATATATTGAGAAATATATTTTATATGTAAATATGCATAATTATTTATTTATAAATTAAATATCTATTTGTGAATATATAAAAAATGTGTATATATTATTATATATTTCATTATAAATAATAGTACATTTCAAAAAATGATAACAAGCCCAAAAAACAAGAAAAATAAGTAAAAAATGAGAAACCCTCAAAACCCGTAAATACAGTAAGAAAAGTAACATAAACCATAAACATAGTGTAACGAAGAAATCATCTGATATGAGAATCCATTCCAGCTAAGTGAGTAGTAAAATCAAAGATCATAAAACAAGATTGGATATAATTGGTGGTGGAGTCCGAATAGATAAGAAGATCATAAGTAACATGTGTTTGAAAAAATAGAAAACATGACAAAAGTGCCAGAAAGGGGGCTTGAAAAACCTAACAAACTACATAGCCACTGATACGAGTATAAAATATGATCTAGGTGTCCATTTCTACATCATGACCATTCAAACCGGATATCATGGAATGAACTATGATATAATAGGTATCAAAGGCCAAATAGACACACGTATCAAGAGTTATTTCCATTTAAAGAAAAATTTGACAGGGAACCAGACACTGAAACAATGTTTTGGAGGTCTTCTTATGTTTCGTTGGGTGTTTTAGGGTTTGTGATATTAATGGAACAAAGTTTCTAGTTATTATTTTTCAGAAATCTATTTGCTGTGTTCAATTTGATATGTTTTAGAGCCCAAACGGACACCAGGAATGAATGTTATAGTTGTTTGAAGTTATAGTTTTTTTTTGAGTGGTTTAATGATATATCATCCATTTCATTAATCATATCACAGTTTCAATGGGAAGTGATCCCAACTCGTCTAATGATCTTGGATTTTACTGGTTATAGTGCTCAAAAAGACACTTAGTGAAAAAGTTATGACCATTTTAGTTAGTTGTAGGTTTCATAGGTTTTTGGGCATTAGGAGGGTCGCTCAATTTAAAACGATAAAAACGTCTACTCTGGGTGTCCTCTTTTATCTACCACAGATTAAATTGATTCATGGGAAAATATACACACTTTGGTTACCACTAAAACACCTTATCATATTATTCAAGGCCCAAGAAGGTCTAAAATCCCTCTGGACGGTCATAAGTTTGGCTCCGGGTGTCTGTTTTTCTATAACATTTTCTCCTGGTTTCCATTTTACCTCTACCACATATCAAATCAATGATTGTAGCTATACCTAATTTTCTGTGACCACTAGAACACCTTATCATATACTTGAAGGCATAAAAAGTCCTTAATCCCTCAAAATGTTTATAATTTATGATCTAGTTTTCCGTTTTGTGTCTACCACATATCAAATCGATCAAAAACATAATTAAAAAATATATATTATTTTTATATACTTATAAATATACCTATATATCAATATATTATTTTTATGATATTTTTTTAAATATTACCTTTATCATATATATGAATAAAATCATTGATAAACCCCTCTATCAGTGCTACAAAACAAGCACTGCTAAAGGGTTCCTCTTTAACAGTTCTAAACAAATCGCTGATCATGGTGGTGTCATTTTCATCTCTTAAAAATACCGATGATAAAGGGTCACCTTTAACAGAGCTTTTTTATCATTGTTAAAAGTGCCCTTTAACAAAAAAAAATTGTGTTGTTAATGGGTGGATCTATAGAATCACAGTTTTATTATAGTGAATATCATGACATAACCCATTAAACATAATAAAATCAGAACTTCTCAATAATTTCAAATCTCCCAAATAAAAATGAAATCAAAATATTCATGATGTAATTGGTTTTGTAGTGATGTGATCCTTCATTCCTCACCTCCTAGTTTTTTATAGTTAGTGTAAGTAAAACCAAATGTGGCATGATCTACTTCTCCAAAATGAATATTCATTTACTTTCTTTTTACCGAATCTTCATTGTTGTGTGTAACCATCCCTGATATCTAAATTTTTATGGAATTTCACTCATAAGTGGAAACCATTATAGAATGGATAAAATTTTATTACATGAACTCATTTATATTAATTTTATGGTAGAAAAGATTTAATCATAGGAAATTCAATCCCGACACAATCTTATTCTTTATAACATATAGTCTATTTAACAATCTAGTTTACTAATATTTATTATTTTAAATGTTTATGTTAATAAATCCTACCATTTGAATGTTTTAGTCAAACCTTATGTAGGTTATTTTAAAAATTTATACCCATGGATAAATTAATCTATCATCAGCTTAATCTATTCTAATAGATTTAATTTCATGTAGTGGTTACATAACTCTTGGAAAATAAAATTTAAAATTATGTATATCCACACCTTTTAAATCATTCCTTGCATGACAACAAATATTACAAATCATTGATCCCCCATAATATAACATATTAACTTGAGAAAATTTTTATCCTTTCATTCTATATTAATTTACTTTTTAGAAATCTCAATATCTCAAATAAGTGTTTTTTTATTCCTTAAATCCTTACATCATTTCACCATTGGATGTATCCTGGAACCCCCTTTAATTTTTTTCCAACTACAATAATAAATAAATTTTTATTCAATCCCATGACATCTAGATCAACTAAAATTGTTAAACTAATAATACGTGAAATTCACATATCAAAACTAATAGTGAAACTATTAATTAAAAATGAACCCAACATTACATTTCAATAAATTTCCATACAATAAAATTTTTCAACACTATGATATTTGGGTGTTAGATATAAATACTTATAAATTATATATAAATAATATATTCATTATGAAAGTCTAGAACATGTATAATGGAAAATAGTTAGAGTTACTTAAGGAATATAAGAAATCAATACATTAATATATAAGGATTTGGAATATGGTTTTCAATTTTATTATAAAAAAGGAATATGTTTCTCTATCCATGATAATGATATAAATATTAATGGATTTAAAATGGATAAATATATAAACCATATATGTAGTGAACCCGTCATACCATATTCAAATGATTTACCGAATATATATATTATATAAAATAATGTAGATACAAAATAATAATTTGGTGTGACCAAAGAAGAAAAAAATAATGAAAGAAGAGAAAAATCAGGAAATCAACATTGAAAAATATGGATTAATTCATTTTAGAACATAATTTAGTTTTCTATCTTCATTAATGTTAAAATATTAATTGATAATACAGACAAATCAACATTATCCACAAACTAATGAGGTACTAATATGTAATGATATTATCCAAATAACCCTTATGTGGATGATATGAAGAAGAAGTAAAAAAATTCTTCTTTATGTGATTAGTATATGAGAAAGTTATCTTATATACTCAGAAGTCCAATGGGAATATATGAAAAATTACCTATATAAAAGTGCCACTTCTACACTTGAGGACGTATTGATTAAATTCTAGATAATCCTAAAAGGGGGATTATATTAAGAAATCCTACTTATTTATGTCTTATATTACAATATTTTTCACTCATTTTTATTAAAGAAACTGTATTGATATATATATATATAGTAAGAGAAATTAAAAAGCCAACATTATGTGATAAAAGTAATGAACAGAAAATATTGAAATATAAATATCTTAATAAATGATGGATATGTTATGGTTATCATAGGTTGATGATAATATATAAAGGGAGTGAATTATAAATCTTAAATAATCATTGTAGATTGAAATATTATATAGTGTTTGGTGGAACATAATATTCAAAATGTAATTCTAGACTAATTTAATTTATTATACGTGAGAAGTATATAAACTAAATAAAATAAGTGAATCGAAGGATTTATAATAGTTCATATCTAAAAGATCCCATATATAATTTTATCACTCAAAAAAAGAGTATATGTAACCACTATAGAGATAACATTTTACAAAGGGTGAAGACAAAACCCAATCATTTACAATAGGAACAATTCTGACCTAGACTTTTAACAACGGGTGAAACCAAAAACCAATCTATTCATTGGATAATTTTTCCAATAGCCCTCTAAAATGGGTTTATAGGGAACCCTTTATTTCTAAAAGAGCATCCTTAAACATTATTCCATTTAACTAAGTCAAACACATCCAGTGAAACACTTACTTTTAGTGATGTGGGTAAAACAAATAGTAACTTATAACGGTGGTATAACTTATTTAAGAGTTATAATAAAGTGATGAAAATGGATAACAATAAAAATTAAAGAAATATAACTAGATAGAATTTTTAGTGGAAATGATGTAATAGAAAATTGACCTTTGTCCATTCAATATGGACTAATATAGAGAGGTCATTATTGTAGTACTTAAAAAATTCAACATAGATATTATTTATTGGGATCATTAATATTGAATGATAAATCCATGAAATCATCCAAAATATTAGGTTTCCCCTTTATAATTATAACATCTAATGGTTATACTTTATTAAATATTTCTATTCCCATCATAATTTAATTAGAAATTATAACTTCACAAGGAACAACTTATTTATTTTCTCTTTATTTTATTTAAAATAAGTAAAAATATGAAACTAATATATAAAAAACGTAATTGATATAATAATATGTACTTATTGATTAATTGGAAAATAAATATTTAAATTTATTGTCCTTTAATCATATAGAGTACCCCCAATAAACATTTTCATATTACCCTTTATCTTCCATTTTTTAAATAGAAATATAGATTAAAGATAACAAGAGTAATAAATATTCAATAAGTATTGAAAAAATAATTATAAACTAATAACTACTAAAAATTAATAATTACGAACAATGTAACTGTAAAATAATTTAAAAGGATGTAGTATTTATATTATAATAAATAATTTTATTAAAATATATGACTCTGAATTGTGTAAGTGTAATGTTGATATGAATAGTTTTTATTCCTCATCAAATTTTCCATGATATTGAGACTCTTCATGTCCTAAGGACTTTATAAGAGTCAATATAGTAAAAATGAATAGTAAATATACTGAAAATGTAATAAACACTCAAGTCTCAAAAAAGTCATGACTTTTTGAAAATTCAGAAATACAATATTAAATATTATAATCATCCTTTCAAAAAGAAGAGTTATATAATTGGAAAATTTCCATATGTTTCCATTATAATAGAAAATCCTTCAAAATTTTAAGATTCTTTTATTAAGAATGTTATAATCATGAATGTTCCAATATTTATTCTACAAATGTAAATGGATATCTATCGCTAAAATAAATATAAATCAATTCCTCTAGTGTAATGACACATCCTTTGGTTAAATTTCTATTTATAAGTGAAAATATTAATTTACTAAGAGTACAGTACAGAGAGAATATTTCATCAAAATTAAAATGTTGAAAAAATATGATATAATTTTTCGATAAAAAATAATAATACTAAAAAAATTATCATTCTTATATTTTATAATAGTGTATTCTCTAAACATATAAAATCTGTAAAATATGGTTATGTATTATTTATTAACAAGAAATAAATAAAATAAGTAGAACAAATCAACTCATCATCATCCCCCTTTTTAATAATATAAAAATAGAATTTATATTAGAAAAAATATAAAACACATTCCATTTTATAAAGATAAATAAATAATACATCTTCTATTAGGTCCAATAAAAACCATTCTAATATTCTATAAATAAAAACCTTTCAAAAAAATAGTAATAATATATCCATATAATTTAAATAATCTGAATTGAAACCCCGTCATGCTAAAGACATAATAAAAATTAAAAAATCATTTTGTATCAAAACATTATCTTCAAAAAATAATAAGAAACTTGAGATAATAAAGTAATTTTAAAATATAAACTATAATAGATTGACAAAACTAAATCCCCTCAAAGCCCATGTAAAAAAATTTATAAAATCTCCCCATGGTTTAAAAATAAACCACATTCACCCACTAATGTGAAATAAACTGTTATGAAATATGAATTTTTTTAAATAAATAATAAGAAATAGGATAATAATTCAATAGAAAAATAACCCCAAAAAAATTATTATAAGAATAGTGATATCTTTTCATTGATCAGCGAAGATTGTTCAATGATATATAATGTAGAAAAATAAGAATAAATAAATAGTCTATGAAAATATTCTTGAAAATAATCTAAAATAAATAAATGAAACTATATGTATCCATAAAAACATGTTAAATAATATTCCTATAATTTTATGTATATATAAAATTAATAAAAAATATATAATTTGTAAAATCCAAGCTATTAAATTATATATTAAAATTCGAAATACATGATAACTATGAAGAAATAGAATTTAAAAATTTAAATATAATTCCATCAAACAAAGAGATACTATATAACTCTATACATGATGTCTATAACCAAATAATATAACCATTTCATATGTAATATATTAGATATAATTAGGTTCAAGAAAGACCCTTTATAGACACTAAACATAGAAGTGTTAGATGTTTTTAAAAATAATATATATATATATAAATAATTTCTTCTGACCAAAAGATAATACAAACTCCAAAGATTATACACATTCATAATGGCCAAAAAAACCACACCATAAATAGGTAACATTTCAGTTAGATTCAATATTAACTTTAATAAAGTGATTTACGTACATTTGTGGAAATATCTTATAAAGACCTAGATAATTCATTTTTTTATTTTATTTGGTTGTTTTCTTTCAATATTGTAAACTCATACAATGTTTGATGTAAAATAATAAACATTGAAAATTATTCCCTTAAATTTTATACCTTAGACAAAGATTCACATTTTCCATTTTTAAACTTCCAAATCAACATATATTTTATCTTTTTTACTTGGAATAATTTTCTTCAATATGTACTTTAATTTTCCTATATTTGATATATTATAACCCTCAACCTTTTGATTCTTTTTCACTTTATTATATTAAAAAACTGTATCCTTCAACTTTCAATTTTACAAAAGTATATTCTTCTTTTCCATTTTTTTTGGATGAGTAATTATCTCTTAATAAATAATAAAATTTGTTTCAATTTATTCATGATAAATATATAAAATTCATATAGAACTTTGAAATTGCCTGTTTCATAACCTTGATCATCCTATAAATAATAATACGAATCAAAACTAAAATCATTATACTCAATAATAAATAAGTCCTTGAGAATAATGTTTTCAATAACCTCCTCAGTTCCAAACTCTTTACATGAATCCGATCTAGTACAAAACATAAACTCAGATCGGATTATTTTTTTATCATTCTTTACTTCTTCTCATTTTTGCGGTAGAAATTCAAAATTGGTATTGAAATTCATCTTATATTCAATCATCTAATATCATAATTAGGATTACCAATTTTTATTTTCATTTTAGAGTTATTTGATTTATTATTTTAATTTTTTATTGACATAACATATGCCTTTCATAATTATTTATTGTGTACTCGTTACAATTTTATAAAAATTTCTACATTTCTTACTGTTAAATGTATGTCCACTATCACCAGAAGAATTAGATGATACCTCTTTATTTCAGATATAATCAATTTACTTCATTCTTCCATAAAATTCATTATCAATATATTTAATCTCAATATCATATTAATATAATTATTTAAAACATTCATCCATGATATATTCAATAAAATAGACCATTTATTCAATCACAAAAATCATATTATAAAACTTCTTGGGTAGATATTAAAGTATTATATCATTAAACACTTTATTTTTTATGGTTTTAGGAAGAGTACACAGACCATAAACTATTATAGTAAACATATAATTCATTCAAAAACTACATTCATATAAAATAAGAGGTTTTAGGTAATAATAAATGTATTATAGTAAATAAAACAAATCACATTAGTATGGAGTCCTCATGGGAAATTTTACCAATTGTACATACTTTACCATAAGTATGAATTTCTATGAATAGATGTCACCCTATGTGTCTATATATGTATAATTATGTATGTATATATTTACCTCATATACATAGATTCGTGTATGAGAATATATATTGATATTTAATATTAGGATCAACCTAAGTTTTATACCCAAGGAGTCCCAAAAATAATCATAATAGGCTCCATAATCCTCATGGAATATGTTATTAAGAATAAATATAACTATTAAATCAATAATATGAAGTATAAATTGTCTCAAAACCTTGTTATTTGATATTCCTGACACACCAATTGATTTAATTGATTATTATATTGATCATTCCCAAAGAGTTTCATATAAAGAACCCAGATATCACACTAGGAGAATTATAACCCACATAACCATATGAGTGAATCTAAAAGATCGGTATAACAACCTAGGTATTACTCTTGACATGGTATAATGTAATAACCTTCTATGACTATCTGGGGTATACCACATAGGTAACCAGGTATCCCTCTTGGAATAGAATAATCTAATTCCCCTTCATTCCCATAATAGGTAATTCAGTAGTGAACATGTATCTTTCATGGGTATTATAATGGCTTCCCTCCAGTGATCCCATCATATATATTCTATGAAAGAACTCGTGCATCACTCCCAACATATTATAATTCATTTATAAGCTTCTAATAGTTATTTTTCATGAGCCGATCCAAGGCATTATAAAATGAAAACCCTCTTATTTCTCTCAACATTACATGTGGGATAGATCACCACTAGTACTAAACCCATACCATTAAAAACACTCTTAAGTTAATTATGCCATTTCATTTTATAATGATAAATGACTATATAAAGAAGAAAAAATACCCCTTGTAATTTTCATACAATTCTCTTGTAGTTCAAATAAATATACATTTTATTCCCAAAGGTGAAATCAACATTCCTTAACAGGTGGTTCTAACTCATACTAATACATAAGGATATTGACCTTTAATGGAAACTCACCATAAAATTTGGGTTTCATCATCGTATACACTGTCCGATGATATCTGTTGATTTATAGGACTACCCAATAATAGGAGATACCATTTCATTTAGTTAATATGTCATTTAAGTAGAGTCATATGGAATGTATGACACGTGATATAAAGAAACATATTATAATCATCGAAACAATAGGGAAAATGAACCAGACCACTTATCTTAGATGTGAAGTACTCTCCTTATGTATATTTTTTCTTTTAAATGATCTAGAACAAGAGAAAATAAAAAATACAAAAAAACCTTGATATAGGCCATATTTTATCCCTTGAAATAACATTCATGAGGTTGAGATAATGAATAAAAAAACATAAGAAGATCAATGAGCATATCTCTAGCTATCCAACACAACTGATGGTAAGTGATTTTTATTTTAGGTGACGAACCTTGCTTAGAATCTTGCATTGATAGATGATGGCACTTCTCATTAAGAATGGTACTATGGTGCATAAAAAATGGAGATTAAGGTAGGAGGTATATAAAATTGAATAATGGAAAAAAGTAAAATTCACCCATTTTAAAAGGGTGAATGGTTTGTCCAAATAGTTTGGAATAACAGTTTCAAAAACGTTCACACCCACTGCTTAAGTGGAACTAAGCTTACATCAAGGTGAATAGTTTTGAAAAATCATTCATAGGTCATGGAAACCTATTAAGAATATCAATATAACCTTACATGGTTTATAAAAATTGTGTATGCTCTGGTGCATTATTTATAGAAACAACATATCCCACCCATTTTCTCAAAAAATTTGTGCCACAATCTATGAACAAGACTCATACACTATGAAAATGTTTCTCATTATCATGTGAAATTTCTTAAGGATAAAAAAAATTGTTTAAATTGAAATTTAATGGTTATATACCACATATAAAATTCTTGGGTCTTACTGTATCTCTGATCTATGAAATGTGTGATAGTTATAGGATCATTATATTATATTCAGTTTGATATATCTAGCGAATAATATTGGGTTCCTTTAGCTCATTTTTGGATGACATGATAAAAGTGATAGTAGAAGATATTTTATAGTGGGAAAAAGGTGGTAAGTGTTTTGTTGGATGAGTTCTAGAAGTAGTTTTTAAATATGTTTATCTCGATGATGATAATGGAGATGAAGATGTCTGAGCTACTCAATCATTATCAGGGGATACTGAGATATTTGGGGATCAAGATAATGTTTATGGTCCTTCAGTCATTTTTATTAGCCATATTCAAAATAAATATTCTATAGATAAACATGTGTAAGAGGAACTTCATCCTATTTCACGATAAATAGTCAACACATTTTGTTACATAGATACATGGAGGTATAAAAGAAGTATATGTGTAGTGAAATGATGCAAACTCATCTGGGTTACCATGATAGTGGAGAAATTTGGGATTCATTATGATCATAGATGTTTATGGTGGATCAGAGGTCACAAAGATGTTATGGATTTTAAAGAATTGTAGATAGTATCAACGGTTTTTTTTGACTCATTCCCCTTAGGATAACTATTTCTATCTATACACTAGGATTTTTACATGTGTTATTTTTTCAGGTCATAGAAACTATCAGATACAATTCTCAATCATTCAATGAGATTAATAAGATGTATAATGTTATATTCCTTATCATACCAAGGAATAATTTCAATAGTGAATGTGTATGTAGTGTGGGATGTGGTCTTATGTGTCACAATGAAAATTAGATATGTTAGAGTTCTATCTATTATGTTCCCCAAAATTTAATACATTTGTCTAAGTGTGAAAATAATGTAGGTTATCCTCCATGAGGGAAATGATATAGATAATGTAAATTTATTCTATGGATGTTCATAAACTATATGGACTAGAGATCATTTGAGGAACTAGTTTTTACCAATAACCATATATTATGATTTGTTTAACTCTGTATATTTACTCTCTTTTATTGATAAATCCTTGGTCTATTCAATGGGATAAGAGTTAGATAGGGTTCTATTTGCCCTAGTGTTGACTATTCTAGTATATGTTAAGGTGATTAGTACTTATTCTATTTAGGGTTTTTGGATAACAATTTGGAAGCATGACCTATCTAGATATTTCTTTATACTTATGATACATCTGTAAAATTCTACCCATGATGATTATTTGACCTATTTTGTGAATTATATTTTTAATTTTTTTAGATTAGCATAGAGATCATTTATGAAGAGGGTCGTCGAGTAGTATTTAATGGTGAGTAATATTATAAGATGGTACATAGGTGTTTAGGGATGTTGTTGCCTTAACTACTTTCATTATCCTCTGATTCTATAGGAATAAACGGGGAAGAGTTCCCTAGATTTTAGGAAACAAAAATGAATTTTTTTGTCGAGGTTATAGGTTCATCCCTTAATTGTGGCATTGATTTTTGTATAGAGTTATAGCACATTGCCTCTCCAATTTCATTATAATTGTATCATATTTATCCTTTTGAGTTTTGAGTGGAATATTGGAATTAATGATTTAATGATGAAGGTTTTCATATGACTATGTTTGTTAAAAATGTGTTATTAGATGTTATTAACATTGTTGGAAGAAAATAGTATATAGTTTTGTATAAAATACTAATGGTTGAATCAGATGAAAATTCAAAATAGTTACCAGTAGTAAAGAATTTCTAATTTATTTGACTAGATGAAGGGTCTTGCTAGTTCCAAAATATTAATATATAGTCTAGATATAACTTGATGAGAGTTAAAGAGGAATATGTGATGAATAATACTATTATATTCCCTTATGTACACTATGAGTTCATGGGAACACTATTTATTATAATGAATTCCCCTTAAATTATCATGGGTTTCATGAACACTACGTTCATTGTGGTCATGTTCATCGATGAAATATTTTTATATTTCAGGTCATAGGAGGAGAATGTTGAGAAAACTAGGGTATTATTACTAGTACATTCAAATAATCATCTTTATTGGAAGATATCAAAGTTTATTATCTCGATACAGAAGATTTACTATTCATAGCCACACAATGTATTATAAGTGAGTGATTATCAATCATTAGAATATAGAGGTTGTTGTTTCTTAGGATGTACAAAAGAAACGTAAATACATTTGTAGTTTCTCTAGGATTAAGATCATCTATCTGATGTTCTTATACTATTTATCTTGTTTCATGGGTCCATTGATGTCATCTACCATGAAGAACAATTCTTTCTTATGTATTTACTAGCTTAAGGTAGCTTTCAACTGCCTAAATATGTTATGGAAAAGTAATTCAATTCTTCCACTTCTAGGAGAGGGTCTATTTTTTTGAGATGTAATGTTATGCTTTCAATATTGTTTTTGATTGTGTCTTGATGTGGCATATGTATGTGATATCTTATGGGTCCAAGAATTTATGTCCCATTAGTGTAATTATTCCACCCATTATTGTGAGATGGTGATTGTGGTTTTCCAATGAATTTGTGATGACATTACTTCATCGGTGACTATGTTATGGTCTAAAAATATCATAATAGAATATTCTATGTTTTATTTTAGAAACATATCAATATATTATAGAAATCGAGGTTGGATCTTCTCCATTACTATGATATTGAAATATCATATACCATATAGAATGGACAAGAGGTACTTATTGGAAAACACAATCACCATCTCACCATGTTTTGAACACTTGATCTTATCCTAGAAAAGGAAGTTTAAATATAGCTTTTTATCAATTACCAAGGGCTATACAAGATCACCACAATGAATAACTATATTCTATCCCGAAAATGATAACTTATTACATAAATGTTGTAGTGTTCAATATTTATCAAAATATTATTATCAATTCAGATTTCATAAGATGAATGAAATGAGATGATATTCAGAATATTGACATAAGTACAACTTATAAATAATATAAGTAAATTTGTATGCCATTTTATCTCATAAATTCCTCTATGATATTCACAAACATGATGGATAATTTCCCTTGAGGTTATAAATAAGATATTTTGGTGGTAAATATTTATTTTATAATCATATAATATTTGGGGGAATATAGAGAATAATAATATAGGAGGACTATGTAGAAGTATTTTTGAAAGGAGAAATGATTCATAAAATTCACCATGTTTTTCTTATTAAAGATAAAATTAATTTTACCTTTGCAAGGGATAACTATTTTTTTAACCTTAAAAGATAAAGGTGATTAAAGAATGGATTTAAATAGAATGTGTCATATATATATATATATATATATATATATATTATATAAGATCAATACTACCAATTATTTTGTCAATATTTAAGAAGATTTTCAAACCTAGCAATGTTTTTTATATATAAGGGAGTAATATATGTTTAGAAAGATGATTCTAAATAACTAATTAAGGATATTTAGAAGAATTTGATAATTGAAATTATACTCACATTGACCAAAATTGGTGATTGGTTTGTGATATAATGTGAATCATTAATGAAGTTACATGGATTCGTCTTCTAGAAAACCATTTATGTGATCCTCTTTACACAAAAAAACCGATGGTATTTGAAAAAAATTACTATAAAAATGTTACAAGTATTTCAGTATATGTATTTTAATTTTATGTATATATGAATTACTATGTGTTGGGATTAGAGGGAAATAATGAATTTCTTAAGGTTCCCTTATAGGTGCGGTAAATCATGGTCATACGAATCATAAATTTTTCAATGAAACCCTCAACCTCTATAGTTAATTTTTATATCATTTTTGGGAAAAATTAATCTCTAAATACAATAACATTGTTTATATCTATATAAATTAAAAATAATGATATTTAATCAGACTAGGAATAAATATTTTACTGTTTTTTCATAAAAAAATAAAGCCCCAAACTCGTGCTTCAGGATTTATTACTAGAAAATGTTTCATATCATTTATATAAAAGACATAATGAAAATACATAAAACAATTTACATTACATGAACTTTTTCATTTTAGTTTCTTGATAATTAGACAAAATGATTACAATTTATCAGTGATGTACAAAAATTTATAAAAATAAAAAATATCATCAACATGCACTAATTCCTTTTACTCAACCCAAAAAATTTGAAATTATTCTCTACCAATTAAAATATTTAAACATAGTGTCATCATTAACTTTCCTGGTAAGGGGTTTTAAGATATTTTATTAATACATTTCCTTAAAAACTATAAATCTATTTAGAAACCTATTATCAAATAAATAATTTGATAATATAAATACATTGAAAATAGTATTCAATGAATTGAATCCCTTTAAAATATCCATAATAACTATATATTATTATGAAAACCATTTATTTTAAAAAATAATAAACTTTAAAAAACTTATTTGGATATCTCCATCTATTAAATATTAATTTTTATGGATTATTTTTGATAATTATATGGCCATATTAAAAACCACGTGGATACTTAATTATATCACATTTGGGAAAACATCCCCTTGAGGTCATGAGTTTTAATCCCTTACCATATCATACCATTCGATACTATAGTAAAATGTTTTAGATAAAAAAATTAAACAGTCATTACTTTCCCACTCATAATCCAAAAACAATTCAATAATATATATAAATTAGTTTCATAGAAGAAAATAATTTTACAACTTCTTTTCCTGAATTATTCTGAGTTTTGTTAAATTAAAAAAATAATAAAGATAAATACACTCGTATAATTAATTGATTATATTTAAAAGACATAAATATTTATGTTTTATGAATTAAAATAATTCATGGAAAATTTCATGGAATTACAACAATACCTTAGATTATAGTAATATATTATAATATAAATGACATTGAGTGATGAAAAAGAACAATTCGAATATAAAATGATGAATTTTTTATTATTTAAGACATATTGAAAATAAAAGTAGACATAAAATGTAAACATTCATATATTTTAAATAAATGGTAACTTATCTCATTAAAATTGAATTTGTCAAATAAAGTAAATATTGTATTTAAAATAATTTAAAAATAATTTTTGTTATTATTTTAGATCATAAATAAAAAAACATTGAAAAATGATTTTTTTAAATCAAAACATACAATTATATTATAAAACTATTTCCCTTAAAAGTGTTTAAGAGAAAACATAGATTATATATCATATTTTGGGAAATTAAATATATAGTTAAAATTAAAGTGTTTCCTTAACCTTATAATGAGAAAATAATAAAGGAAAGATGTTGGTTCATGGATATTGATAAAATGAAAAAGAGAATAATTTTAAGGAAAATGTGAGTAAGATATTTTTTAGGGTGAAGGAGGTTGGGTTTTTATATAGCACTTTTATTGTACAAATTTTATTTATATCAATCTAATTTTGGTTAGGAATCACAATGTAATATTGAATACACATTTTTGATAATGAAAAGAATTCAAGGGCTTAGATTTGTACAGTGTGGTGTTCATATTATCTTGTTTGATGTTAAATATAGAATATTTGTATTGATGTTTTACATTTTTTTATGTTTTCTTATCTATGGGATTCATGATTTTGACAAAAAATGGAACGGAATAATGGTGTTATTTAATCTTATTCATAAAATAATTTTTCATGATAGTGGTTGATTGAATATATATATATATATATATATTATCCATAACTTTCTTCTAAATATAGATGAGATATGTTGTCAAATATTGGGATAAGGATTAAGTTATTACTTTTTATAAATTAATCACGCAAATTTGAAGATTCAGTAATGAAATTTCGATGAGATGAAGAGGAAAATAGTGGAGGATTGGTAGAACACTTCATCATCAAGGGTTTAATTATTCAAGGATGAGGGGAAGAAGAACTATAATGGAGAGGAATGAAAAAAATGTACATCTCAGATCAACAAAAACTTGAATGAATGGATCAGATTAAAAATGGTGATTTTAAACTCATCCCATATTGAAACATAGACAGTTCTAGAAACAACTTATATTTAAAACTATAAAATCTGAACCCTGAAATCACAATCACACAAAACAAGTTCCTTACACACTCGATCAACTGGATTTAAGCCAATATATGCCAAAACTCTATGGGCTCTATACACGGGTCAGCCTGTGAATAACTATATCTATGCTCAACCAGTTTTCCACTCTACCACTATGGGCTCTCCAGGGTAGACACCTCCCAACAAGGGATTCCCCATCATTGTTCCTCCTAAAAGTGGTTCAGGTTTCCATAAGATATCTTTCATGTTTATCCCATTTAAATAAAACATAATAAAATATATGTTAAACTTAAATCAAAATAAATAAGTTTTTTACTTCTTTAACACATATTTTTGTTATAAAAATTAAAATTTTATATAAATAGTAATTATTTACCAAATATTAATATTAAAAACGTAAACTAAAGTTTATAACAAAAAGAAATAAATATTTTAAAATTAATAAGTGCTAATAAACACTTGTGTTTCTTATTAATATTTTAGATGACAAAGATAAAATGTTTAATAATTTTTAAAATAAAAAATATCTACTTTTAATTTGAAAAAGGGATGTTAGAATTTAGATTTTATCTTATTTTAAGAAAATACGTGTATTTTAATTATTTTTATAAAAAAACTACTCCATAATATGATATTTAATAATTTAAATCAAATATTATTGTGGTTATAATTTGTAACTATTAACATAAAGTTATATTAAATTTATTTCTACAATTCTCAATCGCTACATATAAACCAAAAAAACATCTAATGGTAAAAAAATCTTATAAATACCTATGGCAACCTATTTTTGAAAAACATAAAAATTTCATGAAGTTTGTTTCTTACTTCAGTATTGGTGGTCCAGTTCCCTCTTATTCCCTGTATATTATTTATTATTCATTATTGCACTGTTCTAATTATGGAATATTCAAGAGAAGTGGGATACACCTTTGGAATTATTTAGTTGATCGTAGGTTCTACAATAGTGTTCTTAGGTCTTATGGTGGCCTTTTAGAATTTTTCATCGTATTTAGTTTTGTAAAGATGTATTTATGTTTGTGATTTATTAACAAAATATTCATATTTTTCTATTAAATTTGATTTATTTGGTTCTTACCACATTTATAAAAAAATAAATCAATGATCTAGGATGTTACATTATTCCCCCTTAATTGAATTGAACCCTCTCAATTGGTTCATACACACACCCCAATCATTATTCTTCCAAACATGATCATTGATGTTCATACCAAAAAACTTTATAATTATTACTAATTACTAAATTTTAATTGTAAAAAATAATTCAAACGTTCACAAAAATCTCCAAAGATGGACATTATCATGAAAAGGCAAGTTTATCCTACAAAAACTGATCCCCATGTGGGTTTTCTGTTCCTCCATGTCTTTTTCCCATACACTACTTGATCAATTTGTGTCAAACTGATGTAAAAATTGATAATATTTAGAGATAGATGTATGAGGAGTATAAATTTTAGAGATATTTGTGTGGGCTTGATTCCAATAGAATAGTTGAACCAACATATATTATAAGATTGTAATGTATTTGAATCTTCCTTATAAACTAAAACAAAAAGTTTTACATATATTGGATATGTAGAGGTTACCCACTTCTACAACTTCAATAATTTCTAATAACAACTCAAATTGATCTCATAGGGTAAAACATTTGAAAAGACCCTATTTTTTTCTTGTGATTCAAAAATTTTGAGTTCAGTATGCTCAATTAAATAATAAACATAAACTAATCCCCAAAATAATATTGGTATATCATGTTTGTAGAATATATTTTTAATACGTTTACAAGAGAGTTGAAGGTTTGAAAAGGGCTAAAAATCATTTGGGAATTATTCTACAACTATCTTTTTGAGAAATTATTATAGAAGGGATAACAATTTTTTTCTGTGTTATTATATATTCTATCTGAAAATTTTATGAAAACATAATTTACTATGGTTGAATGTTTAAAATATTAATTTTTCAAAAATTATCTTTATTCTCACTCTAATACCCACTTCAAATCCTGAAACTCGTGCTTCATGATTATGTACTAAAAAATACTGTGTCAGATTTTTTGAAAAATATAACTAAAAAATGCATAAAACATTTTAAATAATACGACCTTTTATAGTATTATTTTTGGAGAATTAGGAAAAAAATTACAATTTTTCACAGTTCTAAATAAATATATACAATTAAAAAATATCGTTCATATTTTTTCAGTATTTCTATGACACAAAATAAATTTTATATTCTACTAAATATGTAAAAATAATTTTAATCATTGTGTGACTATTATTTTTTACATAAAGGGGCTTTAAAATCATTTCTAAACAATTTTCTTAAAAAACTATAAATATATTAGGAATCCAATTATCTAATATATAATTTGGATATAAAAATACTTATTAAAGAGAATTAAATTCGTTGAAACATTTTTTAAGTATCCATAATAAGTAAATATTATTTTTAAAAGCAATTATTTTCCAAAAAAAATATTCCTTCCAAATACATCTACAAATTTATCCTTTTTGAAAATAATAATTTTTAGGCAGTATTTGAGAAACAAATAAGGTTATAATCAAAACCACAAAGCCACTTAGTCATACCACATATGGGATAACGTCCCCTTGAGGTCACAAGATTACTCCCAATAACATTTCATTTCATTTGATGCTTGAGTTCTAAATTTCATTAAAAAAATTCCAATTGACATCCATTTTCCAATCACTATCTAAAAACATTTCATAATCACACATAAATTACTTTCATAGAAGAAAATAATTTAATTTTTTTTCATGCAGTAATATCATTTTAAATAAATTTTAAAAATATCTTGGAGAAATCCACACTTATAAAGAATTTATTTTATTTAAAAGACATACAATTTATACTTTATAAAATAAATTGATGCTATAATAAATTTCATGGAATGTAGAAATTACCTTATGTGATGGCTATATCGAATAATATGAATGACATTAATGGATGATTAAGAACATTTATCTCATAAAATATTGACTTTTTATTATTTTATTCATATGGTAAAGAGAAACACCCATAAAATGTTATCATTCATAGTTTTTACTGAAATGATAACAATTATCATTAATATATAAATTATTAATTAAACAAATCATTAAAGTTGAATAATAAAAATATATGTTATTATTATTATTTTATATCATAAATCAAAATAATCTTTTAAAATATTATTACTAAAATAAGAAATAGAATGATTTTATTAAACTAATTTCCTTAAATTGGATTATGATAAAACATAGAATATAAATAAGAGTTTTAGAAATTAAATATAAAGTTTAAATTAAAGAGTTTTTATTAACATATATTTTATAAATGATGATGTAAATCCCCTAGTTCCCTGATATAGAAAAAATTAAAGAGGGAATATTTTTTGGAAAGGGTGAGTCCAGACATTATTGGAGTGAAGGAGGAGGGGGTTTTATATAATAGTTTCATTGATGATATTTTATTTATCTCAATCTCTTTTTGGTGAGTAATTATGGTGTGATATTGAACACATATCATTAAAAAGAAAATGAATTATATGGTTCAATGTTATATGGATAGGTTTTTAGATAATATAGTTTTATATTAAATAAAGAATATATATATCTGGATGTTTTTCATTTCTATAAGTTTGATTATCCATGTAATTAGGGATTTTGACAAAAATAAAACAAAAAATGGTGTTATTTAGTAAAATTCATAAAATAAAATATTTTATAGGATTTTATTGAATATATATATATATATATATATTCATATATATATTATCTAGAGTTTATTCCCAAATATGGATGAAATATGTTATCTGATTTTGGGGTCAAGGATTCGATTTATAATTTTTATAAATTAACTGCACCACTTGAAATATTCAGTGATGAACAAGGCACATGTTAAAGAGGAAATAACGGTGTAGATTTAGAGCATGTTGGTTGTGTGGGTCTACTAGTTTTTGGATGTAGGCAAGAATAATTGTGAAGGATATGTATGAATGAAAATAAAGAACTTCGATTAATTTGATTTCGAACTAATTGATCAGATTAAAACAGGGGGTTTTCAAACATTTCCAACATCGAAATACATATGGTTTTGGAAACTCCTTATATTACAATCATAAAAGAGTCACCCTAAAATCACAAGAACACACAACATGATCATTAAACATGTTCTATGCAGGATTCAAGATCATACTATATGCGAACTTAGTAGGCCATATACAGGGTTCCTCCCATGAATACCGGTACTTATACTCGACCGAATTTTCACCATACTACCTTTGGATAGCTTTGATGGACACCTCCGACATTGGGATGACCCCTTGTGGGCCCTCTTAATAGTGTTATAGGTGTTCCTATGTTATCCATTATGGTTGGACAATTTTTTATAAAAACACTTTAATATATATGAGAATGTTAAAATAAAAGGAATTTTCTTTTTATTCTTTAACAGGAATTTTCCATATATGAATATAATGTTTTATGCAAATATATATTTTTTACCAAAATTTATTAATAAAATATTAAATTAATGTTTATATTTAAATGTAATATTTCATTTAAAACTAATAATTTCAAATAAAAAATTTTATTTTCTATTATTATCTTGGAGAGAAAATATTAAACATTTAATACTTTCAAGAAGTAAAAAATATTTACTTATAATTCCAAAAATGGATTTTAGGATAAATATTGTAGATTTTTTTAATGAAATTCATTTAAATTATTTATTTTCATAAAAATACTATTTCCTAAAGTTATATTTCAAAATTTAAATCAAGTCTAATTTATGTTATAATATGTATCTATTAACATAAAATTATATTAAATTTACTTATATGACACCCAAATTCTACATAAACCCCAAATAATATTCTTTAACCGTAACAAACTCTTATAAATACCTCTTCCAAAATGTATTCAATGGAATATAAAAATATCTAAAATATCATTTATTATTTCCATGATGGTTCTCTACTGTCTCTTATTTCTATATTTTTTATATTCTTCTTACGTCAAATTTTTTAATTATAAATTATTCTAGATTAGTGATTTATAACAATAGAATTATTGTATTGATCAGAGGTTCTCTAGTTATATTGTTTTAAACTATTATAATCATACTGAATTGGTCATGGGTTCTAGTTTCTTTAATATGTATTAAATTTATTGCTTTATTCGAAAAATATTCACAATTTTGTTCTTATATTTTGAATTATTTTATACTAAAAACATTTATTACAAAATATATAAATGATTCATGATTTTCCATCACTAGGTTATGATCATGGATTATACCCATGATAATGTGTCAGTGTAAAAAATACATAACAATTAATGATTCAATGGATAAAAATTTGACCGAGGTCACTAAGTAAAAAGGCTCACAAACATTACAATTACTTTGGGATTGTAAACTACCTTACAAGGGTTTATTTTTATTCTTTCTACATTATAAATTAGTCAAGGGATGTATTCATTAGTATGTATACATGATGGTATCTCTATGATCACACTATTTGTAAAATTATATATCCACAAAACCTATTGAATAGACTCTATATTAATTTAGTTTTCTAGAAAATTTATCTTTTACATGAAATTTTAGATCTACCTTTCTATTAATGTTCTATATTGATGTTTTCTACACAATCATAATTAGAGAATTAACACCTCTAGATGAAAAAAATATTCTTTGGAATTATTATTGCTTCACTTCGTTTTCTCATTCAATGGCCCGATATATAAACATAAATCCATCTTCTTTATAATTTTCTTAACAAGGTATATTTGAAAATGAATTACTTGAAATTTTTTTCCATCATTTATTTGTAAATATGACTTTAAATGTTAATATTATTCAGGTTCTGTGATAAAAAAAATTTAAATATTATTCAAGACTCTAACCTAGGCTATCAAAAATTCCACCGACTCTTTTTAATATAATAATAAAAACATTAACAAATCAAAATTTATGCCTTTTTTGATAATTTCTTAGTCATCTCTTCATTTTTCACAATTATAGAGTGGAAAACAAAGTATTTCTTAATCCATTACACCAGAGTAAACAAAGTCGAACTACTTTTTCACTATCTCTTCACTACATTGTGGAAATATCCCCAAAATCATCACTCATCAAATCTTTTACTCATATATGGAACCCAATAATGTATGTATAAAATCTTACACCATGATATCACTTATATTAACTCATTTATATAAAAGTAATGCACCTTTGTAAAACTTTTGAGGTATGCTCTTCTTATCTATAGTGCAATGATCTATTTAGTTCTAAAATTTATTCTTTCCCATCATCTGATTTTTTATGTCACTCAGATAATTCATTCTAAAAATATACATTAATAAGGAACAAACCCTTTTCAAGATTTCTAATCATTAATATATTATTATATCTTCAACAAACATGATTCCACCTAATGGATTTTAAATTAACTATTATATTGAAACATCAAATATATATTTTAATTTTATATATCTCAAATTTTTTTTATTTTTTCCCATGAATTCTTTCACTTATTTCAAATAATTGATAAAAGAGAATAAAAATGTTATCCCAAAAATATCAATTAATTTAGGATAGATTAATAATTTTAGAATGAATCTCCTTATATCAAATTCATAATTTCAAATAAAATAACCCTTCAATCATGTCACATTTTTAATATGTTAAATATATCCCCATGATCATATTTTCATTCATAAATATAAAAATTAGGATAATTAATATTATATAAATTTTTTCATTGAAATTTATCTACAAACCCTAAAAAATCCATTTTTAATTACAAATTAATATAATATTAGTTGATAAAAAATTCAACACACAACATATGTTTATAACATTATCCCCTTTTGCTTTTTTCATTATTTCAAATATAAATCCATCCCCACATTTTTACTAAAAATATTTGTCATAATTTATTTTTTACAATGTAATATATAGATTTAGGGTTCATTCATTACCCCACATTGAAAATAAATTTCAAAAGTTTCACTTTTCCCTATTTTACTTCACAATGTCCACATCCTCCTCATTTACTAATAAATGAAATTTGTGTATCATTATTCGATCATATCCCCAGTATTTGAAATCAATTATTATACTATATTATGCATTATAGAAAAAATCAATTCTCAAAAAAATAAAACATATATAATTTATTGTATCAGTACTCCCCCTTCTTCATATAACACCATAATTATTCTTAAGTATTTCAACCACTCAATGGATATCTTCATCCTTGATTTTCACAAGAGTAACATTATCCTTTAATATATATATAATTTCACCAATAATGATATTATTGGTTTCTTTAGAAATCAATCCATCATGACTTCATTTAAATAATTTTGTATATTTTTGTCCAAGAACATATAACACTTCTAAAAATAGTTGATTTATTCTGTAATCTTGAGTGAGTGATCTTACCACTTCATAAAAAGTTACCAAAAATTCCCTTAATTATATTTATTCTAATGATGATATAGTAAACATGGGTCCATGTTAATATAGTTAATGTTTTAGATTACACTCATTTATTTTTTATACATATAAATCATGATCTTTTTAGATCATATAATAATTATACCTATTTTTTCAATCAAACCCACCCAAAATCATCAATAATTAAAAAATAATGAAAAAAGCTCAAAAGTCATACAAAAAGTTGAAAAAATTTATTCTAGTTATTTAATGAACATGTGATACTACTTAATGTACATTCCTTAGTATCGTTCACTTTAAGTTCCCCTTTCCGAGATGATTCCAAGGATATATTAGAATTTTCGTTATCTATCTCATGCTAAATATTAGAGCTCTTGACACCAATTATATATATATATTTATACTTGGAAACTCCTATCAATAGAATTTTATAGCCTAAAAACAATTATATGGAACTATATTATATCTCAAAAAACTAAATTTCTCCAAGAATTTTGTTTATTTTCTATCATGTTACATTCATCCCTCTTTTAGATATGAAAACATTATATTTTCTTAAATTATATTTTTAATAGACATAATTAACTATATAACACTGAAAGAATTCCTAGTAGTATTTGAACCTCATTTAATTTAGATCATTATCTCTAACAATTGACTTTATTAATAATGTCATGAAATTATTGATTTAAAAGATACTAGTTTCAATACATTAGATTAGAAATTGATAGTAAATAGAATTTGTCTCGACACCATATATAAAAATAAATTATTTTATGATACAATTTGTTATTTATTTAAAACCACTTGTTTATTTATTGTTTTTATAAAATATTAACCTCCATGAAATACACTCACCCCATATATCATATCTCCCCCTTAAACCTATAATAAACATACTATATATATATAATGAATAATTATATGGGAAGAAGGGTACTTCCTCATTATTTTGATGTTGATAAATGCAGTTTTTAATGATGAACCAATTTTTTATAATTTTATTGAAATATTTCTAAAAGGATATTTTTTGCAATTTAAAACTTTTGTAAACATATTTTATGATATTTATCTATGTTCCCATCTTCATTGGCTTAGAATCAATTTATATTTTGATACTAAACACACCCATGTATATTTTCTTTATTGATGAATTTTTATTGAATCCTTTTTCATGATTCCTTATCCATAGGGTGGTTATCACATAAATAATCATTAAATTTATTATAGAAGAATTATTCAAAGTATGCAAGAATGCTTCATACGTATACACTTAAATACCCATTGGATCCAACATATATTCATTTATCCTTATTGAGTAATTATTCAATATTATATATTTTTTCTATTGGTATGATAATACCTCTTTATTTTTTGTATATTTTTTAATACATCCTTAATGGAAGTATCTATAAATCTATTCCTATGAGGAAATATTAAATATAATGATCATTCATTTTTTTATAAAATATTTATTAATTAATTCGATAAAATTTACCTCAGTAGTTTGTAGACACTATGAAATGTGTTCCATGCACTTTTTTATAGAGTTAATATAGTATTCTTACATAGAAAAAAAATTTCAAGTATGAGTAATTTTGTTTTTACTATGAGGATGCAGGTTGGATTTCTATGTTCCAAAATACTACTCCATACTCGATGAATAAGTGGAATGATTACCCCATGTAAGATTAGGCCATGGATTACCATGATCGATTATTGAAATGTGTCAATGCATTAAATTAAATTTTCGAGTGTTTTTTGAAGGATACATGGTGTATTTATCATCTTATTATGTGTAGATATCTATAATACCTTTGATTAGAATGGTCGTAGAGCCCAAATGGACATACAGATCAAACCTTATGGCACTTTTAAGATAGATAAATTTCACAAAGGGATCTATGAGGAGGACCTATGTGGAGGACCTACACGTAAGACCAACACAGAGTACCAACGTGGAGGACCTACGTGGAATACCTACGCTGTGCACCTATGGGGAAGGCCTACGTTGTGGACCTACGCGGAAGACATAAGCGGAAAATTGAATTTTCACACCCCTATGCAGAAGACTTGTGCGATGGACCTACGTGGGAAACATCTGTTCGACTAGGCCCATTCGTGCCTATAAATAGAGCCCTTAGGCCCCCCATTTCCAGACTGAAAAAATTGAAATAATCTCAGAAACTCCCATTGCATAGCTCTTTCTCCATGATCCCTCAAACTGTCTCAGGAATCTCTCTAAATTACGAGAGAATAGATAATTAAAATGGGTAATCATGTTTTGATGTTTTTCACATTCGTCAGTATTCTGCCATAGCTGCGCGGTATACCTGTGTGCGATAGCTGCACAGTTTACCTTCCTGCCTTACCTACACAGTATACCAATGCGTGGTACATGCACGGGAGACCTGTGCACCAGAGATCCATGTCGTACATATGCGCCATACATGTACGATACAAGAAACGCAAGGTACCTATGATGCATACATGCGTAAAGTAACAAGGATACTAGATCAAGTACCATATTTTAAAAGCCATTCATGGTAGTGTATCTCCTTCTTTGGTTCCCTTATCTAAAAGGTGCTATGTTGAAGCCTCCCCCAAAACCTACTGACATCTCAAACCTTTGCGTATGGGACATAGGTGTGTCTCCTATTTGGGTATGTATTTTAAGAGTCATAGGTTTCCCACAATTTTTTCACACTGGGGTTAGGATTCATGGGATGTTTTTTGAATTTTATATCCACATTCACATGGACTTTTCTCCAAGAAATAGTGTTTGGAAGTTCCCGGTTTAGAGGAGGGTTGGTTACCGGCCTCACTCATCTCAAATAGACGAACCAAAACCTTAGGTCTCCAGTAGAGAAGGTACACTACGCACTAGCTGTTCCACGCAAGCATAGAAGAAGTGTCCATTACCTACCAGAACAAATTTTAGGCCATCCATCCTGGTATAATCCCATCACCTACACCCCTTTTCCCTACATTGGACCGCTGAACAATGTAAATAGAAATGAGGGAAGATTTGTCACCTCACCCTCTTCCACGGTTGACATGACCTCTTTCATCAGCATGGAGGAAAAATTAGGAAGTGTGAATGACTTTGTTTAATATTTCACATCATCTTGTTGCTCACATCGAGTTTGACTCATGTGGGCTTAGAGATACGATATGGTGACAACATGTTCACAAACACTCATTGAAGGAACTATGAGAACTCTGATTCCTGTTAAAATAAGGATACATAGGAAGATCATTCAGGGCCCGAGCACACTAGATATCCTCCTCAAGAATCCAACCTTAATTCCCTCAATTTAGGCATCCTCCTTATGAAATAAGCCCCAAATTCAATCCTCATATCATCAAGTCATTATTTTCAATAAGTATTAACAAACTCATCCCTCATACAGGACTATACTCTCTTATGAGATTTCTCAAACTACGTGGGATTTGTTTCACATTAATATGGGATACGTAGGAAGACTCTTTGAGGTTGAAAACCAACAGTTCAAATAAACCATATTCTCCTTTTTCCATATTCCCAACAGGGTTTGATCAAACATGGAAACTGATATCCCATCCAAATTCCTTCGGTTCCTTTAGGATAGGTCCCACACTAATGTTCAGCTAAGCACCTTAATCTTATAGGACCTTATAAGATGACCTTAAAATGTATGATGTGTTCTATTAAGTGACACTAAACTATGAGGTTTTTGATTCCTTTTATAAGGATACGTAGGTAGTCTATTTTATGAGCACAATCCTAATATCAAAAAAAACCTTTGTCTCCGTGGATGAAAATAAATTCCAGATTTCCCCAATGAGTGGCTTAAAAACACGTATAATAACAAAGATAATTAAAATAATCTATAATCAGAATATTAGATGATACCATTGATGGAAAACCTCAAATACATATGGATATTTCCATTAATTAAGAACCTTGAATACATACCAATGATTCTGATGTTTTAAACATGTTAATAAGTGATTGTAAATTCCAAGGGATACATATGATATACTTGGTGAATTAATAAGGATTCATTAAAATATTTTCATTTTATAAAGAGAGTCCTAGAGTAGACAAAAATTCCCCCAAAAGGGGTGTGATGAGTCAAACCTCCCATCCTCTCGACCAATGAATGTTCTTAAGTATTGTAAAGTTAAAAAATTAATGAATTCCTACCTTTGGAAAGAAGGTCCACTTTGGATAAAAGACTGTTGGAAGTTTCTAGTTCCATGATTAAATCCAATGGACACTGCTTGGAAACTGTGATTATTAAATCTATAACACATGTTTCAAAGAACTACAAAATAAAAATGGTGAACCTGACGTGAGTCCATAACCAAGTTAATAATGTTACCCACCTATTAAGAACCAATCAATTGATAATGGAAGGCCAGACAATGGAATTAATCATTCATGTATCCATCAAAAAATATGTTTTTAATGGATCTTGTTGGTGTAATTAGTTTTCCACAGAAATATATTCAATCCAAAGAATAGATTTCTCCAAGACAATATCTGTGAATTTCCCGACTACTACTCAAGTTGGATCATTATCCACAAGAAGGACCTCATCACCAATGCAACATCTAAAACGATGGGTATCTAATGTTCTTGTAAAAGAATATCACCCGCGCGGTACAATCCCAACTTTGGAGGATGCTCGATAGGCCCTCCAGGTCAACAAAAATCATCGATCATCTGGCCAATGACGACCAATGATCAAGGATCAGATGGTGAAAAACACTATCTCCAACCAATTCACAACCTTATCCTAGGAACATAACAACCAGTACCTCCCATACTACAGGGAGGTGGATCAAGAGGTCCTACAAGGCCTCAATTCAAGAATTCGTGAGTCCCTCCTAAGGTCTCCCAGCAGCAATCGCTGCCAAAATCATGAGGTAGCGAACCACCAACATGATGGGGGTGTTTCCCTTGGACATTAGGCCCAGGTCTCTAAGACTCGAGCACAAAAGATGAAACACCAAAGACCAAATCCAGTTAAAATGGAGCAGGTTCTCACCTGTACCTCCTCTGGAGAAGTCTATCAACCAAACTTGATTTAAAACAACAAGCGAGAACATAAACCTTTCCATCCTAATTATTTTAGTCGACAGTATCATCTGAAAGCCACCCACCAATCCCACCAGATAAACCTAGTGGATTTTCATGAATAGTCACATACACCTACTCGCAAGTTATTAGAAAGTTATCAGGGTTGTCTAAGTTTGTTTAAAGAGACCCGCCAATCTAATATGGTGACAACTGGTAAAACAGAACATACAACTTTTTACAATCACCAATTTTATCAGTTGTCTCGTCTGCCAGTATTGAAGGATGTCTGTCAACCATACTTGATAGAAAATTTCTAGCAGGCACATACACCTTCCATTTCTCATCAATCATGCCAACCGTCTCATTTGGTAGCACCCGGAGAATTCATCCAAAAAGCTCTGATGAAAAATTTGGGGCATACCCAATTTTCTACCCCCATTCGTGAGTACTGTCAATATCCTTTTATAGGAAAAGGAGGACAGGAGAGGGTACATACACCTACTCTATGTACAGAATGGATGTATATTCCCGTTCTAGCCGCTGAAGACACCATACACATATTATAAATGGTGAAATGGAAGATGCATATCCCTGCCGATATTTAGAAAGCAAGCCATGGTATTTTAACAAATACATCAGCAGTATTAGTGGAACAGACATATAAAACTATTCCCACACATGGGTTGACACATTGGAATTCCATCCCGGAGTAGAGACATACCTCTTTTCATGTCTAGGAGGTTCATGGTTCATATTCCCCCATATCATACAGACCACATGATTGAGAACATACGCCCTTTCCAATTAGATTTAATCAGTCTGTTCCGGTAACTACTCCAAGGTAGGCACATAAAGCTGCCCATTATAACCCCTTATCCCCGCAGGTAGCCCCAACAAAGTACAAGAGAACTTGAAAAAATTAGTCTCTTCAAACATCATTGGGAAAACAAGAGTCAAGATGTGATTTAGCTCCTTTTAAAGCTGGAGTTCTTGAAGCCCCCATACATTTATCTTTTTCTCAAGATCTTACCCTCTCATTACAAAATTCTAGAAGTTGTAGTTGTAATTCTGAAGTTTCTCATCGGACACTTCATCATGAAGGTTAGCTTCATGAAAATTTGGTAAATAAAAAGTTTCTATCTCTAGATGAGAGCCACAAAAACCCTCCATGTGCCTAGAAAACCAAGGATCAAAAATATTTATCCCTTTCTGTAAGCCACCATGGTGATCCTCCCCATGATGAAATTTTTTGCGAACGTCTTCTCCACAGTAGTATCTCGCATTTCCAAGACAATTCCATAATTGAAAATGTAGCAATGATAAATCTCTCTTATCACAAAGTAATTGAAAACACAAGGCCAATCATGTTAGATTCCTTGTCATTTACATGGAAACACTTTATCTATTAGAAGAAATATTAAGGAAATAGTCATTCTCATATCCTCTGTTGGTTCATTTATCTTCTAATACAGAGCATCCACTTTGGTAAGCTAAAGTAGAGAAACCTCTAGTGAATGATGATGAAGTCATGTTAAACATGTGGAAACAATTTGTAAAAAGAGAAATACCAGTCATGATCTAGACTTTGGAAAATTCTTAATATGATGTTTTTGAATTGATAATAAAAGATTGCATTCATGACATTCGTCTCAACATATGGAAACCTATTCATCATTTGAAAAGAAAAGTATTACAATACGATGAACATAAAAATCATGTAAATGTAATGTAAGGGTTGAAACACCAAATTTACATAGAATATATCTTAGTTTCACAACATCTAATGGTTGAAAATAGTAGATAACCCTTCATCATGCATGTCTCAATGCTCTAAAGAGACTAAAACAGTTAATTTATGATTCCCCATATAGTGTTCGCAACAGAGGATGTGGTGAATATGGAGCCTTTAATTTCACTAACTCCAAAATCAGAAACATACTCCAAAAGTGGTTCCATGAAATGTTATTTCCCTCAGCAGACCACAATCAATTGGTTTTGTATGTAATCAAATGTACTCTCAAGAACATGCCTCAACAAGTTCTTATCAGAATCAGGGCGAAAGAAAAGAATTTATTGAGCTAGTTTTACATAAAGCATCTGAGAATCTTGAATGGGCATCCTTTTTAGAGGATGTCGGACGTCATAGGATGAAAATATCTGAAATATAACAACAATATTTTGAAATAGGTTATTTAAGTTATTTTCGGATGATGCACCCAACTAATGTTCGAACCAAAATCTACAAAAGTAGTAGAGAATTTGCACGAATTTCAGCTATAGAGGTTCAAAAATCACCTCAGCTAGCCAGGATGGGGGATCATTTAATTCAACATTCAAATTAATTAGACAATGTTATACGATTTGAATAAGAATAACAGAATCCACCACAACCTGTATGGTTGGGGGATTTTTCACATCTACAATCCCCTCCTAAACAGAAATCGGATTTCTCCAGATTAGGGATGAAGCCACAAGGAATGTGTAAAACAGAACAATCCAATGATTCTCATCCTGTTACTATCCTGCAAATAGTTCTAGGGAATTTTTCATATAAGATAATGAAGTCTCATGAAATAAAAAAAGGGAGATAATCTAGTAGAAACTCTGACAAAATGCCTTCAATGAATTATAAGTCATTGAATGTTATCAATACCATTTTAGAATATCCTCATGAAAATAAGTCAAGTTCTAGGGAATCCGAAGATGATGTTCTTGTCCACAATACAGAACACACCGAGCCAAATGAAGAAGGTGTGCATACGCAAAATCAGAGGCTTTACCAGAATCTAGTGATGCATTCAAATAACTAACTCCCACCTCTCTGAAAATCATCTAACAAGGGTAAAGGATAAAGTAATATTTCATCTTTATTTTACACTATAGAAGGTCAGTATATTTTAGTTTAAGAGATATTTTCAATGAAAGATGTAGAAATGACGGAGTTGGAAATACTCAACACATAGTTTCTTTGAAACAACATTTCTACTCGACATACTACCCAGGAAAGTACTCAACTTTCAAATCATGCAGTATCTCCTCAATAAAGGGGATTTGTAGTAACTATAGATGAAAATAATGAATTCTCTCCATTGGGTACAAAATCAAGATAGGATCATATACATCTTGATAGACCATTTCATGTGGGTCATACAAGGCAGATATCAGCACCACAATTAGTGGTCTTACTGGTCATTGAACCAGATCAAGATACAGTTTCTTTACATGAACAGAATCCAACTCATTCAGATATTTCCCAAATTATTATGAACAGAATTGAGGCATTAAAAACTTGATTGGAAGATATGGAGGAATGACATGCACCAGTTCAGCTAGAAAAGAGATCTTACCCTGAATGGGTGGATGAAATTTCTCCCCCACCATATTTTTTGAATACCCCATTCCAAATTTTTAATGTTTGGGCAGATCCGAAACATCATATAAAACATTTTGTTTCTTTTTTGTGATCCTATTTTGGGAACTTATCAACAACAAGAATCAGTTAAGCTACGGTGTTCTATGCAGTAATTACAAAGACCAGCTTTTTTCTGGTATACAAGTTTGCAATCTCGATCAATTACTGGGTGGGATGATCCTCATCCGATATTCCTTCTTCAATTTAGCTCAACACTACCATGGATGACAGTTTTTGATATTACCAATTGTAAAAAAAGGGAGAATGAAAGAGTTTCTTATTTCATTTCTTGATGGAAGGAATCAACATATTCATTTAAATTAGCACTCCATAAAGAATTGTTGCGGACAATCTATGTGGAAAATCTGCATGATGAATTATGCACTCCATTGAACCTTGTGAAATACACAAGAGGGTCTCGAAACCTTACATCAATTTCTTAGAAAATAGAAGACTATATTATAGAATATAAGGTTAAAATGTGTACAAGTCCCTCAGATCCAGGAATGAGGACATGAAAGGTAGAAGCTGCTACAATAACACTCAAACAGGCACCCGTGCCGGCTTCTACTTCATGAACTTCATCATACCGAAGGGATCCACCACCTGAGCATGAGAGGCAATGACCGTCTCATCCATGTAATCAACGAGATCAAAGGTGTAAACTGTTTGAGGAATTAAAGAATAATGTTTATTATTTCAGGAATGAACAAGTTCCTGGTAACTTCATCTAAGCCTTAGAAAACAATTTGGATTAGTTTCCATGGTCGAAGAAGCCAAATAAAGATGGTGATGAAGATCGTCAGAATTATATTCCCCTTCATTAGATATTGGGACACCCCATTCAAGGGTGATTTGTTCTCAAAGACCTTTTTCAAAAGATGGTAGACTATGGACAAGTGAAATTGGCCAGTTCATTAGCTCTAGTAGCACGTGTTACTGTTACTGATCAATAGGTAGAAGGTGAATGGACATATGTTAATAGACAAAATGTGTAAAAATATGATGATTAGATGATTAGGAAAATGATAAACAAGAATCATGCAATTTTATGAACACTATTGAAATAGCCAATTGTGTTTTCTACCAATTCTACCATAGAAAAACCATCTTTATCAAAAGGTCATTCCGTAAGGAAACAAAGAGGTCATAAGGATAAAGATTAGTCAGAAGAAGATGAGATCATATCAAGGACAAAGTAGTCTCTGACCTTGGCAGATTTTATGCCATCTGTTTCAAAATCATGGGCACCACCCCGCCAATTTATACTACCAGAAGTAACCTGTCAGGAAGAATCCTCATCAGACGAATAATTGTTCTTTGGTTCCATTAATGTTATACATTTAACAGGTCCTTATGCCAATGGTGATTATGATTGTATTGAGCCAGAATTATTTATACCAAAATAGGGAACTAAAGGAAGATTCCATGGTTGAGGATACATTGGAATTCATGGGAATTCTAGAAACCACTGTTTTAACTATAACCATGCTCAATCCATATATGCGGCAGAAACACGTGGAAGGTCCCTTTTGCGAGATCAACAAGAACAAGGAGTTTTTTTCAGGAAAAACAAGTATAGTTCTAGAACAATTTTCTTGGAAGAATGATTAGAAGCTACACTGTCTTCTTCTCAACAAAAAGACGGACTTAGTCAGTCTAATTTACTAAAGCTATCAATATTTCCAGCTTCTGCTCTAGTACAAAGTACATCTACAACAGATTCATCAACTTCCAATGCAACTGAAAAATCACATCTCCATACTAGGAAACACAGACATTTGGATCAAAATTATGATGTTATGAAACAATTGGACCTGTACCGGACATGTTTTCAATTCTGGATGCTTGTAATTTGTCAAAAGATCTTCGAGAGGCACTCATTTATGCTTTGTCAAGTCCTCAAGAATTTGAAACCGAAGTTGTTGCTGCTGAGGTTTACTGTATGGAGAATTATTCTGCATAATGTCATGTAGTCATATATTATATAGATGCAGATGAATACCATGTGGTGTATGGGAATATCAGACCATTGTATGTGTCTAGAAATGTCAATGACATAGATTTCTGACGAGACATTATTGATAATGGCTCTGGGGACAACCTGATTCCTATTCATACACTTTGTCGATTGGGCATGGCTGAATCTGACATATCTCCTTCGACATTAATGTTGAAATGATATCATAAGAATAAATAAGAACCTCTGAGATAAATTACACTCAGAACTCAGTTCAGAGATCTTGTGTCTAATTCAGATTTCATAGTTGTTCGCCAGCACATAGCCTTCAATATTCTTCTTGGATGGGCTTGGTTTCATCAACATGCTTCCATACCATCTTCATACCATCAATGTCTACAATACGGTTTGAATGGTCAAATTGGGACATTTTATGGTGATAATGATACATTCAAAACATGTGAGTCTCAATACATTGAGGCAGAGTTTTATCACACAAAAGGAATGAAGTCTATAATGAAGGAAATAACAATAGTTAATGCTCCAAATGGACTGGTAAATATTCTAGAAAATACATTCATTCATTTGAGTACAGATAATGTGTTACGCGTCAATCAAATTAAATGGACAAAACCAAATCCACACACTCATCCAGTAATTTCCATAATGTCAATTGCGACAATTCATCCTGATAACATGGGAGAAATTATTGATACACCAAGCAATGATGGAACCTTGAATGTAGATGTTTTCATTTCATCTACTAAACTACAATGAGCCTCTACATTGACAATCTGAATAGAAGAAGTTGTAGCAATTTTAGAGGAAGATGAAGATGTTTATTCTCAATCCATTAATATCTCTTTACTATAGGAAGACCCTTCGTCATTCGTAGGGTCAGATATTGTGGATTCTTCTTCAAGATGTTCAAATACTAACTCTTCCTTGAGCTTTGGGAGTATTGCCTTGTCATCCACAATGCAAGTGGAAAAAGAAGAGGTAACACATAACAATGAAGAAGATGAAGAACTTAGGGATGCTCCTCCAGCATTTGAATAAGGTTTCTCTATAACCGTGGATGAACTCTAAGAAATAAGTCTGGGTATATAAGAATACCCACGCCCCACTCCAATTAGTGTGACCATGACCTCTGAAGGGAAAGAGGTGTATACTTACATTCTAAAGAAAAATAGAGATATATTTTCATATAATTATACAGAAATTCCATGTCATAATATGGATGTAGCAACCCATCGTCTGGGTTTTCCAGAAGAAAATTGTGGATTTAATCAACCAGTAAGTGGAACACACCCAACTCATGCCTCTAAAATTGAAGCTGAAGTTGATAACCCTATAAAGGATAACTTTTTCAGGGATGTTCAGTATCAAAAATGGCTAGCCAATATTGTTCTAGTGAAAACGAAGAATGGGAAAATTAGAGTCTGTATTGATTTCAGAGATCTTAACCGACTTTTTCCTAAAGATGATTTTCCAGTCTCAATTACATAACATCTAATAGGTGAAATGGATTGATATGAACATATTTCCTTTATGAATGGTTACTCTAGGTATAATATAATTCTAATGGCTCTGAAGGATGAAGAATCTATAGCCTTTAGAGCTCCTCAAGATGTGTTTTTCTATAAGTTAATTCCCTTTGGTTTAAAGAATGTAGGAGAAAAATACCAACGCACCATGAACCATATCCTCAAACCCTTATTAAGGAAATTTGTTGAATGGTATGTGGATGATTTGTTAGTCAAATACTGACAACATTCCAATAATATTTCTGATTTGGAAACCATTTTAAATAATCTTCGTCAACAGAGTTTGAAGATGAACCTCGTGAAATGTTCTTTTGGGGTAACCTCAAGAAAATTCCTTGTCTTTGTTGTACACCATTATGGTTTTAATGTTGATCCTGAGAAAAAAAATTAATCCTTGGTATGTCACCTCATCGAAATTTAAATGAATTAAGAGGAATCCATGTACACTTTTCCATATTCGGTGATTTATCTCTAATTTAGCAGGAAAGTGTTTACCCTTCACCAGACTAATGAAGAAGGGAGGAACTTACCAATGAACTGAATATTGTCAAGAAGTAATTAATACACTGATGAAATATCTTTTAAATCCACCCGTATTGTTGCCACCTGTTGAAGGAAGACCACTTATTATATATGAGAGAGATTTAGAGCAATCACTACGTTCCTTTCTTGCCCAAATGAATGATGCTAGGAATGGAAAGTACCTTTACTATCTTAGTCGATCTATGCATGATACCGAAACTCGGTATTCAAGTATTGAGAAGTGCTTCCTGGCATTAATCTTTGACATAATGAAATTAAGGCACTACCTGCAGCATCATGAGGTCCAATTGGTATCTCTTAATAACCAACACAAATTTATCCTTAGTCGTCCTATGCTTACAGGGCCTCTGGCATGATGGGAGGTTGTTTTGAAATACTTTGATATCCTGTTTGTGCCTCAAAAGGCAATAAGTGTCC
The DNA here is from genome assembly GCA_963277665.1 of Viscum album. Classification (NCBI taxonomy): domain Eukaryota; kingdom Viridiplantae; phylum Streptophyta; class Magnoliopsida; order Santalales; family Viscaceae; genus Viscum; species Viscum album. Next base: position 434,324,840 of record OY728158.1, on the reverse strand, counting down.
AAGATCTGGCTGATTTCATTGGTGAGAACCCATCTTCGGAAGACACAACGTATAATACAGAACATCCAGATGAATAGGTCTTCTCTATTCATGATAATTCCCAAACATGGGAAATGTATTTAGATGGTGCTTCCTGAGGTCTAATATGGATGGGACTGGATAATCCTAAACTCAACAAGGTTGGATTAGGAATTATCCTTATTTCCCCAAAAAAGGTAGTATTTCCCTATTCTTTCCTATTATTGGAAGGTGGTACCAACAATGAAGCATAGTATTAAGATCTCATCATAGGTTTGGAATTGGCCCTTTAGGTGCCAATGGATCATTTAAAGGGAAAAGGTGATTTAGAATTGGTAATCAAAAAAAATCAATGGGGAGTATTCTATTAGAAAAGAAGAGTTAATCACTTTGTGTGATTATGACAGAGAGTTAATTGTATAATTTCCCTCATATCCAACATTGTTATATGTCTTTCAATAAAAAATTCCCAAGAAGATGGATAGGCTAACGTGGCTACAGCCTAGTAAAATCCAAATTGGGATGAGACAGTTACAATTATAACCCATCACTGTGTGGTATCACCTTTTTTTTCAAACCAGAATGGAGGAAATTAATGAATGCTTCCAAATTTCAGAACCATATGGTCATACCATGGGATGGAGAACATATATCATATAATATCATCACAATGGTATTATTCAACCAGACAATGATGGGAAAAAACAGATTCGGCGACGAGCATCCAATTTTACTCTTTAAGATAGTCCAGACCACCAAAAAATCCTTTACAAGCAAGGATTTGATGTAATTCTATTAATATGTACTGATGGAGAAGAGACCACAACTGTCATGAAAGAATTATATATAGGAGCTTCTGGTGCCCATCAATCTGATCACAGACACTTTGATCAAATTCAAAGTCTTGGATACTTTTGGCCTTCAATGACACAAGATTGTCCAGATTTCACTAAAAAATATCATCCCTGTCAAGTGCATTCCAACTTCATTCATCAACCCCCAGAGTTTCTACATATAACTAAATATTCATGGTTATTTGTCACATGTGGAATGGATGTAGTAGGGCCTTATCCACCAGCCACGACTAAGCAGTTCAAGTACATTCTCACTACGACTCACATCTTCTCTAAATGGGAAGAGGCAATACCTATCCAGGATGTCTGAGCCAAGAATATTGTTAGTTTAATCAAAACAAATTTCATCACCATATTTGGCGTCCCTCATACTATTTTTATAGATAATGGAACCAATATTTGTTCTGTTTAAGAAAAAAAGTTGTATTAGGAACATAACATCAAATCCAACCACTAATATCTCTATCAAGCAGCGGCCAATGGAAAGATAGAGGCATTCAATAATACTCTATAAAATGTTCCAGATGATGGTGGATAATGATAATAAATCATGGCTGGATAAAATTTTGGGTGATTTGTGGGCTTATCGGACAATTACCCATATTTCTAACAAAGAAACTCCTTATTTATTGGTATATGGAACTGAATCAATTTTTTTAGTTGAAATATAATTGTCTTCAATTAGAGCTGCAATCTAGGATCAGTTGTCTACAAGAAGTAAGATCTATGAAATGGTTTAATGAGTCAGAACAAATAGATGTGAAAATATTGCATACTTTTCATCATCTAGAAGTTTATCAGAATATAATACTGTGAGATTTCAATAAGAATGTTTTCCATCATTCATTCCTTCAAGGAGAATTGGTATTGGTCATTAGGACTCAAATGATACTAGGAAATAAACCTCCAATACATGATCCAAAATGGGAAGGATTCCCTACAAAAGGTTTAATCAAATGGAGCATATGCTTTAATATATATGGATGGAGATCTTATTACAACTCCAACCAATGTGAGATTCTAGATGAAATACTCTGTGTAATTATACATTGTCGCCCTTACTGTAAGACATTAAACATCATAATACAATTTCCTTGTCCATGACTTAAAACTACACAGAACCCATGTGCATGTTGCAAGACATTAAACTACATGACAACCATAAGTGTCCCTGCTGCATGACGTTAAAGTTCATAACATCTTCGTCCTTATAGCAGGATGTTAAACTACATGGAATAATATGTACAACTAATGTTTCCTCAATTTGACGTTAGAAGCTTCCATAAGAAAACATCACTGACCTCATCACTACTTCTTAGTCATACATGAGTCCCTCTCTTTCCTATGTCAGAGTCAGATCTACACAGAGGCCATGTTTCAAGAACTACATATGGCATGATTCTAATTTTCAATGTGATACATTGAGACGCATGAATCTCCAATTCTGGGCCTAGCCATAATCACAAAATCTTCTTATTTTCTTTTTATACTCTTGTATATGAATCATATCTATACATTGTGTTTATTTAAGACATATTATTTGGTCCTTATGCCATTCTATATTTTATGATTTACTGTTCTCCCAAAACATGAAAAAAAGGCACCATTTTTCATGTCAAAGTCCATTAGCAAGTGAAACGATTGTTTCAAGAACTACATATGTCTTGATTCTCATTTTCAATGAGATACGTAGAGATGCCTTGATCTCCAATCATGGGACCAACCGCATGAAAAAAAAAACCTTTTTATTTTATGTATAAAAATCAAATCTGCATAGGGAATGTTTTAAGAACAATGTATGATATGATTATTTTTTTATAAAGACATATAGAGACACTATGGTTTTATCCATTAATACAGTTATATTATGTGTTTCATTTCACATCAATTAATCTTCATCCATACCACATGATGTCAAACTGCATGGAAATCTAATACCCCTATTCTTCAATTGCTCCACCTTTGCATTATAAAAGACACTCCTAGTGCTCCTTGTTTCTCACACCGAACATATCATTGCTGGGCATATGAATTGGGTAAATGGAGTCTTCATATATGGTGTATTAATTTCTTATGGGTTTAATAATTACCTCACCGAATGAATCAAAACTGCATAGTGTAATGTTCACACTACATAACTCAAAATTTCATAGTATAATTTCCTCATTGCATGACTTAAAACTGTACACCATCATATTCATTCAAAGGAAACAAATAATGTCTCTATTTTAAGAAATACCTCCTCCAAAATTTCACACTCTTAATCTTGAATATTTCAAGATTCTCATAATCTTCTTTATGGTTTCTCGTGACATAGTTTCTTATATTTAAGAGCTCCTTTGTTTGACAATAAAACTTGTGCACATAGCCAGCCTTGCATAAGTTTCTAACATAACATGCTTTCCATCTAAAAGATTCCATTATGTTGCTATGTAGCATATTCCACAGCTGGCAGTACATAATATATCCCCATAATGGGTTTGTCTAATAATGGCAATTTTGTTCTTGGTTATAATATCTCTATACCCTTAATTATTTGATGGAAATATACAATAATCTGTATTTTAAAATAGTTATGTAAGAATAATTGTCCCATTTTATTTCTTACAATCTAAAAATCTTCAAGACCATGGCTTACACATTTCTATCACTAAGTGTTTGATACACTAGGGAATAAACATGAAGTCACTTGGCCGCATGTTATATATTGTTCCTATTTATGGTATTAGTTGTATGACTAAAAACTACCCACCATATCACATACATTTGAGTTAGATCTTCTTAAAAGTTTTATTCATCAAATTGTTTGGACACTCTTTGTTGGAAATACCCTTTCAATATTCAGGTACCTTTCTCCGTAAACCAAACTCCATGCTTCAGAAAATCTGAATCTCCATAAACATTCTTCGACTTTTCGCAATAGAATGTCAAAATTCTGAGACGTCTTTTTCCTGAATATGCAACACGGTCCCTTAGGCGTCCTTGATTATGTTTTCTACATAACAGGCATGTTAGTCCAAAGATGACACTATTTATCTATACAGCATATGCCCAGTTGGCCCTGTATAATACAGCCCCCATAATGGGTTTTTCATTTAATGGTAACTTTGTTCTAAGAAAATACATCCCCTAATGCTTCTCTCCCTTTTCCCATACCATTCCCCAGATTAAAAAATTCTCAAATCATAGTTTACAATTTTCCCTTTCATACCTGAATATGATAGTATATTTCCAAAAAAATTATCAAGAAATTGGTAGAGTTTTGTACTTTTTGTTGGAGCAAAATACCTTAAATTAATGCCACAAAATGTCCTCACCGCATGACATAAAACAACAAAGTACCAATGTCCTCACTACATGACATAAAACTGTACTGTACAAATGTCCTCACACCATGACTTAAAACTGCTCAGAACCAATTTCCTCCCTGCATGACTAAAACTGCACAATACCATTGTCCTCACTGCATGACATAATTCCACACTATATAATATCAGAAATTCCCTTTTCTGATAAATTTTAACCGTTACTCTTAAACTAAATTTTTATAGAAATGGTTTTCCTATTCATGAGTTATTTGGGCCTAAAATATCCATTTCTCATTCCTAAAATTCCTTTCAATGAAAAAACCACACACTTTGGTCTTGAGTAACCCAAATATTATTTTCTCCCATCCATCAATAGTTAATTGTTAAACTTCAAAGAGCACTTTTTCCTGACTATGTTGCATGTTCCCCTATGGTGCCTTTCATGAGTTTCCAACATAATAGGCATCTTGGTCAAAAGATTCCACAATTTGTCTATGTAGTATATTCCCCAGTTGGCCCTACATAATAGAGACCGCATAACAGGTTTCTCAAATAATGGGAATTTATTTCTTTGATATGACACCCCTTACGTTGACACAAGTATTAAATTTGGTGTGCATAAAAAAACATTGCTCAAGATTAACCTTATAAATATTTAAAGATTATTAGATCAATTCTTAGCCACAGAGTTTTTTTGGGATTTAATTTCAAAATTTATGGTCAAATATATTTAGAACTTAAGCACTAGCACTTAATAGTCCAAAATGCGTGACTCTAAACTACCGACAATAAAAGACGTGGTAATCACCAGATTGGAATCCTGCATAGGGAAATCTTGACAAAATTTGAGTCCTTGCTCACTGAACATATATTATTGTATGGTTTAGGAATTAATGTAGGGTTGTCCATATGAACCTAGAAATATTCAAACTATTCTCACTAGGCCACGTGGATTAGGGAAAAATTTGAGCATCCTTCAAAACATCATGTAAGTCCAAATCATACCAAATGATCTTGGAATGCATCAAAAAAATATACATTCACCTTAGGCCATGATTACTTTCATTTTGAACGAATCAAATTCTAGGGGGGGGGGATTTTGTAGTCACTATAAAATGTGTTCCATGCACTTTTCTAAAGATTCAAGATATAATTCTTACATAGAAAACAAATTTCATGTATGAGTAATTATGTTTTCACCATGAGGATGATGGATGGATTTCTATGTTCCAAAATACTAATACATACCTGATGTATAAGTGGAATGATTACCACATCCAGGAGTATGTAGTGGATTTCAAGGATCGATGATGGAAAGGTGTCAACACATTAAATTCAATTTCCGTGTTTTTTTCTGAGTAGACATAGTTTATTTATCATCTCACTAACTGTAGATATATTCAAGACCATCAATTTAACTAGTTGAAGATCCCAAATAGATATACATATCAAATGTTATGGCACTTTGATGTTGGATAAATTTCACAAATGGATCTACACGGAGGACCTACGCGGATGACCTACACGGAGGACCTATGCAGAGGACCTATGCAGAAGACCTACACGGTGGACCAACATGGAAGACCTGCGCGGTGGACCTACATGGAGGACCAACATGATAAATAATGTTTGACACCCCTACTCGAAATACCTGTGCGAAGGATCTGCGTGGGAAACATCTCTTCGACCAGGCCCATTCGTGCTTATAAATAGATCCCTTGGGGTCCCCATTTCTATACTAAAGAAATGTGAATGACTCTCTAAAGCTCTTATTGCGTAGATCATTCACCTAGATCCCTAAAATTTTATCAGGTATCTCCTAAAACCAAAATACAAGAGATAATAAAATGGGATAAGAATGTTTTTATGTTCATCACATTCTCCAGTCTTCTTCCAAAGCTACGCGGTATACCCGTGTGCCATAGCTACGTGGTAGACCTACGACATAAATATGCACTATTCCTGCATGCCTTACCAGCACGTAGACCTGTGTTCCATACCTGCGCGACATTCCTGTGTGCCATACCTAGGCATACAAGCAATGCGTGGTACTTATGTGGCATAATTTCGTAAAGTACCTACACGACTAGATCTAGTACCCTCTTTTAAAATAAATTCATGGGAGGGTACCTACTTCATTTGTTCCCTTATCTAAAAGGGGTTAAGTTGATGTCTCCAACAAAACCTTCTATCTTCTCAAACCTTTTGGTAAGGCACATCAACGTTTCTCCTATTTGGATTTGTATTTTATCATTTAGAGGCTTCCCACATTTTTTTCATAATGGTGTTAGGATTCATTGGATGTTTGTGGGTATGTATATCCACAGTCACATAGAATTTTCTCCTAGAAAAGTGTTGGGATGTTCCTAGTTTGAAGGAGGGTAGGTTACTAGCCTCACCCTTCTCAAAGTGGAGACCCGGAACATTAGGACTCTGGTAGAGAAGGTACAGTTTGCACTTGCTATTCCATACAAGAATAAGAGAAGTCTCCCTCCACAACCAAAACCAATTTCAGGGCATCCATCTAGTTATATTCCCATCACCTTCACCCATTATTCATTACATTGGACCCATGTCCAATGTAAATATAATAGAGGTAAGGTTCATCACGTTGCCCTCTTCCATGGTCGACACACCCTATTCCATTAGCATGGAGGAGAAATGTGGAAGTGTGAATTCCTTTGTTGAATCATTCACATCCTCTTGTTTCTCACACCGAGCATGACTCATGTGGGCTTAGAGATACCTAATGGTTACAACATGTGAACAAACACTCATTGAAGGAACTACGAGATCTCTAATTCCTATTCAAATTGGGATACGTAGGAAGCTATTTCAGAGCCTGAGCTCCCTAGATATCCTCCTCAAGAATCCATCCCTAATTTCCCCAATTTTGGAATCCTCCTTAAGAAATAAACCCCAAAATAAATCCTCAAATCATCAAGGATTCCTTTTCATGAAGTAATCCCAAACACCTCTCTATTAGAAGACTATAATATCATAAGGATTTTATCCAACTATGTGGGATTTGATTCCCACTAATCTAGGATGCATAGGATTCCTCTTTGAGGTTCAAACCCATCACTTCAAATCATCCCTGTACTCCTTGGGCCATATTCCCAACAGTGTCTGATTATACTTGGAAACCCATATCCCATCCAAATTACATGGGTTTCTTTAGCATAGGTCCCACACTATGTTTCAACTAAGAACGTTCCTCTTATAGGTCCTTATCACATGACTTTAAAGGTTTTGATGTTTATTATTAATTGACAAAAATCTACAAGGGTTATTATTCCTTTGACAAGGAAACACAGGTAGACCATTTTATGGGCATGATCCCAAGATCAAAACAAACCTTCATTTCCCTATATGACAATAAATTATTGATTTCCCCATTGAGTGGATTAAAAACTAGTATCATCAAAATGATGATTAAAAGAATATCTAATCAGTATATTAGAGGATACATTGGATGGAAAACATCAAATACATACTGATATTTCCATTAATGAGAAACCTTGAATACATACTGATGATTATGAAGTTTTACACAAGTTAATAAGTGATTATAAATTCCAAGGGATAGTTATGATATACTTTTTGAATTAATAAGGATTCATGAAAATATTTTAATTTTACAAAGAGAGTCCTAGAGTATACAATAAGTCCCCCCAAAAGGGTGTGATGAGTCCAACCCCCCATCCTCTCAACCAATGCATGTTGTTAACTATCATAATGTTCAAAACACAATGAATGAATTCCTTTTGAAAGGAAGTCCTCTTTGGATAAATGATTGTTTTAAGTTTCCAGTTCCCTGAATAAATCCACTGGAAACTTCCTAGAAACATTGATTCTTAAATCTAGAACACTCGTTTCAAGGAACAACAAAACAAAAATGGTGAACCTGACATTCCCTTAGGTGGACATGTATAAGTTTCCTACATAACATGCCTATGAGTCAAAATTTTTAACTATTTGGCTATGCATCATATTCCCAGTTGGCCCTGCACAATACAACATCTATATCGGGTTTTTCATGTAATGGTAACTCGTTCTTAGAAAATACATCCTCGAATGCTTCTAGCCATTTTCCCATAAAATTCCTCAGTTTAAGAAATTCCCAAATCACATATTATAATTTTCCATTTCATGATGAATATGATAGTATATTTCCAAAAAATTGTCTAGAAATTAGGAGAGTTTCATACTTTTAGTCAGAGCTAAAGACCTTAAATTAAATCCACACAATGCCCTCACTGCATTACATTAAACTGCACAGTACCAATGTCCTCAATGCATGACATAAAACTACACAATACCAACATCCTCACTGCATGACTTAAAACTGCACAATACCAATGTCCTCACAACATGACATAAAAATGCACAGTACCAATGTCCTCACTTCAAGACATAAAATAGCACAATACCAATTTCCTTACTTCATGACTTAAAACTATATAGTACGATATTAGACATCTTCCATTTTCTGATATTTTTTTATCCATTACTCATACACCTAATTTGCATAATAATCATTTTCCTATTAATGACTTTTTTTGTTCTATAATAGCCCTTTTTCCATTCTTAAAATTAATTTCCTTGGAAAAACCATCTACTGTGGTCTTAAGTAACCCAAATCATACTTTCCCCAAACTATCAGCATAAAATGTTAAATTCCTAATGAACTCTTTTGAATGAAAATGTAGCAGGTGCCCTTAGGTAGCCTTGCATATGTTTCTTACATAACAGGCCTGTCAGTCAAAAGATACCACTATTTATCTATGCAACATATTCCCCAGTTGGCCTTGCATAACGCAACCCTGATAAATGGTTTGTTAATAATATTTACATCGTTTCGGGAAAAGAAACCCCTTATGTTGATACAGGTTTTAGTCTTGGAGACCATAAAAATCATGACTCAAGATTCCCCTTGGAATTTTTTAAAGAACATAAATTAAATCTGTAGACAATGATTCTTGTTTGGAATTTAACTCAAAAATTTACGGTCAATGCTATTTGACCCTAAATATTAGCCCTTTCTAGTCGAAAATTCATGACCCCAAACATACAATAAGCTAAGACTCTATAGTCATTAGAATGAGAACCTGTAAAGGGTACTCTAAACAAATGTTCAGTCCCAGCTCAATAAACATACATTTTTTATATTTTAGGTAATATTGAGCAATAAAAAAATAGAGGTCAAAAGATACAAAATTTGGGGGGATTATCCGTATATCCCTAGAAACAGTCAAATTATGCTAATTTGGTTCCTCAGATTAACAAGAATTTTTTTTTATCAATTCATTCTTATTATTATAAAAATGATTTTCTAACATAAATGAACCATTATCATCATTTACTTTTTATATTTAAATAATGAAAAATATGAATGATATTTTTATGATTGAACAAAAATTTCCTTCATTCATATGAAAATAGAGGGCCATACACAGAATGGATCTTGTCCATCATGTTTTAGAATGAACTCTCCACATGACTTTTCATTTGTTGGACCGCTTCATAAGATATATCTACTGCCTATTGAAGTTGAGATAGTTGAGAAACTCCAGCCTCCTAAGCCTGAAGAAGTGCTTCCTTAGCAGTTGAAATGGTAGTTATCCCCTCTAATTGGGTTTCTGCTATTGTATGACTCAAATTATCAATATTGTTTTGAACACCATCTAGTTATTATTGATGATATACTATCTGCTTCTTTATTTCGTTGATTTTTTGGCTAATCTCGAGTGATTTATTGTTATGATTTTCCTCTGCCTCAATTAATACATATAGAAATCCCTCAATATTGATGCATCATTTATCCTATTAAAAATCTTGTCATAGATTATGATCCTTCTCACATTGGCGAATAGTCTCTTTCATGGTATCATAGACTATCCGATAATTAAATCTACAAAATCCCAATAAGCAGGATAATGATGAGACTTTTGAAAAATTGGACAACAATCAATCAAAGTATTTTATGCAATTATAATCCAAATATGATGTCTTGTCTTCTTACGTGCCATACTAGGAGCATATTTCATCTCTCTATCTGAATCTGATTCACTACCATGAGGTAAAATATACTCTGGAAATGGGTCGCGTAAAGAGATGCCTTGTTCTACTTCTCTTGGGATAGTAGAAGATTCACCTTTGATCTAGGAACCGATAACCCTAAATGATAAAAACAAGGTAATTATTAGTTTCAAATAGAGGAAACAAATGGGATTCAAATTGTTGAATATATTTTCCCAATAATAACAAGATCTACATTATTGGATTCATTCACCATATTCATAGCCTCAATTTTATGAGTAGATGTTTCTTGATAAGGGGAATTTCATTTAATATTCTCAGTTATGACATTTGAAGGCTCTGGAACATCTCTTGATGAATGATCCTCTGTACATATTTCCCTAGCCATAGTGGAAGGATAAAGTGGAAAACCATGTTCATAAAGATCCTTCACAACATTTTTTCCAGATAAAGCTGCATACGGTGAAATTTTATGTAAATAATCAAGTTGAAGAGCAATTTTGTGTAAATAAATACATGAATAGAGACATAAGTCCTTTCAATAATTCATAAAAGTCCCCAAAATCCTTGATGGAACCTGGAATATCAATATTTGGATTAAGGGTGTCCATCATTTCAGTGTATATAGCGTAAAATGTTACAACAACCTCACAATTTAAGGTATTAAAGAAACATTGGTTGATACCTAAATTAGCTATGCTGACATTTTTTTCTGTTGGAACTTCAATAAGTATGCCAGCATCAGGTTTATCTAGGTTTGGGTCAACATCAGCATTGGTCTTAGATTTCCCTGGATTATTATTCCTTTCTTCTAAGGAAATAAGAATATCAGTGTTGATTATTTGAAGATCCTTTTACAAAAGAAACTGAGGAATGAATTTAATCTTACAATGGATTTTTTCACTCTCTACAGAGCTAGGAGTAGGTATAGCTGAATATTTTGACCTTTTATCTACTAAAATTTTAGATTTGTTTGCATGAACTAGGGTTTTCCTCGGGGGTTCTTTTTCTAGTCTTTAAGAATCATCTCTTAATACCTTGAGAGATGAGAGATACGTAGATCCTAAAATATAATAAAACATAGTTACCAAAATATATTGAGAAAGTTGTATGTCCTAAGGATCGTATAAATAATTTCTCCTTAGGAGAACAGTTCGAATCAGTCTCATTGCTCTCTTGTATTTTTTGTTCAAAAGCATGGGGAGAGATTGAAACACTATTTTTAGTACGGGAAACTTGAGGTTATGTTTGAGGATTATCTATCACCATTTCCCCAGTCTTGATTCTTTCTCCAGGAGAGAGTTACGGTGACATGGGAGGATCATTTGTTGCATCTATATGAGATCCTGCAAGACCATGCTGAGGTGATTCGAGAATTGGTCAGGATCTTCCCTCTCCACATTCATGCTGCATAAATATATTTTCATCAAGATTAATGCTGATAAATAGTAAATAAGAGTTGAGACAAAAGAAAAAGGGTAATATATTCTCATTATTAACATAAATATCCCACTCCTCATCAGATTCAATAATTACCCCTTCACAGACACCTAAGTCCATCATACGAGATACTCATTTAGAGGCTGGGATTTTTTCATCAGTTATATATATAAAAATATCTAGATTTGCATTATACTTCTATACTTCAGCATAGTTATTGTTCGGATTGCAATCACAAGGTGGCTTGATGTCACTAATATCTGGTATTTGGATTCCCTGATGAATAAATGCCCAGGAATCCCTATGATCACATGTTATAACCTCACAATGATAAATGGATGAAGGTCACACATAATTCAATCTTGGGATGGTTGACTGTGGAGGTGATTCAACACCATCATATTGGATAACTTCATCAGGAATCCTTTCTTCAGAATGTTTAACAGATAGAATAAGAATCTCTATTTGGCGGTGGCGACTGGATCACCTTAGCATTGGAGGTTTTTCTTCTCAAGCCCTGGACATCCTGGTATACCTCTTGTGAAGGCATTTTGAGGGCACTGAACCCTCCAAAACGTTTGTATCATATCTGGTCTGGGACTTCTTACCAAGATTTCCACATGCAACAGTCATTATATCCAGCACTCAATATATTTATTTTGTCAAATCCCCTTTAGGATATGAAGAGGCCCATGCTTTGGCATAACCAACCTCCAATCCAATCAATTCCACTAGTGGAGGTAGCATAATTGACAATTTGGATACCTATAAATCCATAAGAATCCACAATTGTCGAACTACATTTGGTTGTTTCTCCTTTCTGACATGCATGGGTGAAAAAATATATGATTGTTGAAGGCATATGAACTGACAAGAAAACCTATATCGGATATAAGTCTTGTAGATAATGTCACCATAAATCATGTTTGATAATACTCCATCCATGAATTCCATCATATAAGATCTCAGCTCATAATTCTTTTATTTACCATCATCAATAAATGTTCGAACTGGAGGATTACCAAAAGTAAAAAGATGAATTATCTGGAGACATTCAATACCTTCAACACCTCATTCGGTCTCAAGTTCAAGAGTATTAATACCATAAATCTTTTATAAAAATGGGGTGAATCGACCATCGGGAACTCTGAGTGAATTCAAATCTGAGCATGATGAAAAATATGATGCAATCCCGCCTCAAAACACATGGAATGGCCCTGAAATATTAAATGTAGACTTTCAATTGTATAAATGAATAAAATATGGTAAATTATTTATAATACAATAGTTTCTAGGACAATATACTCCCCCTCTACAAATTTAGCTACAATGATGAAAGTCCTAGATCTTACACCACCTCCGGATTCACAAACTGGAAGCAAATAAACTCTTAACCACATAGCAAGGAAGGCAGCCAAGCATACATTTTCATCTATATCGAGTTTGACTATATATCCCTAGTGCTTATAATCACCTATTTCCAGAGTAGGCCAATATGTGCCTGTACTGCCTCGGTTATCTACTGAAGGACAAACAGTAGGACGCCCACATGTTGGACCTTCCTCTGTTGTGGGTTCTATGAAGGCTTCCTTCCAAACTGCATCATGGATATCATTCTTGTACATAGGTAAATTCATTGATATCATAAATGCTTCATGAGCTAGAGGTGGTGTTATAGAAGCATTACCTTATGTTGTAGTAGGCGGAATGAATTCATCATACATTTCCCCCGTAATGGGAACTCCAGCTATTTGTTAAATGAACCAGAGACTAATACCAACCTAACCATGCATCAAATGAACGGAATTATTTTGTGGACTAAATCAGCTCAGTAATTCAAGAATGAATTCATTTTTATATACATATGTTTTCCCCATCTATAATGTTTCGTAGATATGAACGTATGATACCAATTTTCTGAATTCTGCACATGTCAGACATACCCATAATGCCCACATCCACTCGGGGTTTACACCACCTCCAAAACGAAGGCCCCAATATTCTTTCCAACCATTAGATTGATCTGTTTAAGAAGCCCGAAAAGTGGAATCAAAACAATGTAGTCTTGTCTCTACAACATGATCTTTCATAACGAGAGGGAAACCACTGTGATGAAGGATGCAGCTAATATGGACTGTTCTTTCATGTATTTGAACCCTCATTGCACTAATATTCATGAAGGTACAACCAAAGTATTAAAGAAACCCATTATTTTTAAAGTACTTATTAACAGATAGAACATGGAAATATTGAAGAATCCCATGCCCATACGAGGGTAAAGAAGGAATTTGTGCGTAGTCACGTTCGTATGGAATTAGACCCTTCCATAGCCCAGGAAGAGTAATCTCAACAATGTCATAATAGTCTGTTTCAACAATCTTCATCATTTAATTTTGTAAAGCCATAGATTCTTCATTATGAGTCATCAAATGAGTCATTCTTTATTGAAAAATAATTATCAAACTTCTAGGTCACAATTGTACAGAGTAAATCAAAAAAATTGGAAAAGGACAATGTTTGCGTAGGTCCTTCGATAAGGCTCTGCAAGTTGGTCCTTTGATGAGGTCTGTAAGGTAGGTCTTCATCCAAGGATCCTAGCACAACCCCATCAGGGATTTACATTGGAATAGCTCTATCACATAATTAATTTTACTTGATAATGTTTCAATGAAATTAAGTGAGACAACAACATGATAAGAGTTGGGTGAATGAGCTACACAATGAGAGCTCCAAAATTTTGGAGAAAACATAGATGAAGAAAAACATCAAGAAGGGTGAGACCTATTTTAGGAAACTGAAGACCTATGCTTCTGGACTACATGCACCCTCTTCGCGACGTACCTCCGTGAACCATCTGCGTGGTACAACTACACGAGAAACCTATGCTATTGCGAAACTTTCACTTCTATACTCGACCCTCTTTGTATGTTTCGGATCCAATCTCGAGGGGGGGATTTTGTGGAAACCACAAGAGAAATTAACCAAAAGGACTATAAAGATTACTCAGGATAATTGTGATCCCAAAGCAAGGTTTGAAAAGTAGAAAGGGAAAATCAAAGAAACAACCAAAGAGCTTCACGATAGAATAAATTCTTGAATCTGCGTAGCGGACCTACGCGGCTGACCTACGTGGCCGACCTACCCGGCTGACCGCTACAGTAGATCTCTGCACTTGATGATTTTTTATCAACCTCCATGGAGCACCTGTGCGGTGGAGCTACACGACATACCTACGTAGAAGAAATCTGTGCCAGAGCTCTGCACCAAGAAGATGCTCGGTACCCCTACACAGAGAACCTGTGCGGAGAAGCTGCGCGAAGGACCCGTGCAAGGAATATCTATTTGACTAGGCCCATTAATGCCTATAAATTGAGCCCGTTGGCTCTCCATTCCCAGATAGAAAAAAAAGTGAAAGACTCTCTCATGCTCCCATTACATAGCTCTTTCGCCTAGATCCGTCAAAATGTATCAGGTAGCTATCTAAACTATCAGAGAAGAGCTAATTAAATGAGATAAGCATGTTTTGATGTTCTTCACATTCTTTAATATTCTGCCATAGCTGCGCAGTAAACCTGTGTGCCATAGCTGTATGGTATACCTGTGTTTCATTCCTACATGATATACATGTGCTCCATACCTGTGCGGTAGAGCTGCGCGCCATAGCTGCACTGCATACCTGCGTGCCATACCTACTTAAAACATGTAATGTGGGGTACCTACGCAGTATACTTACACAATGTACCTATGCGACCAGATCATGTACCCTCTTTTAAAAGCAATTCATGGTAGGGTATCTCCTTCTTTGGTTCCCTCATCTGAAAGGGTCTAAGTTGAAGCCTACACCAAAACCTCTTGACTTCTCAAACCTTTGGGTAAGGCACATCAGTGTGTCTCTTATTTGTGTTTGTTTTTCCACTATCAGAGGATTCCCACATTTGATTCACAATGGGGTTAGGATTAATGGGATGTTTGTGGGTTTGTATATCCACAGTCACATAGACGTTTCTACAAGAAACAGTGTTGGGATGTTCCCGATTTGGAGGATGGCTGGTTATCGGCCTTGCCCTTCTCAAAGAGGTGACCTAGAACCTCTGATCTTCAATAGATAAGGTACACTTCATACTTGTTGTTCCATAGAATAATAAGATAAGTCTCCCTCACCTACATGAACGAGTTTCTTGGGTAGCCATCTGGGTGTAATCCCCTCACCTTCACCCCTTATTCCTTACATTGGAACCTTGTCCAAAGTAAATAGAACATAGGGAATGCTCGTCGCCTCTCCCTCTTCCATGGTCGACTCACCCTCTTCCATCATCATAGAGGGAAAGTTTGGAAGTGTGAATGCCTTTGTTGAATCTTTCACATCCTCTTGTTTCTCACACTCAGCATGACTCGTGTGTGATTTGAGATACATGATGGTTTCAACATGTGCACAAAAACTCATTGAAGGAACTACGAGAACTCTAATTCCTGTTCAAATCAGGATATGTAGGAAGCCCTTTTCAAGCTCGAGCTCACTGGATATAATTTTCAGAAGACCAACCATGACTCCCCCTATTTGGGATTCCTCCATAAGAATGAATCCCCAAATTCGATCCTCAAATCATCAAGGGATCCTTTCCATGTAGTAAGCCCAAACTCATCTCTCTCAGAGGACTATACTCTCCTATGAGATTTATCAAACTACATGGGCTTTTATTTCCATTAATATGGGATATGTAAGAAGAATCTTTGAGGTTCAAACCAAAAACTTGAAATCAACCGTATTATTCTTTTTCTATATTCCCAGTAGGTTCTGATCTAACATAAAAACACATATCCCATCCATATTCATTGGGTTGATTTTGTATAGGTCCGACACTATGTTTAAACTATGCACCTTCGGCCTAGAGGTCCTTATCCCATGACCTTAAAAGGTATGATGTGTACTATTATGTGATTCTGAACTAAGAGGGTTCTGATTCCATTCACAAGGATACGTAGGTATCCCATTTTACAGGCACGATCCCTAAATCAAAACAAGCCTTCATCTCCCTAGATGAATATAAATTCCATGGTGCCCCACAGAGTGGCTTAAAAACCAGTATCATCACACTAATGATTAATATAACGACATACTGAAATCTTGGACTAAAATTCATCAGATATATATATCAAATCATAAAATCTATGAAATCATCTCTATAAGATTGTAGAAAATAATTCATCTATTTTTTCAAACCATCAAAAATAGAAACATTGAAAAAAACTGGTCTGACAAAATATTACATACATAAAAAATATCCAATAATTGATATTTAAATGTGAAATAAAAAAAATCCTAGGTTTTAAAAAAAATTGGAGTAGAGGGTAATATTTATTGACTTGAGGCACACAGAGAGAGGGACGATGTAGTGAATACCAGTTTTATACTTCTGAAAACATTTCTTTTAATCCATCATGTATTAATGTCTATTGTTACATCATTAGGTATAACACATTAAATCTATTTATTTATTATAATTTTTGAAACAAAATGTAATTACAAATTTATAAATTAGTGTTCACTAGAAACAATGATTTTACATTGTTCTCATATACTTGGCTATATCTACGGATCATACACATAATGATGTTTAGGTGTCCAAAAATTAAATATAATATAATATTAAATGTATAAAAAATGTTTCATAGTTACTCAATTCTAATTATCACAACATTTATAATGATATATAAATACCACACAATATACAAGGTCCACACTTTATTTTTCTTCCTTCTGCACTCATTCAAGGAATTATTCCTCAGTTTATAGACCTTATTGTTTACTCCCAGATCAACATGTAAACCAAATTCCCAATGAATCACATCTCTATAAAATGATATTGTTTTGAAGGACATGTTTAATACACATTCCCTTCATCATGTTAAAATAGGTATACTCAAAAGTGAAGTATCTATATTGATTTTCTCTTGAAAATCAGAAAATATGTAATAAAACCTCTATATGAGGTTAATTTCAATGTATAATTATTATATTTGGACTATATTTTATACTTTAGAATTTTTATATATAAGTGATACTCCGTGTTCTTATGAAATTATTTTATAATAAAAATATAAAAATTAATTTCATTATGAATTAAAAATTCTTTATCAAAGTAAACTAGAATATTAATTTAATTCATTTTATTGTTAATCTATAATAAAATATTAATATATCTTAAATCATTTAATATTTTATAAATTGTTGGGAATAATTCAAGTGTCCTTCAACCTCTAAAAACAATCTAGGTTTACCAATCATAAAAATATGATTTTATATGGCCATTTAAATAAAATTTATTCACTAAATATTTATACATTTATATAAATTTTTATATAAAAAATAAATAAACAAAATAATATTGAAACCACTTGATTTTTTTAAGGTTTCCTTCAGTATTTCATGATATTCATAATATATTATATGATTGTGGAATGATAAACAACATTATCTAATGGTGTTCAATTTAGACACATATTTATATAATATAGATAATATCTTATAAGAAACCCATTAATTCTATGGAATGATTATCTAAATATCAAAAAACATAACATCCTTATAGTTTGGATAAAAATCACTAATGAAAATATGGATTTATAAGCACTAGAAAAGTCCATTTATGGCGCTAAAAATTCACTTTTAATCACAGTGAAGTTAATGAGGGGTCCATTTAATCTGTTCATAGAAAATCACTGATAAAGGCCCCTTTTATTAGTGATATAAAAACACTGATAAAAGGTGTCTATTATCAGTGCTATAAAAGTGCTGATAAATGGGTCCCTTATTAGAGATTTTTTAGAGATGAAAAAAGTTAAAAAACATTAAAAAAATATATTATATCAATTCGACGAGGGTCTTCAACAGTGCTTGTATACCCCTTTAACAGTACCCCCACACCCCACCCCTACCCGCATAGCCTATCCACCCACACAGCCTTTAACAGCACCCCCAACCCCTTTAAGAGTGCGAGGTCTTATTCCCCACCCATGTGCGTGACGTTCCACCCCTGAATTCGAACTCAGGACCTGTTGCCTACGTTCTTTTGCCTTTACCTCTCAACTATATTTCTTTGCTCTTCATTTATTAATATATCTATTTATATATAAATATATAATTATACTTTCTCATATATTAATATATATATATCCGTATATATATATATATATATGTATATATATATATTTCTATATTAATATATATATATATAAGTATATTAAAATATATATATAGTAATAATTATATGTTAATATATTTATTCATATATTAATATATATTTATAAGATCATTTTTAAATACATTTATAAAAGATAAATTTTTGTGTGTTTATAAATAAATAAATAAATACATATATACAAAGAAAACACACACACAATTATATATTCTTCATATTAATTTATTTATAATTATACATATTTATATATATTTAGAAGTATTATATATTAATATGTACATACATATGTTTATAATATATATGTAATATATATCTGTTTTTCAATACAGACGCACATAAAAAAAATATACACGTACATATTATATAGGTATATAAATATTCATATATTTTTATTTAAAATAAAATAGATATTATTTTTTTATTTATATAAGGCTTATATATTGAGAAATATATTTTATATGTAAATATGTTTAATTATTTATTTATAAACATAAATATCTATTTGTGAATATATAAAAAATATGAAAATATTTTATATATTTCATTATAAATAATAGTACATTTAGAAAATTGATAACAAGCCCTGATAACCTGAAAAATAAGTTAAAAATGAGAAACCCTCAAAACCCGTAAATATAGTAAGAAAAGTCAAATAAACTCTAATCTTAGGGTAACGACGAAAACATCTGATACGAGAGTCCATTCCAGCTATGTGACTAGTAAAATCGAAGATCATAAAATGATATTTGAAATAATAGGTGGTGGATTCTGAATGGACAGGCATATAATAAGATACATGTTTTTGAAAAAATAGAAAACATGACAAAAGTGCTAGAAATGGGGGCTTGAAAGACCTAACAAGCTGCAGAGCCACTTATAGAAGCGTAACATCTGATCCGGGAGTCCATTTCCACAACATGACTATTCAAACCCAATATCATGGAATTCACTATGATATAACAGGTTTCAAAGGCCAAACAGACACACGTATCAAGAGTTATTTCCATTTTAAGAAAAATTAGATAGGGCACAGGACACAGAAACAATATTTTAGAGGACTTCTGATGTTTTTTGGGGGTTTCAGGGTTTGAGATATTACTGGAACAAAGTTTATAGATATTATTTTTAATATATATATTTTCTTGTGCTCGATTTGATTTTTGGTAGAGCCCAAATGGAAACCAAGAGCGAATGTTATGGTTGTTTGATGTTATAGTTTTTTTTGAGTGGTATAGCGGATATATCATATGTTTCATTGATCATATCACGGTTTCGATGGGACGTGATCCCCACTCATCTAACTATCTTGGATTTTACTGGTCATAGTGCTCAAAATGATACTCGATGCAGAAGTTATGTCCATTTTAGTCAGTTGTGGGTTTCATAGGTTCTTGGGTGTTAGGAGGGCTGCTTAATTTCGAATGATAATAACTTCTACTTCGGGTGTCCGTTTTGTCTCTACCACAGATAAAATTGAAACTTGTGAAAAGATAAACACATTGGAAACCACTAGAACACCTTATAACATTCTTTAAGTCCAATGAAGGTCTAAAATCCCTCTGGACGATCATTAGTTTGGCTCCAGGTGTCTGTTTTGCCATAATTATTTCCCTTGGTTTCCATTTTTCCTCTACCACATATCAAATCAATGCTTGCAGCTATTCCTAAATTTTTGTGACCACTGGAACACCTTATCACGTTCTTCAAGGCACAAAAGTCCTTAATCCCTCCAAATGTTTATAATTTATGATTTAGGTGTCGGTTTTGTGTCTACCACATATCAAATCGATTTAAACATATTTAAAAAATATGTATTATTTTTATATAAATAAAATATAACTATATATCAATATATTATTTTTATGAAATATTTTTTTAAAATATAACCTTTATCAACTCTAGGAATAAAATCATTGATAACCCCCCCCCCCCCTCACACTGAAGTGGAATCCTTTACAGAATAGATAAAATATTATTATGTGACCTCATTTATATTTATTTTATGGTGGAAATGATTTAATCATAGGGAATTCAATCCCATCACAATCTTATTCTTTATAACATATAGTCAATTTAACAGTCTAGTTTACTAATATTTATCATTCTAAATGTTTAAGTTAATCAATCACAAAATTTTAATGTTTTAGTCTAATCTTAGGTAGGTCATATTAAAAATTTATACCCATGGATATATTAATCTATCATATGCTTAATCTATTCCAATAGTTATAATTTCATGATGCTGTTACATAACTCATGGAAAATAAAATTTAAAATTACGTATATCCACACATTTCAATGCATTCCTTGCATGACAACAAATATTCCAAATCATTGATCCCCCATAATATAACATATTAACTTGAAAAAATTATTACCCTTTCATTCTATATTAATTTATTTTTTTAGGAATATCAATATCTCAAATATATGTTTTTTATTCCTTAAATCCTTCCATCATAACACCATTGGGTGTATCCTGGACCCCCCTTCAAATTATCTTCCAACAACAACAATAAATAAAATTTTATTCAATCACATGACATCTAGATCAACTAAAATTTTAAAACTCTTAATATGTGAAATTCACATATCAAAACTAATAGTTAAACTATTAATTAAAAACTAACCCATCATTACATTTCATGAATTATTCATAAAATAAAATTTTTCAACACTATGATATTTTGATGTTAGATATAAATACTAATAAAATATATATAAATAAAATATTCATTATGAAAGTCTATAACATATATACTAGAAAATAGTTAGCATTAATTAGGGACTATGAGAAATCAATACATTAATATATAATGATTTGGAATATTGTTTTCAATTTTTTTATAAAAATGGAATAAGATACTCTATCCATGATAATGATATAAATATTAATGGCTTTAAAATGGATGAATCTATAAACCATATATGTAGTGAACCCATCATACAATATTCAAATGATTTACAGAATATCTATATTATATAAAATAATGTAGATAAAAAAATAATGATTTGGTGTGACCAAAGAAGAAACAATTAATGAAAGAAGAGAAAATTGATGAACTCAACATTGAAAAATATGGATTAATACATTTTATAACATAATTTTTGTTTCTATCATTATTAATGTTACAATATTAATTGATAATACAGATAACTCAAATTTATCCACAAACTAATGAGGTACTAATATGTAATGATATTATCCCAATAACCATTATGTGGATGATATGAAGAAGAAGTCAAAAAATACTTCTTTATATGATTAGTATACCAGAAAGTTATCTTATATACTCAGACATCCAAGGGGAAGATATGAAAATGACATATATAAAAGTACCACTTCTACACATGAGGACGTATTGATTCCATGCTAGATAATCATAAAAGGGGGATTATATTAACATATACTACTTATTTATGTCTTATATTAAAATAATTTTCACTCATTTTTATTAAAGGAACTATATTGATATATATATATATATGGTAAGAGAAATTAAAAGCCAACATTATGTTATAAAATTAATGAAAAACAAATATTTCATTATAAATATCTTCATAAATGAAAAATATGTTATGTTTATCCTTGGTTGATGATAATATATAAAGGGAGTGAATTATCACTCTTAAATAACATGGTAGTTTGAAATATAATATAGAGTTTGGTGGAACATAAGATTCAAAATGTAATTATAGTCTAATTGAATTTGTTATGCATGAAAAGTATATGAACTAAATAAAATAAGTGAATGGAAGGCTTTATAATAGTTCATATCTAAAAGATCTCACATATAATTATATCACTCAAAAAAAGTGTATATATAACCACTATGTATATAACATTTTACAAAGGGTGAATTTAAAACCAAATCATTTGCAATAGGAACTATTCTAACCCAGAATTTTAACAATGGGAGAAACCAAAAACCAATCTATTCAACGGATAACTAAACAAATATCCCTCTACAATGGGTTTATAGGGAACAATTGATTTCTAAAAGATTATCCTTAAACATAGTCCCCTTTAACTAAATCAAACACATCCACTGAAACACTTCCTTTTAGTGATGTTGGTAAAAGAAATAGTAACTTATAACGGTGGTATAACATATTTAAGTGTTATAAAAAAGTGATGAAAATGGATGACAATAAAAATGGAGGAAATATAAAAGTATATAATTTTTAGTGGTAATTATGGAATATAAAGTTGACCTTTGGCCCTTCAATATGAACTAATATAGAGTGGTCATTTTAGTAGTACATAAAAAATTCAACGTAGATATTAGTTATTGGGATCATTAGTATTGAATGATAAATCCATGAAATCATCCAAACGATTTGTTTTTTCCATTTATAAAGATAATATCTAATGGTTATACTTTATTAAATATTTTTATTCCCATCATAATTTAATTAAAAATAATAACTTCACAGGGAAAAACATTTTTATTATGTCTTTATTTAATTAAAAAAGTAAAAAACTCAAAATAATATTTATAAACCTTAATTCTTATAATATTAGGTAATTATTGTTTAAATGGAACTTAAATATTTAAATTTATTGTCATTTAATCTTATAGAGTACTCCCAATAATCATTTTCGTATGACCCTTTATCTTCCAAATCATTCTTGAATTTGAAATATAGAATAAAGATAACAAGAGTAATAAATATTCAACAAGTATTGAAAAAATAATTATAAAATAATAACTACTAAAAATTCATAATTACGAACAATGTAAGAGTAAAATAATTTAAAATGATTTAGTATTTATATTATAATAAAAAAATTATTTTAAATCCATGTCTGTGCATTGGGTAAGAGTAATGTTGATATGTATATTTTTAATTCCTCATAATCTTTTTGAAGACATTGCAACTCTTCATATCCTAAGGCCTTCAAAAGAGTCAATATACTAAAAATTAACATTAAATATACTGAAAATTTAATAAAAACTCGAGACTCTAAAAAGGAATGACTTTTTGAAAATTCAGAACTAAAATATTGAATATTATAATCATCCATCTAAAAAGAAGAGTTATATAATTTGAAAATTCTCAATATGCCTCCATTCTAATAAAAAACCCTTTAGAATTTTAAGAGTCATTTATTTAGAATATTATCATCATGAATGATCCAATATTTATTCACCATATTTAAAGGGATATTTATCACTAAAATTAATATTACTCAATTCCTCTTGTGTAATGACACATCCATTTGGTTAAATTTCTATTCATAAGTGAAAATATTAATTTACTAAGAGTCCATTACATTGAGAATGTTTCATCAAAATTAAAATGTGGAAAAAATATGATATAATTTCTGGTTAAAAAATAATAAAACTAAAAAAATCATCATTCTTATATTTTATAAAAGTGTATTATCTAAACATATAAAATCTGTAAAATATGGTTATGTTTTCGAAATTACCAAGAAAAAAAAAATAAGTGGAAAAAATCAACACATCATCATCCCCCTTTTTGATAATGAAAAAAATTGATTGTAGTCTAGAAAAAATATAAAACACAATCCATTTTATAAAGATAAATAAATAATACAACTTCTATTAGGTCCAATAAATACCATTATAACATTCTATAAATAAAAAACATTCAATTAAAATAGTAATCATGTACCCATAAAATTTGAATATTCTGAATAAAAAAAATTATGATAGAGACACAATAGAAATTAAAAAATTATTTTGTATCAAAATAATATCTTCTAACCATAACAAGAAACATGAGATAATAATATAATTTTAAAATATAAATTGAAACAGATTGAAAAAAATAAATCCCCTTTAAGACTGTGTCATAAAATTGATAAAATCTCCCCATGGTTTAAATAATAAACCACAGTCATCAACTAATGTGAAATAAAATCTTATGAAATAAGAAATTTTGTAAATAAATCACAAAAAATAAGATAAGAGTTCACCAGAATAATAACCCCAAAAAAATATTATATGAATAGTGAAATCTTCTCATTGATGAGAGAAGTTCATTCTTTGATAGATAATGTAGTATAAGAACAATACCTAATATTCTATGAATATAACCTTGAAATTACTCTAAAATCAAATAACTGATGATATATGTATCCATAAAAAGATGTTAAATAATATTACAATAATTTTATGTAGATAAAAAATTAATAAAAAATATCTAATAGGTAAAATACAAGCTATTAAATTATATATTAAAATTTTTAATACATGATAACTAGGAAAAATAAAATTTCTAAATTTAAATATAATTCCATAAAACAAAGAGATACTATATAACTATATACATGATGGATATATTCCAAATAATCTAACCATTTCATATATAATATATGTGGAATAATTAGGTTCAGGAAAGAACCTTTATAACCAATCAAAATAGGAGTGTTAGATGTTTTCAAAATTAATATATATATATATATATATAATTTCATGTGACCAAGAGATAATACAAACTCAAAAGAGTATACAGATTAATAATGGAAAAATAAATCACCCCATAAATAGGTAACAAATGAGTTAGATTAAATTTTAACTTTAATAAGGTGATTTACATTCATTTTTTGTAAATAAATTATAAAAACCTAGATAATTCATATTTCTATTTTATTTGGTTATTTCCTTTCAATATACTAAACTCATATAGAGTTCGAGGTAAAATTATAAAAATTGAAAATAATTCCATTAATTTTTATACCATAGTGATTAAATTCTCATTTTACATTTTTAAACATCCAAATAAACTTATATTTTATCTTTTTTACTTTGAATAATTTATTTCAATATGTATTTTAGTTTTCCTATATTTGATATATTATATACCACAAACCTTTGATTCTTTTTCTCTTAATTATATTAAGATATTTTATCCATCAACTTTCAATGTTACAAAGGTGAATTCTTCTTTTCCATTTTATTTTATGGGGATCAGTAATCATATTTTAATAAATAATACAAAAAATTAATTTATTCATGATAAATATAAAAAAAATCATATAGAACATTGATATTTTCTGTTTCATTACCCTGATCATCCTAGAAATAATAATCAGAATCAAAACTAAAATCATTATACTAAATAATCTTTATGTCCATGAGAATATTGTTTTCAATAACCTCTTCAGTTATAGACTCATTACTTGAATCAGAGTCTAGTATGAAACATAAACTGAGATCAGATTATTTTTTCTTTTTATCCTTCTTTACTTCTTCTCATTTTTTGTGGAAGAAATTCAAAATTGGTATGACAATTCTTCTTACATTCAATCATCTAATATCATAATTAGGATTTCCATTTTTTATTTTCATTTTAGTGTTATTTTTTTATTATTATAATTTTATATTGACATAACATATGCCTTTCATAATTATTTATTTTATACTATTTACAATTTGACATAAATTTTCCCATTTCTTACTATTAAATGTATGTCCACTATCACGAGAAGAATTATATGATACCTTTTTGTTTCACATATAAAAAATTTACATCATTATTCTATTAAATTAATTATCAATATATTTTATCTCAATATAATATTAATATAATTTTTTAAAACATTCATCCATGATATATTTCATAAAATAAACTATTTATTCAATCACAACATTCTTGTGAAAACACTTCTTTGGTAGATATTAATGTATTATATCTATAAACAATTTATTTTTTATTGTTTTAGGAAGAGTGAACACACCATAAACTATCATAGTAAACAAATAAATCATTTAAAAATCACAGTAATATAAAATAAGAGATTTTAGGTAATAATAAATTTATAATAGTAAAAAAAATCACATCAGTATGGTGTCCTCATGGGAAACTTGACCAATTGTACCTACATTATCATAAGTATGAATTTCTATGAACATAGGTCACCCTATGTGTCTGTATATATATTATTATGTATGTATATATTTACTTCATATACATTGATTCATGTATGAGAATATATATAGATATTTAATATTAGGCTCAACCTAAGTTTTATACCCAAGGAGTCCCAAAATAATCTAAAGAGGCTTAATAATCCTCATGGAATATTTTATTAAGAATGAATATAACTATTACATTACTAATGGTAAGTATAACTTGTGTCAAACATTGTTATTTTACATGGAAGAAACACTAATTGATATATTTAATTAGTATATTGATCATTCCCAAAGAGTTTCCTATAAGGAACCAAGATATCATTGTAAGATAATTATAAACCACATAACAATATCAGTCAATCTAGTAGTTCGGTATAACAACCTAGGTATTACACATGATATGGTATAATGTAATAACCTTCTCAGACTATCTAGGGTATACCACATAGGTAACTAGGTATCCCACCTGGAATAGAATAATATAATTCCCCTTCATTCCCATAAAAGGTAATACAATAGTGAAGAGGTATCTTTCATGGGTATTATAAAGGCTTCCCTAGTTAGTCCATCATATATATTCTATGAAAGAACTCATGAATCACTCCTAACATTTTATATTTCTTTTATAAGCTTCTAATTTTTATTGTTCATGATCCCATCCAAGGAATTTTTAAATGAAAACCCATCTATTTCACTCGACATCACATGTGGGATAGTTCACCACTAGTACTAAACCCATACCATTAAAAACACTCATATGTTAGTTTTTCCATTTCATTTTATAACGAAAAATCCCTATAAAAGAAGAGAAAATACCCCTTGTAATTTTCATACAATTTACAATTAGATCAAATAAATGTACGTTTTATTCACAAAGGTGAAATCAACATTCCTTAAGTGGTGGTTTAAACTCATATTAATGCATACAGATCATGACCTTTAAAGGAATCTCACCATACAAGTTGGTTTTCAACATGGTATACATTGTCTGGTGATATTTTTTGATTTATAGGACTTCCCATTAATAGGAAATACCATTTCATTTAATTAAATTAAAATTTAGGAGGAGTCATAATGAATATATGACACGTGACACAAAGACACATATTATGATCATCGACACAATAGGGAAAATTAGTCATACCTCTTATCTTAGATGGGGACTACTCTCCTCATGTATTTTTAGTCTTTCAAATGATCTAGAACAATAGAAAATTATAAATAGAAAAAAACATGAAATATTCTATATTATCTCCCTAGAAATAACATTCTTGAGGGTGAAATAAAGAAGGAAAACATGGAAGAAGATCAATGAGATTATCTTTATCTATCCAACACAACTGATGGTAAGTGATTTTGATTTTAGGTGATGAACCCTGGTTATAATATTTCATTGATAGATGATGGATGTTCTCTTTATAATGTTTACTATGGTGCATCAAAAATGGATATTTAGGGAGGAGGTATAAAAAATGGAATAAGGGAAAAATGAAAAATTCACCCATTTTAAAAGGGTGAATGGTTTTTCCACATGGTTTCGAATAACTATTTCACAAACATTCAGACCCACTTCTTAAGTGGAACTAAGATTTCATGTAGGTGAATAGTTTTGAAAAACATTTCATAGGCCATGGTACCCTATATAGAATATCAATATAACCTTACATGGTTCATACAAACTATGTAAGATCTGGTGCATTGTTTTTAAAAACAATATATCCCACCAATTTTCTTGAAAAATTTGGGGCATAAGAAATGAACAAGACACATACAATCTAAAAATGCTACTCCTTATCATGTGATCTTTCATAAGGACAAAAAAAGGCTTAAACAAAATGTTAAAGGATATATACCACATATAAAATTCTTGGGTCTTATAGTATCTATGGTCTAGGAATGAGTGATAGTTATAGGATCATTATATTATATTCATTTTGATCATATAAAGGGAAGAATATTGGGTTCCTTTAGCTAATTTTTGGTTGATATGAGAAAAGTGATAGTGGAAGATATTTTATCGTCGGAAAAAAATGTGTTAAGTGTTTTGTGGGATGAGTTCTGGAAGTAGTTTTTAAATATGATCCCCTTTATGATGATAATGGAGATGAATATGTATGATCTACTCTATCTTCATCAGGGGATCCTGAGACCTTTGGTGATCTAGATAATATTTATGGTCCTTCAGTCCCTTTTCTTAGCCACATTCAAAATAAATATTCTATAGATAAACATGTGTAAGTGGATATTCATCCTATTTCACAATAAATAGTCATCACATTTTGTTAAAAAGATACATGGAGGTATAAAATAAGGATATGTGTAGTGAAATGATGAAAAATCATCTATTTCACCATGATAGTGGAGCAATTAGGGATTCTTGAGGATCATAGATGTTAATGCTGGATAAAAGGGTACAAAGATGTTATGGATTTTAAATAATCGTTGATAATATCAATAGTTTTCTTCCACTCATTCCCCTTGGGATAATTGTTTCTATCTACACACTGGGATTTTTACATGTGTGTTTTTTTTATTCAGGTCATATACACTATCAGATACAGTGCAGAATCATTCAATGACATTAATATGATGTAGAATGATATATTCCTTATCATTCGAAGGAATAATTTCTTAACTGAATGTATCAGTAGTGGGGGAAGTGGTCTTATGTATCACAATGAAAAGTAGATATGTTATATTTGTATCTATAATGTTCCCCAAAATTAAATATATATGCCAAAGTTTGAGAATCGAGTAGGTTATCCACTGTGAGGGAAATGATCTAGATAATGTAAATTTATTCTATGGATGTTCAAGCACTATATGGAATATAGATCATTTGAGGAATAATTTTTTACCAACAACCATATATTATGATTTGTTTAATTCTATAGATTTACTCTCCTTTATTCCACATTCCTTGGTCCATTCCATGGGATAAGAGATGGAGAGGGTTCTATTTCCCCTAGTGTTGACTATTCTATTCAATGTTATGGTGATTATTTTTTTATATGTAGGCATTGTAGGATAACAATTTTGAAGCATCACCTATCTAGATATTTCTTTATAAATATGATACATCTATAAAATTCCATCCCTGATGATTGTTTATTATATTTTGTGAATTATATTAATTATATTTTTAGAGTAACATAGAGATCATTGAGGAAGATGGTCGTCGAGTGGTATTTATTGGTCAGTAATATTGTTAGATGGTACAATGGTGTTTAGGGATGTTATTGTCTTAACTAGTGTAATTATCCTATGATTCAATATGAATAAAGGAGGAAGAGTTCCCTAGATATTATGAAACTATATTGAGTATTTTTTTTGAGGCGCTTATAGGTTCATACCCTGATTGTGGCATTATGTTTGGGATTCAGTAGTAGCACGTTGCCTCTCTAATTTCTATGTAACTGTATCATATTTATCCTTATGATTTTCAAGGGGATTATTGGCATTGATGATTATATGTTGTAGGGTTTCATCTTATTATGTTTGCCAACAAGGAGTTCTTAGATGTTATTAACATTGTATCAAAGATAATAGTATATAGTTGTGTATAAACTACAAATGGTTAAATCACGTGACAATCAAAAATAGTTACCAATAGTAACGAATTTGTGATTTGTTTTACTAGTTGAAGGGTCTAGATAGTTCCTAAATATTAATCTATAGTCCAGATATCACTATATGATGGTTAAGGAGGAATATCTGATGAATAATACAATTAGATTCCCTTATGTACACTATGAGTTCATGGGCACACTATTTATTATAATGAATGCCCCATTAATTCTCATGGGTTCCATGAACACTATGTTCATTGTGGTCAAGTTCAACAATGACATATTTCTATATTTTTTGTCATAGGAGGAGAATCTTGAGAACCCTAGGGTATTTTTACTAATAATTTCAAATAATAATCACTATTGGAAGATATCAAAGTGTATGATCTCGATATATGAGATTTACTATTCATAGCCACACAATGTCTTACAAGTTTGTGATTATCAATCATTCAAACGTATAGGTTGTTGTTTATTTGGAAGTAAAAAAGAAACATAAAGAGATTCATAATTTCTATAGGATTAAGATCATCTACTTGAGGTTATTACACTATTTATCTTGGTTTATAGGTCTATTGATTTCATCAACCATGAAGAACAAATCTTTCTTATGTATTTTCTAGTGTAAGGTAGCTTTCAACTGCCTAAATAAGTTATGGAAAATTTATTACATTCTTTCACTTCTAGGAGTGGGTGTGGTTATTAAGATGTAATGCTAAGCTTTAATTATTGGTTTGGGCTATGTCTTGATGTGGCATATGTATGTGATATCTTATGGGTCCAATAATTTATGTCCCATTAGTTTAATTATTCAACCCATTATTGTGAGATGGTTATTGTGGTTTTCCAATGAATTTGTGATGACATTACCTCATCGGTGAGTGTGTTATGGTCTTAAAATATCAGAATAGAATATGATATGCTTTATTTTAGCAATATATCAATATATAATAGAAATGGAGGGTGGATCTTCTCCATGAGTATGATATTGAAATATTATATACCTTATAAAATGTGAATTAATTTTCAAATGTGTGGATTATAATATCCTAAAGAGATTTCTCTCAGAAATGTAAATATTCTTTGAGATTTATAGAGTTTCATTTAGATATGAACCTTGATTCAATGAATTCCGATGAAAAAAGTTTCTATTCTAGATGATAATGAATTCATCCTTGGTGCATCACATGGAGGATTATTAGCGAGTAGACTCAAAGGTATAGGTAATGTGATACCATATTATCTAATTTTATTTTATGAATGAATCATTTGATGATGATAATTATTTGGTGTTGTTTTGAGGGACATTTTTTATATTTTTATCATTTCATGAGGACGTTCTCTGAGAGTCCCATATCATGACAGTGGTAGTTCATAATGATAAATACATGATGTATTATGACATGATGGGTAATATTTGGTGTCCCAAGATATATATATATATATATAACAATTCAAATCATGGAGATTAGTTTTATATAATATTAAAGAGAAACATAACGTTTCATAATTTTTTATATCCATTGGTTATTCTCGAGTTGAAATTGGAGGACATATTGATTGATATTTTCAGCATCCTTATATGACCCCAAAGATAATGTGATCTCATTTGGGATATTATGGATCATTCAGTGAATTCATCCCACAAATAGGTGATTAAGGAGTTAGTATCCATTTAGTGTTTAGTGGGGTAGTATGTGTATGAGGCGGTGTAACTTTTTGAGATGTTGAGGACCATAAATTCTAATTTGGACCTACATTTTATCTTGGGATTCTAGATATGATCATTACCTATTCTCAGCACCTAGTTTTTATTTATGATAATTTTATAATAATAAAAAATCTAGTTATTATAAAATATTATATTGAATTATATAATTCAAAAAAATATGATTTAAAACAATAGATGTTTTAAAAAAGAAATTTTTAAATAAAAATATTTTTTTATTGTATATATTGAATTGCTATTTAAAATATTAAATTAGGAATTATTGTATTTTGATTTGAAAAAAATTAACTCAAATTTTTAATTTCACATACGAAAAATTACTAAAGAATAATTTTTAAGATGTTTAAAAAATAATTGTTCTTTAGTTGAATAGTAAAAAATATTGAATTTTTAATTCTATTAGTATTGTGGAATTATTGTAATATAATAATGATATAATTTTTGGGAAATATTTTCTCTATAAATATATATATTCATAAATTAATATTAGTCATTTCTTAGTTCATTGTTGACCATATATTAGAAATTGTAAATATCTTTAATTCTTAACATATATTTCAAACTAATTTTTTTTATCTTGATATTTAAATAATATTATCCATCTTCACAATAATTGTGTGTAAAAAAATGGATTCGTAATTTTATATAAACTTTTTTTATTATGTTATAAATTGAGTTTAATTTTAAGATTAACAGTATGGATATTATGTGTAATGATAATTACCACAATAATGCTAAAACTATTAACTTCATAAAAATGGGTTATTAATATTGTATAAATTTATATAATGAAATAATATTATTCACTTATTAAAAATGTAATTGATATAAATTTTAAACCATTATTTAAATATATTATCACTAATGATTTTTTTTTCAATAATAAGTTTTAAAAAGAAAATTAATTATTAAATGAATATTGTTTATACAAAAAATATTTTCAACATTACAATTTTTTTTAATTTAAAATATATTTTTCTATAATTAATAAATTTAATTTTATTAATTGAATATTAAATTTAGGTATAGTTATCTAGAATTTTAGGTAATATGTTTTACCTTACATGTAAAAACTTTAACTCCAGTAACCATGATCCAGTGTATAATATTTTACATTGACATAGATATAAGGGATCAAATTTCAAAGGAATGATTATACTAGTAGTATATGATATCTATATAAATAGATGATAACAATTTTACATTGGGTATAATATATAAGACAATTTAATGTAAAACATTCAACATTTTTTAAATCATTAAAATAATTTTTCTTTATATTAAGTAGAAAGGAAACAAAATAAGGGTGTTTTCAAATTCACTAAAATGGTTACATATAACAGAAGATATTATGAATGGATAATGAATAATCAATATGGAAAGGAAAATAACATAAAACAAATTCAATTAAATCAATAACTTCAGTATTACGAGTAATATGGTAGTAAAACATATGATAAAATAATTCCATATAAATAATCACACGATCTTGATCCTAGTCCATTTATAATATCAATATAGTAATATCATGGATAATAATAGTTGAATTCATAAATTAGTAAATAATTTATATTATGTTTCATGATTTAAAAAAATTATGTATTTACTGTCAGGACAATAAACCAATATAGTTTTATACTACGGCTAAAAACACATATAATATGTAAAATAGAATTATCTCATGATATATATTGATGCATCTAGGAGACATAAAATTTTTATCCACACTAATAATTGAAGGGAAAAATCATTTCTTATAGAAAAATTATTGATTAAACTAATGGATAATATTATGTATCAACAAATATCGATATGGAGTAAGAATATTGGTTTATTAATATTTCTATAGTTAATCAAATAACATTCAATCTATGAACCAAATGTAAAAACATTATTATGTTTAGTCAATAATAAAATCCATGATAATAGGAATATGGATATTTAGTATAAAATTCTATTCCAAGGAAAAATTATGCAAATAATGTTATTTTCTAAAGAGAATTTTAATAATAAAAATATTAATCAAGAGATGAAAGGTGATGATCCATTAATAGAGAATATTTGGTTTTTCAATAAAATCATATACTTTGGAATAAAAAAGTAAATTAAAAGGAAATTTAAAAATAATATGCTTTAAAAGTGTTTTTATCCACTGTTAAGAACTAAATGTTTATAAATCGGGTAAAATGGTTGTGGAGGATGATATTTCATTTATCACTATATACATGAAAATTGATTCATTTTATCTTTTTAAATGAAATTAAAAAAATCAATTTAAAAAAACTATAGAAATATTCAATTATAAACCTTTTTAAAATTAAATTACATTTTTAAATATAATTAATAATTAATTTGATTGAATAGGAAGACATTTTGAACAATAATTTGGAAAAACATGGACATTGAAGAAAACAATATCTTATTAAATGAGAAATAATATATGTTTTTATTTTAAATGTTTAATTTCATGTATCTTGTACCAAAGGGAAGAAAATTAAGATATAATATTGAATAATTGTTAATTATATAGTGCATAATAAAATTATTTGGTCTTGGTAATTATTAACGATAAAATTTCTTCAATGAAAATAAAAGAAATCCCAAATGAAGGTGATATTTTAAAATAAATTCTTAACACTATGGTAACATTTAAATTGTAAAACATTAAATGAAGATACATGAATTGAAACATTAAAAATAATTAACAAATTGGTATTCATGCTATATAAATAAATGTGTAATCATATAAACTGAATAAATATTAATAAGTGCATAATAAAAAATATGTCATAATTGAGTGTAAATTTAGAAGAAATAAATAACCTCATACTTCAATTCATATAAATGTATTTTAAAATCCTCCATAATAGTTTTAATAATTACATTAATTTATACCAAAACAATATTAATATTTATAAGATCATATTTTATCCTCTTATAATATATTACCACCCTTTTGTTAATAATATTCTGTTTTTACCATTATTTCGCGTGTTAATTACTTTGTTTTCTCATACATATTCTGTTATAGAAGATATTCATCTCATTAATAGGATATATATCCATTATATATATTAATATTTTAATTATATATATATATATATCATATTTATTCATTGAATAACATTTTATAACCACAAATGAATGTTTGACATGGACAATAAATAACATCGCTTCATGGAGATAGAAGGTCGTACAAACACATGGGAGATATTATCATTCCCTTAATAGTTTAAATGGTAAGGATCCCGATGGTATATTTATTTTATGTAATTATTATACTTTTTTATGGATCATATATATTTATTATTTCAATCATTGATTCTATCAATGTGATTCAATGATGGAAACTATTTGAAACCAGTTTATAATGTTGTAATCCACTGTACACACGAGCGATGCATTTTTTCCCATTTGATGGATAAGGATTGATAAATATTATTAAATAAATATAATAACTTAATAATATATCATATATAAAGGTGTTACTATATATAAAATTTTAAAATATAATTTAACAGGGAATAAGATTAAGGAATATCAAATATGATGGTTAATAAAATTATCATCACTTAGAAAAACCTCTATTTGATCTTTTATTATAGACAATATGGTTAGTTTTTTAGAATACCATATAATATAATAAATAGATAAAGATTTTCAGAAGTTAATTTTTAGGGGTTTTCCTAGGTAAATGGATTGATATGATTGATCAAATGAAAGTTGGGGTGAATCTTAATAAGGGAGGAGGATTGGTTTTTTTTAAAATTACAAAAACTGTTCAGTATTGGTAAGTGAATCTCATTCCAAGTTCCTAAAAAGTGAAAAATAATTGGGTGAAGGTTTGATATTTTTGATAAAACCCTCCACCACTAAATCAAAACATGTATTGGAAATGTTACTTTCTCTTCCTCTATGTTAACTCACATTTTCAATTTTAGTTTTCACCATGGCTACTAGTTTCATAATCTTGTAGATTCATCCATTAGGCCTAAAATAAATTTACATTTATTATATAATTTTAAATAAATGATAATTATTATTAAATAAAATTTATCCAATTAAAATTCCATGTGTGTGGAAAACTGGTTTTAATACATGTTCATGTAACGCGTAAAACTCTATTTTGACCTTAACCACTGTAATTAATTTGTACTATTTTTACTATATATGATGACCAAAAATTAATTTAAAATTATTACCTAATAATAATTATTAAGAATAAATTGTTTTAATACATTTTATAAAATTTCAACCCTAAAGGTTTTATTATTCTTTTAAAAAAACTCGCAAATCATGTCGAAAAATGATTGATCATGAAATATAATTTTCAATCATAAATTGATATTATATTAACAATATAAATAGTTATAGTCTTTGGAAGGATGTAAATTTGTATAGTTATATATATTCTATAAATTATAATTTAATCATTCTTAATTAAATATTATTTTATTTAATTAAAATACATATATATTATTCCCTTTTAAACAAAATATTTTTCCCCGAAAAAACACTTATTTTTGCTAAAATACTGAATTTTACCTCCAAATGATATTATCATTTTTTCTATCAAATCTTTATTTAATAAATTGTTATTTATAAATATTATTTCACATTATTATAAATAAAACTGTGAATAGTTAAATATTTAATTTTCAATTATTCATAAATGTTTATATTTTATGGAATATTCTGTAAATATATTTTAGGCTTAATTTTACCATGTAAGTTCAAAATCAACATTTATCATATAAAATTTCAAAAAATTCCCATTAAATGTTATAATGACCATTTTATATTTTATTATTTAAAATTTAATTTTACATACTATAATTGAGGGACATGTGTAACATTATACTTTTAATGAAATACAAATTACATTTATAAAACCATTTTCTAATATAAAAACTAATATTGTTAATTGTTAAAATAAATAGGTAACAAAATATTGAAAAAAGATTAAAAATTTTTTTTAAATGTTTTTAAAAGGCTTTAGATATCTTATCTAACTCCAACCTCTATTATTTATCACAAATAGAACTATTGATCCTTGAATAGTGTGATGTTATTATTGAAAAATAATGGGACTTCACAAAAATTCACTTTTAATCAATAATAAGGGGGATTACATTCACCAATTAATGCTACACCAATACCTTATTATTTAAAACATAAGATATTTCATTTTCATCCATTTATAATCATATAAAACATTCATAAGGCTTTGGTCTCATTTAGTTAGCCTAGTCCATCCATTTCCAAGGAGGCTTAGAAGACAAATTCCAGTATCCCATTATGAGTATTACTTAATTCTTAATGTTTATTATTTTTTAACATATATACTTATCCTAAATATTGTATTATAATTAAATTAGTATTATTATTTTACCTAAGTGATTTAATATTAATGTAAAAACAATTATTTATTCATTCTAATCCGCTTAGAAAAAAATAAAATAATTTTAATTGTGTATAAATAATGATCACTGACTCCATGAAGTAATGTTATTAGTTTTTCACCATGACATTTAATAAAGATACAAATATCATAAAATATGAATGAATTAATATTTTTTAAAAATAATAATAATATTATTCAATTATTATTATATTATAATCATCTAAAAAAATTCACCCACTAAGTTATAGTGTATTATTTTTTGGTTTAATTTAACCGTATAAATGAACGACGATATAAAACTTTAACATGAATTAATATAATAACATAAATAAAAATAATATTTTAATTCCAAAATCCAATCATAATTTGAAAATAGTTTTCATAATGTTAAATTTTTTATTTAATATATTATCCCAAAATCATCTTTTATAGGTAAAATTATCAAATAAGCCGACATTGATTTTGATTTCACATATCATAAAAAAATAATGGAATTGTATATGAGAATTATAAATTAATATAAGTTATATATTAGTTTAATATATAATATTTGTGAATTATTATCTTAGAATAAATAAATGGGTATGAATATTAACATTATTAAGTGTATTAAAAAAAATTAAATTACTAACACCTGATGATGATAAGAAACCATAAGTAAGTATTAAATGTGTAATAAATGATTGTAATTGAATATTATAAAAGGTTATAGATATTAATTTGGATCTTATATATTTTATTAATATAATTATTTTTGATAAATGGGTGGATACATTGGGTTAAACTAAATGGGAATACATGTTAAGGAGTTATTTTCTTCATTTTTCAAATCCATGAGACATGTCTAATATTTCACACCATAATTTAATTTATATCGTGTATTCACTACCACAGTTATATAATGTATAATTAATTAATTTAATTTAATTATATTTTAATATTATGTTCATATTATCCCTTTTATATTCTTTTGATTATAAAATTATTGTTAAAAGAAGGGGTACTCTCTGTCAAATTTTTTATCAATCAGACGTATTTCTTATTATTCACAGTGATATATCTGAGAAGGTTTTTTAATGAATAGTGAAATTAATTTTTTTATGTATGAATTCATTTGTTTTTTAAGTGCTAAATCATATTCATTCATTAAGTGTACCTCAATTCATAAGATACGAAATTTGCAAGGGTCTTCATAAAAACTTCCACCATAATTTAGTTATATTTCTTTTCCAAGAACATATTAATTCCATGATTGTTTTAATATTTCATTTAACTATTCTATAACTTCCTCTTTAGGGAATATTAATTTTAAATGTACCCTATAATTTTTTATTTTTGGGAAAATATTAAAAACATATTCAAAAAAAAATTTGGTTTCTTTTCCTCTATGAGACTATTACTTTATGATCACTACATTTAATGTTTTTAA
This sequence comes from Viscum album, assembly GCA_963277665.1. NCBI lineage: Eukaryota > Viridiplantae > Streptophyta > Magnoliopsida > Santalales > Viscaceae > Viscum > Viscum album. The sequence goes on along the minus strand of OY728158.1, from coordinate 434,285,959 downwards.
ATGTGTTTCCAAATGATTTTAAATAATGTTTATTTTGACAAATAAATGAATTTTTTTAATATTTTTCTTAATTTAAATGTTTTATTTCTTATAGTCATTTCATATTTATTAATGGGATTTTAACAATTTCTGTTTTCAGAAAGTATATCATTTATTTTTGTACATTCTCAAATAATGTGTTGGATAGAATTTTTACCTTATAATATTTCATTTCTATAAAAATAATTTTGGATTTAAAATATTATATTCAAACATTTTATCAATATTATATATTTTATTTTAAAGAAACCATTTTATAAAGTTTCTAAAAATTTTAGATTACAAGTATCCCCTCGTTTTTTGTGTGATTTATGAAATGATTTTAATATTTTATTTAAAATATTTGAGAATATAATCAATGATATTAATATTAAAATAAAATTATTTCAAAGACACTATCAAAATTATTTATTAGGATGTACTATGGAATGTTTATGAAAATTATTCACATGAAACTCATCTCTCTTCCACAGATTATTGATGTGATTATTAAAGATTTTTTTTGATTTTCTAATTTAACACATAATAATTATTATTATATTGATGAATTGGGTCCTATATAACCAAAACATTCATTATATACAGTTTAGTATCACATGATAAGATGAATTGAATTTTTAGTATGATATCAGATACTTTTCTTCTAATAAATTAATGTGAACATGATGTTAGAAGAATTTTTCTCTTGTTTTTTGAGTGATCTTAATGAATAATGATTCGTTAAGATGATTTATTTATGAAGGAGGTGGAAGAATTTTTTTTCACATTTTTTTTCATGAACAAGATACATGAAGATTTAGTTTCATTTTCATGTGGGAGTGTGATGTTTTTATAAGGGGTTCCCTAATTTAGTATGACAATGTTGGAGTTAGAATTTTATCATCTTCCAAAATTCAATTTCATATCACATTAGTTATAAAGATATAATTTTATTCATTGGAACTTTTTAATGTCTCAAAAAAATTTATTTCACCTGAATTGTTTTTTATATGATATTTCATGTCAATATATTAACACCCATAGAAAAAAATTATTAATTTATATTTTTTAATAATATATTTTCCCCACGCTCAAATTTTCTCAGAGATTATAACCTATACCTTGATGAGAAATTGATAATATTTCCCATTATTATTATTTGAGATCAATCCAATCTTGTTTTATACTTCCATATGTAATGATGATGAGTGTATCTTATGAGATGTCTATAAGAGTCTCTATATAGGTTCCGTTATATAGATATGATCATAAGTTTCATAAAAATGTCACTTATTCTTACAGTCATGAAAGTAATAAAACTCTTGTTCATGGTATTATTTGTTTTTTATTTGATGTAGTGTTTACCTTAGAGTAGTTATATAAATGAAATATATTCTCAAATTATTTTATATCAAAGAAAGTGTTGAAAGAAAATTTTTAGTACTAAATTTAGAATTATATGTATGGGGCATAATTATTAGTATAAAAATATATTCTTTATTTTAAAATATTATTTTAGTTTTTTTCATATGAGGATAAATAAAATTGGATAAAACTAAATGGATATGAAAAATGGATAACATACTAATGTTTTGGTCAATTTGAGATTGTGTGGATTCCCTTATATATTTTACATGTCTAGATAATGGAACATTTATGCGGCTATGGAACAAATTATCCTAGGGGTAGCAACATTGAAGAAGGGTAGTTGTTTATGAAATAAATATTTAAATATGTATAGAATGAGTGAGTCTAGTACTTGAAATTAATCTATAGGGGGATGTGATTTAGTTAATTTATAATCTATTTATAAACTACTATAAATGATTTATTTATGATTACATTTTGGGATTTGGTTGTTATGTATGAGAGAACCAAATATAATAAAGCCTAGGTTTAATTAAAAGTGATATAGGTAATGGTAAATATATTACTATCTAACATGATGGTGTCATGAATTGAACATTTTTTAGATTAAATATTTCCTAAGGTTATTTATGATAAACCCCATGTTATATTATTGATTAATAATGATCCACAATTTTGGTTTTATAAATTCATGGACCTAAAATGAACCAAGTTATTAATAGGTGGGATAGATAATAGAGTAATTTTCCTCATGCGAAACTTAATGGGATATAGTTTGTTGTTTAATTTTTTGTTTATTATCACCCAATGATCAATATTAATGACTAACAACATATGTTTTAAAACAACATAAACCAACCTATGTAGAAAATGAAGTACTGTTTTGTTAGATAGAGTGATGAAGATGATAAATGAATTAACATTCAATGACTTACATGGAAAAAATATTGGAAGAAGTATCAAAGGGATTGTAACCAATAAATAATAATATTTTTAAGGTTTCAAATAATTTTCCATTAAGATCATTATTTTCATGTCGAGGTGAATAAGATGATCAATGAAATATAGTTGAATAATATCTAATTCCTCAAATTATGTGTGTTAGGTAATTATTCAAAATGATTATATAACCAAAAAAATAACAATAATCACATCCACTAATAACCTCCAAAATTGTCGGAATTTGGGAAATTAGATCTTATCCCTATCAGTGAGTGTAGGTGATAAAAAATAATAGCAAATGTAATGTTGACCCTCCACTCTAAATTTGTAATTATCTAATGGGAACCTATTTCTATACTCCCTATAATGTGTTTGTTATTTTCTAGGACCATATAATTAATAGAAAATGATTATATATTTTCAAGGAAAACCATAAGTAATTATTTAATACAAGTTGTCTTTTATGTAAAATGCTTCATGAAGTACTTATTATCCCACTTTAAATAAACTCAACGTGATAATGAAAATTTATTAAATTTTCAACAAATAATCCTTAGTAATAAAAACATATAAATAAAATTCATTTTTCAAACCAACTTATGATCATGTAATAGTTTATGGATGAATTTGAGCTCTCTTGATATATTAATTCCCTTAAAGGAATTATGATACCTAATCATGGGGGAAGGTGAGCATAAATGATAATAAAAAAACTAAATTTTATGATTGTCTAATTATTAGTCAAGAAGATTCATTTTCAATATATTTTGATATAAATCTAGAAATTATATCATAAGTCATGAATATATTTTATATACCCATAGTTTGTATTTAATAATAAAATTTTTAGGTCAAAATTCATTTTGGGGGTATGTAATGCCCCAAAAATTTGGGATATATTTTTTATAATTTAATAATATGGTTGAAATCATTATCAATGTAAAACATAAAAATAAAAAAGGGTTAATATATTTTCACTAATAAAATTAAAGAACAATAAAAACACTAGTAAATAAAAAAATATATTATAATAAAATATAAAATGAATACATGAGTTATTAATATAACTTAATGTTTAAAAAATGGGTTTTTGAAACAAAGAGAGGTTTCATTGTTTAAGTTAATATTTTTCAAGATAAACATCAAAAATTACATAATATGAATTTTACCACATTTACTTCATTTTTTAATTCCACATATCATAATTTGCCTCTGTTAAATATTTGGGATTGTTTTAAAATAATTTATTTCTAGATGATTATTAAAACATAAATCATTTGAATAATACTATAAATTTTATGTCATTATTATTTTAAAGGAATCAATTGATTTTTTAAAACCCACAATTTATGAAATTAAATATTTATAAATTAATATATTATAGAAAAATTAATTTTTGGAATTTTGAAATTCCATGGTTATCATTTTTGAAAATTAAGTAATATTTTACTATAAAAAAGTTTTTATTCACTTATATTATAAATTTTTTTAACCCTCACTCAAAGACTATAAAAATAAAAAAAAATATTTATTATGTTATATTATCATGTTGAATTAATATATTATATTCAATTTCATCTTAGGCATAAAATAATGATTACTAAGATCAATTTTAAGGACCATGAGACTGAAAAAACTGAAATTTTCAAAGAGTTGTTTTATTAACATTGTAAAATTTTCATTCAATAACATAATTTAATGAATTATACTAAATGAAATTAATATAATTTCTTAACAAATGTTGAAATATTTTATCTTTCAATCAATTTTAATTTTATCTAGATAAGATTAATAACTCTTAATTGTAAAAACAACATATTTTCAAAAAATAGTTTTTCAATATATTAAAATTATTTATTTAAATAATAACTATATATTATTTAATAATAAAATTATATTATATGAATATTAAATTTATGTTTATATTATTGAAAATTTATGAGAGGATTTACCATATAGTTTCAATAAAATATAAATTAGTTGTGTAAAAACTAGTTACCAATGTAACTAAAATGATAAAATGTAAAAATCAAGTGGTAACAGGTATAAAAAATGTTTTGAAAATATGATAAAATGATTGGTATTGGATTTCATGAAATTATATCTCATGAACCCCCTTCGAAAAATGGTACACCACCTCAGATAAAAATGGAGAAGGTTATATAATGATTGTAGAATTACGCCTCCAGTAGACCATGGCTTGGAGACTAATGGTGTGGCTATATCAATCACTCACATTAGAGAATTTACCATATATAATGTTTAACTTCAAGAGATAATAGTAAAAATATAAAATTTTATGATAAAATGAAAAATAATAAAAATATATAAAACATGTTATTATAACTATAACCTGATACAAGTTAATACGAAATTTAAAGAAACAAAAGAAAAACAAACTAATAAACTCAGAATCCAGAAACTTGTACTAGCTACTAAAAACTCTTCTATGTTAGTAATGTTTATCCTATGAGGAAAACTATTTTTCCTAAAATGAAAAATAGTTTATAAATATATAAGATAATCATCATATATATACCTAGTGGGATACTCCATCAAACCTCTCATAGAAAATGTTAAAGTTTCCCACTAAATCCCAATGAACAAAATTAAACAAATACATCCCCAAAATTTAAACTGTAGGTTCCCCTTACACACCATTTCTCACTAAAAACATAATGAATAAAAGTAATCCATTATATAACATTTTTGTTATATAAATAAAATATTTCACTTAAACATATCTGAATGTTTTTCTCTACTGACATCCAAAGCCACATATCATTGGCTCATCCCTCCTATAGGAACGTCATTCCTTTTTTGAGTCAAATTCATCACTAGCTACCCATGTTTCACACATGTCCCCTTCATCTCTTGTTTTCATTAGTCAAAAAATCAATATCATTTTCATCAGAATCATCACATATAGAGACCATATCTATCGTAAAATCCACCATATCCCATGGGAAATCATTACTCCTCAAGATAACACATATCATGAGGGAATACCTGTAGGAATCCCTAGACACCTCATACAAATATTAATATTTTATTTACCTTCAGTCCATATATCCCATACATAATGTAATATTAATATTTTTATCTATCAAATCCCTGAAGGAAGACACCCAATACCTTATGAGATTATCACATGAGATATGACAACATATATTTGTTTTATGAGAGATCATGTAAGATGAAGAAGTCAACCATATATTCCTTCACTATCATTTATTTTGGAGAAAGCTCCAAAAAATTATGTTTTATATTCTATAATGACATTGGCGGTGGAGCATTTGAAATCCAAAAATATAAATAATATCAAACACATCCACAACATGTGAGACAATCTAGCGTTAGAATATTCTTCCACTATTTTCAAACATGACCCATAGTTTCCACTTTAATGGACTGGGAATGGAAAAAATCATAGAAGAATAAAGTTCAAAATTTATTTACTCATTATCAGTTAAATAATATTATTCTTTTTTCATTGTGAAAATTATTAATAAAATATTTTATCTAGGTGCCAAAGGAATCAGTAATCGTCCAGTGATTTTTATCATATACGTCATCATCAACTTGTGAATACCATAAAGAATCAGTGTTCTAAAATTAATTCATTTATCTTGTCATGTCATCTTTATCCTCTATGATATATTGTAATAAGCCACTTAAAAGGATGATCATGTAGTGCATAGCATCATACTACATAATGTATCTAGAAACTGTTAGTATAAATTAAATTTGTACATCTGGCTATCTAATACGCCTTGAGAAATAATTATGAACATCAATGAGGTAGCCCTTATCTGAACTCATCTGACTGATCAACATCATATACCATCATGCGTGATAATATAATTATCATAATAACCATCAGTATTGTCTATGATAACATCCCCATGCTCAGAACCTAAAAAACAATCCAATCATCCTCAAAAGGTCCCCTGACATCTATCCCATGAATCTTTAAAGGATCCAGTCATAAAAAATATTTCAATAATAAAACAAGAATCTAAAACCCACAATTTAATATTTATTTGAAGAGTGTATTTTTGAAGATGGGTAGAATTAATTGACCAAATAACATCGAGGATGTATGAATCCCTCATAATGAAATAGTAACAGTCATCCCATATCATTAATTACATATTTAAAACAATCCTAAGATTTATGAAATCATTTTACATATTCAACATCAATTTTATACCAGAAAATATATGGATTTACATTTTTTAAAATTTTAAAATTTCATCAATGTTTAACAAATAATATAAAAACACAACCAAACAAAGACCATATGATTGATAATAATTATAGGAGGCATAATAAAAATCAAATCTCAGATGGGATCACAATAAAACAATTTATTTCATTCAAAAAATGATATATCTATTTTATTTAACGTATGATAATTCAAATTCTAATTGTATATTTTCTTGAATTATTTATATAATTAATTATAAAAAATAAAAAAAAACTAAAACTAGTGATTATTCTTTTCTCACTCGGATAATTACCAAATAAAGGAAGATTACACTTCTAAGATACTATAAGAAATATTCTCATTTTATTTAATAATATTGATACAGACCATGTATTGATGATTAAGTGAGATTGATTATTAAGGAATGATATTATTTTATGAAACTAATGAATCACATTGATTATTGATTTTGTGGATTATTTTACCGACATATGATAATATTCCCATTCATGAAAGAATGATACTAATGTCACCATGTGATCGTTTTTTATAAATAATTATATCTAATACATAAGGTATAATATTTTACTATTTAATATATAATTTCTAGATAATCAAATATTAAGTTAACATGTGTTAAAATCTTTTTGAGAAAACATTACGTGATCAACAGCCATGTTTCATGAAATTTCCATGTCAATTATCATCAATAAAGTTGTATCTATAACTTACCAAAACTAGATAAAATACGATTAAATAAAACAACCATAAAAATTAATCAAGGGAAAAATCAAATTCAATTCCATTCATAATGATCCTCAAGAAGGAAGTAAAAATCAAACATGACATAAAGATAGTGCGTATAGGTGTAAAAAGAATAAGGACAATCAAAAACTTAAATATGGATTATGAAACATAATTGGTTGGGTATTTGATCTCTAGAACTCAAGAGATAGAAATATGAATAAATGAATAGGCTATCTTTTTATTAAAACAATAAGTTATTATCATATGAATCCTGAGAAACAATCATATGGAACCATTAATTAACAATTTAATTTTAAGTTTCACATTTAATTCCCCACATAACACATTCAAAACAGAAAATAACTTTGGAAGTTGAAGATCATATTAATATTTTTTAATTTTTTTAAAAATAATTAAATTTCAACATTAATTTCATATGATTTCATTTAAAACATGTTACAGCTCATAAGGTAAGGAAAAATGGAAAGCTATGATCATAAATAACCCTCATTCTACAAGAATCATGCATTGCATAATGGTAAAATTATTTTATCTATATATTTTTCTTTATCCATAAAAAAATATTAGAAACCTTGGAAGAACCATATGTAGTAATAAGGAATTAAACTTAACCATTACCAATTATATAGGAACAAACATGATACCCTTTCACATTGTAGGATAATTAGAAAATCACCTTACATAGGAAGAAACTAAACCTTTAATGAGACATGAGAAGCCATATAATATCGTTACATAAAAAATAAGTACAATTAATTGATTTTGAGAAACTCCTATAGACCCTCGCAAGGGGGTGAAAAACCCTAACATTAGTGAGGAATACCATTACACAAAAATAGGAAAAATAAGATCTAATCTTACATATGTTGTCAATAATTTCACATACCCTTACACATTTCATGAGATACAAATCGATGAGACCGAAAATATATGGGATATGGGTTGTGTCTAAATGTAATTGAACATACCCATACATGAGGGAGAGGGTTTATGAATTGTTAAACAAGTGGTTTCAATTAAATATTTTTCATTAAATTAAATTATAAATTGAATTTGGAAAATGGTTTCAGGAACCATTTTTAATAGTTTAGCCCTCAGAAAACAAAGGGAGGACTTTAGGTATCCTAGAACAGACATCAGATATATATCAAACAATTCTGATACCATGAAATTTAAAACTAACCCCAGATGAGAGGAAGGGGTCCAAATAGCCACCCCATGAGATAAATATCTAGGATATCACTACAATAGTAATGTGTTCTCTCACTTGAGGAATAAATAATATAACATTGAAATCACATAATTCAATATATGATCATTACACCATATCAACAAATTTGAAACAAATAAATAATTTAAAAAAGAAAGATCAAACATCAAATAAATCATAACATTATGATTATTAATATGAAACTCCCTCCCCCAAGTTTTCTATTCTAACAACTCGTCCTCCATTGGACACCAATTAAATGAATACCATGCCTATATGATGCCTTCTCTATATGATCTTGAATATAAATGATCTATTTCTAAATAGTTTTATTATATTCAATATCCATCTCACTAGAATTGATGACCTAGTAATAATCTTGATGATACTAGTGAATTTGGGATATAAGAAAGACATCAAGAATCCATCTCTTCTATATCGGTACTGTTAACCAATGTACCATGGTTACAATATGATTATACACATAGAAAGGCCCAATGAAACCAGTAAAAATTATACTATAATGATCAAACATTCATTTAACCTGATTAGGTGACACATTTATAGATATATAAAGTCCAACGTTGAATTCAATAGGCCTCCTCCTATGATCACCATTGGACTTTTGATGCTTGTGAACTTCTTCATTCTCTCATGGATTAGTTGCACATTTTCTATTTTACTCTAACAATTCCCATTAAAATATATAACTCCCCAACAATGGTCCATTACAATAAATATCGACAAGGTGGACCACACAACACTTATAAAGGTTCCATAAAAATAGTTCATCAGTTATTTTTGTTGTATTAATATTATACTAATGATAGGTTCTATGCTTATGAACCACCAAAATCCAGGATACATTCACGTAATATCTCATATATAGAATGGATTCAATAATCTATCATCCATTCAATCTAGGATAGAAATTTTTTACTAAGAAATAATAGAGAGACCAAAGAAAAATGGAGACATATCCACATCATAGAGGTATAATTTTGAGCATGAAAAGAGATCATCATATTTGGGATCCCATGAAGCCTCACAATCTCCGTTGGATACTATATTGAAAACAAATAAATTATGACAAAATCCATAACTACTAATTAATGATATTAATTCATCAAATTATACATGAATATCAATATAGCATCATAACAAACTTCAAATATAGGGAAAATAGAGACGAATCCCATTAAAATGTGGTCACACATCCGTTGGGGGACATTATGTGGATGAAATAAACCACCAAAAACATGAAACTCAGTGTATAGCATCTAAATGAATAGAAATTGATAGATAAATATTGTGACTAATATCTTTAAAAAAAATCGGTCTCTTGGATAATGATGCACATTTGTTACACAAGGATATTCCACATTGGTTAAACAGTGTAACTAATAAAAAAAGTCATTAACAATCAATGTAGGAAGAAAAATATTTCCCTTGAACAAATCATTAGGGTTAACATCCTATGACCATACTAGTTTAGAATTAGAATATACAACAAAAATACTTGAACCCTATACCATAGGATCCTTATGATTAGATTTCTCAACATTCATCATTAAATAAAACTACACTATTATCATACAAAGACAACGTATTCCATCAAAAAATACCATATAAATATTATATATAAAAATCTCCAAGAGAATAAAAAATGTTAGACTCTAACAAAAAGATATCATCAAAACATTTCATGCTCAATGTATCTACCACAAAATTTCACTTACTATGTGTAATTGATATCACAATGTTTTATTACTACAGGAAATCCAACCCATGTTTCTTCTAATGATTATAGTCACTCCACAAAAAAGCATACATTTGTATTTTGAGACACATAATGATCATAAAGAACTCTTAAGTAGGATAGAGAAGAAAAAAATTCAAGGAAAATAGAAATGAAACATTTTCAAGATCATGGGTGGTATAGTTACATTAATTAGATCATAACAATGATTACCCATAAAGAATAAATACAGATTATTTTTACAAAAAAATCCCAATCCAAGATTATATGGGTCAAAGTATACCTCTAATGTAAATCCCCCATTCAAAAGATGAAAAGCTGAAACACAAACCAACTTATCCATTAAATTCTCAAAAGTTTCATCGATGTGATCAATTCACACACACCTGGTCCTTTCTAATCAATAGTATCACAAAAGTCACAATATTATAAAAATAATGAATGGACCTCATATAATATCCATTTGACTTAGGAAAATACAAACCTCTACATCATTCATGGTAGATACCCAAGATACTAATTACTCAACCTTTAAAGGATTAATGATTACTCCACACTAGGATATTACATGGACTATGAAATAGAATTCATGGGATTATACTCATAGTTCAACATCATCCAAAACAGAATATGGAATTGAGAACCACCACTAAAACCCATATTTAATCTATGTTATCTTATCTGGATGTTGAAAACATACGTTCTTTGACGATAAATACCACAATGATCCATTGTAGAAACACATATAAATTATTATTAATCAGTCCCAAAAACATGATAGGAGTATTAATTACACTAAATAACTACACACCAATCTAATAATGCAAGTAATGATATATGAATATTGTCCTTGGGATATCCTCATCATTTACATTCAACCGGTGATTCCAATATCACATATTTTTCTTTAAAAACATATCTGATCTATTTAATTGAATGATTTTATTGTCAATCCATGGCTGAGGATACTATTTTTATAATATTATATGATTCATGAAAAAATAATCAATGAATAACAAGAAATTTAAATCTTAATTCTTGGTAAATAAAATTATATCTCCCTATATTGACACACTGTGCAGATATTCCCCACTATAGATGGACATATATCTAAATACGTACCTCCCACAACATGTAATATGGCATCTAATTGGGGTAAATCAACAATAGAGAAAAACCAAGTTAAAAAATACCAAAATAATCTCTCATCAAGGGAGTAATTACACAACCTTTTCAAGGAAGAAATCACGGAATTCTTAAATAATATTGGGTAACACTACCAACTTAATCTCTGATGAAATCATAATTAACTCAACAATCAGGGAAGATAATGACTCATAACTCCAAAAACCTATTCAATGGTCCCACTCACTAAGAGACATCTCTAGAAAATATCAACGTGAATGAATATGATGCATCAATTATAGAATTTCATGATATCTAAAAACCAATATAGAAAATATATGCTAAGGATGATGTAATATGGCTATATACATAAACACGGTAATTCTCATCATGAGTGGTTCTGCTCTAGAAACAAATCGTAGTCTCTTAACACAATATACACGATGCTTTGACTTCTAATTTACATAATCAATGCCATGGGAACTGAAATTATCTCAACCTCGTGATCAAAATTATGGGCTCAGTTAAGTGAAATAAAGAAGTAAATAACTCTGGAATAAAATAAAGGATATCCCCATATAGAAACTGAGGATAATATATATTCACTAGAATTTTACATTTTATGTGATGTTAATGTTAAATCACTCATCTCACCACACAACACTTTATGAACTTTATGTCCAAGTTTTCAACCACTACTATGGTAGTGTTATATCTACTATCTTTGAGAAAGTGGGATATCATAAGGATTTCCCTTTAAATCTCCATCCCCTCTCAACTAACCATGACACATAATTCCATACTATTGTTATGGACATATATGACACTATTGGAAGGACTGGGCCTATATTAGGCCACCAACCATTCACTAATATTTGACGAAGGTATGAAACTCTCACATATGATAGCCATAACCTCCATAAAAAATATTCATGATCTGCTATAGGGGATGTGGAAAAAACTATACCCACAAAAATAATTTGACAATAACATAAACCTACTCCCTAATGACTAAAACATCTTCATCTTTTGGATAAAAAATAATGAACTCCTATTAAAATAACTACATTATGAAAGGTTTTTTGGACTCCCATCCCATGATGATATAATTCTAGTTAAATTCCTCTTGAGGTCCTCAAACTTCACCAAAATAACACATTATGAAAACAATATGAAACAAGTGACAAGGTGATAGATAATTAGATATAGTACATCCTAAAAATTTCTCATTGAAGCCTACTCATCAGGATGAAGGTCAAAAATCATAACATCGATCATTCTTATAGGAAATAATAATCTCATAAGCATTAAAACTCCCATTTTTAGCGGTAAATATCACTTATTTATAGGAGACATTGAGTGTGAAATATAGACACAGCATATAACTGATCCTTGAAAATCAACCACTAATTATCCAAATCATCCTGATCCTTGAGGATCAAATATAAAACTATTTTTCAAAAGAATATAAAATCTTCACTGATAAGGAGATGTAGTGGTCCTACCTGGAATAAATATGTCCAACAACTGTCTACACCCATTCAAGACAATACCCTCTCTTCTGATCTATTACAGAGTGTTCATACTTCTATAGAACATGGAATTGAAAATATTGGAGTGTTTTCCTCCATGTTTAATAATTAACTAGCTCTAATCTACAGTGATCCAATATAATATCCTTATGAACATATTGTTGTGAACATGATTGGAAAATTTACCTGACTTCATATATGTGGCAGAAAAAATATCAATACTCATAAATGAATAAAAAGAACATATTAGGCTTATTTAATTAATTCACTAAATAATTTTAACCAATTTCCCCTTTCCAACAAATATTCAAACATAGGTATAATGAATATCATTTCATGATCCATTCAAATGATTATACCCCCAGGAAATAGCACTTATGTTGAATGTTTATAAAACATAATGATCCTTGCATCAGATCACTAGTGGACATAAAATCTTATGTCCTAGAAAATCTACCCATATTATAGAATGTGTTTTGTGTTGTCATCTACGTTTCCAAACTCTCATCATCAATTTTACACAAATGTATCAAAAAATACTCCAATAATGGTATCTATAATTGGATGATAATGTAAAAATAGAGATAATGGACCCTAAATCAAATTTCTAATTGGCCAGGAGTTGGTGTCTATCGATAACAGTATATCAAAAAGTAAAATGAGATGGTTACTCTCTAAAACATTTATGAGTAAGAGATAATAATTATAAAACATATCACTAATATTAAATCTATAAGTAAAATATATATACCAAATACATAAAATTTTATACATACACTGATATAATTGAATTAGAAATTTAATGTACTAAAAGGTACAATAGAAAGTGAAAATGAACTCAAGAAATTTATGATACTGTCTCAATAAATGATCTCAGATATTATTGTCTGTTCCAAATAGCGAAAATATTAATATTTTCCTAAAAAATAGTGTATATATACATTTTGTGAATATAAAATTTCCAATAAATCGGATCCTCACTAAACCCTATCTTGTAAAATATTAATTATGTACACTAAATTCCAATGAAAAATAGTTAAATTAATATCATCAACTAAATACATAGTACTAGTTATATTTCATCATCCTCGATCACTAAAAAATTAAAAAATATAATTATACTATATTATATAAAATTATATATATAAATAATATTACCTTTTTCCACTTCACATTACCCAATTCCAGTCATCCTAAGATTATCCCAAATGTATTTACGTAATCCCTGATGTGAGTTGTCATCAAGACAACCCATATCATCCAAGCTTAAGGGCCAAAAACCCAGGTCGGAATCATTCCACATTACCATATCATTCTCAAAATCATCCCATGATGAATCCAAGTGTATTTTTGTAATCTAATGAATATTTTATTTGTTCATTACACCTCAATCCATCACATCCAATGAAAGGAAGATGAAATCACCACGTATGGATCTATATATGTTATATGCCTCAAGATATAACATCCCAAACATAAATTCATAGTAAAACAATGATTCATCTTAAGCTTGGTTATAAAATATCTTGTACCATAATATTTTATAACTTGGGATACACCTAGTTATCTATATCTGAAGAGAGAGTAGGGAGAGTAAGTCAACTATAGGTTGCCTCAGCATCATAGATGTTATATAAAACACCCCTAAAAACATTTAGTTATCTGTTACATTACTAATACATGTTGTTAATACGTAAAATATTATAATATAATTATTATAATAAACATACGCACTAAGGGAAACTACCTAGCTTGAGACTCATCTGATGATATCATCACACATCACCCTCAACTTACACTAATGAATACGATGTATAAAAAACAGCAAATTAGTAAATATTTTTTCATTTTCCTTTTCATGAATCATAATATAAGATTTTATCTATGTTTCCTTGATACTATTAATCCACTTGATATTATTTCTCAAGTATGTTATCAACATCATGTGATACCATGAACTATCCGCAATCATTAAATTATTCATTTATCATTTCACATTTTTCGAGTGATGTTGGACTCAGCCTAAGCTACCACTTAATTTGATGAATGTAGATTGAATAGAAATGAGATTTTCCATATTGTCAGAATCAAATCATATAAATTACATTTATCCATCAAATTTTAAAATATTCATCAAGAAATTATTATGGTCATTGAAAAGAATGAAATGTTTGTAACTCATTTGATTACCTGAGGACCTACACAATCATGCATGATAAGGACATCTACTATCCCATCACAAATATTAGGAACAACAAAATCCATAGGTTTTCATCATATAGGTCAAGAAGAACAAAATTAGTGTAGACCCCATACTCTATCTCATATCTCATCAAGTATTATATAATATAGAAATGATTTCAATAGTAAAACATTATTCCAAAATCGAAGAGAAAAAATATATTTAAAATTTGTTATAGTTTGTGCTGACAGAATTAACTAAGTCCATTTCATTAAGGGTGTATGCCTATATTATAATAAAATAGGCCCACTGATCCCCAAGAATTAATTTTCAATTTAAAAAAATTAAAAAATAATTAATTTTATTCATGATTATTGTTTTTAACACATGAATTCCCTGAAATTATATTTTTTTATAATTAAAATATTAAACTATGATAAAAAATTCATATCATGAAAGTAAAAGACATATAGAAAATGATAAATAATAAAAAGTTGAATCATAAATAACAAAAAACACTTGTAATCATAACAAAAAAATTATTTAATTCTTAAAATGAGACGTCGATTCTCTTTAACATTTGAGAAATAAAATTTCAAGTATATTCATCATGGATTTGTTTTTGATAATTATTAATAAGAAAAATTAAAAATAATACAACTAGATGAAATTATAATTATTTATATTATGGATAATTAATGAAAAAAATCATCATAATTATTTAAAGTAATGTAATAAATACCAATATTTGATTTTATAATATTGACACACCTCTTGTAATTAATCATAAACAAACTTATTAGATTATAAATGTGATTGTTTTTTAAAATCCATATAAATGTGTAATTTTTTTAAAATAAATATTTTAACAACACATAAAAATAATCCTATTCATGATACTACATGAAACTTCTAGTATAAATCAAATTCTATAATGACTTATGAATACTACACTTGAAATAATAATTTTCTCTTTCATATATAATTTATAGAATGTTAATTAATAAGGATAACAATGTTTAATAATTATTTTGAAAAAATAATGCAATAATTATCTTCTTTATATGTAATTATTGGTTTATTATATCCTTTGAGGTTGGATCCACTATTATTTCAAACTATACATAGTATTATTAAAACCTATTTTCCACATCAAATAATGAAGAGGGAAATTTTATCCCTTTCCTTTCACAAGAATGGTTAATAAAAAATAGTATGAAAAAGTGTGTCATATTTCTTACGTATATTTCTAGAAAGTAGAAGGATCCATAAATAATTTCAAAAAGGGATTTTAAATTCAAAATATAGGTTTTTGGATCATATAAATATGAGAAAAATCTATAGGAATTAATTAGATTTATAAATCTAATTAAAAATGGTATTAATTAGATGACTTCCAAGAACCTCACTAAAAACTCTAATTAATTGAAAATGAAATTTATTATTTCCCATATAATTCCCCACATTACCTATTAAAAAACAATAAAATTAATTTAAATGATATAATTAATTATAAATGTTTAATTTATTGAAAATTTTGGGATTTAAATTTTACTACTCACTTATTTCATTGGTCACCTATAACGGGTCTGAAGAGACATAAAAAGGATATGTTATTTACCTTATAACCACCATTAGACAAGAAGAATGTTTTAGATAAGGTTAATATGAAATCTCCATTATTTTAATGGTTACCCTGATATGGATAATAAAATATTTAGAGGACCCTTATATAGGTTTATGATATTTGGAAAAAACATTTTACAAGTCCTTGGAAATTAGATGCAACCCTTACATTGCGTGGAAAACAAAGACTTACCCTTATAAAGGAAGCAACTTATCCTTACATAAGATATATAAAAATATTAAAACATTAAAATTATAAGAAAATAATTATACATGATTTTAAGAAACTCCTAGATACCGTTATTTAATGGTGAACTACACTTGTACAACAGATTAATAACTTTATGAGAGTATTGGAAAGGAATGCCTACCTTTATGTATGACATAGAGACGCATTTTTACATTTATACAGTTCTTGAACTACCTATCTATGATAAAAACTATAAAATGGATGTTTTATTTACATAAAATTACTTTAAATTACCTATAAGATAGAGAATAGGTTTATTTAATGGTAATATAAAATTTATAAAAAATAAGTTTTCTTTAAAATAACAAAAATATTAAAATTGTAAAGGGTTTTAGACACTATTTATATTCTTTTAAACCGCAGAAAGATAGAGGAATGGAATTGAAAATATTATACCATACATTAGATACCTCAAAAATCCATTATTTTTCACTTTTGGAACCATTTACCCATGAAACCTGTCATTCCATTTTCAAAAAATTATGGGTATTCCGAAAAGGTCCCTTTTCTTCTCTGATAAAAGCAAATCACATCCACTAATTAATGATATAGATATATCATCTAATTTAACATTTAATCCCACAAATGTTTCTCCTAAATTAATAAAATATCATATTCACATGCCTCTTCTCTATATTATTCATCATATGCTTCTCATTTATAATGAGGCATTTCTCAGATTTTCAAGGTCCCACTAAGAGTAATACATGATCCTTAAATTTATTTAATTAAGCATTTCAATAAAAACATATTTTATCTATAGTTATATAATTATAAAATTTTAATTATTATAATGATGTTTTTTATAATAATATAAAAATAATTAGTTATTTATTCCCATAAACATACTAAAGAAAAAAAGAACATCAATTACACTAATGTGTGGACAACCACCTGCACAACATAAATTTTTTCAATTTTCACTTGGATTTTCATTTTTTATCCTAAAAATCTTCAAATATAATTCAAAAAAATATAAAAACTAAATAACATTATTATTAATAAATTATTATGATATTATACACTTCCTTAACCATACGAACCCATCATGTTGGAACATATTTTTGATAGGGTTTGTATAACCACCAACATGAATGATTCTATAAAACACTATAAATGTTTACTATGTGAACATAAATAATAATATTATTGTAATTTAATAGTAAAATAGTTATTTATTTATGGTTTTGTTAATGTTGTATCAAATATTTTTCTTATAATTAAAATTTCATCTTCAATTACTAAAATTATTGAAATATATTGACATTGCTTTCATTTCTGTATAACACAACTAAAACATTTATAAAATGAGATAACCGAATTATAAATAAAAACATTTAACAAGTATTGTAGAATTAATGATCAAAGAATTATGATCTTCATACCAATTAAGGGTTATCATCATCGAAATTATAAAATATTTTCAAAATAATTAGAATTACTAACATAGAATGATAAAAATAAATCATAAAAATGAGGTAAATATAAGATAAATTATTATAATTGAAGATAATAAGTGATCATCATCGTGGATATGGTTATATAATAGCTGATTCATATAAATATATTTTTTATAAATGATGTAATAGTGTTCTTGGCTAATCCAGAATAAAAGAAAATGGTTTCATTGGCTAATTTTCAAATCCATATAAAATATTTGATATTATGAACCATAATTTCATTTTCATTACATATTCAATACACCATTTAATTCAATCAAAATAAATATATTTTTTAATGATGTTTTAATATTCATTTAATGATATCCATCTAATGTTAGTTTGGCTCTCACATTACTATTATAGTAATGGGTTTATTGTCTCTAATTTGATTCCTTTAGAAATATTCCATACTATTTTTCTTGATATCACTAATAAAGTTTGATTACTTCATAATTAAGGACTTTTTCAGTTATTATCAAACTAATGGTGTTTAAAAATATTGATAAACTCCTTTCATTTTTTTTATTTTTATTCTAATGATTTTAATGTTGTAAGGGGGTTTAAACTTAACAGTATTTTTTAGTTAAAATTATTCTTCTTGAACTTCTTCAATCTATGATTAGTCTATTTTACCCCACTATTTTATATCATGTAACCTTCTCTCACCCTATGGGGAAAATTACATTTCAATTAGACCTATATATTTTTCGTTTATTAGTATCGTAAATAAATTTTCAGAAGATAATTTTGTGGTTTCATTCACCTTATGAGAATTATTCGTTAAGAAAATTCTAATGAATTATTTAAAATGGGTCTTAAAAATCTATAAATATATAAAATATAATGAAATAATGTTATATTTTAAAAAAGTAATATATATAATTTTAATTGGAATTCATGAATTTAAATTTTATTGTAAAATATTCCTCTTTTATAATGTAGTTTTTAAGTATTTTTTATATCATGTAAAAGAATATTATTTAAATAATCTTTCATATATTATTTTATTATGAAGAACCACTATTTTAAAAAATATGATTATTAAACATTTTATCCAGATCAATTATTTAATTTTAAAGAACAATTTTTATGTAGTTTAAACACCTTTTAGAAAGTGGGTATTCCCTCTCATTTTTCATGTGATTTATCTAAATATCATTAAATTATATTTTTCATCTACGAAACCATCCTTAATTCTGCTTATTAAACTCTTAAAAAAGTTTTATTACAACATCAAAATTATTTTTCTATATGTTATATACAATGTTATAAAAAATTTATTATTGAAACCCAGCTCATATTCATCAATTAATTAAGTTATATATTAAAAATGAGTGTTTTCTTCGTCAAATGGATTACATATTCATGATTTTTATTATTATGATAATTGAGGTAATATATAATCCTCCAATGAGTTGGTTAATGATTTATACAACACAATATTTATAAGTTTTTTGTAAACATGATGTGGGAAGCATTATTAATTTTTTTTTCATTAAACATGAGGAAAATTTATTTGTTACCAAAATTTTTATGTGAATATGAAGCAAGAATCCTTGTTCATATGTTTTTATATGAATTTGAAGTATGATTTGTTTACATATTTATTGTGTGAATGTTATGGATGAGATTTTTTTAAAAAAAATTGTATTATGTGACAATTTTTCTATAAGATATATTCACATTTATATTCTGTGAATGTGATATCATATTCTTTTCTCAATGGTTTGATTTGTGAACATGATGTGGGATTATTTGATCCCAATTTTTTTGAGTGAACATGATGTGGGTAGATTGATTGAAAATATTTTCTATGATTATTAGTTTGAAATAAGTGAATATAATTATATATTTCAATATCATTATATATATTATATATACCTATTATTATGATCCTTTGATAAAGTTTAATGTCAGGCGATGATGAACACCTTTTCCAAGGATCAATTTTGGTCATTTGAGATCACATGTCCTCTCATCATGTCCTATAGAGAACGCTTAATTTTATAGATTATTTTAAATAAGATATGTATTCCCTCCTACTATTTTATAATATTTTTATGATCTTACCCTGGATGAATTATTGATTATATTTAACATAAAGAGTGTATGAGCTCACATATTTCTTATCTTATCCTTTCGTAGGTAATAAAGATGACTACATTTAATTTGAAGTCTACAAGGTATTCATGTGTGGTTTTATTATGGATAAATGATAAAAAAATTCATAAAAAAGCTTCTTATGAAGATTTTTCTCAATGTCCATAAACCAATCATTCTTAGAATTGTGTAGTTTTTTATGATGTAATATTTACGATATTGAAATGTAGTAAAATGAATAGGTTCATGTCACATGGTATCAAATACTATGTCAAAATAATGTGTTTTTATTGACTAGATATCAATGTGTGGGTCAGTGGTTCCTTATTCTTGATCATTTTCGACTACCTCAAATTCGACTGTTGGTCTATGTCCTCTAATCTCTTTTTCCTAAATATAGTTCCCAAGGTTTCTACAAATTACCCATTGATATCAACTGTAGAAACCCATCCCTAGAGATCCCAGACTTGGTGTCTACTACCATTACATTGGCATGATTACAAGGAATCAAAATCCAAAAGGCCAAAGAGTTTATTCTTCTTGGTAGAATGTATACTCACATGAGACTTGTATTACAAATGAATACAATAATTATAACATATTTTTATATTTGAGGGTAACATTATTTCATCAAGTATATCCATCCATAACATTCTTAGTTTTCTTCTTCGATTCGTAGGGAATGTAAACAATATAAGGGTGAGCTCAAATGCTCAGCAAGGGTAATGTATAGTGGAACTAATAATTAATCATTGATAATTATAGTTATTGTATGGTAAATAACTGAACAAACATACCATGTAACCAACAATATAAAATGTTTATAAACAATATAGAAAAATAATAACTAAAAAAAGCCATCCAAATAACTAGATAAACAAACATCAATATGGAATGGTAAGAAACAGAAACACATACCATCTAATCAATGAAATGAGAATGAAACACATCTATAGATATGAAGATGAAAATTCTCATAGATAATAAATACATAATCAAAATGAAAGCAATACATAATTAGTGGACATAATTTATCTGAAACATGCTCCATTTTTCATCTATTATATTTTAAATATATTTGTAGAAACCCATATATTCTTGTTGGAATCATACTTGAAGGGTTTTTTTTTCAAATAATTTCATCTCAGGAGACTACGAATGCCTGAAGGGGCTCACAGTTACTAGTCCCCACCATGTAGGGCTTTCTTTATAAGGTCCCCAAACTATGTCATTCACATCCCAATAATTCCACATTTCAAATAAACAAAATGACTTATCAAATACATGTATTTAATAAAAGATATGTATTTATCAATATTTCCTCGAATAATTTAATACCTTTCAAAGTAAACACCATATAGAATAATGGTATATGATTCAAAAAAAACAATTTTATCCATTAAAACAGATTTTGATATTGATGGAGAATTATATTTAAATTATCATCGAAAATTAAATATTTCAAAAGGGACTAAAAAGAATTAAAGAAGTGAATGTGAATACTATATTTGGACAAATCAATCATAAAACATTCATAGAAAGAGTGATAATGGTATCAATTCAACAAATTCCAAGTAGAGTAAAATTATTTTTTAGTTTTCATTGATGAATATAAATACTATAAAAAGATCTTTTATAATCATTTTGAGGAAAATATCCTTTTGTTTTGAAAAAACATTTGAAAAACTTTTTCCTTGAAAGTAATTTTTTTAATTTTTTCAAAATTAAACTTTTAAACAGTAAAAGGATGCTTAAATGGAATAATGATGGGTAAATTTGTAAATATCATACAACGTAAAAATAATATTCCCTTTTATGGTAAAAACGTTATAAAAAATGCATTGTTTGGAAAGCTTCAAGATGATACCATTATAAATTTATAAAAGAAAAAAGGTTAAAAAATTATTTAATATATCATTTTATAAAGGAAAAAACAATTTTTAAATACTATTAAAAAAACTAGGTTTTTAGAAGAAAATATGTTCTCTAACTAATGATTGAAATGATATATGGTTTTCTTAAAATCATTTTCCAAAACATTTCGTGTACCAATGTGTGAGAAAATGGTAGTAATACTTGATAAAGGTAATGAATAATAATAATAGAATACACTAAAAGTGTATATTAGAAAATGAGAAAATATTTTCTTATTATGGAAATTAAAGTGAAAATTATCCCGAAAAAATTGAGATTGTAAAGTACACCCTTGAAAATATTATAATGTTAGTGTGATAATCAATAAATGAGTAAATTATGGGTTTTAATTGTAAATCCACAAATAGAATTTTAAAAACATAAATATATTGTCAATTTCATTATAAACATAAAAATATAATATTAACAACATAGAGTAAGTAATATAACCTGAAGAAAATAAATTATTTTATAAATTTATTTTCCACTTGGTATCTTTTAACTCAGATTCCCTTAGATGAAATATTTCAATTTGAAACATAAAATATCATGAATAATGAACATATTAAGATATTATATGACAAAGTGGAAGTATGTACACCATATATAAGAAATTTGGGGAAAACAAATATTGTGACTCTTCAAGGAAAAAGTTAATAATCAAAAAAGGAAGTGAGATTTCATAGATAATCATTAAAATGTTCTTGATGAGACTAGTCTTTAACCATTCCAAAGTGTCCCATACAACTTTGAAACATTTGAATCGCAATATCCATTAAGTAATTAAATTAATTGAAACATATAATATCATGAGAATAAATATAATCATTTTATAAAATGTCAAATGGAAGTATGTATATCTTATCAAAGAAACTTGGTGCATGATAACATATAGGTCTCAATAAAATTCTAGTTGACACGTAATCCCTTACCTTACATTTCCTTTTTGGGTGAACATCCTTTAACATCATTTAAAATGGATTAAAAAATTCTAGAAACTAATACCAGAACCATAAAAATATTTATAATATCATATATTATCTTGTTATAATATCTTATAACCCATTTTTTAATAATCATTCATTATTTTTACAATTTTTGGTGTTAATTTCCAAGTCTTTCAAGTATGTTTGGACATGTTACTTGTTATTATTTTTACATCAATCATCATTTAATCAACGAAGGAATATATAAAACAATATAAATATCATATATAATCATTATAAATGTATTTATAGTAACCTATAATATTTGGAGATAAGAAATGAAATGCACCGTCCATGGTGACGGTGGGCCATATGTACGTGTGGATGCTACATTCATTTCTATATTGTTTTAAAAAAATGAAATAAAAATTATATATATATATATATTTAAATTATAGTAAATTATTCATGTAATACATGTTACATAGGTTTATTAAATCCATCCTTTATATATTACATGCAGAGAGTGGACAAATCAAATCGCTTTGAGGGGGCGGTAGTCCACACTTCCACAAATGATGTAATCATATTTCTATAATATAGAAATATTTAAAATTTGATATATATAAAAATTATATAATCATAATTGTGTTATAAATATCATATATATCATATATAAATATATTTTTCATCATAATTAACAATATGGGATGCGGTAAAGGAAGAACGAATCAGCATCGTTTCGTGATGTGGATGTTCTCCATACACATAAACGGTAAGTTTTTTACCTGTTAGATGGATGTGTATGTATGTGTAGGAAAATACCCATTGATAACAAAATATTATTATATTTAGGATACTCATGTTGTTATATATTCATGGAATAATAATAATTTGATTAGTGCAGAAATAAATATAACTAAAGATATTGAGAAAAGGTGTTACCTATTAATCGGGTAACACCTTTTGGTTTGCATCAATGAGATTCCATGGATGAATTTATGAACAAGGTGAGATTATAAGTTTGGGGGAGATTTTGAGGAGATATTTTAGAATATATTTTTTTAGACAATGTGTCTTTAAATGCAAAAAGAAGTGGGAGGATTGAGTGACTTTTTATAGTGGATGTTGAGTGACACTATTGAAAATTTATAAAATAGAATTTCACCCATTTTTTACCATTTATATTGACTCCCATAATGGTAAAATTTCTATAAAATGGAGTATAGGGTCATAATATTTTCATATAGTGAATTTTGGATACTTTTATAGGTTTTTTTGTGCCCTTAAGATTATTATTAATTCCCTTGTTAAGATTAATTTAACACTAATTATTGTAATTAATTTTAATTATGTTCACCAATTGTTAAAAAAAACTAAGTTGACCATATAAGAAATTTTAAATTATTTTGATTATAAATATTTAATATATTTTTCTAAATTTCAAACATATATCAGGTATAAATTAATTTAAATTTAATCATGCAGACAGGTTGACAATGTGGGCTAATAAAGTAAAAACATCAAAAAGTTTGCTATATTTTGTTCAGTTTCTAAGTAAAATTGATTAAAATGAAATAAATTGGAATAATTGATAAAAAATTTAACTAATTAATCTTTATAAAAAATTTAAAATAAAATTCCAACTTATAAAAAAATTAGATGGAAAATAATTTTTGAATTAAAATTCTATATTTTTCACTATTTATTAAAAAATGAAACATCATAAAAAATACCAAAAATTCCCCCAAACACAATTTAAATGTTCTTATTTCAATAAATATATTTATTTTTAAATATTAGATTTATGAAATTTCAAAATATTGTATTTAAAATAGGGTTTTCATTAAAAGGCAGTAAAAGTGTCTTAATTAAAACATAAGTTTTTATTTGAAATGTTGTGTTCGTTCTTATCCTATAATTATCAAATATATTAGATGAATAAAAAATATTTTATTGAATATATTATATATATATATATATATATATTATAATATTATCATTCAGTAATTATAATTAATTTAATATTTAAGATAAAATAACTTTGGAAAAAAACTTGTTTCCTATAAAATATTCACTTAATTTTTTACTGGTTCTTATATTCTTTTATAATTAATTTGTAACCAATGAATTAGTTATGTAAACCATATATTTTCATATGTTAATTTATAATATTCATAATAGCTAGTTTATATCTTATAATATTAAATAATAATATTTTAATTGTATATTATTGTTCGGTAAAACTCTATCTTGAATGTAACAAAATCCATTGAAGAAAATCGTTGTTTTATGTGACACATGATAACTCAGTGTCACGTGCATTGAAATATATAATATATATTGAATTTATTTAAAATATTAATATATTATAAATACTCAAGAAATTATATTCCCTTACATGGTTGGTGTTGTGTGTCAAACATGCTTGGTGTTTCTTGTTATACACACTATCAAATACAATGTTCTTACTTTTGATTTTTGGGGAGTTACATTTCAGTAAATCCATGTGCTATAAATAAACGCATCACACCTTAAAATTCCTTGAATTTATATTTTCAATAAATTCCTACGATTCATTCAGCCTTACTAATCTCAAACTCATCCAAAAAAATTAGTGTGAGATACTCATAAAATATACAGCTACAATATCGGGTAGAAATACACCCCATTGATTTAATTTAGACCTAAATAACAGAATCAGAGAATAAAAATTTACATCTTAAATTTGAACATAGAAATTCAGGCTATAGAATCCATGATACACATGTCTAGACGGGCATTGTAATCTAGTAATGTACAATCGATTCACTTCACATGAACTCACTCATATTAATTACTTGTTCATAACATTGTCTAAGGAATCAATAACCAAATTAAGGACAAAAAAAATCTCAGTGAAAATGGGGGAAATGATTCATCTTCCCACATAAATATATGAAATTAGAAAACCCTAATCAATTCAATAATAAAAAAATTCTTCTTCATTAGATGGGGTTTGGTTCTCCCTCTATTAGATAGTTGTTTCATCACAGCATCGATATCTCCTCGATTTGATTTTGGGTCCCCGATCTTGGTAAATATAATTTCTGTCACCCTAGAAAACCTCAGTTCTTCTTAATAGATCATTTCAATAAAGAAAGAATGGTCATTGTATTAATTCATAAATTCTTCCCATAGATTTTTTTACTGGTTTGGCATCATTATCATTTTCAATATTAGGTTTCATGATTCCTCAAGAAGTAACCTCGATGAAAAAATCTAGTTCAAAAAATTGGGTTTAATTATTCCTTTCGTCGATGATATCCTTGTTATTTTTCATTATGATTTTCCTATGGTTGACGGTGGTGGTGTTAGTCATATTCCTTAATTGGTGACTTCAAATGATGTCTGATTCTTATTTTTCCTAACTGCCAATGATATGATCACTTAAATAGACTTCGTCCATCATTAAATCTACAACTAACATTTAATCCTCCATAAAAATCATCTTCAGCTACATCTCAAAACATCAGTTGATGAGGCATTTTCTTTCTCAGTTAAATTTGTGATTAAAGGTTCTTCAAGAAGCTTTTTTTTCAAGATCTCTATATAGAATCGTGTATGTGAGTTTATAATGACAAGAAAATATGTAGATTTCTGTTGAGAAATCA
Organism: Viscum album; assembly: GCA_963277665.1. NCBI lineage: Eukaryota > Viridiplantae > Streptophyta > Magnoliopsida > Santalales > Viscaceae > Viscum > Viscum album. Next base: position 434,258,934 of record OY728158.1, on the reverse strand, counting down.
AGTACATGATTGGCTAATGAGGATTTAGTAACATGAGTTGCTTCTATTTGACTATGTTGTAAACAGAATAATTCATATACATGGAATATTGGATACCTCATATCTTCTTTCAAAATTCGACTCTATGAGTAATTTTTTTTTAATTTGTAGAAAAAAATTTGTTGTATCCATATATATTATAAAATAATAGAAATAATAATCCCCCAAAAATAAAATAAAATAAAATAAAATTTGATAATTCATTATTAGGAAAACAAAACATTTTAATAAAAGAAACACATACACATTATTTTGTTAAAATTAAAATAAAACTAAAAATAAAAATCAACCAGATTAAAATAATTAATAGATTAATTAAATAATAGAATTATGAATGATTGGTTTTAAAAAAATAATTTAAATAAAATATTATGTAACTAATTATTGAATAATATAATGAAATGTAAATAAGTGTTAAGCTGCAATTATTTAATTAAAATTTTGATAACAACAAGAATAGGGTGACATTTATTAAATACATAGAATAAAAATATAAATAATTCTTTTAATGAACTAAAAATATAAAATGATATAATTTAACACATCTTTAAACAATTTTAAATATTTAAAAACCCAATTAAAAAAGTAAGTTACAAAATTTAAAGATTTATTTTAATGACTAAATTATAATTAAATCACTAATAATATGGGGAAAAATATTAAAATTATAGGCCCATCAAATTCCCACACCCTAATATATTTCCTATCCTCCAACAATCTGTTATACAAATTTAGTGGAATAAAATAACTCTCAGGTTTGGAAAACTATACAGCCATAAAAAAATTTGGTTTCAAAATGATTTTTCCATTTATAATTTCATCAACTTGTGAATGGTATTACCCTAAATAAATAGATTTTTTTTTGTAAAATTAAATTCCAATTTTTCAATGAAGACTGATCATAAAATTTGGAAACAGATTAAACCTACATTAGTTTGCATTCAATTAAACGTTGAATAATATATTTAACTCTAGGAAAACAAACTATCAAAATTAGAAATAAAAAAAATAAGACATTTTGTTTGGATATGAAAATAAAATAGTTAACATCGTAGAATAAAAAAATAATCCAACAACATAGATATTAAAATTTTGATCAAATCCTATATTAAGATTTTCATTTCAAAATTTATTTTAATACAAATTTTAGGTCTTTGAATCCAAATCAATAAATTTATGGGAAATTATAATTTTATAACATTTATCTAGTATTTTTCTAGTGGAATCTACTTTTCTATAAGAAAAAATAATCATTTCCTAAACTAAATCGAAGGGATAATAGACAACAAACCTCTTAAAAGTGGATAAATATTATTCAAACATTAGAGAAATTTGAACCAATGAAAAAAATTATTGAAACTTGAAAAATAATCAAATTTTAAATCATTTAGGGGTTAACAATGTTTTCATATTGTACTGCATTTTAGAAAATTGAAACACCCATTCCCCGACAGTAACACTCAAAATTGTACCCAAAAATGACTCAAATGTGTAGAAATATTTCAATTCAATTTTAATGTTTAAAAATATTTATTAATTTTGAAGTTTAGAATCTTGAATGATGGGTCAAAATAAAACTCAATATATATGTTCTAAAAAAATACAAAATAATTAACAACTCTCAATATCAAAAAAAACAGTTTCTTATTTCTTAATAATTCATTAATTAAGTTCAAAAATATGATTTTTATAGTAGTTCATATGGAATGAACAATGATAAATAATTTCTAGAAAATAATAAAAATTTAAATTCTAATACATGATAAAAAATTTAACATATTTAATAGAAATAAACATGATGTTTAAAAAATATGAATGAAAAATTTATTAAATTTCTTCTTTTCTCAACTAATTTTTATTTACAAAATCATCATTTAGAAAGAATATTTTAAATTCGTAAATATGTGAACAATTGAAAATTAATGACTACCCTGATTTAGAATAAATATTTTCCATTACATAATCCCAAATAAAACAATTCTTGAATTTGGGAAAGTATCTCTAATTAGATTAGATTTTTCTAAATATGGAAACAATTTCACATTAGATCTAAAGAATATCGAATCAAGTATAATATTAATGGTGTTTAGAATGTATGTGGGATGATTTAATATTATTCATATTATAGAATTTTTATCTTTGTATATCAAAAATTATGCCCTCCAAATGATGGGAATAATCCTCTAATTAATTCTACTAGTGAACAATGAATTCAGTAACTTGTGGATAAACATCAAAAGGTGTGAACTCATTTTCCATCCATTTAATTTCTAGAAGTAAAATATGTAGATTTTAATTGTTTATTGAAATTGAAAACCTAGAACAAATATTAATTATATTTATAGTAATGAGAAGAAAAATATTTAGTAACCCCCACCCCCCAATGGTGTGCTATATTTTATATCGTCCACAATTGGATAACCTGTTATCTTTACCTATTCAACAGGTGGAAGGGGATTGTGTTTTAAGAGACACTAAGTGTTCATTTTCCCAAATTTGACCATATTAACTATTATGTTGAGGCCCCCTTTGATGGAATATAGTATATCAAGTCCCTTTGTGTTGTGGTATAATTTTTTAGTTAGTACATGCTTCTTACCATAACTAGGAGGATAGGTTTCGCAAGCCCTTTCATTTCATATAGGGAAAACCTCAATAGATAAATAATAATATCATACTTTGTATCTTGAAAGCCTCATCTTCTCTCAATAGCTCCAAACAAATATTTATAGAGACCATTACATGTTCCAACATCATCCCAACCTTTTCTTATCCATACAATAATCTTTATTCAATAAACACTTTTAACTCTTCCTAATACTATAAAGAGGATTTCATTTTAATAGATAAACTACAAAAAGATTGAGTTAAATATTTGATTCAGAATAATCTAAATATGATAGATCAAAATGGTTGAAATCCACCTAAAAAATTAGATTGAATCTATTTTTCTTCATCCATAGCCATGGAAAAATCAATCATTTATAGAAGTGAATGTTAATTAAATTAAACATTAACCTCTTGAATTTCCTCTTCAAATGATTTAATGTTAGACTCACCATTATTAGTATTATATAATATTATGAAAACTCCTGATGTTAATTAACTAAATATTCCATGATTTGTGAGTTTAAATGATCTTTAATCCCTTTCTTCATTGTTTTAATTCATTTTCATATAACTTCATGAAAAAATCCCTTATTTTATTAGAATTTTTATAACAATATCTTCCAATGTTGGGTTAGATTCCATTTGTTCTTATTTATTTCATACATTATTATTTTTTATATGTTTTCTTGTTTACATTTTTTATAGTTGTTGGTATACCCCTCATCAATGTCTCAAATTGAAGGGTGATATTTTTCCTATTTTTTCTATTTTTTCTATTTTTATAACCACCAAAATCCAATTTTACTCTCACAGCTATTATATTATAGTATCCCCTAATATTTCCTCCCAACAAGGGTTAATTTAAAGAGTTTATTTCATAAATTTTTATAATTTTTATTTTTATTTTAGAGAGGCATTCAATTAATGTAAATGATACATTTCTAATTTCCTAAACTAATAGTCTTTAAAACTATAGAGAAATAGAATTAGTTTGTGGAAAGTGAAAAATCATCAAAAATTAAAATAGATTTCTTCCCTAATGATTCTATTAGTTCATCCATTCTTCATTTCGATGAACTATTTAACTAAATAAACTCTCCCAACAAACAATTTGAAATATCTAAATGTGTATCACATTACGATTTAAAATTCCAATACAAAAACTATGATCATAGTTATCAACCACATTTCGTTAAGAGATGGTCGAAGCACTCAACGATTGTCGAGACCATGTCACAATTAACCCCCTTCAATACTCACAATTTTCATTTAAGAATTGTGATATTAAAACAATGAAAGACAACCTAAAAACTACTAATTATATTGATTTAATAAACTGATGTCAATGAAAATCACATGTACATTGGTAGTATACTAGTTATATAATGAGAGATAAAAGAAAACAAAATTATAAAAGACATAACAATAAAACATCAAAAAATTATTTAGTGATCACAAATATGGAGAAAACATACATTTTGAATGAAGATAATGAATCCTTAAAAAGAAACTAGCTATATAATCCACTAGGTAAATCCACAAAAATACAAAACCGATCATATAATAGTAACTACATAGTCCTTTATTATTCATCTTAATCATCATCAGCTTTATCGGTATAATATCTTCTTTGAGGTCTCTATAAGATCTGTCTGTTACACTCTCTATCCCCCAATGGACCAAAGTCCTTAATTTTTTATTGATTTTTGATAATCAACCTTTCAAGGGGAGAGGTGTAACCTTTACAAGGCCCGTAGGACTAAGTATTACATGGCCTATAGGCCTTATAGGAATCCATTGACCATAGGCTTCAAACATTACATACATCCCAGACTAACTACATGGAAATTCTCCACCCCGACATCTTCATCGGGAAGTCATGTCTCCACCATCGCATGGCTATTCGGCTAGGCTTTCTCATGCATGCATAGGATTTTCCTAATTGCATGTTCCATACCCTGTCTTTCTTGCAATCCATTTAGCTTATACTATGGTGAATGCTCCTTCACATCCTTCTTTTGAAGCTTGTTCCTTTCAGGCTGTATGGTTTCTATCTACACTTAAGGTGGGCCGAAGACCTTGAGGTGTCCCAAAGGCCTTACTAACCCAAAGGCCTAGGTGGTTTGAAGTCCTTAAAGGTCTCGAGGACCAAATCGTTGGCCTGAATGCCCAAATAGGGGAATGTTCATAGCTTCTACACTACCAAACAGTGCCTGATATAGTCCCACTACATTACCTGCTACAGTACCATACAGTTCATGCTACATTACCGTTAATGTTCCTACTACATCACTACTACAGTATGAGAAATTATCCTCCTCCAGTATTTGATCCCGGCTCTCTTAGATGAACTTATGTATTCCTCACACACTGGGATGAGGCTCATGTGCTAAATTCTCTGTCACTTCACTCTGAAAAAGATGCCAGATATGTCCTCTCAAAAATTCCACAAATCATTTGTTTCATTTGAAGGCCCCTTATTTGAACCCAATTTGTCTAACTAAAATTTCCAAAATGATAGGTTAGCCTCACTACCCTACTGCATATTTCATTACTTGCATGTGTCCTGTTGTCACTTCCGTATTACATCTGTAAATTTTTTCACATAAATAGTTAGGGAAAGGAATAAAAATATTCCCCTAGTGGATACATAAAAGTTATGATTCCAAAAATACATTTTTCATCAATAAACACCATGGAATAACAATTTATTTAAATTGATCTGGTCAAAAAATTCCAAAGATTCATTTGGATACACTGATCTCAAACTATAATTGAACATTTAGCGCACACTCCTCTTTAAATTAGCAGCCTCAACATTGGTGATTTACAAGCCCAATTATTTCAAATCATTCCAACATAATAAAATCATATAAAAATAAGTATAACATGACCCATAGTGTTGTGGAATCCCTGAAACTCTAGGTCTCTGGAGATTTGTAATCTGGTAATGTACTGTCAAACACATCACACAAATAGATCAATCTCCATTTTATTTTTTTAACACTATCAAAAGGTTCAATAAATAATTCTACCACAGTGTTACATATAAGTGAAAAGAAAGGAAATGGTTTTTATTCTCACTTTTGAATTTGAATATCCAAAACCCAAATCAATGATGGATCTGAGAAACAAATTCTTGTTCAGTCGATGAGTTAGGGTTCATCATCAGATGATGAAAATGGTCGATACTACATTGGAAACTCCTCGATTTGATTTTTGGATCTCTGAGATTAGTAGATCTCCATTGAGATTCATTGGACGACCTTGATTCATCTCAATAGTGATTCACCATCGATCCAGAATGGTCATCATCGTTATTTTTAAAATCATTCCATTGATTCAGTTCGACTGGTTCAGGATCATCATCCTTTAAAAAATTACACACTAAGCTTCATCAGGATACAACCATGTTGAACTGATCTAGTTCAAAATCTCTGGTTTTTGGCTTCCGTGCATCAACAACACTCTCATTCTTGAAAACAATGCTTTCCCTCTGGCTCACAATTCCTTCACTAGTCATCTTATAAAAATGAAGACTTCAGATGTTGTCTCATTGTGGTGTTTCAGAATTGATCTTGAAATTGACTTCATCCAACCCCATATCCATGAACTATCTCCAATATCTATTCCTTTACATTAACATTGTCGAAGTGTTCAATCACAAATTCATGCACAGACAAACAACTTAGTGAAAAGCGAGTAAATGGTTTTTCTTCCCCCTTAGGAATTTGAATACCCAAATCCCAAATCAACAATGGCTCTGAGATACAAATTCTTGTACGATCAATGAGTTTTGGATCATCCTTAGACAGTGATCATGGTCGACATTGTGCATTGACAACTCGTCGATATGATTTTGGATCTACGAGATTAGTTGATCTCTATTGAGATTCTTCAAACGACCTCGATTCATCTCAATGGTGATTCACCAAAAATATAAAATGGTAATAATTATTATTTGTAAAATCTATCCATGAATTCAGTTTGACTGGTTTAGGATCATTATCCTCTCTAAGATTAAACATCAAAATTCCTCATAAAGAAACCGTGATGAAGTGATCCGTTTTAAAATCATTGATTTCATTATTCCTCGCATAAATGGTGGCCTCATTCTTCAATAGAATGATTTCTCTCCGGTTCACTTTGGCTTCTCTGGTCATCTCCTACAAATAATTTCTTCAGATGCTTTATCATTCTTGTGGTTTATAACTGAGCATGAAATTGACTTCCTCCAGCCCCAGATCCATGAACTAGCTTCAATCAACCATCAATTTCTTCTTTGGGCACAAATCAATCATTATTCAAAGATATATTCACTGGGGTTCACTAGAGGGAATCAGGTATGGGACTACCTAATGATAATAAGATATGTGATTTTTCTATTTTTGAATCAACTATGTGGGATTTTTTTTGAATTTCCCGAAAATATTTAGTAGCGTCCAAATAATTAACAAGTCAGTAAAATAAAAGAATAATGAAATAATATTAATTGTTAAATAATTTTATTATAATTTAATGTTACTAATTTTTAAATTGTTTAAATAAAATAAATTCACTTTTAAAGACAATTATATTAATTAAAATAATAATAAAAAACCAAAAAAAAGATAATTATTAAATGATAAAAAAAACTCAATACAAAAAACTAACTGAAAAATTAAAATTAAACAATTTAACACATATTTAATCATGTTTAAATTAATAAAAAACAAATTCTCAAAATAAAATTACTCAATTAAATACATAATTTTAATAACAGAAAATAAATTAAAATAACTAACATATGTGGAAAAATATTAAAAGTAAAATTCATACTAGTGATATATTATTAGGGTGATCCAAATAAACCAAAATTTTAAAGGGGGACATTTCCTGTGTTTAGGATACCCAAAGATATCCAATATCTTCTTATAGGGTCCTCTAGGACACTTTCTATTTATGAAATCCCTAGAATGCATGTGTAGATTCACACTCATCCATAAACAAGTATATTTTTTTATTAATGGGGACACCAATCTCCATTTTAGATTTATCATACTAGTAATGGCAGATACATCCCTAAAAAATCTCATCGATGCCTCATCCAAGGTCAAATCAACTCCTGATATCCTATTTCAATCCACTGCATCCTGATAATTAATTATAATAATTTATAATTATTTACTCAACTTAATCCAAATAGGAAAATTACATTAAAAATCATATAGACACACCACATCACATAAACTTTTCAAAAACAACATTTTTCATTCTTATGTGATGTTATTTCTATAATACATAAAAAATACCCCAGAGTCATAATACATTAAAAATGTTATTTGATGGAATAAACACCAGACCCTTGAATTATGTGACATTATATAAAAATTTTATAATGTGGTAGGATTAACAATTGATATGAATATAGAAACACACAATGGGTTACTGTAAAAACAAACAAAAATCACACCACTTCAAGGGGATTCAATAAGGGGAAGAGGGTGAGGATATCTTGTTGAATAACCCTATCTATACATCTTTCTCTCCCTATATAATGATGTTATATTACATTTAAATGGTCATTCATCCCATGTTAAAATTATTGGCCTAAAAGTCAACCTTGGAGTTACCATGAGGGTCAACCCATAACCCTCCTTCACCAATTCAGGTCATAATAAAACCCCCTATGGGGTGAAACATGAACACCCAAGAAAAATGGACAACCCTTGAACGTCTCCCACATTGGAATTGTCTTACAGTTTCAAACAATATCTTTCTTAGTCTGAGTGGATATCATTCAACAAAGAACTTTTTAGAACATGGCCCACCTGGTTTTCTGCAAAATGTACACTTTTTTAAGAAAATCTCATTCTCATAAATCACCACCACCACTATAATTATACAACACAATCTTGCATCTAACCATTAACCCCTAATGACATACTTTTATGAAATGACAATAACACATCATGTTGAGAGAACTTCATGTATAAAACATAAAAGTAACAGTCTCGTCATCCCCACTCTGGCACTCACATGAGAACCCAAACACCTAACATGACTTGATATAAATCCAAAAAAATAACCATGAAACTATCCAAATATCAGAATTATTTTCTAGGTCCCAATTCCAAAAACATTTCAAAAATTGGCACTAAAAATTCAAATTCTATTTTAACAATAAAATCTGTAATGGTTTTGGTCATTAAACTTATCTATGTCAACCGCGTCATAAAATAATATAAAATATAATTAAATGTTATAATGTAATATTTCTAACTACTAAAAAAGGATACTAATCAGTGATACATATCATACATGGAATGTATGATCATAATAACCTCCCAGCATACAAGATCCTATCAAGTAGCGGTGATGGCCATATAATGAGTTATAGAGAGTCAATACCCCATGTTTCTTGAAAAACAATAACACTAATAAATATAGTAACATTATTAACTAATATAAACCTCAAAAAAATAAAACATTTATAGTGGGAGGATATATATATCATTAATACATCTTGTACTAAAAAATTGAGTTCATTTCGAACCATAAAAATCACACATTACCATATGATTAACTAATTGGATGTTCATTATAGTTTACTTATATAATAATAATGAAAATAAAAAATGAAGACACTACAAAAATTCCTTCTACATACCATATAATGTTCATTACATGCCTACAAATATACTCCTTCTTTCCCACTTTAGTTAAGGAACTCCCTCAAGCCTAAATTCTAAACATAAGGTTTAGACACCCACAATGATTAATATTTTGAATATGAGTACAGAAATAATAAGAAACCACTATAGGGTCCCAAAAAACCCTATATATTTATGCATAATTTATAGCATGGAATAAAATTGGTAAACACAAATATGTATAACAAATGACATAAAACACAGTTCTTATTAATCCACCTTGACAATCTATATTTACCAGCTTTATTAAATAGTGATAATTTATTTTTGAAACTAATCAACAGGAAACTACCCAACATGACCATACTAAAAATCAACTAAACACTAGGTTAAAATAATTTCCAACCTAATAACTCCATAATAATATATTTATTAAGAACTAATCATGCCAAACCACTTTAATATTATGAAAACTAAAATACCACTAAGAAATATTTATTTTTTTCATTATTTATTTCACATAATTCTATGAAATATTTGATTAACATTTGAAAATAATACATATTTTAATAAATTAAATTTCATAATTAATGGTATAAGAAACCATGAATATAAGTGTATACAATATTTATTGTTGGAAATAAGAAAATTAAAGTCTATTACATGTCTAAGAAGACTGTTATGTTAGGTCATTCGTACTTTTAAAAACATCAGTAATTTATATTATAAAAATAAATTCCATAAACATATAGTTTGTGCCCTCTTATTGGTACATCATGTGTTTGTATAAAGGGTTTGCCATTGCTATTCCTCTTTCATTCTAACATCATTAGTGGGTTCATTATGATTTATTTGTGATTCTTTATTAAAATATTAATGTTTGGTCTCACAGTCTCTTCCCCTCATTTATCTCACATTCTCATGTTCTTGTGTTCTATTGTATGATTTATTATATGTATCTGTATACCCAATTTTTCAATAAGGATGTTAGAGGTTTTGATGGTTTATGTGGCCAATCTCATCCTCTAAACAGAAACTAGTTTTATTTTAATGATTAATGTTTTTTTTTCTTTTGAGGTTCGAAATTTCATACTTTTACATTCGATGATATATCCTCACACACTTAGGGTTTTTTTAAATTTATTACCAACGAATTTCAAAACCTATTATATTAAAGTTTTTTATGAGACTATTTATTATTAATTATGAAATTATATATGTACATAAAATAACTCAAATTTACATTATATCATGTTTTTATTGTTAAAATGTTTTAATATTGTAAATGTTCAATTCAGTATCAAATCTTACTATTTTGTTAGGAACATAAAATTTATATACATGATTATGAATTTTTTTGTAAATAATTATTGGATATTGATGAGAAAGGGGGTGTCACTATGAGAGGGGGCTGAGGGTTGAATTGCGTAATTTTAATATTTTTTAATTCATTTCACTGATCATTTATTGAGACATCATGGATTAATTATTATTTTAATGATGGTATTCTTGTAATAATGAACATTAGTCATGATTTCACTTTTACAAGCACGATAAGTCCTGATTTTTCCCTTACTAATACTTATGTATAGTAATTATTTCAATCTATGAACTAGGTTGATTCTTATTGAAATTGTATTGAGAATGTCAGGGTACTAGTTTGCGTCATTGAAAGTATGGTGGATAAATTATTTATAGTTAGTTCTTTTATTATCCTTTATAATATATTATCCTACATAATGATAAATTATTCCTCTAAGATATGTTATTGGGTTTGTGTGTTTAGATTTTTGAAACCTCATGATAAATTTAAAAAGTTTTACAACTCTTTTATTCAAAATTGTATTTGATAGAAATGATTATATAATATCTATAATACACCCTCATAAAAGTGTGATTGTTTTAAGTAATTTGTATCAAATTAACATGCATGGATTCAGTCATAAAAGAAAAATTTTAGAATATTTTGACGTATCCAATTAGGTTTATACTCAATCAATATATATGTGTAAGTCCTTACATTTCCACACTTTTGTGTATTTAAACTTCTTCATCTATGACATATGTAAAGTAACGTAGTCCATATCTTTTGGTGATGTATATTAATTTCTTATCTAGATCCTTAGTAGTTGTGATATGTTTGGAGGTGACTATGAATCATATAAAAATAGGGTTTTCATTACAATAATTTCGAAATATATATTTTACATCTTCGATTATATATTTTAGAGGTTATTTTAAACTATCCATATATAATGTAGGGAAATATTATGAAAATATGTTCCTTTAATGATGAATTGATGTATACTATATAAGAGATAATAACTCTCAAAACCAATATTAATAATATTCTATAATGTGATTATAATATGTTTTTCTTCAATATTTTATTTCAATACAATTTCTAGTAAAATAAAAATTACATTTTTTTATTAATGTTACATAAATTCAAGGGAAAGGAAATGAAATTTTATCATATTAAAATAGAAAAAATATTCTAAATAATAAATTGATCAATCATTATAATAATGTTAAAAAATTAAACCATAAAAATTAAAGGTAAATGTTTATCCTAGATCCAATAATTATGTTGGAGTTGTATCATTATGAAGACCAAGCCCTGCATCACATTTTTAAATGTAAAAAGGAACCATCCTTAAGTATAAATAATGATAAAAAGTCTCATCATATATAAATATCTTCAATTTGGAAATTTGGAACATATGTGATATTTCACACACTTTTGGAAGATCAATTATTTATGAGTTAATATTTATTCATTGAAATAAATCTCATGTACTGAACAATTTTGGATTTATCATAATATAAGTTACCATGATAATCCAAACCTTTTGGATTTATATAATCAAAGGATGTTTAATTTTAATGATTGTTTGTCACATTTTCTTTTTTACTTCTTCCTTATACCGTAAATTTCATTTTCCCAATATTATAAGTCACATCATAATGTTGATCATTAATATAGAAAACCTTGTGATTATTTACAACATTATACCAAAATTATATTCATTGTGTAAAATGACCAAGAATTTTCTTTAGAATCATTTGATAAAAAACATTAGAAGTTAGCATCCCATATTTTAATTCAACATATTACTAAATGAAAATTCAAATGGTGTAATAAAGTGACCACCTTAAATAGTTTTATCACCACATATGAAATGAAACATATAGTGTGATTTTTGATTATTGAATTATGTATAAATTTCAATATAATGGTAAAAAAAAAGAAAAATAAATAAATATATCTAATATTTACTCCATAAGGTTCTACTAAATTACTTGAGAAACCCCATGCCTTGATCCAATGTAATAATATTTCAAACCACATGAAAACAATCCACATCCTATAATAATAAAGTATCCATATGAGATGTATCAATAGTTTTTTTAAATTGGATAAAACATTACATTTTATATAATTGATTATCTATGAATAGAAAAATGTCATGTTACTCTCATGGAAAATAAAAGATGCTGAAAAGGTCTATCAAAATATCTCCACATGGAGCCTCCAAAATCCGTAATTTCACATAGAGATCAGAATGTTTGGTTTCCCCTCCATTAATCTGGAAGACTAGACAATTTTTCAAGATATTAGAAACATCTAACTGGATTTATTCTGAATAAAACATGTTTCATTCCATTGTCTCATTTGTATTTTAAATTCTTTATTTTTATAATATTATTAAATTTTTTTATGTTTTTGGTGGTTGAATGTTGAAATACATGAAAATGGGAGTTTCAGGAATAGGAACATGATTTATGCATACATAATAAAAAATATTCCCTAAAACATTCTGGGGTAAGGATGTGTTTTCCCGTGTGATTTTCACATCTTTTACACGGTGCTCAAAACTATATTTCCTTGGTTGATTCTTGAGGATATGTCATGTGGTTAGAAAATTTCTAGTGTGCCCCATGAATCAAAACCATGTAAGGTGTTGTGTTCCTTTAAAGTGGGAACAACACTATTTTTTCTAGGTTTCCCAAACCATATATACAAAATGTGTTCTCTTAAAAAACTATTATATACTAGGAACAAACCCATTTTTACTTGTAAATTTTTAAACCCATTCCCCTATATTTCCACTATTGTTTCGACCCTAGCAACTCACATACATGTTCTTTACCTTCTTCAAGATCCATTGGTGGTTCCATGGAAGTTTCCAAATATTTTTTGTGATATTTCACCACGGTGATACTTCCTTCCACCCTGAATCACCATATAGTCTCCCATTCCTCATGGTTTCATTTCGTTTAGAAACTATTAATAAAAATATAGAGAAAATATGTTTTAAGGTTAGTCTAATATTTTGAATATTATTTTTGATGGAATATAGATTCCATTCCCATATAGAGTTTTTATATTTCCACTGAAGGAAAATCATTCTATCATAACCGAGTTAGTAGTTATATAGAATTCTATTATGAGAAAAATCATGAATATTACATTGTGGTCGTTATAGTTTATAACAAAAAAAATTCTATGATTATTCATTATTGTTATATTTCATTGATATAGCGGTTCCCAGTTAATTTTATATTTTTATTCATCCATGGTTAGGATAAAATTAAAAATAATTTATAAATGCAGTTTAGAATGATTAACTTAAAATAAATAAGGGAAATATTTTTCCATATATGAGATTTAGGTAAATTTTATGAAATATGATAATTTTTTTAATAAAATCAATTGTATTCAACATGGGGATTCAATGTTTTTTTCTAAGAAAAGAAGTAATTTTTCATTATGGATTAATGTATGGTATTGAATTTTTGGTATACCTCATAAATAAAAAATGTTAGTTTCATAGATATTTCCAATTGGTATTTAGTTAATGTTAAATTAAAAATAACATCATATACTCTTTGGTTTATTACTAATGGAAATATTTATCTCATTCCCTACATAGAAACATGTTTGTGTGTATATAGCTCTTATATTTATTTTCAAGATGAATGTTTGAAATATTATGTTAGCTGTTGTTATAATTAAAGGATGATTTATTATTTGGGATTTGGTGTGTGACCATGATTCATTTAGAGGTTGTATTTTTTATTTCTCATGTTTGGGATTTATTTTGGATTTTTTGGTGTATTAAATAATTTGACTTGTTATTCCATTTACATTATTGGTTTACATTATATTGAAAATTATTTGTGTTACCCCCAGGTGTTGAATTTTAAAATTATATGTCGGATTATATATTTATTATTAGTTTGTGGGACATATATTTATGTTTTGACCTATTATGTTTCTTTATATATTGAATCTATTAATGTTGTATTCATTGTACAATACATTATAAATGCATAATAATAAATTTTCAAAAAATACAATTGGTTGTTTATTATTATTATTATGGGGTGAATCTAGTCATATGGATTGATTTGTTTACATAATTTAGTACAATTACCATTAAATATAAATTAGATAAATACTTTGGGATTTTTCATAGGCTAAATAGGGGGAGTTTTCAAGTAATATAACATTGGTTCATAATAAAATGATATCAAGGATCCCTATTATTATTATAGTGTATCGTAGTAGTTTAGTTAACAGAATTTTTGAACTATATAGGTGAGCATGGGGATAATCTATATGACACCTCAAGATTTTATAATATATATATACATATATTAGGAAAATATTATTATGAAAATATAATAATAATTAAACATCCAATAAATAAAAATATTTTAATCATTTTTAAATGAATAAAAATATGAATAAGAATACTTAATGTTTTAAAGGGGGATTGTTCAGTAAATGTTGTTTTTCTATATATATATATATTTTTTTTTCATTTAAAAGATATAATTTTAAAATTTATCATTTCAATAGTACAATATAAAATTATTTTTTGAATTCCAAATATCAAAATTAGCCTAAGGTCATTTATTGATATTTATCTTAAATAATATTTTTGGACGAACAATAAACAATTGCATATTCTAATAATATTGTCACATTTATGAAATTATTATTGTGATAAAATAAAATAAAATCTTTTGAAATATTTCCTCTATAAATATGTTTCACGACCTGCCCTCTTCAGGATGAGGGAAGGGATGAAAAACTGCCAGACTATCCCTTTTTCCAGATAAAGGAGATATAATGTCCCTGGAGTCCTACCTTCAATTGGACCTAGAGTGGAAACTATCACCAAGGGTATATAATCTAACCCATATAGAAGGAATTACCTTTTTAATTGAACATGATCGAGGGATAAGATGATAAATCCCAGCAAAACTAATGACTAATGGCAAAAGTAAATCCAAGAATACATTCCCACATTCTTGTTCAAATGTAAATCTGAAACAAAGTATAACAAAAATCCCAAATAATGTATAAGAATAAAAGAAACTAAGAAGCATCAAAAACTATCCCAACACCCCAAGCTATTAAGGTCGAACATGATCTTCAATGTCCACATGGAAACCTGAAAATAGTTTTATATACATAGTGTGAGAATACAAGTATACTCATTTGAGATACTAAACCTACTCATGCAAATGCGAGGGGATATACTAATTCCCTTGTGAGAAAATAGTAGAACCTCAATAACCTACCAATGTATACTAACCAGCCCATACTCACCAAGGAACAATCATCGATGTATGGTAAGTCAAGTAAAGTAATAATATAATAACATCAACATTTGGGTACTCCGCACCACTTTCCCACTGGTTAACTACTCATTCCAAATGATCTAACATCATGACTCGACCACTCTTCTCACATGAAGTTCGACTGCTGCAACATGCCCACACACACATGGGCCTCAAACCACACACAACCATTCCTGTAGACACCTGTGCCTAGACAACCACACACCACATCCAACGACACAAAGGACTCATCTCGAAGATACTTGGGAAAATAAACCCGGCCCGTAAACACCTTGGCCTCTCATCTAAAACAAATACCTAACCGAGGAATCGTAGAATATAGTAAGACTCAAGCTAGTACAACCTACCTATATACGCATAAGTAGAAAGATCCAGAAGAGGGTGTGAAGAAGAAAGTTAGTAACCATCCTTCTATCCTTCCATTGTGATGTAGGGAAAGACACCCTCCCCCATGAAATGGAGTTTTTTGGTAAATGGTGCTCAATAAGGGTGGGGTGTATATAGAAATAATATGGAACTAAAATCCATATATATACTGGTAATAAAAAAACTCAGCCCAACCTATGGTTTAAAATTAAACAAACTACTAAACAACCCTGGAAAACCACTCTTGTTACTTCCCCTGTATGCACAACCAAAAAACAACCACTACCAAAGCATAAACACAACCCCCTTCTGGTTCTGTTGGAATTTATTTATTTAATGGGAATAACTTTAAATTATTATAACACTACTGAGAAACTGAAAACCATTACAATTCCATGAAATGAACAAAACCAAACTACAATCCCACTGCATAACAGCACAAAACCAGACTTGCAGTCCCACTACACATCCCCATTCATCAACTTCCAACTATCATTCTTCAAAGTGATACCACCCATTCATTCTTTCACAACCCGTCTCTACAGCCATGTTGCCCAAACGAATCTCTGATGCAGTCCAGCTACATAAGAAGTTGACAACCATCCTGTATTCCCACTTCACAACATCGCACCATTATCACAACACAACAAAGATAGTTCCACTGCCTAAAATTATATCCATTCAACAATCAATCAATCACTTATACTAAGACACCATCTCACAAAGGACAATCCCACTACCTAAAAATTTATCCATTCCATAATCAATCAATCTCTAGGAGTGAGATGCTAACTCACCCCCTATACCACCCCACATTCTAAGCCCACATAACATAGACAAGAAGACACAACACATAACCACAACCATCAAAACAAGTGTATTCAAATTTAACTGATAGGGGTTCTATAATATCCACTTTAATATAATCATGGTGATCATGGAACATGTTTTTTCATGGGGAATCCATTTATTTAACTGATTGTATGCAATTTTTCTGATTTCATGTTACCTATGTAAATAAAAACACCAAAATGAAAAAAAAAACCACTAGTGCACAAGAAAAAACCAAAAATGGCCATGATTTTCATAAGTAATACAACATCATAAACCATAAAATAATCAATTTTAATTAAAAAACACATGTGACTATCATCAAACCAAACCCTACACATTATTTTATTTTCGTGTGTTATCTTTTGATCAGTTACAATTATAGTTAAATTCTATTTTTATGAATGGTATCCATCCATTCCTTACATGTAACCCATAATATGCCCATAACACTTTATGAAAAAGTAAATATAAGAAAAAAATACCTACTTGGATGATCAATGATTGATGTTCCATCTTGCATAAAAACATGGGATGGTGTGACTTGCAAGAAGGACTCCACGAAGGTAGATCGGGAATGAATCCAACATGGGAAAATGACTCATCTTGGAAAGATGTATCTAAGAACACCATGAGAAATCAAAAGTAATAATTTAGAGAGTATCTCTACTTAACAAGTGGCCAAATCCTAAAATAATGGAGACAATTTCAAATTACATGAATGTTGGATTGAGGTTTAACTGTGCGACTTTGTAGTTTCACATGTTGGAATTAATTGAGATTTAATAATTCCATTTCGAAATATTTTATATATATTAGATGATGACATTAATTTGACAAATTAATATTAAATAGAGAAAAACACGTAACAAGAGTGAAACTGGGAATACTCAGAATACTAGGAAAGGGGGTGTGACACTGTTTTCTAAGACACAGTAATAGGGCCACCAAAAACGGTGCAACCGTGATGGTGTGACTGTGATAGTGTGACTGTAACAGTTCCACCATAATGGGGCCACTGTGATAGTGTGATCGTGGGAGTGAGATCACAACGGTGCCACCGTAATCGGTGCCACAATTTTGTTGGAACCATATTTTGGGAGGTCTCTCATAGTGAGAAGACACTATGCCCCCCATGTACACTAAGACCACTATATTTGGAATAATGAAATGCCCATGGAAACCCAATAAATTACATTAGATATCTATCAAACTATTATCATCTTGAGATTTTAAAACCAAACCAGAGGAGAGAGAGTTTGAACAACTATCTCTAAAGGTAACTTTCAGAGATAAATTACCCTATGCTAAAAACATGGGGGGAAAACTCAATATCCTGTAGCACCTATTTGATATATATATCTTGAAATTTTTTGGAGAAACTAAGGAGTTAGTTCCCCATTCAAACACAAAAACACAAAATGTCAAACAATCCAAACAAATGGATTAGGGATCTCCTTCCCCTTGTCCTGATACTATCTGCTTTGGGTGGAACTGACCTGCACCAATGAGTTTTAATCACATATTGATTAATGCATCTTTATTTGGGATCTAGTTATCCCTTTTGACATATCATGACATTTTATCACATTCATAGAACAAGGAAAACAACTCATATCATAGAAAAAAAGGTTAAGAATCTATCAAAAATAAGGAATGAAGGTAAAACATAAGGGAATAACTCAAAAAAACACTAGGAATTGGGCACGTATTTGTGCCTATATATCCCATAAACTCTCCTCAAGGCCACCATGCCTCTAGAGCACACAAAACAATGGAATGGTCCATTTAAAAAACACCATCTTCTCACGGTCTTCGATTCATACCAGTTGCTCCACGCACATCGAATCGTCCTAAATATTGAACACCCAGTCTAGGATGTGGGAGTCATCAGGTAGATAGAAATGGATCCAAGATACCAGAAAGACATTGTGGATCCTCTCCAACCATGGTGCAAATTACAGCTGATACACCACCCTGCAAACTTGTCCCAACACCTTGAAAGGTATGATGATCCTAGGAGAAAGCTTCCTCTCCCTTCCAACCCTCCACTTTCCATGCCAAGGGGAGACCTTTAGGAATACATAGTACCCAACCTCACCCCCCAAATTTATCATATTATGATTGATATAAGACTTCTCCTTGTGTTGAGGTGCCTTCATCCTTTCACTCAAAAGATCAACCTTCTCCATCATGCCCTGCACTATTTCTGGGCCAAGAACACCTACCTCCCAAAACTCTATCCAGTACAATGGTGAATGACATGGTCTCCCGTACAAAGGTTAGAACTATTCCATGCCAATGGTAGAGTGATAGCTATTATTGTAGGAAAACTTCACCAAGGGAATGTGTCGTACACATGATCCTCCGAAATCTAAGACACATGCCTGCAACATGACCTCCAATGATTGGATGGTCCTCTATGTTGTCCCATCTATCTGAGGGTTGAATGAAGTGCTGAGGCATAACTGGGTGCCAAAAGAATGCTTTAATCCCTTCCATAATCATGATGAAAAGCGTGTATCCTGATCTTAAATGATAGATCATGTAAGTACATGCAGTCGTACCACTTCACCCACGTACCTCTGTGCTAAGTCATCCATTGTACTCGTCTTCTTAAATGCTAAGATGTGATCCAATTTCGTCAATCAATACACCACTACCTAGATGGAATCATAGCCTCCCTCATCCCTGGTTTTCCTGTGATGAAATTTGTTGATATGTCTTCCCACTTCCACTTAGGGACATCCAAGGGCTGTTGTTGTCCTCCAGGAAAACGGTATTTAGCCTTCACTTGCTGACACTCGAGGAACCTTTACATAAACTCCCCCACTATATTCTTCACTACGGACCACCAATACAGACCTCTCATGACATATTTCATCTTAGAGACTCATGGAAATACAAAAAAGTGTGAGTTATGGAACTCATAGAGGACACCCTTGTGCATATCCACCCGAACAAAAAACTTCCCATGAAATAACATCTGATTCTGACTATCGCCTGACCATTCCTATGGAGCATCACCCTGGATAACATGATCACACATAAAAGTAAACTCTAATTCTTTCCACTGATACTCCGCCACCTACCATTCCATGGAAGACTTCAATATCATCTAAAACAGACAACCTCTACCATCCTCCACTCTTATGATCAGATGTAATGAAGGCAACACATCCATTCCCTTCCATCCATTTAAAGACTCTATAATTACACACATTTGTGACATCTTTCTCTAGGAATCAGACTCCACAATCTCCTTTCGTAAGGTGTAGAAGATATTGAAGTCTTAGTTCTGAAGAAACTCCATCCACCTCCACTGTCGCAAGCTTAGGTCCTGTAGGACAAGACATATCTCAAGATAATGTGATCTGTGAAGACAACGATGTTTTCCCTAATGAGGTAATACTGCCACAAATTCAGCATGAACATGACCGCTTCATGTTACAGGTCATTTGTAGAATAGTTTCATTCATGAGGAGATAACTACCTTCACCCATAAGAAATCACTCCCCACTAATATATTAACACACACCCCAAGACTTGACCAGAAGCTTCAAAGAACACCTCGAACATTAGCTCTTCCTTTGGAAACCTCTGCATTGGGGCACTAAACCAAATCCTTTTATAGAATTGATAGTTGTCTTGCACTGGTTATTCCACATTATGCCTTGGTAACTTCTGGTCAAAGCTTTCAAAGGTGAAACAACTCAAGAGAATTCAGTTACGAATCTCCGGTAATACCCTGCCAGACCCAGGAAACTACGTACCAATGCCACATTCTTTACTACAACCTAGAAAAAACTACATCGAACAATGATAGGTCCACTGTTATTCCCTATTGGGACACTATATGTCCAAGTAGGTTCACATTTCATGTCCTGAACATGCACTAGGAAAACTTCTCGTAGAATTAGTGGTGTCAGAGGGCCTCCAAAACATTCATCGGAGGATCGACGTGATCCTCCTCTGATCTTGAGAAGATAAATATGTAGTGGATGAACACAAACACATACCAATATAGATACTTGTTGAAAAAAGAGTTCATGAGTCCCATGTAATCAACCAGTTCATTCGTAATGCTGAACGATAAGACCACGAACTCAAAGTGCCTAGAACAGCACCTGAAAGCAATCTTCAGGATGTCATCATCTTTCACCCACAACCAGTGATATCCAGAACACAGATCAATCTCATAGGACCAACCTGATCCATTTAACTGACTCATAGGACCAACCTGATCCATTTAACTGACAAAAATGTCATCGATCCTCGGGAGGGGGCAACGATTCTTAACTATTACCGGATTTAGTCTTCAGTAGTCAATGCATAGTGTGAGACCATCATATTCCTTCTTCATGAACAAGACTAGAGAACCCCATGGAGACACACTTAGTTGGATAAACCCCTTCTTCATCAGGCCATCAACATGAATCCTCAACTCTTGCAAATCGGAAGGTGACATCCGAAAGGGATCCATCGAAATCGGATAGGCCCCGGGTTGTAAGTATATCCAGAACACAACATAATGTCTTGGGGGTAGAGAGAAAACATCTTCAGGGAAGACATCTAGTAACTCACTGAAAATCCCCAAAACACATACCATCTTTGAGTCTTTTAATTCTACTAATTGCTCAGCTAACAAAGAAAAAATTGGCTGCAAATGTTGACTACCCAGGTGGAAACTATGCTTGCCAATGAAATCTATACGCTGGCCACCCACATCTGAGAAGAAGACCTTCCTTTAGAAGTAGTTGATAATGATGTGAACAAAAAACAACTAGTAAATTCCTAGGATGGAATTGTAAGGATGAATCTATATTAGAAGAAGATCCCCACTAGATTGATGCAGCCCCAATATCATTCTACATCCTCGACAAAAATCAAATAGGCTGGTTTGACCTCCAACTCGCATACACAACACTAGGAGAATAGAAGGTATCAATATTTCTAGACCCATGTCATAATCTCGAATGGGTGAAAAAGGACTGTGAAGCTCCTTATTCAATCAATGCATATAAAATACTACTAATGAGGGTTATCTTACCTCACACAAATTCTAGCCCCGGTGAAACTACTACCACTATGGTGTGCAACATCCCACACCCAACTCCTCTACCTCTATGATGTCAATCACCTCTCCAACATGAACCATGCCAAGTTCTCTGTGGAATGCCCTGAGGTCGGCCTCCTTCAGCACCTTTTTTCCTCGGTGGAGTGGGAGCTACATACCCCTAATGATGGAAAGGCACAACTAGTAACTGTAGCGGCTGTGGTGGGTGGTGAACAAGCCCAGCCACACTATACTTCACTCAGATAGGGTACTAATTCAGAATATGGCCATGACTTCCACATACAAAGAACCTCGGTCCTATGTCTATTTGGAAAGGGCATGGATTTGGAGATCGGAATTGGAATTGTTGAGGGATAATCCCTACTGGTCTAAACCTAGAATGCCCAGACGCCGGAGACCTACTTCTATGAGACTTCCCCTTCGAAAAACTCAACTAGATACCCTCTAGAAAACACCTCCCATTGTACAAATCCTCTCTACCACTTCGGCCTTCTTATGGACCTATATGTATGTTGGTAGAGTAAAGGCAGTAACAACATACTAAAGGGAAGGTCAAAGTGCCTCTTCTAAATGACCCATCCAGGAATCGTCGTCAAGGAAGAGATTTGGAGGAAAATGGAGGAAATCATTGAACATGATCCTTAGTTCCCTCACCAACATACTACCTTGCTGGGGGGAGTGGAGATCGTTCCTCTTCTCATCCTTTATCGTAGAAGAAAGGAATTCCACTCAGAACTATCTTTCATAGTCAGTCCATGAATCCTCAGTTTATTGCTTCCCTGTGAGGTAAAGCGTACACCATAGATGCACTGCTCGTCATATAAGGAACACTACTAGAGGAACCCAGTACTCTTTCGGAGCTTGTACAAAGCTGATAGTGATCACCAGCTCCTCGAGCTAGTTCTCCATCTCCATTTACATGACACTGCCCTTATACATTTACAGAGTCAACTCTTAGAAGGCACGAACCATATTCTACCATTGGTCGTCCACCTCCTATTGATTGAACCTTCGCTAATCAACCAATTCAACCTGATAGGCCTCAATTTCTTGAACCACTCATGGAAGACATCTGTGTTCTATAGCTGAAAAATAAAACAAGAAACTCCTAAGCATGAGTAGTGTGTAAAATTGATTTTAAATTTTGTTTAAACTGTTTCTTTATCATAAATTCCCAAAACACCCATGACACATGAGAACACAAGTCAGTATGATGCATGTACCTTCCCATGGGTCTCTACCTTGCAATTCCTATAGACTCACCTAGTTGTTCAGTAGGTCCAGATTCCTTGCATCGGATCACAAAGGTTCCTAAAATCTCATGTCCTAGTCAGTCTTTCCTGGCCTACTTTATGCACAATGATTTCCTAACACTATTTCCATACCATCCCATGTAATCCCCACTGTGAATAAACCCAAACTCTATCTTATCTCTCAACCATAACCTTTGATTCAATTCAATCATGACCCACCCTCTTCTGGATGAGGGAAGGGATGGAAAACTTCAAGATCTACACTTCATCAAGATGAAGGAGAGATAATGACCCCTGAGTCCCACTGTCAATAGGCCCTATAGTGGAAAATAGCACCAAGGGTATAGAATCTCACACATATCGAAGTAATTACCCATTTTATTGAACAATATTGGGATATAATATTGTAAATCCCAACAACACCAAAGACTAAATTTAAATGTAAAGCCAGAAATCCATTCCCATATGCATGTTTAAAAGTAATGATTGATACAAAGTATTACAAAACTCAAACATAATGTACCAGAATAAACAAACTAAGCAGCAAAAACAACTATCCTAACACCTAAGATAGTAATATACAACCCGATCGTCAATGTCCTCTTAAAACATGAAAATATTTTTATATGCGTAGGGTGAGAATAAAATTATACTCAGTAGGGAATCGATAGCTACTCGTGCACAAGTGAGGGGGCCTACTAATTATATGGTGAGAAAATAGAACAACATCAATATAATACCAAAGAATTCTAACCATACCAACCTCACCAAGGAACAATGAACGATCTAACACAACTTAAGAAAAATGATAATATAAGTGCATCGAAATTTGGGTACCCATCACCACATTCCCAGTAGTAAACTGCTTATTCCTAATGATCTAAATTCTTGACGATTCCACTATTCTAACACGCAGTCCCACTACTGCAACCTTCCCACACACACCTAGGCCTCAAACTGCACACAACCACACCGTCTAACACTTGGGCCTTGAAAAACACACACCATTCCCAAAGACACCTAGGCCCCATCTCAAAGATACTTGAAAATACAACCACGGGCTGCAAACACCTAGGCCTCTCATAAAAAAAACCCTTTTCTGAAGAATCCTGCACTATGGTAATCCTCAAGCCGTTACAGCCTACTTGGATATGCCAGAGCAGCATGATCCAAAAGAGGGTGTAAGGATTAATGTCAGTAACCATCCATCCATCCTCTCAATGAAATGTTGGGATAGACACCCTCCCCCATGAAATTGAGGTGTTCGTCACAGGGTTCTCAAAAAGGGAGGGGGTGTGTGTAGAAATAACAATGAACTACAATATATATAGGTAATAAAACATTCATCCCAACCTACGAGTCTCAATTAAACAAACAACCAAACAACCCACCAGTACCACTTTCGCTGCTACCCCTATATGAACAACAACACAACAACCACTACCCAAGCATAAACCCAAACAACATATTTTTTAGTTTCAATTTATTTATTTAAGGGTATTCACTTTAAATTATTCCAAAACTAAAAAAAACTAACATGAGTAACAATGAAATGAAATGAACAAAACCAAACTATGTCCCATTGCAAAATAATAAAAAACTAGACATCAAGTCCCACTAGACATCCCCGTTCAACTGTTGCCAACTGTCATTATTCAGAGTGATACCTCCCATTCTTTCTCTCAAGAACCCTCCCTATAGCCTTAATGCCCGAATGAATCCCATATGAAGTCACACTGCATAATAAGTTCACAACCATCCTGTTTTCCCACATCGATAAATCTCCCCATGGTCACAGCCCGACAAAGCCTGTTCTATTGCATACATGTCCATCCATTATAAAATCAATAAATCTCTCAGAATTAGACACGAAATCACAGAGGACAATCCAACTATCTATAATTTTATCCATTCCACAATAAATAAATATCTATGACTTAGACACCAACTCACCCACACATGTACCACCCCATCTACAAATCCCACAGAACCAATGCCATAACACACAACACATAAGCACGACCATCAAACCAAGGGTATTCAAATTTAACTGAAATGGGTTCTATAATTTTCACTTTAATATAAGTGGGATGATCATGTAACATGTTTTATCCTAGGGAATCCATTTATTTAATCGATTGTTTGTTATTTATTAGATTTCATATTACATATGTACATAAAAGCATAACAATGAAACCAAACACTACTAGTACACAAGCAATTACAATAAAAACCATAAAATAATTAATGATCAAAAAATAACATAGGAAAACAACATAAAAACACAAACTTACAATTATTTTATTTAAGCATGTTATCTTTTGATCTGGTCAAGTTCATGTAAAAATATTGTTTGAAGAAGAGTATCCACCTATTCCTTACAATGAACACTTAATATACCCACCCTGCATGATGCACAATTAAAGGGAAGAAAAATAAGTCCCTATTTGGATGATCAATGATCGATGTTCTTTTTTACGCCAAGAACATGGGATGTTGTAACATGCATGAAGGATTCCACAATGGATGAGCGGTATAGGATCCAACATGGGTTCTTGAATGATCTCAAGAAGAAGTCTCTATGAACACCAAGAGAAACGAAAAGGAAGAAGGTAGAGAAGATCTCGGCATAAGAAAAGACAAGATCCTAAAATCAAGGAGACCATTTAGAAGTACTTGGATGTCAGATAATGGTTCGACCATGGGTCTGGGTAGTTTCACAAGTTGGAATTAATTAATATTTAATAATTCCCTTTGGAACTGGTTAAAATAGACTAGAATAGGTTTGTGAGTTGATAGATTAAATTTAAATGGAGAAAAACACGTAACATAAGAGAAATTTGGAAAACTCTAAAAACTAGGCTTGGGAGTATGACATCGTTTGGTGATAAATCATAATGCTTCCATTGTAAGTGGTGCAAACAAGATAGTGCGTCATTGAAGAAGTGACTGTGATGGGGAGACCATGACATGGCTACCATGATGGGGCGACCATGACGGGGTGACCGTGACAGGGCGACCATGATGGGGAGACCGTGATGGGGATACCTTGATGGTGTGTCCATGATGATTCCACCTTAACCAGTGCCACCGTTTCGATGAAACCATTTGGGGGAAATGAATTTTTGGAAAACTCCTCGAGCAAGAAGCCACCATGGCCCCCATGAACACTACAACCTTTGGATTTTAACAGTGGAAAGGACCAGGGAATCCAAGGTCATTACAATATATATATATATATATATATATTAAAAAATAATTAAAATATTTTAAAAATACTATGTTGAATTTATTAAAGAAATTTCAATCATTTTTGAAACATAAGGAATATTTTATTATAAGTAATGTATTTATTCCCTTGTATCAAAAACTAGTTTTTTTCTCTTGTTGAAATTATATCTAAAAAATAGATTTAATACTTTATATCTAAATGATAATAATGTGTATCAAGATAAATTTACCTTTTCATTATAAAATAATGATTAATGGATTAATGTTAATTATGACTATAATGACAAAACTATTATTTTCAAGTAATTTTTTTATTAATATTGTTGAATTTTTGTCTAATAAATTAGAATAATTTATCCTAAAAAATGTCATATATATAATTTTTAAGACTCTATAAAGATATATTATTACCAATTAAATTTTTAATCAATACAAACCATCTATAAGAACAGTTAATAGTGAAAGAACAATTTTTCTACAAAAATGTTTTTCAATATATTAGAGGATTTAGTTTAAAAGATAATTTTTTTTTATTTTTAAACTAAATTATATTACATTGGGATTAAATTTAGGTTCCTCAAACCTAAATTTTATTAAATTTCTTCTGTCACAAACCGAATCTGGTCACCAACTATATCGGCACTAAACCCAGCCCGTGACAAGCCCCAAATGGCATTCACGATCCCTACGTGCTGTCATAAGTTCTCAGGTATCATTTATCTTGGGTTGGGAATGATTTAACTAAAAATTTATACATAAAACATCAAAAATATTTGATAAAATGAATCTGAAATATTCATACCACCAAGGTTTATACAAAGATCCAGAACAGAATATATAAGTTCAAATGCAATACAAAAGGTCCAATGCCAAATGAAATAGAAACAAAACATCCCCATAGACTCCACATGAAAAGGGTTCATTACCCCCAAGTTGTCTCTACAACTCCGCCAAAAGGATGGGTACTAACACCCTGAACTACCATCACCCTTAGCCTTTCCTTTACCTGTGTCAAAGATAACCGTGTCTAGTAACACACAGGGGGTGTAAGTAGTGGGTGAGCCTAATCCAAATAGTATAATACCCAATGATTCCAAATATTAAGAAATACAATGTGAAAAAGAAAGAAGTTTTAATACGCAATGAAAAGTAGTGATAAAATCAACGAAATGCAACTTTCAATGGAAACAGTTTTCAAGCTAAAGTTTTCATAATATTTACACATTCAATTAGAAATGATAGATACTATAATGTAATGGCAAAAACACCCCAATACATGGGAAAATACAACAAACACAATGAGGTACAAAATTGGGAACACCCCTAGGCACTAGATTCTCTCGGGCCCCATGTACCTTATACGTCAGTGTAATGTAACCATAGTAAAATTTGTTCCCATGCACGAGCCACTGGTAGGGAACATAAACATAACCTAGTGGTCCCCAATAATAATCCACATAGTTTGTTTAGAGTTGTTGTTATCCAAATTCTAGGTGAAACAAAGACAAAACCCATCCAATCCACTAGTCGTAGTAGTACACATCCGCCCCACCTAGGTACCCAGGCTTCCCCCTTTGTGCTCAAACAATTTCAGAATGATACATAAATCCATTTTCATATAAAACACCACAAATGTTCACATAAAATCAGTAAATTATCTACACACATTTTATACCATTTAAAATACACAACAAAACACTTTGAGTTTCAATAAAATAACGTCTCCAAATCATTCCTTATTTTGCCCCAAAAACACATTGAAACCCCCACTTGAACACCATGTGCATACTAAAATTTACCAAAATAGAATCCACCACACCTTTAATATTTCATTAAAATTATTACATGAGTTATAAAACAATCCCAATAAGCATCACATAGAACACCCATGTAAAACACCCAATTCTACACCAAATTGGTACTCAAAAAGATCATTATCTCAACGATCATCACCCAAAACCAATTTCGTAGAAACAACCAAAGGATTCTAAAATTGAAAATATTATTTTTATTCGTAATAAATTTCAACAAAATAAACTATATTATTATAGGGAATACATTAAGGAACCAATAAAAGATTTATACCAAAACCCCTAAATTTCACATAAAATTGGCATTAATATTTAATTTTCTTTATAATTTCCACAAAAACCAATTTTTTCAGAAAAATTCAAATTAAATAAAAATGAAAATACCATAAAAAAATCATCCAGGTGACAAAAATTTCATACCAAAAGGAATTACTTACCAAAGAAATGAAAATCCTTGAATCAACGTGCGGAAATCATGTTGCACCATCACCGCACCAAGAGGGACTTAAGACAAACCTAAAACCACAACATTGGACCAAGAAAACCCAAGGTTAAAACCTAGGTTAGAAGCCATACCAACTGGGAATTTTGTACTTCATGGACAATGGAAGAAACCCCAATCAAATAGAATGAATCCCTAAGCAATTTGAATGAGGGATGGAAGAGACTCACTTACTTGAGGGATCTTGAAGAATCGCCCCAAATAAACTTGTAGATAAATTTTAAAATAGTAAAACATTCAAGGGAGGTTTGAATAAGTATGAGGAAGTCATTTAAGAACTGGAATGGAGGAGGAAGAGTAATCATTGAGAGTGTTATGATGGAAATAACATACCTCATCAAATCTGGCCGATTTTTGAAACCCTAATATGTACTGCACTCAATAGCGATGAAGAAGAGATCCAAAGTGGTGAGAGAGAGATTAGACGCATGACTGGGTTCAGTGGTCTTGGAAGAGACTTGGAATAATAGAAAAATCATTAAAATTGATTAAATTATTAATTAAAAAAATTTGTGTGTTAAAACATGAATTGGGCTACTGGGCAGGCCCAATCCCTTAAATAAAAACCCATATACACCTTGGTTATTAATTTATAAAGGCTCTAAATTTATCTGGTGGAGTTAACATGTTATAGGAGGCCATTTAGGAATCGAATGGTCAAAATATGTTGAAAAATGAAAATGTTATAAAAGAAACAATATTTATTTTTGAATCTAGAATTGGTCTCACGGTTTGGCCCAGTTCATAAAAACTCACCGATTCCTCTATAAAAGCTTGTGAAACCCCCAAAACAAACCATGAATTTAAAATAAAATAAAGTTTAAAATATTTAATTTTTGTGACAATTTTCCCCACCAAGATAAATTTCTGTCCTGGAATGTCAACCTGAAATTTGATCACAAAACAAGAATGAATACTCTTCCTCAAACCATGAATTTCACTCCAATGTCTCATGTGTACCATTACCATTCTGCCAATGAACCCAAACCAGCGGAATAGACATCCCTCGAAGCACATTCTCTTCGGAGTCCACTATTGTCACTGGCCACTCAAAAACAAAAAAGTTAGGCTCTATTACCAATTCCTCCCAATACAACACATGGGACGGATCTGGGTTTTATATATTCAACTAGGAGACATGGAAGATGCCATGGATGGATGTCTACGGAGAAGGTAAGGCCAACCGGTATTCCACTTTTCAAATACGATCGGTGATCTCAAAAGGTCCAATATATTGTGAAGTTAGCTTCAATTGCTTCCCCAATCGATGATGGCCTGGATGAGGGGCCAGTTTCCAGAATACCCTGTCACCCAAAGAGAACTCTAGGTCTTGACGTCTGTAGTTAGCATATGATTTATGGAAACTCTGAGATGTCAATAAATTATGCCTGATCAACTTTACCTTATAAGATGACTCCTGCCCTAGACTCGGCCCCAAGAGTGAGGTATCACCTACCTTAGTCCAACACAGGGGGACCAACCAGGCCGACCATATAGAGCCTCAAAAGGATCCATTCGAATAGAGGATTGGTAATTGTTATTATTAGAAAACTCAACCAGTCCAAAATGGTTATCCAAAGAACCTCCCATGTCCAGGACACATGCACAAAGCATGTTCTCCAAAATCTGATTCGCTCACTCTGTCTGAAGGCCTTCCTGGAAATGAGAAGTGCAACATGGGACTCTATCTGAGACAAATGACGATGGAACACCATGGAGTCTCACCACCTCTCGAAGATACAAACATCCCAACTCATCCACATTAGATGTATCTATGATCAGATGGATGTGGTATTATTTGAAAAAATGATCAATTACCACCCAAAAGGCATTCTTAACCTGAGGTGTATGAGGTAGTCCAACAATAAAGTCCATGGAGACCTCGTCCCACTTTTAGGTAGAAATGGGTAATTGTGGGAGCAGACCGGAGGGCCATTGATGCTCCACATTCACCTGATGGCTTGTGTATCATCTCGAAACAATGTCTACTATGTCTCGTCTCATACCAGGCAACCGGAATTACCGAATGACGTCATGATGCATATTTGTTGCACCCGGATCGACAACCCACTGAGACTGGTGGATGTCATCCATCACCAACATTCATAGAGATAACGACACTACACAACGGCCCGTGAAGCACAAGATTCCCATGGGAGATGACGACCAATTAGAGGATGTATCCCCGCCTAGAAGAAACTAGTTTGACTACTGAAATATCTCATCACCGGGTAGTTCTCACTTAATCAACTCCAACATAGATGGAGTCAACTAGACGCTTTCCAACAATGCCCCTCCAATGTGTTCCCTAGTCTCCACATGCATCTGAGAAAAGAGACCCAATATAGTCTACTCATCACTGGACTTCCTCAAAGCCTGTACTGGAACTCTTTTGCTCTATTCATCTGCCACCACATTACTCTTTCTTGGGGTCTAGGCAATGTCAAAGTCAAACCCCTAAAATTACTCGATCCAATGACACTCCCTCAAGTTAAGGTCCTTCTACAAGATGATATAATCAAAGCTTCTGTGATCAGAGTAGGCCAAAAACTTCTCCACAATGAGGTTGTGATTCCAAGTATTCAAAGCATGAATCACCATTGCCAACTACAAGTTATAGGTCGGGTAGTTCTTTTCATGTGGTCGGAGTTGGCGAGAGTGATACGCCACCAAGTGATCAGCCTGCATAAGAACGCAACCAAGACCCATACCTGAAGCATCACAGTAGACCACCTATTCCTTTCCAGCCTCTGGAAAAATCAGAATGAAGGTGATAGTCAACCGCCTCTTCATCTCCTCGAATGCTGCCTGAAATTGTTGACCACATACAAATTTCACCCCTTTCCGGGTGAGTGCGGTCATCGGTGAAGCAAGATGAGAGAAATCCCAAATGAATCTCCTGTAATAACAATCCAGGCCATGGAAACTCTTGATCTCGAACACATTCCTCAGTGGTTCCCAAGACATAACAGCACTAATCTTCTCTGGGTCCACCGAAACCCCCTGCATAGATATAAAATTTCCTAGAAATATCACTTCCCTGATCCAAAATATGCACTTTGACAACATTGCATAGAGGCGGTGATCCTGCAAATTGTCCAAGATGATCCTCAAGTGATTTCTGTGTTCCTAATTAGAGAGAGAGTATACTATAATGTCATCCATGAACACCACAACTAAATAATCAAGATACTGATGGAACACTCTGTTCATGAGTTCCATAAGGACAGCTTGAGCATTGGT